>CM020063.1:14537959-15137959 GCA_009769605.1 Bucorvus abyssinicus
CCTTCACCAGCTTTGTTGCCCTTCTCTGGACACGCTCAAGCACCAAAATGTCCTTCTTGAAGTGAGGGACCCAAAACTGGACACAGTATTCAAGGTGTGGCCTCACTAGTGCTGAGTACAGGGGGATAATCACTTCCCTGCTCCTGCTGGCCACACTATTTCTGATACAAGCCAGGATGCAGTTGACCTTCTTGGCCACCTGAGCACACTGCTGGCTCACAGTCAGCCAGCTGTCAACCAATACCCCTAGGTCCTTTTCTGCTGGGCAGCTTTCCAGCCACTCTTTCCCAAGCCTGTTGCACTGCAGGGAGTTGTTGTGACTCAAGTGCAGGACCTGGCACTTGGTCTTATTGAACTTCATACCACTGGCCTCAGCCCATTGATCCAGCCTGTCCAGATCCTCTGCAGAGCCTCCTGACTTTCAAGCAGATCAACACCCACCCAACTTGGTGTCATCTGCAAACTAACTGAGAGTGCATTTGATCCCCTTATCCAGATCATTGCTAAAGATATTAAAGAGAACAGGTCTCCATACTGAGCTCTGGGGAACATTGCTTGTGACCACTTGCCAACTGGATTGAACTCCGTTCACCACCACTCTCTGGGCCCAGCCATCCAGCCAGTTTTTTATCCAGCAAAGAGTACACTCATCCAAGCCATGAGCAACCAGTTTCTCCAGGAGAATGCTGTGGGAAATGATGTCAAAGGCCTTACTAAAGTCCAAGTAGACAATGTCCACAGCTCTTCCCTCATCCACTAAGCAGGTCACCTTGTCATAGAAGGAGATCAAGTTGGTCAAACAGGACCTGGCTTTCAAAAACTCACAATGACTGGGACTGATCGCCTCGTTGCCTTGTACATGCCGTGTGATGGCATTCAAGATGATCTGCTCCATGACCTTCGCTGGCACTGAGGTCAGACTGACAGGCCTGTAGTCCCCTGGCTCCTCCTTCCAGCCCTTCTTGTAGATGGGTGTCACATTTGCTAACCTCCAGTCGATTGGTACCTCCCCCGTTAGCCAGGACTGCTGGTACATAATGTAAAGTGGCTTGGTGAGCCCTTCTGCCAGCTCGCTAAGAACCTTTGGGTGGATCCCATCTGGCATCATCAACTTGTTCACATCTAAGTGGTGCAGCAGTTCATTTACTGTTTCCTCATGGATTATGGGTCCTTGATTCCGCTCCCTGTCTCTGCCTTCTCGTTCAAGAGGCTTACTATTAAAGACTGAGGCAAAGAAGGCATTCAATGCCTCAGCCTTATCCTCATCCTTAGTCACTATGTTTCCCCCTGCATCCAGCAAAGGATGGAGATTCTCCTTAGCCCTCCTTATGTTGTTGATGTATTTTTAGACACATTTTTTGCTGTCCTTTATGGTGGTGGGCAGACTAAGCTCAAGCTGGGCTTTAGCCTTTCTAATCTTCTCCCTGCATAGTCTCGCAAAACCCTTATAGTCATCCTGAGTGACCTGCCCCTTCTTCCATAGGCCATAGACTTTCCTTTTCTTCCTGAGCTCCAGCCAAAGCTCTCTGTTCAGCCAGGCCTGTCTTCTGCCCTGATGGCTCATCTTACAGCTGACTGGAATGGCCTGCTCCTGAGCTTTGATTTCCCTCTTGAGGATTGTCCAGCCTTCCTGGACTCCTTTACCCTTCAGGACTGCCTCCCAAGGGACCTTGCCTAGTTGTCAGGGTCTTCTGAAAAGGTCAAAGTCTGCCCTCTGGAAGTCCAAGGTGGCAGTTTTACTGACCACACACACACACCACACCCCCCCCCCTTCCTACAGCCTCAAGAAGTGAAAAGTCTATAATCTTGTGGTCACTGTGGCCAAGATGGCCACCAACCTTTACATCACCCACAAGTCCTTCTCTGTTGGTAAACAAGAGGTTCAGCAGGGAGCCTTCCTTGCTTGGTTCCCTCACCAGCTGTGTGAGGAAGTTGTCTTCCATGCACAGGATGGAACCTTCTGGACTCTTTCTTCACTGCTGTATTATATTTCGAGCAGACATCCGGTAAATTGAAGTCCCCCACCAGAACAAGTGGCACTGATCGTGAGACTTCTCCCAGTTGTTTGTAGAATATTTCATCTATGTCTTCATCCTGGTTGGGTGGTGTGTAACAGACTCCCACCGTGATGTCTGCTCTGTTGGCCTTTCATCACTACTGTTGAGCTCAAGATAAGCAAAGCTCTCCCTGACATACAGGGCCACTTCCCCACCTCTTCTTCCTGGCCTGTCCCTCCTGTAGGGTTTGTAGCCATCCAACGCAGCACTCCAGTTGTGCATGTCATCCCCCCATGTTTCTGTGATGGCAACTGTATCATAGTTTTCTTGCTGTACAATGGCTTCTACTTCCTCCTATTTGTTGCCCCTGCTGCATGCATTGGTGTAGATGCACTTCAATTGGGCTACTGATCCCATCTCCTTTTTTTTAGGGGGAGAAGGCCTAATTCCCACCTGACCATTCCCAGGAGCTGCCATGATTCCTAGCACACCAGTATCCCTTGTGACTATGCTATCACATGACACACTGGCCTCTAATCCTACTGGTGTGGTAGTCCCAAGGACCTTGCTAGCACAGCGTCCCACTAATGCTGATGTGCAGCTCTCAGACTTAGCTCCAGTGAGCCTGATTTTATCCCTTTCCCCCTTCAAATCTAGTTTAAAGCCCTTTCACTGAGCCCTGACAGCTCCTGCACAAGAATTCTCTTCCCTCTTTGAGATAGGAGCACCCCAACTGACGCCAGCAAGCATGGTGCTGTGTAGACCAATCCATGATCAAAAAACCCAAAGTCTTGCTGGTGACACCAGTCTCGGAGCCAGGTATTGACCTGGTGGGTCTTCCTGGTTTTCTCCTTATCATTCCTTGCAACTTGAGGGATAGAGGAGAACACCACTTGTGGTCCTGATCCCTTGACAAGTTGTCCTAGGGCCCTGAAATCTTTCTTGACTGTCCTCAGGCTTCTTGTGTGGAGTCCATCATTGCCTACCTGAAAGATCAATAATGGATAACAGTCTGAGGGCTGTACCAGGGTGGGAAGCTTTCTTGCTACATCTTTAACCTGGGCCCCAGGGAGACAGCAGACTCCCCTAAGAAGTGGGTCAGGTCTACATATTGGACCTTCAGTTCCCTTCAGAAGGGAGTCACCTATGACGATGACCTGTCTCTTTTTCTTTATAGAAGTAGTTTTTATGTCACACTTGGGTTGACTTAGCCCCAGCAATACTTCTGTGCTTGGTGAGTCATCAGCCTCACTATTGGTTGGCTCCATTTGCAGGGCCTCATACCTGTTATTCAAGGGCACCTGAGAAGGTGGGGGTGTTGCTGGTGCAACGTGCCCCCTGTGTTGGGCAGGAACTTGTTGCCATTGCCCTCTGTCCTTCCAGCCTTTGTGTTCACTCTGAAGGAGATGGAACCAGGGGTCCTGTGTATTGTGCACTTTAGCTGCCTGCTGGGTCTGCCTCAGGGAAGGCAGGATATTGTTCCAATGATCAATCTCTTTCTCACACTCCCTGATGCTCCTCAACCTGCTCACCTCCTCTTGGAGCTCTGTCACTAGGCAGAGGAGTTCCTCCACGGGGGCGCACCTCCCACAGGGGAGCAGCTCACTGCTGCTGATGTTTTGAACCAATGTAACAGCAGGGCACATCCTGCAGCCTGACGCCTGAGTGGCTGCATGTCTCCACTGAAGGTCCATCTGGGCAGCTGCATCAGTCATGAAGGATGCAGCTCTTAGAGAGACTGTGACGTTCCTTTGGGTAGACATCATCTTTCCCTGGTCTAACTCGTAAGTGCTTTCAGCGCCCTTCCTGCGTGCTGTTCCGTGCAAACTGTTGCACCTCTCTCTGACTGCTGTGCCACGCTCTGTTTGCCCGCTCTGTTCACGGCACTCCTGCAGGGACATACGAGAGCTCACAAGACACAAAAATTAAAGCAAACTCAGAAAGAATCACATAGGATTTTCACCAGTGTAGCAAGAGAACAAGGCACAGACTCTGCTATCATGAGGGAACATCTCCTTCCTGCGCTTGCCCCATGAATGATGGGTACACGCAGAGTTTCAGGGAACAGGACCCAGAAGTTACACCACATTCTTGCACAGCAGCCAGATAAAATACTGAAACCTTATTCTTCCAGAAGAGTTACATGTGACCATTGAAATTTCAGCTACGTTTCTAAGTCTAAACCACCAGAACATTTAAGTTAAAATGAAGTGTATTGACATCTATATCACGAAGACACGAATAAATTTTAATGAGATGCTTAAAATTTACCAGCAGAATGTATTTTTTGAGTGGGTCACCCACATCAAAGATGCCACATTCCATCACAGAGATAATATTTTAAAAATAACTTCCTAGGTTTGCATGCTTCTAAGAGATGATTCAGGAAGGGAGGAAAATCATGCAGAGTTCAGTCTTGACAAGGGCAGAGCGCTCTTCATTCTTGCGCTAATACTGCTGTTTGAAGAGCAGATTAAATTGTGGAGGAGGACTGAGAAACAGAGACCAGTCGGAAGAAAGAGAAAGCTTAGTCTGAGTGAGGACACCTTTTAGTTGTGCCAAAATTAATTGAGTGACTAATTACAACAGTAACTCAAATTAGAACCAGCTGGTAGTTTAACATTCCTCAGACCCTTATTCAGCAAAATATTTGAGAGTTTGCCTGATTTTAGTCTCACCAAAGTCAATTAACAATCAAAGAGCAGTTCAGAAAGCTTGAAACATGAGAATAATTTCCCCTAGTTTTTGGAGACTGCTAAATTAACGATTTCTGGGGCTTTTTCCCGGTGTTAGCTAGCTGGGACCTGCGCAAAAGTTTTGCACAACAAAACCAAACCACTGCTACATCTTGTATAGCCTGTGTATAAACACAGCAATGCAACACATGGGGAAAGGTTTTGCCTCTGTGACTCATCCTGCTCACATCTTGTTTCCAGTGGTGACCAGAGCCACCGTTCAAATGCAAGAAATCCATTCTACAGAGACCAAATCACAGGAAAAGCTTCTTCCTTATCCATTTAAGGACCAACACTTCATTGACATCTAAGACCTTATTTCCTTTTGAAGCTTGCTATATAATCTCAACTAATGCAATTGTTTGAGATCATGAAGTTTATTTTGCTTCTATGACAACTTGAGGAAGGGAGTTGCAGTGATTAATTATACATCCTGAACCAGAATCTTAAACTTCTGGCTTTGCCTAAGCTAGCCACATCAGCATCACTCCAGGACTAATTTTGCACATCAGTACAATTAACTTCTTCCGGATATGCACTAAGCCCAAGAAGCAGAGAAGACAAGCAGGTCCACAAAACTCCCCTCCAAAAATTCCAGTATAGAACATAGTAGAAAGTCTTTCCTTTAACAGAGACCTTCACAGGAGATTTCAAGTGAGTCATGAGCCCTTTTTCCTTAACAGTTGCCAAGGACACAATGCATCACAGTCACAGAAAAACTAAAGTTGTTGTTGGCAATACCAGTAAACTCCAGAAGCTTTAGCAGAAATTTAAAACCTCTCATACTAATGTAGATGAATAATTTTCATTCCCTCCTGCTATCTCCAACCAGAGGGTGTCACCCCTTTCTTTGATGCCCTGTTCAGGTATTATTTTGGGCTTCGGACCACATGGAGAAGGATTTGCGGTGATCTTCTGACACTGTTAACTTGCCAGAAATTTAGACACGTCATTATATTGTCTCAAGCAGTTCAGCCATATCCTAAGGAATGTAGCCATTTGTGTACTGGAAATGTTTTATTGCTGCTATTTCAGGGAGATATCTTGTATTTGCCACAAAGTCAGTTTTTCTGTTAAATTCACAAAACTGCTATATATGAATCTCCCCTGCTATGTGCCAAATAAAAGGTTTATTGATGAATCTTTTTGGTACGCAGAAGTTGCCATCATCTCAGAGCGTGAGATAATGGATGTAGCTTGTGGAATATTGTGGAAAGAAATCACACCCCAAGTTCCTTGATGTATATTTCACAATGAGACATGAGCGTCTTATCTCTTCTAGTACAAACATAGGCAAGATCTGCAAATAATATTCTTAGCAAAAGGGAAAAAATGTTTGGTGGAGGTAAAATTCCTTCCTGGCTTCCTGAAAAGGTTTGTATGAATTTTATGAGCAACAATCTGCAGCACAGCAAATGCCTTGCTTTTCCATAAGATTAAGCTCCTTGGGAGCATATTCTATTCTGAGAGCAGGCAGCAAGAGAGAAAATAACCTTGCAGTATCCTTTAAGCCTTATCCAAACAAGAGTCAGGATTTTTTTTAAAGTGACTAATGACTGTAGGTGCCTTGAGACTCCATAAAGAGGGCTTAAGGTGTTGCCTGAAAATAGCACCCTTACTGGTGCCTCATGTTAGCCAATCTGATACAGAGCCACTCAAATTCACTAGATTTTTCCTGGATATCAACTTCTAGTGCAACCTAGTGGTGATACTGTGTGGCAAATAACCTACAACCGTGGCGCTTTGGAGACTTCTCCATGTTTCACTGCCTGCCCAAGACCAAAGTATCTGTCCTGGTTGTTTGATTAAAATTGCTGTAATCCAATTTGTCAGATAGGGAAATTCTGGAGGCTCTCTAGACTGAGAGCTTCTCTACTTCCAAACCCTAACTGGGAAGAGGAGAAAATGAAGTGCTTTGCCCCCTTAGATGTCTAAGATAACCTCCAAGCTGTAAAACAATCAACTTTCATGCTATAAAGACCTCAAGCAGACAGACTAAAGCAAAAACAACCAGGGTGTTAATTTCAGCAATTGATCTCCGTGCCAGTGTTCACTTCAAAGGATATATGCGATCATTTGAGTGTTAACAGTTCCAAACAACTAGTATAAAATGAAATATCCTGTATTGGGTCAAATGATTTTTTAAAGGAGTGTAATTCATTCTGACTGATATACCAGGAAACATATGTTAAAAATGAAATTCTGTGCAGCATATGAACTGTTACAATTAAAGTAATGGAAGCCCATCCTCTGGGGTAAAAATGAATCTGCCTTCACCAGTGATAGAAAACAGCAGTGCAGCACTGGGAGGCAGAAAACAGACCTTCCTTCACCACATTTTGAAAGGCATCCCCAAACCACCTTCAAGAGGGGATCTTATGCCCACGAAGATTTCTCTCCTCAGTGTGGCCATCCCCTTGTGTCAGAGTTTTGTTCACAACAGTAAGGGTGTAGGTGGCTTAGGACAGCACAGGACATAGATAGTTTTCCTGCAAATATTTCCAGATTGCTTGCAAGAGCGAGAAGGACAGGGGATGGGAGACATTCAGTGTTGCAACTGGAAATATTTACAGCATAAAACTTCATGTACATTGGCCAAAATAGCATGATATCTTGCTTCCTGCCTGACTCTAGAATTACGATACCATGTGCTGCAACTGAAACAAAAGAAAACACAACCATGTCTCCAGTTAAGAAGAGTCTGCGTGTCCTCAGCAATGTTGTAGCTTTAAACACAACAACTGGGTGAACGAGCCACTCATATTCTGACTATCCATATAGTTTATTTTGCTTGTGGTGGACAAGTGTGCCTGACAGGACAGAGAAAGAATCCTGGGAACACAGCAAGAATGTTATCCACTGATAAGTCAGCAATTGTCCACCATTTATACCCAGTCAGCTTCTCGGCAACTGAGCTTTTCACGCTAGGGAGTCTGTGGAGTCAGACCAGAGAGCAGACTGGGTTGGATTCCTGTGAAACCTCACTAACAAGAGCACATTTGCACTGACCTGGGAGAAGGCCAGACACCAGACCTACTGACTATTCACCACACAAACCTCTTCCCTTGAGCCAGGTCATGTTTTCAAGCACCTCAGAAAGTTCTCACCTCCCAGGGAACCAAAAGCCTGCCAGGCCCGTGAAGAGTAACTAAACTGTCTGTTCAATTGCTATGCTAATTGTAAGGTGCTCACATGCAGTGGCAAACCACAGGCTCACATGGAAGATAGCTCAGCTGTCTAAGTTACGTGCCAGCTGTCCATTGCCAGTTTCCAGCTAAGATGAAATAGCTGCCATGTGAGCCCTCAACCCAATTCAGAAGAAAGTGGAACGGTTTCAAATCAACAGGAAGCTGAAATGACCCTGTTCTACTTAGCTGTGAATCAAAGCACTTACGTGAGCCTCTGTATCTCAGCTGGGAGGGGTTAACCAAAAAGCTGGGAGATCCAGTTTTAGTCACACAGCATTCCCCGCTTTGGGATGGAGGTGTAGGAATCAAACCTCTCCTGCTTCCAAGCACTTTACATTGACTGCTACTATGGAAAAATGGCTAATCCTGGACCTGAGTGACTCAGCTTATTTTATATGCCTACTCCAGACTGGCTACACTTGATGATGAGACACATGGTCCCCAGCCAACAGTCAGGCATAAAGATAACCACAAAGAGAAGCCTTCAGCAAATGCATGAGCAAGTGTGCAGTAGTCAGGGCATCATTAAGGCGATAGGAAATACTGTGGACAAATATCTCTAACAAGTTTTCTCTGGCATGGCACGTACAACTGCCATGGTATCTTGTTTGTGTGTCCTCTGTCCTGGGCAATGCACACAGAGTGAAAAGGCGTTTTGTGACAGACAGTAAAAATTCTACGCAACAGGCCTACCATGCAAAATTACTGCTGTCTTTACCTTTTTAAGGTTGGTCAGTCAGAACTTTTTAATCCTGGTAGCCCAAAACATTTTGTTATGTAGCAGTGTTCGGTCTGAGCTTTGTCCAGCCCTCTGTACCAGTATTTCTGAATATTCCTTTTAAAGGATTCTCAGGCAGATTGGTCAACCTTGAACTTCTGGACAAGATTTTTTTTTTTTTTTTTTGGACATGTGTTAAATTGTATCCAAGGTCTGTTATGTATAATACAGTACATTGCTGACTGACATCATCTGCTGACTGACAGCTCCAAGCTGTCTGGTCAGTTCGATATAATTGGCTGCAGTCCCAGGGAGGATGGAAGAGGCTGTGAAAGTAATGATCTGATGGGTCCATCACAAATATCCACAGCTGAAAGCCCTTTGCAGACTACCCGTAAAAAGCTTTGCGAGCCTCCAGTTTTACAAAAAATTGCACACTGGGAATTCCTGTTCTGAAAAGAAATGCTGCCTGAATTCACAAGAGGCTTTTGTGTTAACCTGGTTCCTGTAGCACTGTCTTTGCTGCAATGTGATGTCTGCCTGGATCTCTCTTCCCTCGTCACTTTCTCTAGATGCAATGCCAATACAAGGTTCCATGTTTCCTGCTCATAACAGAACTCAAGGACGTGAGTTCCCTAATGTAAAAACAATGATTGCATCTGTATGAGTTTCAGGTAGATGCTGGCAATGGGATCTCTACTCATCCACATATGAAGGACCCTACCTCACATTTCAACTCTCCTCTCCTCACTTCTCCTCTCTTCTCCTCTCTTCTCCTCTCTTCTCATTTTCTCTTCTGATTTTCTCTTCTCTTCTCATTTTCTCTTCTCTTATCCCTTCCCCCTCTCCTCCCAGTCAGAATTTTTGCAGTTTATATCATACTCAACTCTGGCATTTCAGCAATGCACTTGGAAGTTGCTTCTAAAGGCTAAACTTTATTTTCCTGCATGAGTTTTTTTGTTCCACTCTTGAACAGGCATTTCTTGGAAGGGAAAGTACTCACAGAACTATAGCACACGGCAATCATACTACATGTCCAGATGGTATGTAAATATTAATATTCACACAGCACTGAAGATTACAACATAATTAGAGGCTATATAACCATGTAACTCAGTTTATAATGAGTATGACAGTTACAGGACCAAATTTTGACATTCTTCCAGGCCTGACTCTTTGGAATCTCTTTTTGTCCTTTGTTTATGAGGAATTAATCATTTGGAACCTGATCCAAAAAGCTCTAGAGTCAATGCAAGTCTTCCATTGACTGCAGCAAATTTTGGTGGAGATCTCCAATTATGTAAACTCCCTTGAGTCCTTGGCAAGACAAGCACATTACAGACCTCCCACTACCCCATCCCTCAGCAGCAGCACCAAAGTAAGTTATCAGAAACCTGCCACATGAGATTCATCCTTTGGAACAGATGAGAGAGTTAGGCAAAGCCTTCCATTTGGACAGAGGATATGCACGTCCTCAAGCATTCTAGGTCATATCCTGACACAGTGTCATCAGGCTACTCTGTCTATGGGTCTGCTGCCTGGCTCTGCTCCCATCCAAGGACACCAGCTCCTGCCAGTCAGTAATTCTCACATGGACCCCAGAGGTTGCCATAGCCAACTCCTTACAAAAGAAGCATGGAGAGGGAGCTGTAAGAGTGAAATGTGAGTGGGCTCAAGCCTCAGCAGGCACAGCATCAGGAAAGGGTGCTTCCAGCTTCCCTCTCTCCTTTCCAGTCACCATATTTGATCAGACTTTGCTTTTCTGGTGGTAACATCTATTTCTCTTTCTGGCTTGCACACAGTTATGGACATAGACTAACTATTTAGCCATCTGAATACAGCCCTCAGTGGATGTAGACCCTATTGCACTATGGGAGCTGTTAGTAGGCACTCTCTGCTTTCTACAGATTTATTCCTTTGACTTTTTCTGCTAGCTGTGGAAGGTTGGCAACCATTGCGGGAGGAGATGCCAGTGGACAGGTTTCCTCTCAAGCGTTGTAACAGTCCTTCACAGAACCAAACTGTCAACAAATCACCTCCATTACTGAAAAATGAATGTGTTTTAAACTATAAAAAAACTGGTGAATAGCAAACAACAAATAATTGATAATGGTCTTTTTTAGCAAACTGTATAAAGTCAGTCCTTAGTTAATTATGCTCACAGAGAGGCAATTCACGTAAAGGAAATTTGCAGATAGGTAACGAGCAACAGCATAACTCTGCTCAAACAATGAGACCTAACATAAAATTTTATGGCATTCTCCCTAAACACAAAGAACCAACTTAGCATACTGTTTTATTGTATTTTGTGCACATATGTTCAGTAAAACCCAGAAATGTTATGAGTCTTTTGAATTGAAAGTGTTTCTCAGGTAAGTACATGTGTTTTAGGTGTTTTTTACTACAATATGTTCTGAAGCTGTCTCCATCCTGTGTTGCTGGAAGACTAGACCAACACAGAACTTATTTAAACTCAGTATTTTACCATCAGGTTATTCTGTGGTACAGGCAAGAAAGCAATTCATAAGGCAATATCTAAATAGTCTACATTTCACAACAATTCAGTTATCTGTTGTTTCTTCCTCTGCCGATATATACTCTGTGCCGTGAGAGCTGAGGCTGCACAATACAACAGCCTATCATGACCCAGCAGCTCATTCCCCACACCCTCTGCTGCTCCTCCTTGTTCAGTTGTGTACCCACCAGAACAGGCTGTTGCATGTTTTGGGCAAAATTTCTTCAGCAAATAACTCTCGAGCTGCAAATATTTTGTAAATTAATTGGAACTACATTTGTAAATATATAATTTAAAAACTTACATTGTAGTGCTACAATATGGCCTGTGAAAGCTTTCTGCTACCCGCTTAGACAGCTTTGTATGTGTCCGTTGAAAGATGAATTCCAAAACATTACCATTGCCTGCGATTTTATACATGCTTTTTGGAGTCATCTTAAAAAGGCAAGCCAGCGTGTCATTAATTCACATGAGTTTTCACAAATAGCAGTTTCCCCTTGATCCCTGAAACTAAAGACAATAAAAGACAACAAAAAGACAATTTAAAACGTTTCTATAAATACATTAACAACAAAAGGAGGACCAAGGACAATCTCCATCCTTTTTACTGGATGCAGAAGGAAATATGGTGACCAAGAATGAGGAAAAGGCTGAGGTGCTGAATGCCTTCTTTGCCTCAGTCAGTGACCTATTCCACTTAGACACACGTAAGTCTACGAGGCTGGATGGCATCTACCCAAGGGTACTGCGGGAGCTGGTGAAAGTGCTCACCAAACCACTTTCCATCATTTGTCAGCGGTCCTGGCTAACTGGGGAGGTCATGGTTGACTGCACGCTGCATGCCTAATACTGCGTTGAGTTTTCAGCCTCTCACTTCAAGGAGGACATTGAGGTGCTGGAGCGTGTCCAGAGTGGCAACAAAGCTGGTGAAGGGTCTAGAGCGCAAACCTTATGAGGAGCGGCTGAGGGAACTGGGATTGTTTAGCCTGGAGAAAAGGAGGCTCAGGGGGGACCTTACCACTCTTTCCAACTACCTGAAAGATGGTTGTAGCGAGGTGGGGGTCAGTCTCTTCTCCCAACTAACAAGTGATAGGACAAGAGGAAATTGCCTCATGTTGCACCAGGGCAGATTGAGGCTAGACATTAGGAAAAATTTCTTCACCAAATGGGTTGTCAAGCACTGGAACAGGCTGCCTTGGGAAGTGGTGGTCGCCATCCCTGGAGGCTTAAAAGACATGCAGATGTCAACATGGTTTAGTGGTGACCTGGCAGCGCTGGGGTAATGGTTGGACTTGATGATTTTAAGGGTCTTTTCCAACCAAAACGATTCTGTGATTCTAAATACACAAAGCAGACTAAACTGAATTTCAGCTTTGACATTGAATGAACTTAAATAAAACAGTTTGCTATTATTAATTTCTACTACTACATTTTTATTTGCATGTAAATTGTTGTGATTCAATTTCATAATTGCTGACTGTTCAAAGCTAAGGAAAAAAATTACCCGAATTACCTTTGTGCTGCCACCAATGCTTTATTCATGTGTCATGCAGTCAGTGAGGGACAGGAGTTAGCCATGGAATGCAAGCTCTCTGCTGCTCTCTTAGCAGTGCGTGATGCTGCAGAAATGGTGGTAACTATGGAGAAGCACTAGTTGGAATTTACATTTGTAAATTCAACACTACAGTGATTTCCTCTGAAGGGTCTGTAGTTACATGTAGTTACTCTGAACAGCAGGATGTCTGCGTTTAAAAAAGGATCTCTATTTTTGGTCTAAAAATTGGGCTCCATCCATGGATATGGATGCTCTGCATTCTCCCAGAAATTGTGCTGCCATAGATACCTAATGGGTCACAGTGTGTTATCAGGTAATTTCTACAAACCTCTATAAATGAGTAATTGAAATTAGTCGATGCAGGTGCAGAGCAAACTCCGACTGAGAGAGATTTTACCTTCAAAGCTCACTGTAGAGTACAAGAGGGTTACAGCCTTGCGTTTGGAAAAGGATTCATATCTTTCCACCATGTAAGGTCAGTCCCAGCTCCAGGTGAGTCATCAGGACATATGGCAAAGTTTATGAGAATGACATCTGAGCAAAGGGGTATCAGTGGACATTTTCACCAACTACTCAGAAACTGGAAAAAATTGCAATACCTCCCAGAATATATATAAAAGCAATGAGCCAACCATTCTGTTTCTTTATCTTGATATCTTACATTTATTCGTATTTATTAGGCATATTCAAATAACAGGAAAACTATTAAATTTGACCATGGATCTGGACAGTGATGAAATGACATAGATACTCTTTTTGATGATTTTCATAATATCCAGTGCAGCTCTCTGATAGCACCAGACAGGATGATCCAGTGCCTTATCCCAAGGACACTGCAGCAAGTATTGCCAGCATGCTTGCATGAGTGTTCTGTCCCTCCACATGCAAGGTTTGCCCAGAATCACTTGGTGACACCCAAGTGCGAAAGGAAAGCTTTCTAGTTATACCAGCTCTCAACACCATAGAATGCAATCTTTTCTATAGTATTGTTTCTTATCTTATTTGATCTTGTACTGTTAGATGTCCTTACATAAATTAATTGAAAATTAATCTTCAAATAGAGCCTATCAATTATTAAAGACCTAGCCATAGACCTTGTTTGACAGAAAGAAGATAATTTTCTGATCTGAGTAAAAGGGAATGTTAAAGCATCTTTTGAGCATTAAATTTGGCATGGCTGAGCATCTCATAATCTGTGTTTCTCCCATGTGGTTGATTATCCCTGTGCCTAATCTCAGTCATGAACTAGATATCATCATCAGTGATCCTGTTTATGGCTTTAAAGCAAGTATATTTATTACTACACAAGTTAGCAGGAAGTGCAAAGACACACTGGGTGGAAACTGTGAGCCACAGAAGCATACACTCTGCCAGCTCTGCCACCAAAGGAAAGCACTAAGGCCACAGTTCCCAGCTGAGCAGTGTCAAACCCATGGAGGACATAGCGTGAAGCTGGATATGCCTGAGTGTGAAAGGAAGAGTGATAATGAAGGTAAGTCTTCAAGAGAGAGCTGTTACAGAGCTGATCTCTTCACCCAGGGCTGAGGTGGCCCTGAAGAGTGCTCCCTGAGCTGCAGATAGAAAAGGCAGCAGAAACCTTGATGAGGGTTTGGGGGCATTGACAAGTCAGCAAAAACCCCAAAGATCCTGCTAGATATGAGCTTGCTGTGATTAGATTAAGTGTTCTCTTCTCTTTGCCTACCTCTTTTATAAACATTTGTAACTGTGTTGCCTATATTGAATGCTGTAAATGCTTCTCCTGGCACTCTTCCCAAAACTCTCCTTTAATTTAAACCAGGCTAAAGGAGCTGCGGAAGATCAAAGTACTTGCCATCAAGAATGTGGAGAGTTAAAAAAACCACGAGTAGTAAGAAACCACATGAAGTATCCAGATCCCCAAAGTGATACTTGAAGAGAGCCAAAGGGTAAAGGACCTACTCCTACAGAAGTTACATGGGCGAATTGAAGACTTGGCACTGTGGAGACGGAGAAGCAATCCTGTGACCGTAGCCTTCTCTGGCATACAGCCAGGCGGTGGGAAGCACAGGTAGCCTCCAGGCAGCACAGGAGATTTTTCTAAGGGAAAAGCATTTATTTTTCCCATGCTTGCACATGGTAGACAGCATTACACAGCCTGGCAGACGTGCCAAGCTTTCTAACACTTTCAGAGGTGACACCTCTTTACTTGCAAAACCAACCCTGGAATACTGAAGTGCAGCTG
Source organism: Bucorvus abyssinicus (assembly GCA_009769605.1). Classification (NCBI taxonomy): domain Eukaryota; kingdom Metazoa; phylum Chordata; class Aves; order Bucerotiformes; family Bucorvidae; genus Bucorvus; species Bucorvus abyssinicus. The sequence goes on from CM020063.1 coordinate 14,552,889, forward strand.
GAGAAATCCTGGGAGAGTTTTGAGTGTGCAAAACCTGTGGTTTCACAGCCCAATTTTTCATAAAATCTAGGCACTGTTGTGCCAGAGTGGCAGGATACCCATTTCAGTCACATGTTTTTTCTGTTAAGGTTTTCAAATAGGGATTTCAAGTTAAATATATATATGTGTATATATATATATAAAAGGCTGTTTGAACAGTTGTGTTGAATCTGTATCTTGGATTCATGTGGTTAGTTACTATCCTAGAGGAATGCTAATATCACAGGTAGCAAAATCCTTTGACCACAGAGGTAGGTTTTGGCCAGTATGCTCCACCTATAGTTGGATTCCCAAGATACTATCACAATGAAAACAAAGTTCACTGTTACTTATAACCTTCATTTCTCCTTAAGAATCAGCGGAGAATGAGGCTTTTTTCTAGGTGCCACAGCAAGAGAACAGCAAACTGGGCCCACAGAAGTAGCTTATTGTCCAAATAGAGACCTAGTGATGGGAAACTCACAAGCCCTTGAGCAGCACAGCATACAGAAAACAGTAGATCCTTGGCATTGGGAGAGGGAGATTGGCCAGAAGGTTTAGCCAACGAAGGGGACAAAGCTGCCACAAAAAGAGGTGGACAAAGGGCTAAGAGTGGAGTGACACTGAGCTGAAGAAGCTGAACAAAACTCAATGGGAAAGTGTGCGCAAAATGGCGATCAGCATGGTCCACTGAGTGCCACAAGTCCCAGACTGGGGCTGGCTGCAGCCTCTGGCCAGCTCCTCTGCAGGTTTCCCAGTGGGCCATGCAGGGGAGCAGGGAGGAAAAGGCATCTGGGCAAGGTCCCCCCCCTGCACACTTCTGGGTTCAGAAGGTTGCTGGCAAGCTCCATCTCTCTCCTTCCTTTCCGTGCAGCAGGCCCAGTTTTGGCTGCCTTCGCAGCTGCAGCTGTTCGTACCAGCTGGAATCAACCGTTCTGGCCCTCTTCCAGCTCAAAAGCAATTACATTCTTGCAAGTGGATATTGCAACTTCCTGTCCTAAACAATCATGTACTGTTCCTCTGCACTATTAACCAGCTGCTGCCTTCTACCCAGAGATGGCTGTGGGCACAGGGTGGGGCCCTGGAAGAAAGGTGGTGATGTATCAAGTTAAGACATTCCTATGTAGGTTTGTCTGCAGTTTAGGAAGGTCAGGGACTGCTTCCTGCCAGCCCTGCGTGCCTGCAGATAGCATTCAGCACTCCAGTGACATAAGGGTGATGAATAATAGCACTACCTAGACAATGCAGCAAGAGAGCGTCTGTTCTTGGCCCAAATCTTCCAGGCGAAATCTTCCTTTATGCCTAAACTTCATAAAATAAGCATCTTCTCGAGCTGATGCAAGAACTCTCTTGCATCTGCCAAACATGTAAAACCAGAGCCTGGCCCATAACACCTGGAAAAGACAGACTTGTGTAAAACATCTTAGTGCAAAAAGTGATGAAAGCATCCAAATGATTAAGTGGTCCCAAAGTAACAGATTTATTTTCCTGCAGTTAGTCTTCTAAAAATGTTCCACTCAATCTCCAGCTTCTACATTGTGTATATGTTAGAAAAAGAGCAGATGTCTCCACACCAGAGAAGAACCAGCGTCTGCCCAAGCACAGCTCAAGGCATATTGTTCCCTTCCAACTTTGCTACATGAGTAGCGTAGATCTGAAGTTGTAACGCTTCGTTTTCCTGTGACTTTTTCCACATCTGAGTTCTTCAGAGACATTGATTGGTTAAGCTATCCACCCCTGGGTGGATGGCAACCTGAAGAAGGTGTGTACACATTAATGAATATGACCGCAGCACAGAGTAGCACAGAGGGAGCAGAAATACCTTGAAAGATGGAGTAAACAAAAGAGGAAGCTGGGAACCAGGCTCCTAAGTAAGAGGCCATGAGTATGCTGTAAAGGTCAGGAGGACTTTGGGGACACCAGTTACCACCAGAGAGGAACCACCTTTTGTAACAGTCAGTAGATTCACACCAAGTAGTCAGGGCAGTTAAACCACTCAGTGCATCTAAGAGTAACTGACTACACATTTGGGGATGGAAGGCTTTTACATATTGCTGATATCCCCTTAGTTCCTAGTACCTAGACCTTGATGTCTGTAATTACTGGCCTGGTGATGTACGTGTGAATTATTGCTACCCCCTAGTCACTGAGACGAAGCAGCAAAGCAAATCACCCAGAGTTGCACTGAAAGTCTGTGCTGTAGTCCTACGGTAGGTCTGTCACAGCTTGGGTAAATAATCCATCATCTTGCCTCCGTTCTTGGATCAGTTTCTGCTTGCAAAATACTGCTGGGCACTAGGACATTTCATAGGAACAAACAACATGTTTGTCTTGGTGGAAATACCAAATATTCCATTAACAGAACTGCCCCATAGCATGACTAAAAAAGCCTGGTAGGTACTTTCTAAAGAAAGCACAGTAACACCATTTCACACGCACTTTAATAGCACAATATCAAGTGATGCACTGACAAAAGCAGCATTTGGAAAAAAAAAAAAAAAAGATTTTTTCATAAACTGCTAGTCACATGATCATTCCACCTAGTGTTTTAGATTTGTGATAGGCTTTGTCTTGGCCAACAGCCAGTTGGTCCTAAATATAGTCTAAAACCAAATATTTAAGTGTAAGCCTGAACAGACAGATTTTTATTTTCTTAACACATTCCCTTCAAGTGCTACAAATTCTGCTGCAGATGCAGCTATAGACAGATATTTCTCCTCCAAAGGAAGTATTATATCCCTGGATTCCCAAGATGATGCTACAGGAGAGCAAATACTAAAGTACTTTTACATATGAGCTTGAGGGACATAATTTATAAAAATGTCTCGAAGTGTTGTACAGTACAGAAAAGCATGCAGATAAATCATGGAAACATATACATTAGGTACAGTATATTTTCAGCATGTGTTGTCTGCCAGCTTATAACATATACACCTGCACAGGGGAGTGCTAGAAAGCAATAAATTAAATATGATTTATCAGCTATGGTATCACAAAAGTGTCTGTATCTCTATGTATCACTTGAATGCTCCACTTTGCACAATGGTACTCCATTACCCAGTTATCTCAGCTGTATGACACTCCATGGGCAAAGCCAGTAGAGTCAGAATGAAACAGGGCCACGGTGTTTTCCTGAGTTTCCACAGATCCTCTCACAACATCCAGATCTCACCTGGGATTCTGATTTTCCTTGTCTCATGTAACTGCTGTCTCCAGTTTCTCCTTCTGCTAGCTTTGTGCTAGAAGATCTCCAGCCTGCTTTACACATAAGAACACTTCACTTGCCCATTCAGTAAGTATTTTTTGTCCTTCTTGCAGCTCTGCTAACAGGCTTAGGAAAAAAAGTCATCTTGGCCCAGGGGACAGACTAACTACACAAAAAGGGAACAATTCCTTGTGCCAGTGAGCAAAGAAGTGGATCTCCAAGAGCCTGTGCTAACCCAAGTCCAATAGATCTCTGGTCCTAAGCCAGGGCTGAGGAAATACTGTCATGTAAAGACTGGCAATAATGGACCCAAGAAAATTCAGTATCAGCTCCACAATCATGAGTGAAACTTTTGGGGTTTTTTGTTTCCTTGTTTTTTTCTCTTTTAATTAGAAATCTTTGGGCTTTCTTAAACTTTAAGTACTGGGAAGATTAAAACAAACCAAAGAGAATGTCCTTCGCTTCCTCCTACCACTTCACACCACTTCTAACACTTTACAGTATCACCCATACCTTGATAATCAATCTCCTTCCAATCCTCCTTAATTAAAGTTTTCTCAGAGCTTGAAGTGTGACCTATTCTACAATATGTATAAATGGCAATTTAAATTTGAAGTAACTACCTCAGTAACAACAACAAAATATTTAGTGTAGACACAGTGTGGAACAGGGAATTCCAGAGATCTAACCCTTTCAGTTTTGCAAGTCCTGTTGATCAAAGAAATATAACTATCAAGTTATCAGAAAAATTACGAGAGTTGCCATAGTCGTGAAAGAAATTCCTCTTTTTCTTACTGTCACCTGCATCTTCCCTGTCCCTTGTGCTCCATTGCAATTGACACACAGACTGAAAAGCTTTTTTGTTTTGCACTTGCACGTCTATTGCACTTGTTTTATTGCATACCACATGTATTATCCTCTTAGGAATTTAGCTTATCTTTATTAATTGTCCATTAGTAACAGCAGATGATGTTGATGAACAGTTTAAAGAAAACAAACAGCCAATTCCCATTAGTTTTTAAAGCTGGTCATTGAAAGTCATATATAAGTAGTTCCTTGGGGAGTGCTCTTCAAAGTCTGGCCCATTTTGTTGGTAAGAGTCTGCTACAACATACCAAGTATTCGACTGAGCAGAAAAGGATTTAATGGGACTGAGAACCTGTCTAATTTAGGCAGACGGTCCCTTCCTACTATTGCAGGATGTTTTATTTTCTCCCCACATAATCTGATGGAGCAAAAAAGAGGGTTCAGAACACAACATTTTCCAGGGATATGGAGCTCTATTAAATCTATTTAACAACATTAAATCTATTAAACAGCAGCTAGGAGTCCTATGATTTACCATAAACCAGTAAATACCATAAAATAGGAAAACATTTTTATAGCCTTTGCTTTTACTTTGAGCTGTGAGATTATAGCTTTTCTGCTTTGGGGAAGAGAGGGTTTGCTCCAAAGTCATTATTTTTTTGTCATTTTATGTAAAAAAAGGTAAATGCTCAATGCTCCATTCCCATTATAAGCCACCATCATTTCTCTGTCACTGCAGCTGAAAAACAGGGATGCTTTTATTCCACTACCACTTACAGAGTGATGCTGAGTGACTATCAGCACTTGTTGACCCTGTGTCTTTGGTCATCTGCAGGATAATGAAGACCCACTGTACACTGCATTCCCCATCAAAGCTGGCTCACTGCATTTCTTAAGTTGTGTTCTTGGAGCTGAGACGTTCCTTGTTACAATTTCTAAGCCTTCTAGATTTCCCTATAAGATGTAGTATACTTTGGTTTGCACGCATACCGTAACAGTTCTCTCTTCACCTGACAGATTTAGCATGGAAGAGACTGATGTTCTCTATATGGCCCATGCAGTCCAAGAATAACAAAAGGCCAGATGGAGGCTTTACAGGATAACATCCCTGAATAGATCCGGGAACCTTCCACAGAATCATAGAATAATTCAGCCTGGAAGGGACCTCTGCAGGTCACCTAACCCATCCCTGTGCTCCAAGCAGGGCCAGCTTCAAATGTAGATCAGATTTCTCAGGGCATTCCAATCTCAAAATGTGCTGATCTCTGACAGTACGCAATAGTGACACTTCCCAGAACAATAACCATATATAGCAACGTTCCAGTAAATCAGCTACAGAACAAATAGGTTTAATTCCAGCCACTACATTTTTGCTGCTGGGTACTTCATGACAGAGGATACTTTATGAAACATGCATCTTCCTCTCATACATACAGGAGAGGGGCAGCCAGCTCAATTGAATAGTAGTTATAGGCTATCAAAGGATAAAAAGTTTGGTGCCTTAAAGTTACAGAATAGTGAGACTTTACTAACCCACCTGCAACGTGCTCAAATCACCTTCAGTCTGTCCCTCCCCTGTGACATCCAACTAGCCTTTCCTCTCTGCATCAGAACAATAATTTGTTTTAATAGGTAATACAGCATTAACTAAAGCAACACATGACATTCTCTGTTGCAGCTTTTTTTCCTGTATAAAAACAAAGCTAAAGCCTATTAGAAAGCAAACATATTTTACAACATTTGCAGCATTTGAGTACTTGGGTACAGATAAGCACCTTGTTGATACAGCTGTGATTCCCTCATGACAAGTGATTCTGGGGCTGGCAATAGCACATCTTCAACAAAACCTAGGTGGCTTCCTCAGCCATGCAGCATTTCCAGTCACCTTACAAAAGACAGTTCAAACAGCTCCCAAGCTACACAGCTTTTAGATTAGATAAGAAACAAACAGGAAAAATGCAGGGAAAAAAAAAATCATCACAGCAGTAGGAGAAAGTGATCTGTTTTGAAAAGAAGTTCAAAGGAAAAATCTTTTTCTCACAAAGTTATGCTCTCTTTTGGTAGATGGGTTGGGGTTTTTTTCTGTTATTGTTGTTGGCCAGGAAAGGGGGAGATTTTGCATTGTCTAAACATGAGGGAAAATGCAAAATCAAAGTTTATTGGATTTGCAGATTTCCAGCACTGCAGATGATAAAGATTTTTCCTTTAGTTTCAAACAACAGATTTCACTGGGTGAGGAGGGGTGGGTGGTGCGGAACGAAAAACAAACATGTAAATAAATGTAGCTATTTCTATCTCCAGTCTTCATAAAAGGTTTGGAAGGTGTTTTTGTGTGTGTGAAAATAAGCCTGGAAGAAACTTAAGTCAGGGTGATGACTTGAAAGAAGAGAAATGCAAGATCAGGTACCACTTATATTATTAACGGAGAAATTAGGATTTGTTCCCTTTAAATTCTCCTCCTAGCATTATTCTTGTTACTGTCACCATACAAGGGGTTTTAGACAAAGCAGGACACAGCGTTCACTAAATCCATGCACAAAATTGAGACCAGAGACACTTGTATCCTAATTCCACTTTTATTATTCTCAATAAAATGGAGTCTTTGAAATCCAAAAAGGATCAGTGATGCTAACAAATACATCTTCCAGCTGTTTTAGGCATAATGACTGTATGACTAATGCACAGGTAAAGCAGTTAGAAAACCAAAAGCAGTTTAATTATATGTAGCCCAGTGATAGACATTATCATGCCAATCCCCTACTTATACCAAAAAAGGCATCAAAACACCACTGAGCCTCTGGGAGGAGCAAGGCAGTCTGCACAGTCTTCTGCAAGTGAGGCAGGAGTCTGTCCATGCCCCCTTTCATCTGAGAGTCCAAGATCATTTAAGGACACTACACAGCGACAGGAACCACAGCATAAGGATATTCCCCCTTGATCTCAAGGACATGCAGTCACCTGAAGAAAACTTTTCCATTCCCAGGATAATCTGACCCTATATATCTCCCCATGCATAGCAGTTTTGCACTAGAGCTTTACTGGTCAAAGGGAGGATATTCCCCCAGAGCGGAAGCTGGCAAGCAGGCAGGCGGGGAGGGCAGCCCAGGTGAGGCAGTGGATGGGCAGAGCAGAGGACAGTACAAAGTCAGGCCATGCCAGGCTACACAGGGCAGCCTACAGTAGGAGTCGAACAAGCATCCAGGATAATATCAGCAGCTCGTCAGTTTGATATCGTTGATCACACATATTATTTGGATCGAAGTACTCCAGCGGTATTGGTAGATCGACCACTACAAAGAAAGTCTCCAAGCAGCATGGAGAATTTAGACACACAGCTCCCATGAACTTCAATGAGAATGATGCATCTGTCTCCTGCGGTAGCTTTGAAGCTCTCGGCCAAAAGTATTCTTAGCCCTACTGTCATGCATGTCCCCAAAGAGACAAAAAAAGAAGGTGCGAGCATGTGAGACTGAGAGCGGACGTGGTTGAGGAAGTGAGACCAAGCAGAGCCCAATCTGGGAACTCTGCAGAGACAGATCACGTCCCTCAAGTTTTATGTTATCAACACTTATTTGGAAGTAACGAACACCCCTTTTTCTCTTAGGAAAACGAGGGAGTCAGTCTGGTGCACGGAGCTGCTGACACTGAGCTGCTTTCAGAGGCATTCCCAGATCATTGAAGTCAGCTCAGGTATCTCTACCTGACCCTGTGGACACAGAAAACAGAAGAAGAGCGGCAGAGAGAATGGTACAACAAAGATACCAGGGGAAGAAATTGTTGCAAGAGCTGTATTTGCAAATATTCCAGATCAAGTCTCTTCTCCATTTATGGTTTCTATTTTCCCAGCAAGTGCTTGGATGTGAAAAGGGAGAAAACCAGCTCCTAGAGAGATGAAAATAACCCTTTTGCATTAGTATCAGCTCAGTAGCAATGTATCCTCTTGCTTCCCATTGGTATGCAGAGGTTTTAACTCTGACCTGCTGCACAAGGTTGAATACGGTTGAATTTCCTTCCCCAACTGCACCTACATCCTTTACTTGTGTGTGGTCTCTCACCTCTCTACGACACTGATATCATCTGCTGCTTCTAGTTCAGAAGGTCTAGAAAGCAGTGGCTAGAGCACATTCATAATAAGCAGTGAGTCTCAGATTCCCCTGGAGCCTTGAATTACTTATTTTGTGGGTTAGAAAAGCTCTGCATGGAAAAATGTACCCTGCAAAGACTTGGAACAATTGTATGTGACTGACTTCCCATCCTTGCAGAGCTAAACCAAGCAGTCAGAGCTCCCTGTGCTGAATAGGTGACACACAGGGAGGAGCCCCTGCATTTTGGAATAACCTTTTGTGCCTCATAAAGGCATTTCATGGAAAGGAGACAAGAATTACAGTATTTTAATGTAGACTCTAGAAATAAAAAGCTGTCTGAAATTGTGGTCAAAAGACAGTCAGTAATCTCATATGACAAGTAATTAATTAACTAATTTTTTTGTTGTTGTTCTTGCTTCTTTATATCTCCAAAGGCAGAATGCCAGTCCATAGCCTGAACTCAACCGAGTATAGATGTTGCTATTTTATATCCTTTATCTGCTGCAACACCCCTTGGAGCTTGACAATTTGAAATTATATTCTCGTGTTGCAGCTGTATTTTTATAAATCCTGGAAGTTAAATGACTCTTGGAATAACAGAGAAGATATTAAATTCCCAACTAGGGTTGATATTAATTTTCATTATTTGTTCCTATAAATAGGCATGATCTTTTTTCTGGAACATAGACTCATGTAGAGCAATACCTTTTCCTCAGATGGCATCAAGAGGCACAAAGCAAGTTTAAACTTCTCCCTACTCCAGTTCCCTTCGAAGCTGCGATCACAATAGACAGAGTACATTCAATGACACGTAGTCAGGCTGCTAGATAGGAGCCCCAAGAAATCTGAACTTTACTGTGGTAAAATTGGAACCACAAAATATCCATTCTGCTTGCATATTAGGTGTCCCTACTGTTTTGTCACCTTTCTGCTCTTTTCAGAAATGAAGTGTAGGGTTACTAGATCCACAAAGGCTGCAGGCACAGAATGGGGGGGATTTCCACAGTCCCCCTAATGCCCAAAAGATTGTCAGCTTTAATAATTTGGTTAACAACAGTGGTGACATGTATTGGTAAAAAATTAAATTAAATTAATACTCAGGATTTCTTTTGATGGCATTTCACTCTTCAGATTTCTAGCTTAGCTCATTTCCCAGATAGCAGTATAAACATCCATTGCATATGTTTTCCTCAGCACCACAAACCTCAAATATTTAAAAAACCTAAGTTAGGTCCTAGTATCACAGTTAGTGTCAATGAACTTTGGCTTATTCTCAGTTTTGAGCCTGAGAATGCCATTTCCAAGACAGTCTTCCTGAACACATGCCACAGAAACTCACTTTTAAAACAGGCGCATTTAAATTCTTCTGCAAGCCTGACTAGACAAACATTGGTTTTCTGAAAAACATAAAATGCCCAGAACTAAATCTGAGGTGAATGAGCTGATAGTAAGCCTCTACCAAAAAAAATGGTTTTTAATAGCACAACAGACTGAAACAAAGGCAATGAAGAATAAGAAGTAAATCCTGTTTGACAGGATTCTTTACATTATTCATTCTTTAGAGCAGAGGCTGCCGCTTGATTTGTACAACATTTGGCATCTCTCAGTCAAGACCACAAATTACCAGAATTTATGCACATTCAACTGGAGACCAAAGATGGTTGAATACCAAGTTTCTGACACTGAACTGCAAAAATCCAAATACCTCTTTATGCACCAGGATTAAGGAAAGTAGACCTGGAAACTAAATCCTTTCCAGTCAGTTGATTCAAACTGAAACCTAGTTAAATTGTTAATTTAATTAAAATACACTTAGCTTAAAAAATTCAGGAAATAGTCAGCATGGCAGCCAGCAATGCAAAAAAGAACAGTGCATTTCCAGCACTATTGTAAAGAAGTTGTGTGCATGTCAGAGCATTTTCTTTTCAGGAAAAAAAAAAGAAAACAGTATTGGGTGTATAGAAATCAGAGCTTACCTAACACACAACAGTCCTGCACTTTCTCTCATCAGATCTGCACCTTTCTTTGGAAGCTTCCATTAATACAGCAGTTCCTAGATGGATCAGCTCCTATTGGTGCACACTTCTGAAGTATCACATATATCTAAATAATACCTAGAAATCTAATAGCAATTTCACTGTCTCTAAAATTTAATGAAGTGAACTTTTCTTTGATTAATTTAGGATTTTGTAAAATTTACCACTCGTATCATCCTTGGGAAATACAAAGGCAGCTGGATATAGTCACGTTTTCTCTGTGTCCACCAGAAATAGGCACAATCCACAAGCTTGTGGGAAGTCTGCAAGAACAGGATTTACTACCGTGTATTTGGGGAGGACTGTAACATCTGTAATATCTGCTGTGCCTGTATCATCTCTTGGGATCATTCCTCTGAAAAAAAAAATAGGGATTTAAATTCCTCAGTGGTTTAGGGCATCAGGAGGGGAGGAAGTGGTGGGTAGGTTTTCCATCTCAGAGAAGCCGGTCACCAGCACTGCAGTAAACCTGGGTCAGGCAGTGGGACTCTGTGCATAAGCTAAAAGGACTTGTGCCCTCTCTCCCAGACTGCCATTTGCTTGAGCAGATGGAAATTGAGATCAGGCAACAGCAAGTTATCTTCAAATGGCAGCTGCCATTCCCTGGGCATGAGACCTGTTCAAGACCCTTGGCACAGTCAAAACTACCCTGTTTCACCTGTGGTTTGGTCTCACAGGTATTGCATTTCCGTTTTCAGAACAACTGACAGGCAAGGTAGGGCTGCGAGCCAGCTTGGTTTGATTTTCACACTCACATTTTCTCCAACAGTTTAACTCACTCGGAGGTGTGACTAGATGTATACACATTCATGAAATTATGAAGATCACTTATTCTCTTTCAGGCATACATCACCATTTTCAAAATAACTTCTGGACTGCACTACACAGATGGCATGGCCACTGTCTCTGAGCTCCTTTAGCCAATGCGGGTACTCAGACAACTTTGCAAACAAAGGTAACAGCACTTTGACATTAGTAGACAAGCATGGACTAGCTAAACCTGACAAGCTGGGGTAATTTCACATTCATAACCTTTTATTCACCCAAACACGGTTGAAAATACCTCCTAAAACTAAGAAAATATAAGTTAGGAACTATGTTGTAAAATATTAACACAGCCTGCTCCTCTGAAGCATCCTGGCCTAGAAATAGGAAAGAATTTTTGATAGGATGCATCTCTTCAAGAGAAACATGCATCTTCCTCTGAAAGAATTCCACTGCTCCATCAGTTGTGCTTTATTCTTAAAATCTCTCCCAAGGGAAAATAAAATTTTACTTCAGGCATTTCAAGGCTGCCTGGCTGCCAGACCTGTTTAAATCATCTAAACTGGCTGAGAAAACAAGCTCCAAATGTCCTGAGCAGTGAGCAGACCTGTAAAAGCTGGAGCCAAGGATGGTTACACTGCTCTGTGTTTGCAGTATTTGAGCACTAGCATCTCTCCCTTGCAATTTGGAGCAGGGACCTCAGCTTGGCCATAGGGAAGATGTACACCCAGGCTAGTATGGACATGCACAGAAGTTAAGCTGTAGCAGGTCGGGTCTCGATGAGGGCTGTCCAAAGCCCACTGTGTATCTACACATGGCTTTTGCTGACAGCTCGGGAACAGCAATGCAAGCCAACAGACTTCCGGAGGCAGCAGTCACAAGTCTTACAAATTCTGCTTCAGCTGGAAAACAGCTGTATTCACAGCTGCAGCAAATACAAGCGTAAGATATGGGCAATAATACCAAGTCCAAGTTTTATACTTAGGAGAGGCTTTTTAGCAGTGCTCTTGCCTTCCTGGCTGCCAGCTAGGAAGGTACAAGGCCCAAAGCATCTCCGTGACCTGGGCATGCTCGGTAGCTGCGACGCATTAGCCAGATGTCACTGTTCCACACAAAAAAGCGCACTAGCTGCAGAAGACGTGTCTTAAACAACCATGGAGATGCTGGTGGTAAGTAGGCATGAAAGGAAGGATTTTAACTGGCAGAAGTAGGAAAGAGACTACCTTTTAGTGATGGTATCTGTACTGACAGGTTAAGACTTCCTCAAAAAACCTGCCAGTATTTACTGTATGCACTCATGCCAAAGGACAAGTATTTAAACAACTGCTTGAGAGTGCTTTTAAGAAACCAGGCAGAACTAATGTCAGTGAAAGGAGAACAATCATTAAAGCATTCTCAAAGCTTTCTAACATGTCTCTTGAAATAGTGGTCTTGCATACAGGAATGCTAGGAGATGAAGATTCAGTATCTTGTGATCTACTGTGTCTAGGAACAAGTACTTTAATACTATTGGAAATGTGCCCACTTGGATTTTTTAATGCATATTGTTTCCATCTCTAGTTGTAGTGAGTGTCAAAGTCCCCTCTCCTAACCCATTATTGTTTGCCATATATGGGTATGATTTTGGCTTAATAGGTCACATCTTGATTATTGGTTTGGGTTTGCGGGTTTTTGTTTTAAGATGACACCTTTTATAAGCAATTTAGCCAACTGGCATATTAGCATAAAGCAAGGCACTTCAAAAGTGCAATTTATCACAAGGCTTTCCAACTCATGGGTGTGACTTACTCAGGTTTCCTAAAATGTGATAGCATGTGGCAAAAATGGGTTTTTGCCGCTCATTTGGCCATCAACACAACTTACACATAAGTCTACTGCTTATGATTAATGGCATCACCCCAATGCATGCCAGTAAGAACTTGCAGCATAACAACCCATCTCAGATTCTGTTTACAATACTTTTTATCCTTTTTGTCTAAATTCTTCCACTAAAGCATGTAAGTTAGTATGAAAATGTTGGTATGTCTGCCACAATTCATTCCCAAACACTGGTTATTCTGAGAGACAACTCAGCAAAAACCTAACTGCCAGATTATGCAAGTCTATCTGTCTTTCTGAAAAGTAATTGAGACAGCTTTTTAAATCCAGTTCACTCCACCCAAACTTTCTACTGGATATGCCATTTAGGTCTTTCTTCAATAATGTCTCTGGTTATGCTTTACCACATTCAGCCACACAACCCATGCAACCACTTCACAGGAATTTAGTGACCAAAATAACACATCTTGCATATTAGTAACACAAGGACAGATGATTTTCAATGTCAGTGTGTCCATTAAGGACCACAGGACTGCAGAGACATCGAAGATCACGAACAATGCCTTACACCATATTTTAGCATTGTTTTGGAGACATCACCTCTTAAAACCCAGCAATAATCTTCACACAAACCCAAACCCCAGCTCTGAAAATCTTCCAAGATATGATTACAGTTCCAAAATTTTCTACTGGTTGCTAACATCAAGAGAAGCTGATGCAAACTCAAGATCCAAATGACCATCTTGTCTGATTGCACCCAGGTTTAACTAAAACCACAGAGTTTTAATTTTACCTAACTCAAAGGGAAAAGTGCCATTAATTAGTCATCATAGCTACCTCCTTCTATTACATGCCCTGACTTCCCTTGCCCTGTGTACTGAAAGCTGATCCCACAGCTTTGCAGTTTCTGTATGCTACTGGGAGGTGCATACACACCTAAGGACAAATGATGTTAAACAAAGAGGGGCTGGAACATAGCCCTTTGTGACTGTAAGTTACAGGAAATATTGGATGCCCATCACCTTCAGTCACTGTGGCCATCCTGCAGCCATAGATGCAATCAATCACCTGGCTGAAGGTTTCAGGGCAGTCTGCTAACAGTTTCCATATGATCTTCTCTGTTGGCTTTGAGGGATCAACATGGGGACAAGAAAGCCTGGATTTGGTTACTGTCACTTTTTCTTAAGCTGCCCTATGATGAACGTTATCAATATCATTCAGGCTTTCTCTTGCAACCTTCGGAACTGTCCTGGTTTCACTGTGACAGAAACAAAGGCATTGTGTGCTGGCCATTAGCAATTTCAAGACAGCCAGGAGCTTAAGCTGGGTGGGGAGTGCAAAAGCCAGGGCAGCTGACCCAAGCTGGCTCACAAGTGTATCCTATACCATAAATGTCATGCTCATTGTAAGGGGGCAAGTTTGCTGAGGATGGTGGGCTTTTCCTGCTCTTCCTTATTCTGCTTCTCCCCATCCCTGGAGACGCTCGTTTACCATTCTGCTCTCGAGGACTCCCTTCCCATGTATTGTGACTGTCATATGCTCACTGGGCTGAGTATAACTTTATATAATTTTATTGCCATTAGTATTAATTTTAGTTTTGCTGTTCATAATATCTGTTTTCACTTAAACCCGTGGGGTCTCCTCTGCTTTTCCCAATGCCCCTTCTCAGCTGGGGAGGGGTCATCGGGTAATAGAGCAACTGCTATAGTTTAGCCCTGGATATGGGCTAAAGGGACACAGGTGCTTAAAGATACACAAATAGCAAAAAACATCTCCCAGATCTTCCACATTAACTAGAAGATTGGAGCCATGTTCATTTGCCCCTAGTACAGGGGCAAACAACCCGCAAGCCAATTGAAAAATCAGCAGAATATTTAACATTAGACCACAGCCTATTCCCTGCTCTTCCCTCTTCCAAGGAACTATGGTACTTTTCCTGCTGCAAATGCTCAGTGTTGTAGGAAATCACTTAAAGTTGTCCTAATTGTAAATGTGTCCCCACAGTTACAGATACTTGATTGCCTTTTTGCTGGCCTTATTACAGCAGGCAAATATCTCCAACATTATAATGGGACAGACAGCTGGGGGGAGGAACTTTGTCATTGCCACACCTAAATTTGACAGAAATCTTAAAGTTCTATATGTGCACATAGTTTTCAGCACAACTCCCAGCTAGAGGGGTTAGGTAAAATTAGCTCTTACTGCGTTGGATCAGACAACTCAGAAGTTGGAAAGTGTACCAAGTCACAGGTAGCAAATATGCATGTCACTGGCTATGAATTATCAAATGATCTAATTTCCATATCTGTATGTAATCTGCCAACGGCAAGCAAAAAAAGTGACAATTTAGACCTCCTGTCACATGGGTATAGAGTCACAGAGATGTCATCTGTGGCTATGGTAACCGAAGACTGCTTGCCACAGGGCATCTGTAGCCAACTGGCCAAAGTCAGAACAGCGGTACACCAGAGCACCAAGACAGGTGGGCCACCAGAGGAAGAGTTTATATGGCTAAGGCAGTGAAGGGATCGAGGCATCCTGACAAGAAAGAAGAGCCAGAAAGACACAGTATACTGACTGTTTAATGGTGTATGTGAGATATTTTTTTGAGCAATCTATGCTTTTAACCTGCTTTGTTTTCAGGGAGCCCCAAAGCAATTTCTGAGAACTATTCTAATGTATATTTATATCAATCAGGTGGAGAGGTGCCCACAGGACCAAATCCACTTCCTTCCTGTTGTTGCTAACACTGCCAACTGGGCAGGGCCCTTCAAGATGAGGAGTCAAAAAAATGGAAAAAGAACAGCAACTTGCACACCGGGTGCTGCACAGATCCACAGCTTTACTAACAGTGCATTTCAAAGAATAGGGAAAAATACAACTCTGTATCTGCAAGTACCTCACCCAGCTATGCTTCATGAGAAAAAATTGGTTCCACTGTTAAAACAGTAAGAATGCTGGTTACTGAAAACATTGGACATTCATCTGTGTTGAAGCAGTTTTGTGCTGTCCAGTTAGTGAATGTCAGAAAGATAGAAAATCAATTTGTATCGTATCCCTAAAATTAAAACAAAACATTGCAATTAACTTATATAACTATTGACTACATAATGAAAAGTGCAATTAGATATATTGCTTGCAAATCTTGCCACAGTCAGTGGGACCATGTGGAGTCACTGGAAGCATGTGGGTATAGTCGAGTGTATGCTCTAGCTGGAAAACAGCACAGGAGAGGTAATCAAGTTAATATTAAATATAGTTACACCAGTTCAGTTAGACCACACAAATCATTTCTAGAATGCAAATAACAGCCTCCCAAGTGAATGAAATCATTAAAGCTAATATACTTTTTAAATTTATTTGCTGAAAGCATGGGACTGAAAGCTTTACTTAAAAATGAAAAATCTAACAAATTGGCAACAAAATGTAATATAGGAAGGAAATAAAAATAAATTCAGAATAGCAGACATGTCTGCCACAGATAAGAAACAATAAAAGCTCAAAACTAATCCCTGACAACTAAAATTTTATGGCACTGCAAAACAGAAGTGACCACCCACAGACTATTTTCACTTAGCACAATACTCAAAAGCCTGTTCTGAAAATTACTATCATTTTCAGCATTGATCACTCTCATTTGAGCGTGTGTTGATTTCATAAGTGTACTCAAACACACGCGCCGGTACCCATGGTTTTTTTTCTTATAGTAATTACAGTAGGGTTTGGAAGCTGTATGAACAGGCTCCCCTTTTTGTTGGATACAACGGTTACATGGGTACTCTAAGATGTATTTATTTTCACACCCAAGAGTACTTTCATGCCAGAAAAGTAACTTTCAGAATTCAATGAACAGGAATGAATACACAAAGATAAATATTCAAATGAAAAGAAATTAAAACCTAAGCTTTTCAGACCCACTTTCTTTCAACTGTACGAACACAGCATTCTTTATATCCACTTTTCCTATATAACTGTGTTCATTAATACATTTCTGCTTATATTACTTATGTACCATAATACACACAGGAAGTCCAAAGGTATACAGCTTTTTACTATCGAGGCTTCTGTGTATTTAAATGCAGGCAGTTAACATTTCCTTAAATGCAGTCAAAAGTAATGAATAGCAATCACTTGACAGGATGGTAACCAAGGATAAGGTAATCAGGACTCTTTTGCAGAATCAACCAGCTTTATTCCTACCAGCTGTAGGAGCATCATCATACTAATTAAGAATCAAGGCCATTTTAGGTCTCATCTTTCAGAACAACTGAAGCTGAATAAAAATCCTTGCAAAAGTCATATCTCCTGTAAACAGTCCTCATTATTTCTATACTGTAAAATGAATGAGGAAAAGATTTATGTAGGTACAATACCACTACAGCGTTACCTCCCCAGAAGACATTAGGTCATTAGCTTTACTAGGCAGAAGCTGTCACAAGATAGAAATATGGACTAAAACACTGATGTGTCTGCTCCATCTGGTCCTGTTTTTATTGTATATACAAATTACATTTATAGGGCAGACTAGTAGCTGGTGTTAAGGTTTAACATAGGGGAAAAAAAGGCCTTTTCCCTGGGGAATAGTATTTACAAGAAGAAACTTAAATAAGCAAACATAATTCAAATAGAAAACTAATGGATTCCCCTGTCTGCAGAACGGACTGAGCCCGTTAACTTCCTAAGGGAGCATTCCTTCTCAGAGGCAGAACACAGCCTGTCTCAAACAAACCTGGAAAAGGATCCAGGTACAGCGGATAATTAGCCCCAGGATCCTTCCTAAGAAGCTTAGTCAGGGCCGAACACCAAAAAGGTTCCAGTGGTCTAGCAGAAGGCTGTGGTCCTACCTCTCAAGGCTCTCCTCATCATGCAGCAAGTGTGGGAAATGTCAACCATCTGTACTTGTTTCCCTCCTGCTTCCTTGGGAAAGAAGCAATGCATCTTGTGCAGGCTCCGAAGGCAGCAAGAATCTCCTGATTCAGTTGGTCATGCCAGAGAAGCCCTTCACAGCCCCTTGGAGGCTGCCAGAATCAGATGGAAATGGGAAAGCTAGCAGACAGGAACAGACAAACCAAAGCCCTGAGAAGCACAAGAAAGGCAAAAAAAAAGAAGCCTTGCAAATCTTTGAAGGTTCAGTCTCTTCCCAGATGGAATGAAGGAGGAGGAGGCCAGGAGATGCTCCTTCTGCACTCCAATGGCACCCATGAGGCGATGCAGCAGGCAAGCCTGAGCCTATTCCCAAGCTCCCCTCAGTCTTCCCTGCATCCCAGAAGGTACTTTTCGCTAAGGAATCCTTTCTTCTTGCAAGGAAGAACAGTGCTTTTCTTTTCACTTGCTTGGAGTGATTAGTATGATTTTTATTTCTGCACAGTTCTGTCCTCTACACAGAAGAACAAGCACACAGCACAAACTACCTCCTTTCACCCTCAGATCCAGAAGGACACTGGATGGTTCCTATGAGCCTGACATATCTCACTAGCAGTTAATCAGCATGTAACTCATGATCTAAAATTTGAGCATTTTGTTGCAAAAATGAGGGGAACTCTGTGAAGGCTATTTTTGCCACATTTCACACTATTTGTTGTGATTTTGAACTTTTGGCCTCCTGATTTTGCGTTTCATAGTATTGTTTTTACACAAATTAGCATTTGAATAAATAAAGATCATAAGAATGGCCAATATGTCCACATTTCAGCCCAAGACATGTAAATGTGAAGAGCTGAAATTAAAATGTATGTCCTCTACAGACAAGCATCCCTTTGAGATCTACAAAGTAACAGGAAAGAGACGTTGATGTAATTTATACATAAGTAGATGCAAAATAAATCCAACAAAATTTAAAAATATTCTCCAAAACAAGGACAAGCATTTCACTTTGTCCTGACCACCAGGATCTTGACTCAAGAGGGAGCTAAGTAGCTGGTTTTATAAGCAGAGCATTTCAATACTCTTGCCCATTTTCATCTCAAAATTAAGGAATTAAACATGCTTACTCTCACAATTGATCTTGTTGACAAGACGACAGTTAAGCGTTTTATTTCCTGTGGCAGAACTGATGACTGCATATTGATAGTGATTTTCATTGAGAGATTTCAATTGAATGCTTAAATTCAGATGAACTGCCTTTTCCTATAAATTGCAGAAGTGTCCAACCAATCTTTCATTTTCACCTTCTGTTTTCTGATGAGAATTCAAAGGATACTCAACTGTTTTCCCAGCTATAAAAAGCAAAAATAAATACAAAGACGAGTAATGTCACTCAGGTACTCTTTGTTTCCATTAGAAAAGTGTAATGGTATGTGATATATTTTTTCAATGTAAACATGACTTTTTAACATACCAAAGATACAATCTGATAGTTTGCTGCACAGCTGAGTGCACTGTGTGTTTTTACATGATTTGCTAAGCATGTGTTTTTACAAGATAGAAAATTTCAACATATGCATTAAAAAAAGCTCGGAATGAACCTGAAGAAGCGTCAACAAGAGACAGGTGCTGTTGCAAAGGCTGACACAGCCAACAAACTACAGCAATGACAAAATTATGAGAAGCCAGATCAAGTAAGGAATAAGTTTTCAGTGAAAGTTATTTTTATGTAATCTCCTACAGAGTTTCTTTATAACCCTTCTTTTAGGGGTTTGGATTTGTTATTAGCACTGCCAAGGAACTGGAAAACCCCTATACAATAAATAATATGTTGAATCATAGAAAAAAGGTAAAATACAAAAAATACCTACTGTGAAAAAGGTTTTCAGGAAAAAAAATGCATGTGTTTGTGTTTCTGTGCTGACTGGCAGGTATGCACCTGCCAGCTCCATTTCCTACTGTAAATAGCAAGTGAACAGAGCCCAGCTCTCCAAAAAGGCACATGGGGAGCTGTCTATTTATTATTTCTCCAATATGAAATTCAACTTTTAAAAATGTTTCAGTTAGAACTTCTTGCAAAATTGTGATGTTTCTCATGAGTAATCCCATTCCAGTCAAACTTGTGTTTGTGCCTTCTGGCACCCTTGAAAGTGGTGTGAGGCAGGATCCAAAATCGGGCAAGGTGAGAGATTCGCTCTTGACTGGGGGTACCTGTGTGAGAACCTGTGTGTCAGTGGTAACACACCAGCCCCAAGCTGACATTGGAACTGCTCCAAACTTTTTTTCAGAAGAGTCACCCCACAGGATGACTCCATAGTTTCTGCCTGGCTATACTCTCCAGCGCTAAGACTCTCCCTGCAGCCAAGAAGGGAACATAGTACACACACCTCTCCAGGCTGCTCAGTGTTGGTTGCTGTGTCATGGCTATTTATCTTGCCTATTTATGTGATAACACATGGAAGGAAAAACAAAGCCTATTCACCAAGTATGGCTTGCCTTTACCTGTGTTAGGTAAAGCGAAGAACATCTGCAGCGGGTTGCCTGGAGGAAGGTGCCTCCCCCTTCTCCTTTGCTAATCAGCACCAGGGTTGGGACAAGGAAGGAGGGAGGGAGAAGCCTCTTGGCCATCTGCCCCCACCCTTTTGGCAGTTGCATTCCACTTTTTGTCACTGAACTGTAAAATGGGAAACAGTCACACAAGATTTGTTCCTTTCACAAATAAGAAGAGAGCTGGAACTGATTTATTTATGTAAGTTTTACAGTAACAGCTTTGCTCTCTGAAGAGACAAGGAATGCTAGTATGAACCAGACAAATCAGTGAAACTTCATGTCTGGACTGAGTCTACAAAACCAAACACATGATCCCAAGTCTTATCACCCCCACCACTAAATTCAAAGCATCTGACACGCAACCACTTCACCAAAGTCTACGGAAGTTATGTTTAGTTAATTGCATTAGAGTTTATTTATATATACTCATTTTAAGCAGCAGGGAAGAAGCTTAGCTAGCAAAATAGGGCATTGCTTCATTTCTAAATAATGTTTATACCAAAGCATGTAAAGAAAATATTGTTTAACTAAGTCAAGGGTTAAACTTTATTACCATGCTGAAAAGACGTCCAAGTTCATTCCGCTGTAAAAGGATCCTACCACACCTCAGTCTGCCTGTTAACAGTCAGTATTACCGAAGCTCTGAGACAAGCTCTTAAATAACTGTGTTTGCCATGAGTGCACAGACCTATAAGATCAGTGTCTTCCTGCATCTCGGCCAATGTTGGTCAGGCATTTGCCAGCTTAAAGCAAACTTCAGCTAGTCAGCATCAAAACTGTAAACCTCTTGGCAGTAATGAAAGTAACTCCTAGAAAGCTCAAATGAACAGAAGTTCACTTTGAAGTGACATATAAAAAGTAGCAAGAACAGAATTAACAACAGAGATTCCTGCGTTATATCTCCTTCTTTGATGCCTGATGATGAGCCACACACACTGCTAAATTATAAATTACAAAAAACGCCACTTATGCAATCCAAGCAGAAGAGTACAAGAGGGCCCTGCCCTGAGAGACTCCAGGTGAGCAACTTGTGCCTGTGACCCCAGGCATGAGAAGAAAGCTTTGGGGATTACATCTTGGGAGCTAGTCTGGCTGGGAGAGGGACAGGATAGGACAAACAATAGGACAAACAACCCATGCACCAGGGCTTTCTGTATCATAATTCTCTCACTGGTTCTAGTGGGACAGAGGATATAAAAAAACTGGAGAATATGTTCCTCTTCCACATCCTCGGGGAAAGACTCTGCACAGGGGAGCCATGGAGCAACCACCCTACTCGCCTCGGAGAAATACAGCAGAAGGATAGCACAGGACAAGCCACCAAGAGGAGACCCCATGTCATGTGCTAACTGGCCTCCTAAGTTCCTTTATACAGCAGCTATAGAACTGCTAATGGATGCTGCTGTAGTTAAGGTTGGTTTTGATCTCTGAGAATACCTTTGGGTTTCACAGTGGAGAATTAGGTATTCAGCCACCCAAATTCAACCAAACTGAAACCTGGCAAAGTAAAAGTTTCCCTTTGGGCATACAAACATTCAAAAAACTTTTTTAAACCATGAAGTAATAATTTAATTTTTTTAAAAAGTAGCCAGTTACTAAAGCTGGAAAAAATACGTCAGTTAGAACTATGCATCAGATTTGCTTATTTTAGAAAAATACACAGTCATAAACATCATGTTGTAATCACATTTGAGATTGATATTGTCAGTAACTAGTAGACGGCCTGAGCTCAGTTCTGTGTCTGCCTGGTCTCAGCTCAAGTCAGGCGTGTGTCTTGCAACCATTCAGACACAGCCTTGGATATGAAGGTCCTAAAAAAATAATATGTTCACAAACTTTTATATTTACCTTTAGGCTTTGAGTTAATTTGAAACTGTTTTAAAATGAAACTTAACAAGTATAAAATACCTGATTTAAAACATCATAGGGGACCCAACCCACACAAAAGAAAGAAGGAGATTATGTGTCTGCATTGTTTGAACTTTGCAGAAGAGAGAAGATTCACTTTTCCACATTGCAACCTTAGAGGTAGGATATGCAAATCCCTACAGGGAAGCAGCGTGAAGAATTGCATCACCTTCAGAAAACAAACCATACAACTTAGTGAACAAAATACTTATAGCATTGTAATCCTGCTTATTTTGAGCAAGCCGTTCAGCTGGCAATACCACTTCAATACCCACCTTTGCACCTGCAGAAGCTGTTGATCACGCAAGTACACATATATGTCTTCCTCTCCCTCCCTAAAACAATTATCTTTCCAACGGGAGGAGTACAAACAGAAAAGCTCCCTACATTTAAGACTGAGCTCAGGGAGCTTAGGAAGTGGTCCACATAAGGCAGAACCTGCAATCTTAGATAGCCCAACAAGTCCTTTCCAACTTAATTTTCCTACAAAAGGACCTCCAAACACCCACCTGGATACTCCGGCTTGAGAAGGGAGGTAGCAGCTGTTTGGCACAAGACTCACAGAGCAAACACAAATTACCTCCTCATCTTTCCAAGGGGACCAGAAAATCAGCAGCCTGCCACCAAAGCCACTAGACCACCACTTCCCTAGCAGCCACATCCCAATTAATCAGCCCATAGGTTTGATATCAGCCCCCAAATTTATAAACTCCTCCCTGAACTCTCACTGGTTCCAATTTCTTCAGCTGAACCACTCAGCTGTCAGATGGCAACTGCAAGGGAGCCACTGGCCTGCCTGTTCCCAGCACACCCCTCAATCCACTAATTACTGGGCGTTTGCTGGGTCTTTCAGCTTAGCTGTCCTGCCCTGCAGAAATACGGGATTCAGATTCTGCTCCTGTTCTGCGGGGATTTAAAAAATTATCCACTGCTGCAAAAAGAGAATGGGTCCACAAGGCATACTCTAAAGCAAATTGTCTGGGGACGGCTGCTGAAGAATAGGTGATGTGAAGGAGAGGTTGAGAAAAGGGATTTTTTTTCCATGCTGCTGGTTCACAGTGTTACATGTAACAGGACTGCCAGGTTATTGACTATATTGTAAATAACCATCAGGCACCTCAGGTACTAAGTGCCTTGGACTTGCAATGGCAACTGGACTTTTGGTTATGTTTATATTACTGATTGTCCAATACATTTGACATCCAGATTACTGGGAAATGAGGTGACATTCAGGCTTTGGGTGACCTTCAGAGCAATCTAAAAGACAGAGAATAACAAGCCTGTGCTACACCTTACCACTTACACCAGTGTACTTACCACTTTACCATCCTTCCAGCACATGTTTTAACCTGAACAGACAAGATCCAAAGGCAGAGCAGGGCTATCAAGAATGGGGGGAAAAAGGATGGAAATGACCAGGGGAAATTGGGTGGCTTGGACCAAGTTGCCGAGAGCCAGCAGGCCTAAGATCGGCAGAGTACACAAACTAGGATTGGAAGCCAGCTGGAGAAACATCTGAACCCAGAACCATTACTCAACATACAATTCAAAATACAGCATTTAAAATTTTTGTTTGCTCTAACAAAAGTCTTTAATTTGAATATCTACAGAAAAAGATAAAAAGGCAGAAAATCATAACTGATCCCCACCAATTTTGAAATCACAGCTCATATTTGCAGATGCTATGTTCAACACTTTCCAAATTCTAGCTAGAAAATCAACCATGAGGCTGCAGGGGAAGGGGATTATAAGCTTTTAAATCATTCCTCATATTTACTTGAGGTCACTTATGTGAATACTGTGCACTGAAGTCCACATATTTACTTAGAACTATGCACCTTCCAGAAAAGCATAATTAAGTAATAGAAATTCAATACAGGTAGATTTTTCAGTTTTCTGTAGCGACACCCAAACAAGAATGCTTGTCTGTAGACAACAAATGAATCCGATGTTTACTGGAAGAAGAAGATAACCTGCCCCATTAAGTCAGTTGAATGATTATGGTAATATCTGACTGAAGGGGTTATTAATGGAATTTTGCTTTCATTTCAGATTTCTCTTACTTAATCCTATGGGGTTTATTGTATGTTCTTCCTGTAGGAACGTTATGCTACTAGGATTTCTTTGTATGAAACACAGACAGCTGGCATTTGCCATCATTTAATTTTAATATGCTGTCCTCAGCCAAACCTTAATTTAAGATGCATTTTTCTCACATAGAAACACTGGCTTCTGTATCTGAGAGTCACCTAAATTAAAATCCATTTGTGAGCAGCACTCTCCAGTGGGGCTGCCAAGATTTGGTCTCTTCTTCATTACCTTCTCTATCAATATTCCTTGACATAATTAGTTAGCATCTTACTCTGGCAAGTGTTCTATGCTACTGAACTCCAACATGTTTTGATTTGATATAGTGTAATAGACATTTGTAATATTCCTTTCCTAGCATATTACATATAAATAGCAATTCTCTTGAAGTAAGCCTGTAAAATAGGGCTAAATAATAGGATACAGATTGCCTTCAGACTTCATGTTGATCTGCAATATATTACTTTTGATTTATGTAACACCATAATGTGTTTGGCGCTTTCCCTGTCAGACCTATGGCAACATGATCAGTATGACTGTATCATCCAGACACCTATGAAAATAAATAAATAGAGAAATAAAGTCATGCGACTGGGTAGTCACAGTACCAACGTGGTAGAGTATTTCTTCTTTCCCTTTTGCTGTGTTAGAAAATGTATTGCATGACAAAAATCAGAAAATTGAAAAGGCAGAGCATTAAAAACCTTCAAGAAATAACTTTATTGTATTCCCCCTTTATGCAGTTTGGAGAGATGGTTCAACAGAGCAGTGTGATTTACTCTTCTTTTCTTTTTTCTTTAAACTGCCACGCATCAGTCTTTGTAAAGCAAATCTGTGTCTGTCCATTATTTGCTGCTTTTATTTTCCTCCTTTCCCCCCCCCCCCCCCCCCCCCCAACTGTGGTCTCTGTCTCTCTTCAAAGCAATAAAAAGTGAATTAACCTTGTGACAACATTTCTTGAAATGTCATGGATTGTTCCAGTGAATTTGACATGTCATTTGACTTCAGGGACTGGACCCCTTGTACTGGTTGAAGGACATGAAAAAAAATCAACAAAGGAATCTGTGTTACAATTTCATCCTAGTCAGTGTTCTGATAGAAATGAACACAGTGGAGTTTTATCAGTGAATTAAAACTGCTTCCTACTGCAGGGCTCAGCATATTTGACTTATCCTATGACCACCTCTTTGGACGCTTACACTGTCTCATTCCTATTTCTTTGGCTATTAAAAAAAAAAAAAAAAGCCAAAAAAAAAGCCTAAACTATGAGTTTTCTTACAGATTAACTCTTTAGGCCACTTATTTTGTCTTTTCGTCTGCTATCCTGATTGCCACAAATGCAGTTTCTTCCCAGGAGAGTGGTTCTGGAGGCCTGAGTGCGTTGTGTTCTCACGAAACTCTGTCGGGAGCAGGGGCCCCACTGACTCAGAAGCCCGTAAGCGGTATCTTGGAGGAGGCCCAACATGAGCAAAACTTGGGCCTCAGACATACTTCTCTGCTTGTTCAAAGAACAGTTGGGAGTGCTGTCAAAGGATATCCACATCTCTGGATTGGCCAGACTACCATTTTTTAAATAAATTGATCCTACACCCATCAAATAGTTTTGTTTCAATGCTTTGAAAGGCTATTATGTCTTAGGAAATGAACAGGTTTCTGTGTGCCCTCACCATACATCCTCCCCACCTAAAATCTCTGCAAAATTGTGTCCATTCTGAAATTTTAGTAAGCTGTTCTTAAAAACACCATCGAGAGACCTGACAGAGAAATAGAAAGGGCTCTGTCTTGCAGATCCCTGATGATCCCTTCAGCAAAACATTTATGCAAATCCTTAAGAACCATTTACGAATTTTTAAAACCAATTGGTATATTCACATGCCTGCGATTAAGTATGTGCTTAAAAATTCAGCAGCATCAGGTGTTTGGGGCTTGGGTTTTTGAGGGGTTTTTTGCAAAGAAAAGCTCAAAAGTGGGCACTTTTCTCCCACGATTCTGCATTGTTTTCATACTAGAAATGTGAAGACATTTTGGGTTGCATTTCTGATTGTTGCACAAATTCGGCACGAACTGGACTCAGACAATCTAATACAATTGTTATTCATTATTCTAGGAATCCTAAATGCTGATGTAATGTAGGAATGTACAGGTTTCTTCAGGAGGAGGGGAAGGGAGAGGGGGAAGAGGGCTTAACCTTGCAATATTTAAAACCAAGGCTGACTTCCAGTTCTGTAGGGAATTTAAAGGATGTCTTTGCTAAAAGCAGATGCCTATATACGCATATGTTTACACATGGTTTCACACATAATCAGGCTTGCTACAGGACCTACAGGAATAGGATTGAACTTGAATAAAAGTCATCCCCTGATCAATGGACAACTGGTCACTCAGGCAGGAGGGTAAAAGTCACTGGCTGTGGTCCATGCCACATGGCTGTGTTCAGTCAGTTGTGGAAACTGAATAGATTAACTCTGTTAGTCAAAAGGATTATTAGGTCAAGGCAGATTAACCTTTTGTATATCCTAAAAGTAGAGGACAGCGTTTCCAGTTCAGTTACTGCGGGAGTGTGTTGTAGCTCTGTATCATAGTCCTTAAACAGCAACCTCCTCTCTGCTCCTAAGTAGCCCTTGCTGAACTGACTGCAACTCATGAAATTATCCTTGAGCTGGACTTGAATTTACAACTTAGCTATAGCTGGCAACAAAATCTCAGTAGTAAAGCTGTGTCTGGCCAGATAGTCTCTGTATTTACATAGCTTCTTGGACAGATTTAAAGTTGGTGCAGGTGTGTCAAACACTGCAACATAACGAATGCTGATGTGAACTGGAAGAGCTGGATTAGCAAGAGAACATTTTCATAAATGTTTTGGTGTAGCCAGAGTTAAATATACCCGCATTCTGAGAAGGTACAAATTAGATCTCAATATTGTGTTCTCAAAATGCTTTGAAAAATTACAACAACTTCTTTCAGCTTATACAAAAATTCCATTTTAAAATCTGCAGTTTGTACTTCAAAGACACACAGGAAACTTCTCCCAAATGCTATCAAATACTATGGCTTCTAAACATCAATGGGAACATTAATGTTTCTATTGATCTCTGCTCTTTGTAATGTTTTTCCTTCCTCGAAGACATTTGGGACAACCCTCCAAACAATGCAGAAGCCAGAATTACAAGCAGAGCTACAAAAGATGCACCTACAAAAAGCAACTGGTCTTCTCTGAGCAATATGGCAATTCAGTTTTTACCAGCCTGGAGTGAGAAAGACACCTTTGATCAGATACACAGATAGATAGAAATTTGTTCTGGAACCCAAGGAACCTTTATATTCAGCACCTTTTAGACTTTATGCAGTACGTGCTGTACAAACAAGTACTGAGTCCACCGCAGGGGAAGATAATAATGCTGGACAAAGTAAGGCTTTTAGTCTAAGGCCAAAAAAAGCTGCCATTGGAAGAAGATTTAGAAGGAGCAGGCACAAGTCAGAATTGACAGAAGTAATTAATTTACTACTTGTACGACTGGAACTAACCAAAGAACAAGATCAGATCTGCTAAGGAAGCCAAAATAAAAAACTAAGGCTAAAGGCTTGACGAAGAATGTCTATAAAGAGTTTCATAAATTAAGTACATGCACTTTCCATGTTTTGTTGAAGGAACCTTACATTGGAGATTTCATAAGAAAAGGTGGTATCTTCCCATTTGATGTTCACACTTAGCCTCTCACCTGGAGATGCAATAGACTGCCCCTTCCCATCAATTTCGTATTTAAAGCCCACTGGTGGGAATTTGCTTATTTTTTTTAGCATTATAACACATTCAGGAATTTCAATATTAAGACTAATTTTTCTGTTTATTTTAAGCAATTACATTCCTTAGATATTTATTTCCTACAATATTTGCATTGTGTCAATTAGAATAATTCACAGAATCAGCAATTTCAGTAAAGGTATTATAATACCAAAATACTGAATGCTTCGTTTTTCTGAAATTGGTAATTTGAATTCTTCTGTTCCCAACTCATGTCTGAGGGTCTACAACCTCCGCTTCCGATTCCTGATGCCTGCTGTGGCAACTTGTGGTATGGTCACAGCTGCCCAGCATATGCCTGTAGATTGGGGGGACATGCTACTGACCAAGAGAGCTGGAGGGAGATCTGGGCCATAACTTTACTGTTCACAAACTTGCAGTGAGACTTTAGCCAACCCACAGTTCTTCTGTGCCTGAATACTAATAATGCCACCTCAAAAACTAAAACAAACATTAAAAAAAAAAAAAGGGAGGGAAAAAAAAAAAGAAAAAAAACCCCAAACAAACCACCACACCCCACACCAACCTGTTTTCAGAATTTCTTTAAGGAAGTGATGTACAACAGAGAAATGCATGTTTGCTTCCCATCCTAAAGAAGTCAAGGGGATCAAACATGTCTTAGGATTTTGCTGGCTATAAGTTATAGTCAATGTCTTAATATTGTATGTCTTGGAGCTACTAGAGTTAGTAGATTGAGAGTTAGATGCTTCTTACTCTTCTGTTTAATCTATGGTAGTCATACAGGCATCTTATCTAAGTAGCTAGACAGGTATACCCAAAAGAAAATTATCTCATTCTAAAGTAACTATCTGATACTGACTATAGATGGAGCCTAACTACTACCTAAGCCTGGATGTCTTCTATGTAGACAAAGACAGGTGAGGAGGTGAAATCCACCCATAGTGCCTAAACACAATGAAATGCACAGCTTGAATTGGAGGGCTTTAAAATAGAGGACAGGTCAATATATAGAGAGGTCCTGATGATTTTCAGCAAAATGAAAAGACACCGCTTAAGGGGAATATAATTCACAGCCAATGCTGCTTCAGCTGGAGTGGTGTCCAAGCAATCTGCTATGCAGCTGTTGTGAATGGTCCTGAAGCCAGCAATAACCCAAAAGCAAACTGAAAACTGTAGATCAAGACACTCCCTGAATACAGGCAGAGAAAGGCTTACACATCACAAGACTCCTCCTTTCAACAACATGGGGGCACATTCATGGCAGATGACAGGAATCAGTGGGAGATAGCTATTAAAGTACCTCTGAATGCAGGAGCTTATGAGTGAGAGGATCTGGATTTTTAGGCTGACACCAAACAACTACATAAACAGACTTTCTAAACCTGTAGTGACTGATGCATTTCTGATTTATGATCATCCCACAAAGGCATTCATATCAATTGTGCTGCAGATAAAGGTCCTGGATTATAACTTGCCAAAGCATAGTTTGGGGTCAGGGTGATCTCTTCCCAATCCAAAAGAGAGATCAAACAAAAATCTTACCTGCAACATAGCAAATAATTTAGGGCAGAACACATGCTTTCTGAGTACTCTTGGGGGACCACAGCCACTACAGGTAAATCAGACTAAAATGAGGTGCAAGGGATGCTTAACATTTCCAAGAGATGGACATTCTGTGTCAAATAGCTGCATCCCAACCACTGCACAACTTCTGATCACAAGCAGCCTGTTGTCATTTCCAACTGTACTTCTGCAGGCTTTTGCTCCTGAGGAACTCAGTCCTACACATGAGGTCTTTGGCTGGCTGGCAATAAACTCAGCTCAGAATGGCCTGTGATGCAAAATCACTTTAGTGTGTCATATTCTTCTAAAATCAAGATGAGAGTAGCCAATTTCTCAATAACAGGCAGAAGAGTTAACATAAAAGAGAATTAGGTCCCTGACCCCTCAAAACTTCCAGCTTCAACATCCCCCAGGGATAATCTATGAAACGTTACTGTCTTGCTGCACTGAATGTATTCACAACCACAGAGGGCTACCCACGTTTTTGTAGCACAGCCTGCAAACTCCATGGCTGCAGCAAAGATTATTTTCTAATATAAATAAAACAATATTCTGGGACTCCCTCCAGGGTCATTAAGCTTTCCTCTGCTCAGTTAGTTTTGGCTTTGGACAATTACAGTAAAAGTATATGTTAACTGTGGTTCTTCCACTTTCTCGAGTGTGTGGGAATTCTGGGGAGTACAAATGAAAATGAGAGAAAAAATGTTATTTAAAATTCTTCATATACATATATTTACATACATGTGACATTTAAAGTAACATTTTACATGTTTTATTTTACATATTGGTCTATCTACCTACTAATAAAATTTCCAATAAACCAAAGACCCAGCCACTTGAAAGCTTCCTCACCACCACATCCCAGACACTTGTCGGTCCCCTGCATGCCTGTTCCTGGCTCTGATGTGCCATGTCTGGTTAGATGGGCTACATCTGTAATAGCCATTAAATGCACCACTCTCTAAGCTGAAATGATATGAGTCTATGCTATCAAACCCACATTGCCCCCAAACTGCCCACTAGAGTTAGGCTGCTCTTGTACTAACTCCCAAGGCGCTCACAAAGTTTGGGAGAGTTAATCCAGGTAAAAGTCATGCCTGGGACCCTTCTAACAATTTAACAATATAGAAGGTCAGGGTCCAGTGCCCAACACTGTTTAATCTACTACATAGGCAATAGCCAGATCTTACAGGAAACTAAGATCTACACCATAGGCTCAGCTACAGGAAACCTGAGAATGGGCTATTTCATAAAGGATTGACAGCAGTACCCTGATCCAAACTCACCCAGGTGAGTGAGTAAGACACTACTGCAAAGAAATGCTGTAGCTCTTGCAAGGAGGTGCAGGTTGTAACTGGTTTCCCCAACTAGCACTCGGCAATGTAATATGCTGCCATGCACCAGGGGTTGTATGCATGGTGACACCTACCCTTTGTAGAAAAGACTTCAGAGATCTATGGTAACAGACTCCAGATATCGGACTAGAAGCAATACAGTGCAAAATTGTGCTGCCTGTTAGCAATGAGCAATGAGTATTTGAATCTGTTTTCACAAGCAAACCAGAGATGCAATCAGCTGCAGGCTCTGGAGGACTGGAAGTAAGCAAAAGTTTCCCAAACACAGTCCATTAATAAAAAAGACCCCAGAAGGCAGGAGCAATCCATTCACTACAAAGAAATGCATACTAGGAACATTAAATACTGTGGAATTTTTTGGCACATACTAGCAAGCTAAATATATTTCCTTCCCTGCAAACAGTTATTAAACACAGCAGATTATATAAATAGATAAAGAAAAAATGTCGTAACTAGCTATACCTTTGTTTTCAAAAATATTTACTAATTATGATTGATTTACTCCTAACATGTTTGCTCCAAACTGGGTCTCAACCCAAGTAGGAAAAATTCCAGAGATACTATATCAAGTCATATTCAAGCTCCAAACCTTCTAGGGTATCTTTTATTTTC
This sequence comes from Bucorvus abyssinicus, assembly GCA_009769605.1. Classification (NCBI taxonomy): domain Eukaryota; kingdom Metazoa; phylum Chordata; class Aves; order Bucerotiformes; family Bucorvidae; genus Bucorvus; species Bucorvus abyssinicus. Next base: position 14,584,325 of record CM020063.1, read on the forward strand.
TTTCACTAATGATGATCTACTTGAGGAACTAATGATTCATTATGCTGTAATCACTTGCACTACAACCAAGGCTGGTGACATCCTATTGCGCCTAAGTTTCAGCTCCAGTAAACGCAGGGGTTAGCTGTGTATAATATTTTTACTCCAATTAGCTACCTGTACCATTGTGGATCCATCCTCCAAATGCTGTCTGCTTTCACCTGCTTGATTGTGTTCTCCAGACCAAAGTATGGTTGTCCCAAACCAAAGATCTAAGTTGTGACCCAAACAAGATGTAAGTACAAAGCTAGAAGCCTTAGCACTGAAGTCACTGTAGATTGAAGCCCGTGAACATTGCACTTTTACAGCATTTTATCCAAATTTAGTACATAGTGTACAACTGTTCAAACCTCTGGCACTTTTCAACCCTTCAGACAGAAGCAACAATGATGGCAATGATGGAATCTTTAGCAATCAAAAACGAAGTTAAGAATTGTGTGTGAAGGGCTGCAAATCACATTCGCATTCTAGGAGAACCCAGAAGGGTGGAGTCCCAAATGCTGTATACTCAATGTCACTCCCCAGCTTTAATGGCAGCCAGGGTTTTCCCCATCTTCTATTCCCTATTTCACTTCTGGCAATGAGCAATAACTCTACTGTCAAAACAGTTCTCATCTCATAAGCTATTGTCTTGAGAAAAATGGAGCAGCACTGTTGACAGCAGTTTTTCTCTAATTCAGTTGTTCTGCTTTTGTTTCTGAAGAGTCAGGAAAGATGGTGATTTGTGCTGGCAAGATCCCTTTCCTTCCCGTGGAGCTACTGACATTGATTTTAGCAGATTATTGATTTATTCCTGAGGACATGAGCAAATGAGAACTGCTGCCTCTGAGTATCTTAAAAAAAAAAACCCACACCAAAAGACCTCTACTCTTAACACACCACTTTTTGATCATAGTTCAGTCCATCATATCCTTTATCATGCTTTAGAAAGAAAAATTTATAACACACCACGAGTGAAGAGGAAGAGGTGATGCATTAGTTGTCATAGGAAACCCACAGTGCCTCCCCTTTGTTGTTTCACCAGTTTAGATCATTTTATGGCTTTCTCCCATTCTAATATTGTTCTTTTGGAAGTTCATTCTAATCCTAATTCTGTCTTCAAATGCAGCTGGTTAGTGCTGTGTGGATGAACAGCTGTCTCCTCTCAGAGGGACCCTCTGTCTCTATAATCAAGACATGCAAGTTTGACAGTAGGCATGAAACGAGATCTACTTTGCTACAATGATGGCTATGCAGTGATTTTTGTGGCCAGGTCAGCAAGAGTTTTAAATGTGTGTGCTCATATTTCAAGCTGTAAATAAATGAAAACGAATCACACAGAGAATGTATTTTGATTTAAAAATGGGATTCTGCAAGAAAAAAACATTATCTGATACTTCCACTGAGTTTCAAGATATCATGTTGCACCAGGAATACCTGATGAATAACACTAATGGGCTACAAGGCACAGAGGTTTCTAAGGCACCTTGCGAATAGAAAGCTACATTCAGCTCATTGCTATCAGGCCACAGAAGTGAACAATGAAGAAAGAAAAACAAAATGAGAAAGTGTAATGTATATTTGGACCTTTAAAAAATTTGCATTTCAGTAATAGATAATTTTTAGAGCATCATGTTGAAAAACAGTATTTCCAAGCTAGTGACATTTTCAAATTGAGATTCTTGGTCTTCTGTTATAATCAGTCTAACCTCCTGTGACCAGATTTTTAAGTCACAGAAACAAAATACAATTCAAAATTGAAAAACTAAAAATACATGTAATTAGGATGATGTTTACAGCCACTGCTTTTCTCTTCTGCTTTTTCACTAGTTCCTTTCCTGATCCCAGGTTTTTAGGCAGTAAGCTGTTTTGTTTGCCTCCTGCTCTGCTTACTCAGGGCATAGTGCAATCTGGATTAACAATAAATAATGGAGTTTGTTTCTTAACGTTTCAGACTGTATTTGACCTGTATTTTAGCAGGCTGTGCTTTGCATCAGAAAATGCCTTGTGAAAGTGAGCAGACACAACAAGAAGTTATGCTGTATTGAACAACATTAGAAAACAATCATTTAATGCAGGTAGAAAGACAGAATCATTGCTCTGCTCTTCAAATACACAAAAAAGATGGACATGTAAATCAAAATGCTATCTGTTTTGAAATGCTTTGTGTTTGATCCTATATACAAATTAAAATAAATTGAGATACGTAAAATCAGGGTACTTTTTGCTTGCATGGGGACAAGAGAGACAGTAAGTGGTAACAAGGTCAGCTGGGATTTACAATCTAGCCTTGTGCTTCACTTGCATCCATTTCTAGAAATGTCTACATCCTTCTGGCTATTTTAAACGCCTTCCAAATCTCTGTTGCTCTTCAGGCCTGTTTAGATACCAAGACTGGAGCTGCAATCAAAGAGCTGGAAAACCAAAAGTCAATACAATCGTGCTTCAAGATTGAATCAAAAATCAAAATGATGTAAAGGTAATTAAGACTTGGCCTCTGTAGTGCAGAATTATGACCTTTTGATGGTAGCTTTGGAATTCATAACATGAATCTTCTCCACTGAAAAAATTATATACCATACACATAAACCACTAGATTATGTGACAATAATCCAAAATAATGTTTCACAATAGACACTTCCCCCACCCCCCCGACCCCATGAGTGGAAAGGATCAAAGATCTTAAAAATTTATTTAGTCAACACAGAAAATAGAAATGTTCAAACTAATGGTGTACATTGTGTTGGTGTAACAGATGGAATCATTGGACAGAAAGTGTTGCATTGACAAAGTGATAAGCCTGTTTTTATTTAAGAGAAAAGTTAGTGAAAATGGGTCTAAAATGATTCACGACAGCAACAAAGCACTTTGGATTTTGTTTCAGTTCCATCAGAAAACAGGCAAATGAATTGCTGGATGAATTTGTGCTGTAGAAAGTCCTGAAAAAAACAACTTGTTCTCAAATATCCAGATATTAGCTGACTTAAAGAGCACATAGAGTCAAACTACTGCAGTATTGTAGACTGAAGTAGAGAAGTGCATGCTCCTGAGAACGGAAACATCATATTCATCTGAAAAGGATACTGAATAAGAAAGCAAGTGTTTAACAGCAGCAGATCCAGGCGTGGAATTATTTCCTTTGCACAGAAAGCAGAGAAACAAAGTGCCATGGCATTCACATCAGCTCCCCAGCCTTGGTATGGAGACAGCAACAATGCACCCCTGTTAGTTCTCACGGTTGAAGTTCCCTGAGGAAGCTTTCCAAGGACTTCTTTCTTACTAACAATCAGAAAGGTTCACTTTCACCCTGGTTCCTAATTCTATAATTGCCAATGTCTGGAGGACTGCTAAGTTACATATACAAGAGCTACAACCAAGGCTGGGAGTTTTAACAGCCTTGTGTAGAAAACAGTTATGTTTGGAATAGGATCCATACTCATCAAGAAGTTGGCATAAAAAATGGTAACACTTACAATACTTCAGTGTTTTTCACATTCAAAACACTGTATAAAAGAGAATGGTATCATTCAGTCTAATTGATGCTGCTGTCTCTATTACTCAACAGAGAAAGTAGAAAACTTCATTATTTAAATCATGATTCAAGATATAGAAGTTGCACAAACTTGAATGCACACCAGTGAAATTAATTATCCATTGAACACATATGGTAGGCCATGCATATTTTCAAGGTAACTTAATTTACAAAAAAAAAAAAAAATTGAAAAAACCCACTAAACCAAAAAGCCAGAAACTTCCATGCTGTTCTGGCAGAGGAGAAAGCTTCAAATGGGATGGTTGCACTGTGGTAGTGAGGCTACAGTCTGTCTTTTCTTTGGACAGGGTGAGGATGTCAGCCCTGCCCTAAAATAATCTCCAAGACAAAAAAACATAAAAAAAAAACCAACCCAAAACAAAACAATCCCTGCCCTGATTGTGCACACATGGAATACATACTGACAATAGTATATTAAAATCAAATCAGTGGAATGCCAGCTAAGTCACTGAAATTAATGTGAAAATCAGTGATGGTAACAGCAGCTAGACCAAAGTTGGCGGATCGCAGTTCTCTGCACAAACTGCAATGACAGTGCAGGATTTCCTTCCAGCCTGTGGTAATGCTGCTGCTGATAAATGATTTCTCTTCAAAGAATGAACACCTCAGGAGGTTCATGTGGTAAATATAAATTACAAGAACAGCTATAATATGGAAGACGACCTCTCCCTTCCTCTTAGCAGTTGTTCTCAATGCCATTTTACTGCATGGACCCATGAGACATTCAGGTCCACGCTCAAAGGACACTGAGCAAGCAGTATGCAGGAAAGCCAGAACGGCTCTTTGGACCCACTTTGTACATGCTGCAGACCCTACTGTATGTGGAAGAGGATCATGCTAAGCTCAGGGTCTCTAGGTTACCTGATATAGCCTCCTTTCCCTGAAAGCTCCTACCAGTTCCATACTTCAAATCACCTTCCTACACACCTCCGTCCTTGCCTCCTCTGTAAAAAGCTCAGAACTGTAGCTGACCTGGGAACAGGAATCTGGGCAGAGGATGGACTTCCACTTTCCAGTTGTCTGCCACTTTTTCTCCCTTCATGTTGTAACAAGGAGGATTACCCAGTGTAAAAACCCTCCAACCCTCAGAGCAACTCACTGAAGGGAGCAGGAACTTCTGCTCTCACTACTGATGCAGAAGGTATCCCAGACAGCTTCAGCCAGGACATAAGTCTGTCCTTGGAAAACAGATCCAAGCCCTAAGCCCATAAAAGTAAGTGCACTGTGCTTTATGGTCACATAATGGTTACAATGGAAGTCAAGGCTGCAATTTTTACTCTAAAATAATCTGTAATCCTTTGCAAATATAAATGCAACATCAGGATTTTATCTTCAGACCATAACAGTCACTTCTTTTTTGTTGCTGTGTCCCACTCATATTTCTTCTTTGCTTTTTCCTCCTGTGATTTCAAGGCTCTTATTTTAGGAAATAGGAAGATTCATATGCCACCTCAAGCAATATATATCTGGAACCCTTCAAGATATTTTAGTAAATGCCTGTTTCCAAGCACATAAGTAGTAATGCAGTGGGATCACTCACACATTTCCTTGTCTTGCTGGACATATTTCAGTATTATTGTGGTCCTAATATTATTTAAAAATAAATGAAGGTGCTTATCTTTGATCTTAAAAAAATACCATTCATCAAAAAGATCACAGCTCAAGATCTGATAGAAAGTCTGAAATCCAGATCAATCACCATGATGTTAACCACTAACATTTCATTGCAGTTGACTTTATTTTACCTCAGATGGTAAACCTGTGTAATTTTAATATCAATGCCTAAATGATGATGCCATTAGAAATAGACTCACACGACATTAAGCATTCAAGGTTATTAAACAGAGAGGTAGGTGGGGGCCACCAGTGTATTCAGACCATGGTTGAACTCGACTGTCTTTTAGAAAGAGGACCAGCTCTCTGAATTCCTCATGATTTTCCTTTGCCTTCCAAGGAATTGATCCCAGTCCAATGCAAAAACTCTGAACAATGGGAGGGTCAAATTATTAATGCTTGTCTGCATTTGTGTCAAGGAAGGTGGTGTGTATACCTGTCACTTTATGTATTTTCTCATGTGTGCTATCAAGCAATAGCAGACTTGATGGAGAGCAAGCTGATGTGTCAGCTGCCTTGTTCTGCAAAAAAAACCCCAGGGATTATAATATTGTTACTGGGTGCATTTTCAGAAGGTGCTTAGGCATAAGGGTGTCTTATCAATAACAAGAGTGAAAACAACCGCAAATTCTAAGCAACATATACACACACAGAGGCTGGGCAGATCTACTTCAGTGATATAGCCTAACTGCATTTGTCTATTAAATTAAAAGAAAAACCTGTTAGTCAAAAATAGGATCTGTTCAGAAAAAAACATTATTTAGAAAAAAAAATCTTAATGGCTGGAGAATGCCATTTAAATCAATAGATTTCTAGTAGATTATTACGAGTTCAAATCATGAAACTAAAATAGAGAAAAACAAGATGCATACAATACCCAATACACTAAGCCTCTGTATTTGTGTATGTACTGAAATAGTTTGCAAATTATGATTGTTGCCATAAGCCTTTTTCAGATCAATGCTCTTCACTTTGTAATTCCTTGACTATAAATACACAAAATCAAAGTGAAAGTTTTGTCTTCTTAAGGACTGAATGGGGAAGAATGTTGTACCAAGCCATATTGCTATGCAATTACAGCAGAGAAAAATGAATTCTATGAGCAAGCACCATACAAATCATATCATAAATCCATGATGTGATTTGTTGAAGATGCAATTAACTAAAGACCTGCAATGTGATATTAAAGTACATATTTAAAAATAATGTAGCATTTGGAAATAGTTAAACAGATTTTTTTTCTCTTTTGGCTGTACAAAAGTATTTTGATAGATAAAATTAAATAATGGATTTTAGGGACATTTTCAGTAAATAATATAAAATAGTTTCTGAATTCCAGAATTTTAAAAGCAATTTTACAACTCAAAATGGAGTGTTTTGCTGGCTAATTCTTTCTGGAATATTTATTCTGTGTGTATGTGTTTCTGTCCTTCTCCAGAGATATGTACATGATGTACAGCAAGAGTGTCCTCAATTTGTCAGAGGACAGTGCTAATAGTCAGAAGCCCAGAGTTTTCATGAAATGGAGCAACTTGCCCAACCCCAGGAGCTTTTTTGAGTGTAATTAATTTACAATGCTTCATTTTTATTCAGGTGACATGGAAGAAATATACAGATAGAATGCCAGCTCTTTGGCCTTCTGGGAGTGCAACCAACAAAGCAAACTGATAACTGCTATTTGTTACCCTTGCATTCTTTCGGAGAATTTTTTAACCCTTTTCTGTGGAAGAACTTCTTAAAATCATCTTCATACGCAGAATCAGAACACACCTCTGGTCCCATGAACAGCCCCTCACACTCCCAGCTTGCTCCATAACCAGCTGCAATCCAGATGCCATGTGACTGCCGAGTGTAATGCTGAGCCTGGGCTGTAAATCCTGCCTTCCCAAGAGCAGACATGCAGCTGTCTGCACCATGCATCTGCGTCCTTGATGTCTCAGAACTAGCTCATCAGTAAGCCAAGGGCACTGAGGCATCCAGTGAGTGTCAGCACAGCCAGACTTGCCAGGGGAGGGAGCTAACATCACAGGCAGGGTTAACACCTTGGAAGTAGCACAGTGACACTGTGTGCCTCCAACTGCAGACATTCCCTGGACATAGATGATTCTGAGTGCACAGCCTGATCTCTCCTACCAGCCCCAGGATGAGCTGTAGTGTGTACACCACCAGAGGTGGCAGAGGAGAGACTGCTGCTTTGCTAACACACCTGAGATCTGTTTGAGCACAAGACCTGGCGCTTCAGCCTCCTGCTTACTCTAGGCCTCCTTGTATACCACGGCTGGGTCATGTCTGGGCTTACAGTTCTTTGTATCTTTTAAGCAAAGAACTTTATTTAAGTTACAAATCCCAGACCTTCTATAATTATCCTTAAGAGTGCCAGTTCTGTATACATTAAGTCCAGAAATATTAATGGCATCACAGGCTGAACTTGAGTGTGTTTGAACACTTGGTTAATTGGATACTTGGTCTCTCTCTGCTCTGGATCTCACAGATATGTTGGACTCACTGCGGCCACATTATCTTGTTGTTCAGTTCCAGTAAGACTTGCCCTCCCAATACCACATGCTTAACTTCAGTGGTTAAGTTTATTTCTTTAATGTTAACCTTCACATTCCATACAGTTATTTTCTCTTACTGGTTAGAGAAAGAAGTGACACAACTGATTCTCTGCCTTCCTTTGGCCCAGATGTAGTAACCTTTCACAGTCCCATCCCCTTCTACCAGCATGAATTAGTGCTGTTACAGAATACCCAGAATGCTTCTCAGCCTTGGTAGGTCTCTAGTATTAATCTGTGTGCTCTACTAGAAATGCATTTAATCATTTTGTTGCCTTGTTAGCAGACATCACATAATCTCACATGAGAAGAGTATAAAACATTATCAGCATGGCTAATCTAAGACACAGTACTTCTGCTGCGTAATAATGTGTCTAATAAATCTACAGCTGCCTTATACCAGAGCTTGAGACCTGTTTTAGACTGACAACAGTGAGTTCAGAAAGATGTTTTCAACTGTTCCCCAAAGATGCTTGACCTGCCAAAATCAAATAAAACACTGTCATAATATAGGCACATAGATAAAACATGTTTTTTAGGTTTAAATCTTTTTCTGGAAGTGACATTGTAATCTACAAGCCAGAAAGATAGATGAAGACCATACACTGAAATATTCCCAATAGGAAACTGAAGGAAAATATGCAAAAAAGTCACTGAAGCCTATTGCAATCTCACGGTCCTGAAACAAGTATTTCCCTCAGAAGTCAAATGGTGGTATGGTTATTCTGCTTTTTAGTTACAGCTGTGCTTCATTGCCTGTATAATTGTAGAACATAAAAAGAAAGGAAGCAGGGGAGGCATTAAAATCGCTGAATGTTTTTGATGGGGTCTTTTTCTGTCCCAAGCGTGGGAGGTGAGAAAACATCAGAACTTTGGGTACAGTAAGGGCAGCTAACGACACTCAACTGGATATGAAATAACTTTTACGTGGAGAATGGAAATATGTCCAGGGCAAACTGTTTTATGGACAGATGGGCAAAAATTTCTTGGAAAAAATCCATGGCAGCAGAGTCGTGCTTTAAAAATAGTACTAGTGGGGTTTATTTTTCATTTTAGCTTTAGCTCTTTCTCCATTCAGAGTTTGTTACTGCAGCAAAATCACTGGGAATACTGACATCAGTGCAGTGGAAGGTAAAATGAGGTTTTCTGTACTTTTTCAAAGCCTGCTCAGGTGCTGGGAGTTTTCTCCCTAGATTCCTAAAACTTCCATGAGTCCTCAATGAGAAAAGGGTGCTTTTCCACAGAAGTACATCACACTTCTGCTATATCGTAGACACCGATTTGTTGGACAGCAAATGAATACCTCCATTTCTCTACAGCAGCATCACAAAGGGCCTCAAAGTTTCTCCAAGAGGTTCCTTTCTCCTATCTTTGTATGAAGGACATTGAATTTTGTTAGCATGGGTGTGTTTACTCTTGTCATTTTTATTTCTGCACATCTCCCTGTTATCATGAGTTCAGTAGATTATTATTATTATTACTGATTCATGTAGTTATAATACTAATCAAGTAGGTCTGAATAAGGTAGCTTATAAAAGTGCTTTATTTTTTGCATAGAGAAATAGTGTTTATGTGGCTGTCATATCTGTATGATCATGATCCTATCCGTTTGTTAGTATGCCGAATTCATTTACCAATTTCAACTGAATTTAACAGAAAGTTCAGCACCTGCCATTAAGAGAGAGAGAGAGAGAGAGAGAGAGAGAGAGAGAGCGGGAAAGCGCTTTGCTATTAATGCCTCTGCTAATGGTAAGACAAGGTGCTCTCATTCCTCATTCACTTAGTGCTACTGAGCAGAGCAGGCTGGGCAGATAACCAGCCCATGAGCCCAAGTGGTGCATGACGTCCCTGATCCATCACTGCACGTGCTTCCTGGTGCCACGCCAGCAGGGTGGAGAGACAAGAGGGTGCTGAGGACACTGGGTTGTGATGGGGGATTTGAGGCATCGTGGCACCCAAAGAAGTGAAGGGCCAGACCTGTGGGTATTAAAGGAGAGTGAGTGGGGAACTGAGCAAAACTGAGGGTGCACCAGCAATATTGTATGAAGCACACAGGGAGATGGGTGTGGCAGGGGCAGGGAAGGGGAACCAGGGGTCTTGCAAGAGGCCCTTCATTGTACAGACAGCAGATCAGGAATCCATAGGAATCCTCAATTATTCTGCTCAGGGAACAACTTGTTATGAACATTCCTCATAGGATATTTGGTGTAAATCTGCTTACATTGGCACCATACCAAAACTGTGGTTTTGCTGGTATTTTCTGAATCCAAGGGTAGGCTGACCTTCTATTTCCCATCTTTTCCTCTGTACAAATTCAGATGTACCAATACTCCAGTTTATGGGAAAAAGTTGCTCTTTTCAGTAAAAGGAGACATTCTAGCATAAAGATTAGAAATTGTTTCAAAACAAACCCCTTCTAATACTTTCTGAGACATTCTGCTTCTTTTCATCTAGTAGTACCCTCTCTCCTGTTTTCTGGACATGGAAACCAACTTTATTTTTTTTAATTGAAGAAAAATTGGGCATTATATGTCAGTTTTTCTCTCAGTAGTTTTTTGAAAGTTATGATTTTGTAAGCCACATTCAATGTTTTTATTTTAAAATGGTTGCTCTTGTCAATACTGGGAAGCAGTTGGAGGCGAGAGCTTCTGTTTTCAGTTCTGCCAATGATTCCTCATGGGACCTAGCCATCTATAATTTCACGCTTTCTCAGTTTAACCCATCTGTAAAATGAATGCAGTAAGCAACTTCATGAAGTTGTTGGGAGGCCTCTTTAATGCCTGACAAGTATTTTGATGTCATCCCACAGTTGCTTGCATAAGCAGAGTATGGTTGTTGTAAGTGCTTTTTAATTCCTATTTCCCTTTCTCAGATCAGTCTTGGTTTTGTCTTTTTGCTGCAGCCTTGTCACAAAACACTCTTGAATTTGTGCTAGATAGGGACCAGAAGTGGGTTTGTCTTTTAAAGCACAGGTATCTTATGAAGCATTTTCTAGTGATGCTTCTGTTTCTCAATTAACTTTTTCTGGCATCTTACCAAATTTTAGTAGTGTCAAATTTAAAGAAATTGGAATCCACATGGTATGTGTATATAAGGTTAATTTAATTAAATGGAAAATACGCTGCATTGACATTTTTCTCTTAAAAACTAATGCTTCTTCACCTGAAGTTTTAAAAACTACATGGAAACCAGTCTTAAGGTAGATTTGAAACAGGTTCATTTTCCATGAACTTCAGATTAGTTCAGAGATTATATCCTCAAACCTTTTCCTGTGCAACTACAAGTCTGTATTAGCTACTGCAATTGACTCCTCTTTATTAAATTAAATTTGAAATAAAAACCAAACCATACAGTATAAGTTAGTTGCATATAGTAATTCCACATCATGATACCAAGAATAAAAGTAATTTTCCTGACATATTCAACACAAAACTATCCCTGGCTAGTGCTAAATCTGTGACAACCAGAGAAATCCAAGAAAATATTAAGCTAATGCTGATATTTTCTCCTTAGTACTTTTCAATACATCATTCTCCTAGGAAATTATTCTTTGATTTCAATGGAAAGCAGATTTCCAGGTGTCAGGGTGAACTGAGACCTGAAACATGAAGTGCGAACAACTCTTTATTTCTTTCCATACAAGTGTGACTACAGGTTGCAGCCATGAGTCTTATCAGAAGGACAGTCTTTGCCTGTTCAGACCACAGCTGATATGGATTAGATTAGAGGACTGTGATTTAAGGTATTAATAATTGGTGGGAAACACAGGACCTTTCCTCCAGATCTGGGAGTTCTAATCCCTTTGAGAGCAAGGCATACAATATACTCTACATTATGGTATTTCATGTGTATTAGCTCCTTGCACAATATACTACCTTTAATGAATCCTATCTTGAGTCTCAAAAGTTAATACCGTCCTAAGGCAAACAACTTAATATGTATTGCACAGTCACTTTAGATAAGATGCTATACAACAACTTCTGACTGTATTTGTTCTGCATGGTTGAATATTGAGACAGAAAAACAACAAGGGAAACCAATATTGAAAGTGTCCTTTAGTATCCTTTAGGTACTATCTCCTTCAGTATCAAGATGTCAGTGTCTATCTCCAAATTGCCCAGATTGTCAGCCAGCATGGTTTGCTTGTTAATATTTCTACTGTCTCTGGGCTGTCCCCAATTGTACATCTCACCCACACCATAAGTACCAGCCAAATAACCCATTTTATCCTAGCTCAGTTCACTGCACGTTCCACGAGTTCTATCAAAACTTTGATAACAATAGGGCTTAGGTTAACTAGTGTGCTAGGACAATAGTTACCAACTCTTTTGTTATTTTCATCCTGCATTTAGATTTCAGGTTTTTTTGGTGCAGAGAGGGTTTTTTTCTGCTTCTGTAGCATGTAACAAGATAAGGTCCTACTGCTTGACTATGCAGTCTAGATCTTGAAGCTTAATAAAACCAAACCCTACTCTGACATCCTCAAATAAATTACCTAGAACAATCAGGACACACTACAACACATTCATGTTCATATTTGAAGGACTTAGAGATGCAAAACTTACATACAAAATTTAAGTCTTCAGTCCTCTCCTTACTTCTACAAGAATTTCCCATTTGCTCAAGTGGAGAGCCATGTTGCTGCAACCGTATTGTTCCAGGGCACAAGCCATACCAACTACCATATCAAGAGTGCAGGAGAGATGCATGTTTGCACTGACCTGTGCAAGCTTAACTCTAAATTTTTCACCAAAATATCTCTTAGGTAAATCCATTTTTGCTGCTATCCATACAAATAGCTGCAGAGATCATCCTGCGCAGCTCAGTTCCTACCTCAGATTTAAACCACAGTTGCATGCATGAGGTTCTCTCTGAATTTTAAGGAAGAAACAGCATTGTAAGCACACTTCACTACTCACAAAATGGCAAATTTGATGCCAGAATCACCTTCTTATTTTTATTTAGAAGCCTAAAGCTATGGGATAGACCAAAGTGCTCTATTACTAAAGTACAGGGATATAAATGAACCAAATTAAAGGCCACATATGGTACAAATTGGATCAGAGATCTGAAGACAACTTCGAGGAAAATGCTTTAATGACCAGGCTATGGACCATTTGAAGGGATGCTGTCTCTTCTGTTGAAGCTGTTGTGATGCTGGAGCAAATAAGAACTGCATAAATAACTGATCTAAGATGCTTTGCTAAACTGAAAACCCAGTAGACTAAAGCTAGATAATTACCTATTTTTGCATAGATAATGAAATATTCACTGGAGCAGGAGCTTGAACATAACCCTCCTTTATTTCAGACAGATCTCTGCTGACTGAGCTGTTTGCCAGAAGTGCAAATGCACCATACGCTCCTTCCCCTCCTCCTATTCCAGCTGCACTTTACGTGAGAAAGGCCTGGCCACCCACCTACTTACATGAAAGGATTCACAGCTGCGAATGCCAAGAACATACAGAGGCACCTTCCTTCGGAGTTAGCTACCTAAGCCTCTTCAAGAGACAGAGTAGGATGAAAGCTTTCCCACATCCTCAGCTTCTCTGATCCACCCCTTGCTTAGTGTCCCAGGTTAACATTCCTGTCCTTTCCCTGCGCATAGGACAGACATCCCTAGCTGCCTACATCAGGACTGCAAATACTTTGGGACAACAGCTAAAAGATGGGCACCACAACACGAACCCAACAAGCTTGATGCTGTCCTTAGAGGCTCCCCGGCAGCGAAAATTTCTGAACCCATTTTATTTGGGTTATGAGGATTGCAGCATATGAATGAGAAAACTTTGACTACTTCCAGACATATTTGAAACTCATCCTGAACAAAGCTAAATTTGTAAGATTGTATAATAGTAACATATGGCTCCAATGATCCATTTTGGCTTAAGTATTTTTAAATAACAATACTTTATTACCAAATGGACACTGAGATTACAGAATTACTATCTACTCATAACATTACTTTGCAACATTGGCATTTAAAACACCCCTGGCTAATTAAATTCCTATTGGTGAAAAAAGAAGAAAAAAAAGGGAAATAAAAAACAGACTAACAAATCAAGATAACCTGTTCCTTAACAGTCATCTTTTTCCTATGTCAGCCAAATTCTCTGACCTTTGTTATGGACCTGTCATAAAGCTTACAAACCCTTAATCAAAACCAAAAGTATTTGTGTGATATCAAACTTAAAATCAGGCTGAAGATAAATAATGCCCATGATGCTGTTGGTTTTAGTTAACTAATTATCCCAAGTTAATTGTAACAGGTGTTCCAAACAGAAAATATATTTACTATCGATTGCCCTGAACCATGAAAAATGCGTACTTATAACACAATATGACATTTGCTATCCATCATTTTTATTACATGTTGTTTCACATGCAATCAGCAGAACAGGCACTACACAAGCCACAGCTGCTGCCTCTACACCCACTCCAGGGTCTCTGGGCCACCGACTTACACCTACGCACAGATCCACAGCCACTGTATGGACTGCCTCCCAGCTGCCCATCTGAGGGTACCTAGCACCGAACTCACCCACAGGATCTGGCATTTTCTGGAGGACATTTCCAATTACATATCTGCCTTACAAAGCTTGCTTTCACTTGCTCTCAGTTTGGTCTTGAAAAAGGCTACATCTAACCTGCAAAAACTAACCTAGAACACCTTAGAGAAAGATAACTTTAGTCATGGAAACATGATGTCATGATGCTTGCTTCTACAGGGACAAGGGGCACACATCTACATATTCAGTGCCGCATTACTGCAGTAGAGATCCACTGCAGACATGCAAATGTCCATTGGCCTTCACCAGATTATAGCAGCAGAGCTTGGGCTTATGGTAATTTTGAGCTGGTGAGTAGATCGGAGTGAATTTAGGAGAGGGGTAAAGGAAAAAACCCACCACCCTGAGACAAAACTTACTACTTTTATCCAGCAAAACAAGCACAAATGTCTTTCAGGAGACACATTTCATTTCCAAGGGGAAGGAAAGCTAACTTTAAGGGGTCTTTCAGCAGCAGTAAATCCATGCACATTACTGAATGGAACACAGCTGACTGCTCAAATTTTGTTCTTCAAAAATAATCAGGCTGCAGCATTCCAATGCTTTCCTAAAATATTTCTTTTTTCTATATGAAACAAGTTCTAGATGAATTTATAAATACTTTCCAGACAACTGAAATCTATGATTTTGACAAACAAATACCAGTGATGGTAGTCATGTCCCATGCACTAAACCAGAGGAACCTAAAGGTGTTGAGAATCTCCCAAAAGACTTCCTGTTCTGTACTAACTCAGACCGTTACAGTGGCAGGCTGAAACTTATGTCCTCATGGATGAGCCATGTTCCAAAGAACCCAAAGCGATCAGGGATTAAAAGATCCAATTCCCTCTCTGGTATATGTGGCAAATACCCAGCTTCAACCAACATTAGTATCTTTGTATCACTGTGCTAAAATGGCATGATCATATTACTGTGATGTTTAATGTTGTTTTTTTAAAGTGGTATGAAACCACAGGTTTTCTAGCAAAAATACTGTTTTCAAATACAAAGAGATATAAAATGAGACCTTATTCCTTATTCATGAGAGACACATGTTATTTTTGGCTGCACAGTTTAATGAATACCATATTATGCTCTTTTTAACCTTACACCAGAAATAACATACTTATAGCATTCATGAACTTAAAGCCATTATCAGTAAAAGCTTCTATTATCATCCAGAACTTCTCTGACTTCTCACTGCAAAAGCTTTAAGCTGTCAGCTACAGTCCCTATTATGGAAAGACTTTTTTTTTTCCCCCATCAAAAGATATAACCCTTTGCAGTCAGCTAGCAGAGGTTGAAAACACTGCAATGTTTTCCTGTTGTCCCTTTACAGTACTGAATTTATACGTTTGATGCCATGCTGTATTTTTGTATTTGTGTTTTCTGGCCTTTTAAATACAAAAACACTGCAATCTTTTTTAAAATGCTGTTATACTTCTGTTTATTTTCACTGATTTGGAGAAATGCCTGCCAGTAAGTATGAGCTGAAACTAATTACCATCAGTACAAAATCTCCAAGCTGAACTGGGATGCTGACAAAAATGCAAGCAGAAAATGAATAAAATGTTTCTTGGGAAGCAGAGATCAGTTTCACCAGCCAGTGACGACAATGACAAATAAAACCCCACATACAAACAGTTATTATTAGCATTTTATTTTTGTATGGATAACTTTCTTCAAGGTTGTGGCTCATTCAAACTGCTTGATTTAAGCCAAGCACAAAAGATTTTGCGATGCCTGCACGGCAACTGTCAGTGTGTGCGATAGGATTTTTCCCACTGCATCTAACATGATGGCTAAAAACAAATGATGCTCTTCTAAGAAAGATCCTTAAAATCTGAAGTCTTGGGCATCTGTCTCAGCTTTGTCGATAAGAATACAGCAGGATATGTCCCAAGGAAATAAGCACAAAGTCATCCTGAGGTGATGATTCCTGGGCCTGAAGTAAAAATGAAAAAATCTCAGGAGTTAGGGTATGGAAAAGGTAAGATACCTGCATGGCTACCACAAGCTCGGGCTGTATGAACAGCTACCCTTTGAAGGTAGGTGTAAAAAGTGTCCAAATTACCACCTATGTTCTCATGGCCACAAGGAGCATTCCAGCAATTGCAGATCTCAAACACTTCTTTAAGCTACAGCAACCTGCTCCTCTAGGCTTTACACAGAAACTCACCAACCAGAGTACTGAAGCCAAAAGCTGATTCAAAAGATTTACAAAGGAAATATCAAGGTGATGAGAGACCTCAAGGAACAAAAGCAACACAAGATTAAACCAAAACAACAGATTTATGAGACCATGTTTCATATTGCACAACTGGGCTGAGGGAAAACAGCAGCACTTCCAAGGCAGCAGAGGAAGACAAATTTCTGGCACTCCAATTCACCTCATGATTAGCCTGGCTACAGCACCAGTCAGCAAGTCACAAAGCAAAGTAGATGTGATCAGAGCAGACCACATGTTATTACTGTTCCCACAGAAGCTGGCACTCACTGTTGAGATAACAAAAATGCCCAACACGCTTCTTCCCAGGGCAAATGGATCTTCCAGCTGTGTGGAGCACACCCAGTGACAAAAGCCATCTGCAAAGACCCAGAGGAGTCCATACATGATAAATTCTGGGAACAGTAAAGAGAGCCTCAATTTACACAGGCAGCACAAGTGCATGACATGCAACATTTCTCCTGGGCACCTTACTGTTCTTTTATTCTCTTCTGAACAAAAGAATGGCCATGACTCAAGCCAAAAGTCTTCCAGCTCTGTATCTTGTCTCTGGTGATAGCCTGGCAATCTAGCAAAATAAATTATAGCAGTAATACCAGTAATTATTTGCATTTGCCATATTGCCAGTGGGAAAAGGGAGTAGAATGTGAAGTCCGTTTTACCTTTAGGGAGTCCACACACTTACCATAACTGGCAAAAGAACATATTTCTGAATGCCTTAGTGAAACCCAGCAAGAGAAAGTAATGTATTATTTGCAGTAACAAACAGACGCCACTGGTTAAAGCTATAGTAGACTGACTTTAATGCAGTGAACAGAAGACAGTTTACAGTGTTTAGACTACACTGGTGCTGGCATTGACAAATAATCTGAGCAGGCCAAAACAACACTCAGAAGTTTGGGGTAAATTTAAATATGTCTGCACATGCACATGAATGACTGTGAATGTTTTATTATAATTCCTTCCTTTTATTTTTAATATTTCATACATAGTATAATACCCTCCTGACCACTGACCTGGAAATTTGAATAATAAAATGGCTCAAAATGCTTTGAAGTTGTAGCTGTCAATGAAAAGTGCTCATAAAATGCCTTCAACTTTTATTATTGTTTGTAGTCTTTTATCTCAAAAATCATCAAATTGCCTTTTTCAGACATCTTGAGACTTCTTGTGTTTCCTGAACTCTGCGGCTGATGGCCAACTTTTATCAAAAAAAAAAAAAAATCCTTTACAGTTCCATTAAAATTAGATAAAAGTCAGAAATATAGGTTAGGGTATGCTGATACAGAAAGGTTTTAATCTTGTAAAAGATTTTCTGTGGGAAAATGTTGCCAAAAAAGAGCAAGATACTGAACAGAGAACAGCAGTATCACTCCTTCACAGTGCTGATTTGCATCAGACGAGCATTTGTACACCAGTATTTCTTCCTATTAAATATTTTCCTTTTATCCAAGTTTTCAGAATGTTTGAGGGAAAAATGCAAGGTGTGGGAGCCAAAACACTGTCTGGAGAGCTGGCAGTTCCTTAAACCATTTCATCACACTGTCTCCACTTGGGAGACTTGAGATAAAATTATTTATTCCTTTGTTGACTGAACTGATGCAAGGATTAATCTATCAGTATTTTAAGTATTTTCAAAAGGACAGGTTCCATACTGATTACAATACTGCTGAAATAGAGTTCCTGGGCCTGTAGCTTTTATTCCTTAGGTTATATTATATAAATAGTCTAATAGAGGTGTTCTGCAACCTTAGATGTCTGCGTATCAGCAAGCCCTGTAGTGTAATGGCAATACCTTGTTACAAACCACCGGGAGCCCTGTTTCATCACGACCAGCCTGTAATGGGTGGGAGAACTGCTTCAGGACAGACAGATTCTGTGCATAGTTAAGCACTTAACTCTCAGTCATTTCAGGAAAATGGGGATTATATCTACATGGTGTAACAGAGAATGAGGTAGAGAGCTCCAAGTTAGAGCCAATTGTGCTAGCATGTACCCACACAATGGGACAAAGCTGTGCAGAAACCGTATCTTGGACCCTCAAACCAGACATCATCTCAGCAGAGCACAAGCCTGGTACTAATTAGACTGGCTGTGAGGCTCATAGCTAAAAGATGCTGCATAAGGGCAGCCATGTTGCTTCTGATCACAAAGCTTCCTTAGTCACTGGGTACTTTTTTCACTGCCTGAGGCACTCAAAACCTTCTAGAAATGCTTCCCAACATCTCTAAGCAGACTCATGTATCCAGGACTAATTCTAGCGCTTCCACTAATGCCACTCCTTGAATGTAATAGCCAGTGGTTCACCGATGCAAAACAGCTAGGACCATGCCTGAGGCAGGAAGGAGAGGTAAGGATGGGAGATGTCAGACAAAAAGGGGAAAGCCAAGTCAGTTTTAGGATCTGACAAGAACTGAGTGTAACTCAACAAACTGCATCTTTGAAGAAATATATTTTAAGCCCAAAACCTCTCCTTGATGGACAGACAGATTTCTACCTGGAAATGCATCCCACTAAAGCAGTTCTATAACCTACCTTTGAGGCTGTCTTTTTTGTTCCACTCCTCTAAAAAAACCTCCCTGCTCAATTTATATTTTCATTCCTGCTCCATCTGTAACTACTTCTAACCATCCTTCTGGATTACCATGAACAATGATGCTCTTCCCTTTGTATGACTGTTTTGATGTGAGATAGTCAGGTCCCATGTTCCCATCAGTCATCTCTGCATTACATATTCTCACTTCTTTTCACATAGGTCTTTGTTTACAAGACATCTGTCACATTAGTTGCTCTTCTCTCTCTTCAGCTTGTCTAGGTCTTTTTTAAAACATACTGCCCAGAACTAATCACAGTACTACAACTCATATGTTGACTACAGCAAGCTAAGAACTTTTGCATCACATAACATACCCTTGGTAGTTCAATGAAATACAACAGTAACTATTTTTCTCATTAGCGCTGCACTGTTTACCAACTCATACTCAAATCACCATTGATAATAAGCTTCAGATACTTATCCATGGGTTAAATACATGTCCTAAAAGATCTCTCACATCCTATGTTTATTCTTTCTTATGTGAAAATGTTATGCTTGCATTTGAAACTTCACTTGAGTGACTTCAGTCTTTTTCTACAATTATCACCCATACAGTATTTTTAAGCCCTATTCTCCAAAACAGTTATGATTCTCCTCAGACTATTATGAAAAGTTAAAAATGAAGGTTCAGAGAAACACTGTATCCCCCTCAAGTGCAGGTTCCTCATACATCAGCACATCCTGGCCATTGATAAACAGAAATTACTGAATATATTTGTTTAATTCAACCTTAGTTGGAAGAGACTAGAGTCTTACTGTGGCAGCTATGCCTCCACCACACTCCTGAGCTTTTCAAAGGAAAACTTCACACCAGCAAAAAAAAACAGTATAGGCACTGCATTTCTCTCCTTCATTAAGATAACCACCAAACACATAATTTAGCTTGTCATGAATCATTTGTAACAAACCCACGTTAACTTCTCTTTATTGTCTTATTTTCCTCTGTTAAGATTTTCCTCTGTTAAGATTTTCCTCTGGGGTCTGTGACTGTAGTATTGAAGGACATCAGTAAGTAACAAATAACATCGATGAGATGTCTTTCTTCTGTCCAAGAAATAAGAAGATGCAGTCTTCCAGCTTTTGATCTCTTCAGTAGCTGAGCTAATACATGCAAAGATACCTCCATATCTCTACACTGCATTCGAGTTTGGAGCACACATAGAGAAGCTCTTGCTATCCTTAAGTACAGATGCAAAACACAGAATAAAGCAGATTTCTTGCAATAACTGATGGGTAACTGAGCATCCCATAACAGTAGCGGGGGGAAAAGTCATCCCCCTTTACACACCAAGTATTCTATATCAGGAAAATTAACACTACAATTAAACATACCTCTAGCTCCTCTCTCCTCCGATTATGACCACCGTCAAGTTAAAATTCTCCACAAAACGAGAAACTTTTTGAAAGAATTTGTAGCATTTAGTTTTGTATCTGCCAGCAAAGAGGTCCAACAGAAGGCAGATTTCAGAGACCATCAGCTTCTGAAGCACTTGTTGTGTTCATCAATTTTCATTTATTTCTGGCAGAGAAGGCTAACTATGAAACCATGCTTAAGAAGCAGGAACTTCTGCATGCCATGTTAAAATGAAACATATGAGAAAGGTCCGCTTAAATAGACTGCAGAAACAAGGCAAACCTATAGAAGAGTTTGGGGTTATGTAAATCTGAGGAACAAATTTCTCATATAGAGAAATGAAGAGGAGACGGGCTAACAAGCTGGGTCCATAATACAAATCAGACTACCACTAGGATCAATGTCAAAACCTGTAGTAAGGAGCTGACTGAAACCTTTGTCAAACAACTCTTAACAAAGCAGTTGTGATTTGCAATGTAAACGAAACCATCCACTCTGGAATGAGGTAGACATGGCTATTGTACAATAGACATGACAGACAATCAAAGATAATACAGCTGAACAGAGTCTGCACATCAAATTAGATGGGTATGCTTTGGCTTTGCCATGATAGAAAACAAGGACACTAACAAGCAAACCAGTTTCACCAAGGTTTATGGTTTTCCAGACCTGGCAGGCATATGCTACTGAAGATTAGGCAATATGCTGCTCACAGCTTCAAAGAAAGCAAGCACCAAGACTCTTGTTTTATCCAACATGTCAGACGGGCAGAACATCAACCTTTTGTTGTTTTTAAAGTTAAAGAGATTTTGAAAGGGTCTGAGCAATTTGAAATCTACATACTCAAAGCTTTCAGAACACTATATATAGTGCCAGAGTGATCACTTGGGCATCTCCAGGTTCATTGGTTCCCTCAGAATTAACACAGCATACGAGACTTCAGTGACTACTTGAGCAAGTTATTAACAAGTTAAGTTCTTAGTTTGGTCTCAAGTATTTGCAATAGCCTTCTACTAATGTACCTACTCAGGTGTGCACCCTATTCTGAGGGACAGTATCCTCAGGCCTAGGCTTCATGGACTTTAGGCACCTCTACTCTCAGTAATGAAATACAAAACTACCATTGGTCCACAATGGTATGGTCTTCAGTGAAGTGTAGCACCAGTTATGTGAGCTCAGTCCCGCCATTCCAGAATGATGCTGCTCCTGAGCTAACCAGCCCTGACTATCAGCAGCACCACACTGACTAGTTCACATCAACCCACTGCTGTACCTCAGCAATTATGCTTCATCTGCTTCTGTCCCAGGGTTGGGTCTTGGGTGTCTCTGCAGTAGCTGCAGGTCTCTGCAGGGCAGTATGAACAAGAGGTATCATGCTCTTGCAAATACCTGGTATTATCCAGAGCCAGCTGAAGCCATACTGAGAAAAAAAATCTCATCCCTTGCAAACACCAAGAGAAGAGAAAATGTGGGCATTTACTGCTGGATCATCATGATTTCTACAAATAAGGCTCAGTTCTGCTATGCCTCTGTGAATAATTTGGACTTTTTTGTAATCAGAGACTGATTCTCTGAGACTGTTCTTGTTTTATGTAATCCTTTAGTCCTGCTTCTGTATTCTTTGTGGTGGTTTTATCCTCTGTAATGAAAAGAACTCCTCAGGAAGCAGAGTGCAGCATCCTTATCTCCTTTTTACTATAAAATTATATTTTAAAGCATTCATCAATTTCTGACTATCAGAACAACAGAAACTTTCACTTTTACTGCTCTACCACCTTCTTTTGTCAGTATCATAAAAATAAAGTCAAAAGACTGCCTTTCCACATACTCCAAAACCACCTGGAATTAGGCCTCAGACTTAGTGTCTCAAAACTACAGCACATTTCAAAGCTCTGGCTTTCAGTGATCTGCAACACAAGCAGCTTTCTTGCTGTCACGTATACCGGCTCCATCTTAAAACTCTGCACTTTCTGATGACGAGGGCTGAAAGTTAATATACAAAAACTATCTTTGTAAATGAGTGTATTGCTTTATTTCATATATCTTCTATAAAAATAAGGTATAAATGTTGTAGCCAAGATATCTCCTGAACTTCCCTCCAAAATTTCTCATCTACTACCATGGATCAGAAGTCCAGAGGTTGTTACTGATGGTTTTATGTTTGTTTCTAAAGACTGGAATGGATACAGATCCTAATCGAAACCTCACTGAAGTTAATGAAATTCTTTCCTTTTCTGCAGTATTTCTGGAGCAGTTTCATTCCTGAGGCTTTTATGTTAAGATTTCATCTTTACACAATAGGCCAGCATCAAATCTGCTGCAAATGAGCACAATTCTCATGATTTTATGTTGGCAACAAAGATTTAAAGCATTCCTTAACATCACAGTAACCACTGACTGTGTGATGGTAGGGTGTCAGCAAGTATCTCTGTTCATCAGGTTGACTTTCCGCAAACTTGTGAGATTCATTTTTTCCAAAATCGTAAATCCTACATCTTATAAAAATAAACAAGGGAAACTATAGTTCAAGAAAAAAACAGTAACAAAATAGTTTATGTAACTGTTTCTATGATGAATTTCAACCTACTAAAGGGAGGTTTAGAAACCTATCACTGTGCAGCTTGAGGAAATAAATCTAAACAGCAACTCAGTAAATATATTGCGTCATGGCTTGTACCATAAACTCTGAACTATCAGAAGTTTTGTTTTTGAATGGAGAGCATTCCACTGATGCTTTACACATGAATAAGTAAGAGCATCTCTAAATAAATAATCCTCCAGATGTTGTTACATAAAGACTAATTGGTCTAACATGGGAGATCGATGAGTGAGTGAAGATTTCAGACGCTGCATGGAAAATGACAGACACACTCACATTGTGCGACCTGAAAAACCAGTTACCTGACTGAATAAAATAATTCAGAATAAGTCACATGAATTGCTGTAACATCCTCCAAAATGGCTGAAAACAAAATCATCCTTCTATTATCTATTTTCTACCATCTGTGTTACAACTGTTGCAGGCCAAAAAGACCAGCAGGAAGATAAATATACTCATTTTGGAAAGCAGCAGAATCATTTTAAGTTTTAGTCATGAGTCATGTGGTCACTTTGTTGGTATTCTGACAGCGAGGAGAGAAGAAAGAAGACACCACCTTTACTTCTGGAACACCTTTTTTTTATGCTGTATATTTATAGCATAGCATGCATTGGGGCTTCTGCTGGCTGCCTGAATTAGTCAGGAAAGAACTGCTTTCCCCTTTATTATAAAATTTGACATCTATATTCTTTTTCCTTCATTATTCCAAATATTGGAGATTAATCACATCAAAAAACCAACCAACCAAACAAACAAAACCCAAACCCAGACTAAGGCTTTTGACTATGCCAGTGGTACTCATGCTATTTTCTTACCAGATCTGAATTGAGAACAGGGTGTGTGCTTTGTGGTATGTCATAGACTGAAACACCTGAAGTGTAAGTTCTTCTGGACTAACCACCTCATGTGTTCCCCAACCCTGATGAATTCAGGATTCAATGACACAACCAGTCTCTTTTGGCCATCCTGCATTCATATGCTCCTGTGTCCTGGGATAATGGAAGACTGTATGATATGCTGACTTCATTATGGTCAAACAATGTAATTCAAGTACAGAAAATCTTTAATTACACAATTCTACTGAACAGGAGTGGGGCAGCATTGAAAGGAAACCCCCAAGCATATATCCCTTAGAGCTCCTGCTGCCCAGATAAAGAGCCTGTGAAGGGACAGCACATGAGGTTGAGCCAGTTCACTCAGTGAAGCATCTTCACTGTCTGTCCTTGGAAGACAGGCCCAGCCTCTGGGGAAAGCAAGACTTGAGGGTGCCTCAGAAGCAACCAGAGTAGCTTAGCACTGTCAAGCCGACAAGCTTCTGTTCAAGATGAACAAGATCCTCCCAGACTTTTTCCTAATAGCTTTTTACAATTTGGTAAATTACTAAAGAAAATGCATGGCTCCCTCTGTCAGTCCCCAACTTATTGCTTAGCTTGAACTTTGTGACAGCACAGCAGCAAGGAAGGAAAGGGGAATGTCAGAGGAGAGCAAAACCAGGGAAGATACTACTACTTTATTCTATATTTGATTCTCATACGTCTTTTTTTTTTTTCCTTAATTACTCACTGGATGGAAAGGAATCTTTAATTTGGATTTAAAAATGTCTTAGAGTATAAGGAGTGACACAGAAAAGGATTAACAGTGAATTTTAACATTTTAACATTTGCAAAAGGCATGAATTGGTGCACAGTTTATTCTGAAAACAGTGCAATGACCAAAGAAGAGCAATAACAAGGTGGCAACACTGGGATGTGAAACAAGGTTCTTCTGTTCCACCAAGTCTGAGAAAGACTAGTAAGGCTTATAAGGAAGCTGGCAACTAAAGAAGAGAACACCAGATGAAAACCAACGGTGGTAAATCCAATAAAATGCAAAATGGGGGAAGAGCTAAATGTAGTGGGAATAGTATCAAAAAAGCCTGGTGGCTATGGTGCAAAGCAGAACCTAATGATGCAAAAGCCATTCTGAACAATTAGGAGTAGTAAATAAGCATAGTTCAATAGAATTTTAAAAATCCAATGCTGGTGCAGCTATCTAGCAGTCTCAGCACCCCTGGACACCCATTGCTTTGTCCAGTGTGACTATAACCTGAAAATCATTGTGCTGAGCTTCACAAAGAGCATTCACCCAAGTGAAGAAAATATTAGGAGGCATAAAAAGAGGCACAGAAAATAATACCAAGTACAGCGTAATGCTGTTACATTTTGGTATGACATGTTCCCACCTGGAATACTGTTTCACTGACTATCTCTGTGGCTCAAAAAGATACCCAAGCCTTTTACAGCCCTGAACTGCAGCTAATGAGACCCAAGTGACCTGGATAACAAAGCAAGTCAGACAGTTCATTGCCCTCAAGTCTGATGTATCCTCACATAATACTTCCTTGTTTGAGGTTGGAATGTCTCAGACTGAAACTCCTGTGCTATCTATTAGATCGCATCTACAAGCTTTAAAATTGTTTCTAGAAAGCATTGATCCCAGTACTGTTTCAAAACATTTAGTTAAATACTGCTTTACATTAAGTTAAACCTGTGACTCCCTTTAGTAATTTTATAACATCTTGGTCTGAAAAATGCAAGCTGCAAACTGACAGCATATCTCAGTTTGGAAGTAGAGATGACAATGGCAGCACTTAAAATTGACATGTCAAATCTCTCAGTCAGGAATTCTCTGTGTTCCCTGTTGAAACAGCAGTGAAGATCCTGTCTACCAAGTGTGCTTGGGAACTCAAGTTCCCTGTTTCATCTCTGGACTCCCAAAAGCCTTGGAAAGAGGAGGTCCAGTGCAAGAGCACCAGGTGAACTGCCGCATGCAACCTGTGCATCAGACTTTGCATTGACCATGATGTGCTCGAGCAGAACATAGCTTTAGCAGCATGACAAGCGAGCAGGGCACAAATGAGAAGGAGGAAAGAGGCCTGCAATGTCCCAAGATGTCCGTTCCTTGGACACCCCTACCCCACCGCTTCTGGTAGGCTGTAGCCCAGATTAGCTCATGCCTGATCCCAGACTAAGTCAGCTGTGCCTCGCACAGAGCTCTGTACGTGGCTGTGTACCAATAGAGCGTGTGGTGTCAGTGGGGTGGTTTGCGCAGCTCCGTGCATTAAGGATAAGGGGAGGGTCTGCACAGCACTGTCCACCCACTGTGTGCCCCTTCCGAGTTCAGCCGAGGACACTCCGGAGCAGGCTGTATGTACAGTGGAGGCCATGCCTGCTGGTTCCGGGCAGCACAGGCACACCGAGGGCAGCAGGACAGGCAGGCGGTCAGCCCAGGAGGGAGCTGCCATTTTGGCAGTAACCAGGCAACACCGGGGTCTGGGCCCAACTTGGCTCCCGCTGCCAAGCTCTACCGTGATTGGCTACAGCCAGTGGGCAGGCAGGCAGCCGGTTGCTAAGTGACCCGGGGTGACCCAGCAACCCAGAGCCGAGGTGGGCCTGCGTTGGGCAGGCTGTAGGCCCCAGAGGGTATCACCAGGCTGGGTCTCAGGCGATGTCCGATGTCTGCACCTAGCGCAGGGCCTAGTGAGAGATTGGGTGATTCCTGCATGGTGCAGGGTCAGTGGGACATTTTTTAACACTTAGAAATGTGTTAAAAACCTACCAGATGGCTGCTTGCCTTCGTAACGGGAACAGGACCTCATCACCATCCTTCACCTGCATGGGGGTGTCCTGCAGCAAAACCTGTCTCTTTGCCTCCCAGCAATGGGGCGTGAGTTTTGTTTCTGTTGAGTCTCAACCTTGGAAAAGACCTTAGGCAACATTCTTGCTTCACTTTTGTCTGCTCGGGATGGGCCTTACAGAAAACCCAGCATTAAAATCCCCAGTGGCAGGTAGAAAACAACACTTCGTCAAGTGCAGAAATTAGGAGCAATTAGTCTAACTCTCATTTCTACAGTTGTCTTCAAGTGTAGGTGGATGAGCAGAAAGCCACGTGGTGAAGACTTTACTGTTCTTTCCCCCCTATTAAAGTCACATTCTGTCAGCCTGATCTCAGCTCTCGGGAAAAAGTCTCATTAATTTCATTTTCAGAATATAAAGGAGTAGGCAATCATAAGGCGAAACTCATTAGCAAAGTTTAAAAAAGGAACTAATTGAAAGAGCACTTACTTCTCTGCTCTGCAACACGGTTCTTAGTCAGTTCAAAATTAGGGGCAAATGAAGAAAACATTTCCAGCAAGGAAGGGGAGGTTGCAGCATGCCATTAAATTTGCCCATGGCATTCCAAAGCAGAACCTCTTGCTCAATGCATACAGCTTGCTGGAGGCTTATCACTGGAATCCCCACTCGTGCCTGCACAAAGAATTGCTACGGACCTATATAAATGACTATTTAAAAATATGTGCAGGGGTGGTGTGGGGGGTTTTCCATTTCCTACAGCGTCTAATTGAAGCTGTGATCCTCGAGGTCAAATTCTTGCAGGTAGATCCAATGAGAGATTTAACCTCCACAGATTAGGCACCAAATACCTGGCCTCTAAGCATCTGGCTCCTTCTGTGAAATTCAAAACTCAGAGCTGGGTGCTAAGCCTTCCCCCATTGAACACATGCAAAGTTAGACCTCTCAGAAGGGCTGTCCAAGAAAGCACATGTAGAGCAGGAGCCACTTGGAGCTGAAAATGCTAATTGCAGGAGCGTGGTCAAATTCTTGTCCCCTCTCCAGAGCCGTGGCATTCACACATGTCAGAGCTCCAAATAGAACCTGACCCTATTCCCTCCTGCCGGCAGGCAGCCCACATCAGGCTTCTGTTTTCTTTCTAAAACCCAGCTAGGATGCTCGAATGGTGTTGGCATTCACGCATACATCATGCCCTGACGCCAGTAGCACTTGCCCAGGGAGAGGCATATGGGTGTACAGGCTCCTCTGCTGGCTGGTGGACCATCTCCTGCCTCCCAGCAGAGCTGCCTTTCTGCAGACATCTTGGACGATGTGAATTGCATTTCCGTAGCTTTTCCTGGAAATCCTAACCTTAATGATGACTAACGGCAGGTCTCAGCACTTCAAGTGTGTACAATGAAAATGGATGACGTTTTAACATTTCACAAGAACTGACTTCCTATGGCCACCCATCCCCTGCTATCACCCTAGAGCACTATAAGCTTTCATTTACCTCTTGCGAACATCAGCTATACCGTTCTTGCACAGATCTTTCTACCTGTAACTCAGGTTTGACTCAGTAGACACCAAATACACTCTTTCTGGTTTTTGTCCTGTTTTATACAAGGATCATATTTATTGACGATTTGGGACAATCCTCCCAAATACACAGTGGCCTTTTTCACTTGTCTTTTGTTAATTTTACAGTTTTCTCTTTTGGCCACAACACACACACCTGAACAGTAACTGCCATTGCTTTTCCACAGGAATATATTTTATGACACAAAACGGGGTTAAGTTAAAGCTAACCTGTCATAAACTCCAAGTTAAAAAGAAACACACATTTAGCAGTGATGTTTGACGTTAAACATGTGTCCTTAAAACATATCACTTCTTGTGAAAAATATTTCTTTTAGCAATTAAATTAATTTTGTTCAATATTGTCCATGAACATGAAATAAATAATAAAAGGTAATCTTTTTGAAAAATGTTAATTTCATGTGTATCAGAATTTATGTCCATAGACATTAGTGGTAAAATACTGCTCTGAAATGTAAGTCTCACATGTATCTATGGTGACATCACGTTTCTGTTTTTTCCCTGTGCTTTGAACACCTGCACCTGAATTCCCTATTGTAAAATCAGTTAAAGTTGGTATAATAAAACAGATTATTATATTTAGGCTCAGAAGGAAAATATTGAGATTCAGATTACAAGGCAGAAAATAAGAACTCCCATTAGACTTGAATAATTCAAAATAGAAGTTATCTTTTAAAGTCTTAAGGCATAGAACTGGATTACTGAGAGACCCTTGCATCTGAAAATATTACTTTAAATTTCTAAATGTTGTCTTTTTGGGCAAAAATGCTGGAAAATGAGCTATGATTTACAGCCGGCAGCACTACTATAAATGAGTAATTCAAGAAGTGCCACATAAACCTCAAACGCATAATTCCAAAATATGTTTCTTTGAAGTGGACTTTAGCAAAACATATTCCCTGACATGTAGTAGGAAAGTACAGGGCACACACTTCCCAACTCCACACTGGTCACAAGTAAGGACTCTTAATTCCCAGAGAGTGGGACTGCAACCTCTGACTATTAAAGAAAAAAAAAGAAGAAATTGCATGAAAACCACTGGCAGAATGTGAAGAAGAAAGATGTCCTTGTTCCGTTTGCAATATCAAGCCTAAGTGGAAAATGATAGTAAGTTCCTGAAAACTTGGGTACACACTAGAAAACAGGCTGTTAGACAGCTTGGGCAGAGGAAGCTCTTAGGTAGACCTGCCATCTAGAGAGTGCTCCCTCCCACTGACACGTGGTACTACGGTAGGGGAAAGAAATGATCTTTCCAGGAGACAAAGGTTTTGTATTTTTCCATAAAATGTCATAAATGTGAAAGTATGTCTTTCCAAAACAAGATCACAACAGTTGGGCAAATGGTTACAAAGGTCTCAGCATCCATTCTGGGGTGGAATAGCCATTTTTGTCATTGTTCAATCCTTAATGCCAGTATGAACAAATCTCCAAGTCCATTTTAAAACAGATTCCTGGTAAAGTTGTATCAATTTAATGCTTTCCACTGTTCATATCTGCCTGGCTTTCCTTATCTGGAGGCTCCCCTCTAACTTAAATGGAATGAAAGAAGAAAGCCAAGATATGTACAGGATGTCTCTATCTGAAAAAGTAGGAGCAGGTAGATAACTTTTATCACATATCCAGGCACTGAGCCAAATTTTCAGTGCATGTAAACAAGCATACCTTCACTGAAAATGGCGGAGTCTTGCCAGCAGAAAACTCACTAAAATTCTACCATTCTCTTTAACACAGTACCAAGCCAATATCCTAGGACAAAATCTGAATTGCTAAAGACAATAAAAAAATAAATATAAAAAGTAAAGGTATTGGATGAATAAGTGTCTGAAAGAAAATCAGGACCCTTAAACTGTAAGCTCTTGCTTTTACCTTGATATAATCTGTTCAATAAATATTGTCTTTGCCCCTAAAAGTTTTAGACAAGGTAACAGAGGATGTTCTCAGTGCATGTGACCGTTATTGAAGATGCAGTACTTCTCTCACCCTGGAAACTAAACAACTGTTTTTTCAAAAGTAGGGATGAATTTCTCAGGACGCCATGGCTAATTTATCTCTAGTAAATTAAAATCACTCCTGAGCAGTCGTGACTCACTTCAAATAAATGACTGAACTTGCGTCAAAGTACGTTGACGCTGCATCTTATTTCCAGAAAATGTAGGCACTTGTGTGACTCAAACTTAAATATCATATATCAAACAGTCATATATGTTGGCAAGATTACTAAAGAGCAAATAGGTAAATATCCCCATAATATAAAGGAAAAACCTGTTGCATGACTGTAAGTGTACAAAGCCTAGAAACAAAGAGAAGAATTTATGCCAAAGTTTTATATATAAAATGTATGAGTACCATCCTTTCAAACATTGGGGAGCTAAGTCCAGGTGGTCATGACCCTTGGTAAGAAATTTCTATGTGAGAATTAATAGTATGCATTATATAATAATTCACTGGGGATCAGGGTGAGAAAATTATATTTCTGGTTATATTATTACTGAATTCCTTCAGAAATGAAAGAGCTTCTATTAAAAGAAAAGCTGTTTTGACTGAGCAATGAAAACAGCACAAGAAATTAAATGTGCGATATTTCAGTCTGAATGGACTTGTAAAAATTTCAGCAGCTAAACAGAAATATAATTTATATTACTGTTTTGGGTTACCCAGGGCCCAGCATGCTGAAGATTCTGCATCACCTAAAGTAATACTTAGTATAAACTGTTGTCACTATTACAATCATAATAATGTTACTTAAAATGGAGCAAAACAGTGGGGGAAAATACAAATCAATTTGTAATGCGCTTATACTTTTCATCTACTATAATACTATCTAGGCAGCATTCATTAACATCCCTTTCATCTATCTGATATCTGCCTGTTGAAGACGCAGAAATAGATGCCTGATGGTCTAAGTCTCCCAAGAACCTCCAATCTGGCACAGGGAAGTTTATATGAGCCAGGACCTCATGCATCTTTAGGTTTTGAACACTTCCTCCTGTACACATGGTTGACTGAGTCAGATTTCCAGCTCATAGAAGAGCTGAAATGTGTAAGTTTGAGAAATTTGTTCTGTGTTCTAGTTCTCTTGCAGTAGATTATTTTATTGTTTTCTGATTAGCATACGAAGTTAACATCCTGTGATAATTTGTAGCAACATAAGTCATTAAAATTTACACTTCCCCAGTCTCTCCAGTGCAAAACAATGATCAGGCTCAGGAATAAAGTACTGAACATTTCTCACCCTCCCTCCAATTCAGTTTATACAAGATTTTTTTCTATTAACATTTCTCAGAGGACAAATACTTCTCTACCGAATAAAGATTTATATTGCGGTTTCCTAGAATAATCTTCAAGAAGGAAAAGGTATTTCCTCCCCTCACTCCATGCACACACAACAGCATGCTCTGAATAGGACGAAGAAAAATTAGTGAGGATATGATTACTTTACTAGAGAAAGCCTACTCTCCTCCCGCGCCAACAAGATATTATAGGTCAAGTCAAGTAAGGTCAAGTGAGTTCTTGTCATGTCCAGGATCCCTGATTTATTCTGTCAGCTGTTCACTGTCATTCAGCACCATAGGGTGACTGTCAATACTGAGATAGTGCAAAGCGACTGGACACGTTGATTTACACTAGGGTGGCTCATGTTCACTTGAAACAGATGCTGAGTCCTGCTGGGTGATTATGGATGTCATGGGGGGTGTGGGATGAACAGTATATTAGTACACATAATTTATGTACAGGGCTTTCTTTGCCTTTAAGAATGCAGCCCCTGTGATGGGGAAGTCCCATGGGTTCCCCTGAGCTCTGTTATCCTCTAACAGACAAGGAGACATTAAGTAAGCAAATGCAGAAGAGCTGGTGCAGTAAAACCCACAGCCTTCCCTCTTAAACTTACCCGAGGTCGGACAGAAACAGAGGTACAGCTAGGACCTGAATCCATGAGTTCCTGTTTGGCAGCTACCTGCCAGCTTGGCGGGGTATATCACTTCCTAGCTCATGCAAAACTACATTTCCAAGGGCTGCAGTTCAGCATTTTCATTGAAAAAGCAAAGTACATATGCAGATTTGTAGTGGTGGTGTTATGCAAGCAAATGATGGCATCAACCATACAACTTTATTTTTGTCTTTACTTTCATTGGTAGATTTTTATTTTTGGCAGTCCTTTTATTAGGGATTAGGCATATTTGTCTTTGCTGAGCTTTTTCACTCTGTTTTTAAAAATACATATTTTCTGTGGGTAGAATGCATAGTGGAACAGTTGCTGGAAGGGATCTGATGACTATCAGAATATCTTGCACTTTCTTTAAAACACTACTTTTTGGTAGCCTCAGATTTTACAGGCAGTTTTTAACAGCACAGGAGTCAAGGGGCTCGCTTTGAGTGGTAGCTGCAGTCATTCATCAGACATGGAGTAAGAGGTACTACAGTTACATGCCATAATGGTATCACTGTCCAAGATTTCAATTTGTTATAATAAGTGTATAGGGGAACTAGATGGTTATATATGCATGCGGTTTTGTGCATTAGCTTATGCAAAAACAGAATTTAAGGACTTAAGTCTGGTCACACTATGGTGCAAAATAGCTGGAAACTAGATTACCTAGAAGTCACGTTACCAAGAAACCTTATGTATTGTGGACAAAACCATAGCCCAGATTAATTCAGTGGTGAAACTTCCATTGACATCAATGCACACATTTCTCACTGTGAATAAACTATCATGCAGGGTTTGAACAAGACTGGAATAAAACAATCCACTTCTAGCTATGATATACTATGCTTTTGTCTAAATGATACTGATCTGGACCTGTCCAAAGTCTGTTCTGTTTCCACGTCCCACAGAGCGTAGTGGCTTTTGTGCCAAACCCTTCAATGCCTAAGTCTGCGTTTCTGCACAGCCTTCCGTGGGAGCTGCGGTAGAGCACAAGACTGGGCTGTCACTTTGGTAAACACACTACACAAGCATCTGCTCTGTAGAGTAAAGGGAAAGGAGAAGATATCAAAATAATAGGAAATCGTGATAAAGATTACTTTTCTTTATAGACTTTGATACCATTGGAGCCAAAGGAGGTGAATACCGTCAGGTAAAGCAAATGGCTGGGCTGAATTTCTGAAGCCTTACAGGTATTTCCTCTGGTTTCTCTTCGCAGACTCAATTTCATTTTGAATTTCAGGTTCGGGAAAGAATTTCCAGTTTCCATTTCTATTTCTATTCAGTTCCTGAAATATCTCACAATTTATTTCTTTTGGATATCAAAACCATTAAATAACACCATTGCAACTTGGAACTTTGCCCAAGGCAGATCAAAAAGGCTGTGTCTTTTTGACAAGTACCAATGCTGCCAGGGCACAAAAGGTCATTGCAGTTCTGATTTTTAGCTTCAATAGAGAAAGTACTTGAAGACCAATATTTAGTGGCCTTTTCCATGGAAGCCCCTGTTTCCAGATCTGCTTTTTTTTGGTTAAGGCTCTAAACAGTGAAACACTCAGGCGCATGCATAACTTCAAGCAACTGAGTAATCCCAGCGCTTTGGGCTGCACTGCCGAAGCAAGTGGGAGTCTTGCCATTGAGTTTTATAGAAGCATTATCAGACCGTAAGTGCTTTGCTGGTTCAAGGCCAATATTTTCCTCAGACTTTAGAGGAAGCCAGATTGGGCCCAATCTCTACACAGCCTCTCCTAGAAAGATAAAAATAAAAACAAATTATACTAAGCAACAGGAATGTACATAGTATAGAGGAAAGGATTGTTGAACACAAGACAAATCGAGGAGGCATTAGTCACTGAAATAAGGGTATGAGAGAGAATGGTGGCAGGTTGTTTTCTTCACTTTATCCTTCACACCAAGGTTTACAGTCAGACAATTTGTCCATCTAGCAAACAAGCATCTGTCTGACTGAGATCCAGACAGATAATTAAGCCTGCTGCACAGCCAGTGCTGCAGCCGTTCTCCAGCAGAAGGGGCTTCTGCTGCACTGGTTAAATGGGCTGTGTGAAATACTGCCAGGGCTAATCCATTTCACACACCTGTAGCAGCAGTGAGCAGGACTACCCCTAGCTATAGGCAGAGTAGGCAGCTAACTGTGGCAACTTCCATCTACAGCAGACCAAGCATGGCCCTTTTCCTCCCTTGGTCTGTATGTGCAGCCAGGGTGAAAGGAGAGGTGAGAGCAGGAGGGGAAGCCACTGCTGAGTGCTGGCCTCTACCCACGCACCAGGTACCTGCATGTCACTGCCACAGCAACACAAGCTGGAATCCAGAAACATCTACATCTGCCCCTGGTGTGAACAACGCAGCAGCCAAGTCCTGAGCCAGCCTTGCCACCATAACTCCACAACAGCATTTCCAGGAAGCCAGTGGGTCCATATTACAGCACTGTTTCAAACTGTGTTTGGTGCTGTGGTACTCACCTCACATTAAGAAATTCTTCCCAAGTTAGGAATTATGTAGACATCCATTTTGTCCAATCCATGCATCGTTTATATATATTCAAAGCTTGATATATTCTTTGTATGACCCACTCTAAATTTTGATGTAGCAACCACTACATGGAGGAATAACCATAGCCAGTGATAAACGTTAACTCCTCTAAACTATCTGAAACCTACAAGAACACAGTCTCTCAGGTCCAAGACTGCTTATTGATGTATCTTAAATTAGGAATAAAGCAATCTCTTCTCGTTTTTTTTCCCTGTTATGGCTGCTGTAGACAATGCTTCTTTAGGTAAAAACCAGCAGGTATACACTTGATTACTCCTTTAAGAGTAATCCCGTCACAGGTGTTGCTACTCTCTTTGAAGTCAGTATGATATTTTTCTCGGTAAGATTTATTATTCTACAGCCACAAAATCCAGACCCTTGGTTTTCTGCTATACTTCATTCAGTATCATAACCCATGCCAAAAGAACATTTATTTACTCCTCTCATTTCATTCAGCCACACAATTAGCCAACCCTTTTAGGCATGTGTATCTTTTTATGAAACACACACCAACTACCAAATGCCCTGTTGTTTCAAGCCAATTAAAAACAATGCTCCACAGAGCATAGGAAGAACCCAGCTCCTTGAAAGGTACATACATTGAATTGCTAACCAGCTCTGGATAGACCAGAGAACGCATTTTAAATGACAATGTCACGTGCAGCTTGTGAGCGAGTAAGAAGCTATTCCACTATAATGTCTCTCAAAATAAGTGCTACTGTTTTCCCTAGGCACTTCATGACCTTGTGTTGTTGATCTCCGTCCATTTTCCAGGACCGTAAATAAAAGCACTTCGAAAAGCTTTTCTGTTCACGCATTTGTAACTTCGAGGGAGAAGTCCTGAATGGAAGCATGGCATCCAGCAGGCAAGCACAGCAGGTGGCACAGGACAGACTGCATTAAGCAGATCCTACAAGTGGAACGTCTACAGTATTTTATTATGGCAACAACTGAATATATATTTATCAAACAACATTAAACAGGAAAAAGAGTTGTTTCCATGCACGGTAGTAAGCTAGCGAGTTCCCAGTCAGCAGTTTTACTGTTGGAAACACAGAGAAGTCACTTGCTGGGGTCACCAAACTGCTGGGAATCTGCAATTACTTTTATCATATTATCTACAAGTACTACACTGACTACTTAGACTGGTTAAGCTGAACTGCCACATTGATACTGTTGTAAAGTGTTATAAAAGTTACTTCCCACACACACACACTTTTTTAACGTCCACAAATGGTTCTGTTTTCTGCCTTCTCTATTGCAGAGTCACAGAATCACAAAACCATTTGGTTGGAAAGGACCTTTAAGATCATCGAGTCCAACTGTTCACCCTGCACTGCCAGGGTCCCTAAACCATGTTTTTCAGTCTGCTGTAGTCTAAGCAAGGCCTGATTAAAAACATTAATAGTTAGCTCACTGCTTCTGGATGTTTCTCACTTGGCTTTTTGTAGTTTCTATTTGTATTGTTCTGTATCCATGCTGAATGACTAAGAAGCAAGTAAGATTACAAAGTGGCTTTTATCAATTACAGATTTCTTTCGTATTGTCCATGCTAGTGTGATAGGGAAAAAGCTGCCAGCATAGCATCTGGGTGCTGATCTGAACTAGCTCTAATCCTAAAAGCAGAAAAGAAGTCACAGGAAACCACAGCCACTCTATCACTTTCACATAAGGAAAAGAAAACTCTGACATGGAAAATGATGTCTACAGGATAACACGTGCTAAATACACTGCCAAAACGAGGAAGCACTACGTCTTCAACACCTGTACCTATTGAAAACACTAATGCAATTATAGTGAGTGCATCACTATGTTTAAAGAAAAACCTCCCTCATCCCCACTGTTTCCTGGAATCACCTTTAGTAATTTCAGACACACAGAAAAGAAGAACAGAACTTGAAATAAGTAAGTGGGAGACAGCCATTGATTGTTGGCAAAGTTTCTGCTCTTTCCTTCCTGTAATCTTCATAGATTACATCACCTGCACATTGTTCTTTATATGATCAGCTATAACTCCATATCTGTACTTGCAAGGCCAGACACTGCCTACTCCAGCTTGCCTTGCAGCTCCCACACAATTTTGAAAGGCCAAAAGAAACACAGGAGATGGCCCCTTTCTAATGGCCCCATTTCAAACATAATCTATTGCTAATTTTACAAACAAGTAGCATCTTTTCTCCACCATGCTGGTCCTCGCACTTGGGAGCAGCTCCCTGCAAGCAATCACAATGCTGCCTCTCTGTCCTCCTTCAGATTCCTCCTTAAAATTTACTTTTGTGGTGATGTCCACTAAAAGCAGACAACAGCAAAGTGCTGACTGTGGCTTAGCCTCATCTTTCCTGTTGAGCTGCAGCCTGATATTCTTTCCTGTGCTAAGACCCTTAAGACATGAGGGCTTACCCCGATGGTCAGTGGAACTGAGAAATGAGAGTAACTCTTCCTTTCACAATATCCATTCCCCTTTATACAATATTGAAGGACTTAATTAAAATACATTATGGCCTGTCAATGGCTTCTGTGGTCTCAGAAACCTCCCTCAGAACAAAAGCCTTTTCAAACTCCACATTAGGGAGGAGGCTTCTCTTACAGGGATGAGGGGAATAAAACCAAAACCCCACAGCTTTCAGATATTCTAGAGGACCAAAAAGTGGACATACTAAATCCCCAGAGCTTTGTATAACAAAAAGTTCATTGGATTTAATACTAGATTACTATTCCTTCTCAACCAAAAAAAAAAAAAGAAAAAAAAAAAAGAAAAGAAAAAAATCAGTGGTTTCACAAGGAATTACTCGCCCCCTGAGGTTGAACAAGATAACCTTTGCCAGGAGGAGAATAAGAACTTACAAAGATAAGCTAGAGAAAAGTCTAAAAAATAATGCAAAGGGAGTGGTAAAGAGAGAGTGTTTAAAAGGATCCTTACACACTGCAGAACTATGGGCTTCTTTCCTGTAAACATCTTCCTCTTTAATAAAGTCCATACCGGCTAGAAACATATTCCAGCCCTGCACTACAGCATGGAAAGATGATGGAGAATTAAAAGACAGAAAAATTGCACTGAAGAAAATTCAGACTTTCAAGTACAAGTCTAAATAGAATTGGTTTTTATCTGAATTTCCAGCCTGATAGGCTTAAATTTTTATCATCCTGTGGCATTAGTAATGCTTCAGAAATGTGCCATTTTATGCCATACTCAGTTATAGGGCAGGAAGGAGAAGATTGCCAGTAACAACACTGAAGAAAGGATGTGCCCTTTCCCAAATCATCCAGTGTTTGGAGTTTCTGTAGGACCTTCAGCCAAAGTCACTTAAGAGACTGAGGCTTGTCCATCAATGCCATTAGGTTTCTCCATTCTCTTTTGGAAAGAGAGCCTGATAGTGATTTTTAATCCCCACCAAAGACATGTTTTCCTATACAGTTTTCTGAGCTGTCAAACCTTGAGCCAGTCCTTTCTATAGCAACAAAGCACAGTAGGAGTCATACTTTCTGGAAGCTTGGAAAGGCAGGAAGAGAGATATGCCAGTGTCTCTCTATTTATACCTTTAAAGCCTATGAGGAGACTGGCGGGGCATGAGGACCATGGCCAGCTAGGAATTCTTTTCAGAGCTGGTATTGCTAGCTACTCTGAACCTAGATTTCCATGTCTAAGTTAACTGCTACTCTGTGGAAATTACAATTACAACTCATATGTTTTGTCAGTATTTTGAGACAAATGAGTAAAGATATACTGGAAGCTAAGGAATCGTGTTTTGTTAATAAATACAGACTTCATGGTATTTTCAGTTACTTAGTTAAGCCACACAAAATAATCCAATAATTGCAATATTAAAAAAAAAAACTCAAATGTTCCATACTGAAACTACCAGAAACCCAAGGAAGAAGCTACCAAAACTGCCCACAGATATAGTATAACTAAAGGAGGACCAGCTGCATGCAATAAAGGCACATATTTTATACTAACAAAACCAAGGAAAAAATATTTATTTGATCTGGATCTGCATCACAGCTGATAAATAGTTCTTGGTACACCAAGTTTTTCCCAAATGAGTCAAACACTTACGTGCAGTGTTAATAATGCACATAAATACAAAAAAAAAAAAATCAGCTTTGTTTCTGTAAGCCAGGAGTGGGGGGGGAAAGACAAGCAGTCCTTTCCAAAAAGAAGAGTACCCTGTTTAAAGCATGGCTCAAGATACAAGAAAATGAAAATATATTTAATGATGAGGCAAATCTTCATGCATTTTATTGAGATAAAAAAAATTTTGCTTCTATACCTTCCAAAACAGGAACGTCTGTTAGGTAGATCAGTAGAAACACTGAAAAGTGTTTTTAACTTTATTTTTAGAGCACTTCTTAATTGTTCCCATGGAAAAATACATCCTTTCAGTATAGATTCTGAGAAACTTTCAGGAGATTATTTCACTTCTGTTTCTTTTCTGAGCCAATATCTTTTTTTCTTTCTTTCCTTTTTCTTTTGTTTATCATTTTTTGGTTTTTTGTTTTTTTGGGTTTTTTTACTGAAAGAGCCAAATCCTTCTCTGTTGTAACATCAATCAGTATACATAAGGAATTAAATTGCTCTGTTCAGCCCTTACCAGATAAAACTTTGCAGCTTTGACTGGAGCAGTGTCATCATTGATTGATTTCAATGGTTTAAACTGTTGCACAAGCCCAGAAAATTTTCCTCACATTAACTGTCTCATTTGACACTACTAGCTGATACAGAACTGCCTGGTCTTTTCCTTCCTTCTTTGATTTTAGCTTCTTTCCATTTTTCAGTCTCATGGAAACTGAGGTTATTTTGTACTTGCATCTCAGCAGTACTCTTCCAGAGTCAGCTGTTTCCTCTTTACTGGCGCAATTTGATAATGCACCCCAGAGTATTCAAATCTAAATTTGCACTGCCACAGTTCTGGGAGCTTGACTCAAAGGGCTGCCCAAGAGTTTTGCAACAGCTCAGAACCACTGTATCTCCACACCTCAAAGCAGCCCTGGGTCAGCACCCACACCCTCATTCTAGTCTGCCCTCTGGAAAGAGGGAGGGCAGTGAAAGGCTAAGTCAAAGCTGGTTTTACGTCTTTGTATTGAGAAACTTCACAGAACTCTGAATCAAACCATCAACTGAAGAAATATTTCTGATTATTCATTACGAACTTACATTCTTCCTTTGTGTGCTCATTTTTTAGATATTCTCTGAAAAATACTCAGTATCTCTGATCTGTTGATTCATAAAGTCCATTTTAGCCTTCATATTTTAAATCTGGTTCAGGTCTGCAAAGGTTTATCCAAGATCAAAACAGCACTCTTTCTAAAAAGGACCTAGAAAAGCTGCAAATAGATGAGGAGCTTGTCTCAGCTCCATGAACAGACATTATCCTCGTGAATAGCAACACCAGAGGGAAACCACTCTTGAAGTTTGGTCCTAATCATCCAACTGTTCCATGATCTGCCTTTAACAAATCCAGAACTAGCTGCTGCAAATGCAAGGGGAATAACCCAGCAGTAGACAGATGGAGGCATGATCTACTCCTTATGAGAGGTCTCATTCCAGTCCATATTTGTTAGCAGAAATAATAAATAAGATGCTATTTATTACATGATGTAGCATTTTGTTAACCTAAAGCTTTTTTCTTTTCTTCTTCTGCTTTTTCTTAATTAGTACCTGGCCTTCACCATCTGCTGAAGAGAGATATGATAGCAAACACCAGAATATCTCCACAAGTATCTGATACAGCTAACTGTTTCATGTCAGAATTGCCTAAAATGTTTTTTCTCTGAAGGAAATGATAAATCACAGCCCTCATTTTTCAGTACACAATCCAAGGGAATGGTTTCCAAACTGTTTTGGACCTTGCCCCACCATCAACTCTCAGCATTACTTACACGCCATCAATAACCATTACTGTCAAACATTTAGCCGAACTCCTAGGAAAGTGTGGCTATGTGTGCCAGCTGTACTCCATGCCCTCACAGGCCACCATTTGGGGCACTCTTCTGCTAAGAAACAGGTTTATATGTACAGGCCACAGTACAGTCAGAACCAAGTCTACCCTCAGCACAAGCGGGAGATCTGAGACACAAGAAAATTTCTGTCTTCCTGTAAGTCCTGGATGACGGCTAGGGATAAATGACAGAACAGTGTTCAGATGAGCCCAATGATCCTCTTTTTCTCAGTGTGCTGAAAGATTAATGACAAAATGCTTTTATTTCTGCAGAGCACAGTACAAAATACTGGAAAGCATCTGGTAGAAGTCCACCAAGACAGCAATACAAGTGTTGAGTTGTGTGCAAGACATATGAAGGGTACAGTACATGTTTATATACCTTCCTCATAGCTCCCTGGATGCAGAGTAGCTCATGCAGTATGTGTACTTGGGCTACTCAGCAGAAAGCTCCTGAAGGTGCTGGTTTCTCCCGGACACCCTGCCACCTTGATGAAGCATCATCCCAATCACAACACTTGCCCCTAAGCAGCTTGTGAGGCTGCCTCCCACTCCTGCACCCTCTCCCTTGCAGGGCTGCTCTTTTCCCACATGTGTAGGTGCCAGCAGCTCCAAGGAGTTGAAAAACAAGGCCTTTGATTGACTTGATTCAGTGACTGTGAAGCTCCTGATCTTCCTCAAACACCTGGGCCAGATCCTGCTGTCAGACCCTGAAGTCCAGAGTTTGGTGTTTGAATTCTGTGAAAGCAATGCTGAAGCCTGCTGCCTTCTTGAGGGACCTTAACCCTTCTGACCAGGCTGGTGGAAAGAGGGAGGGCTTGCATTATGTGCCAGCTTCATCACTGAAACTTCAAATTTTGATGCTTCCAAGCTTTCCCCAACAGGTCATTTTCCAAACTTGAAAAATTATGCATATGCCAGAAGACCGGAGACCCAAAGGCAGGAGACAGCAGTCCAGCTGACTGGCTGAGGATTTTAACTTTTTGGCCTACAGTCAGCAGAGCATCTACCAGTTCATGTGAAACTATAAGTGTGTCATCAGGAGACCACATGCTTTGATAATTACTCTAGTGGGTATTAAAGTTAATCCTGTGCTGTATAGATCACTTACAAAACACAATAACCGAACCAGAAATCCTTATGTGAGACAGTTATAAAAATCAGCGGCTGAAAGTGCCAGTGTGTCTCTGACATGTCCGGTGTAAACTGGAACCCAGAATTCCTGCCTAGTGCAGCCAGTCAGGAATCCAACTGTCCTGTGATTATGAAATCTGAGGAATGGCAGAGCAGCTTATGTCAGATCTACTGCGTATCCATGAGTCTTAAACCAAGACTTGTGAAAATAACCCATGCCCTTCCTGGCTTATGAGAAGGGTCATGAGCAACTGGTGAAATTTCAGACTGAAATAGCCAATGCATCATTCAGAGGACCCAGCTCTTCTTTCTTTAAAGACTAGACACCCATCCTAGATGCACTGGTCCTACCCAGCTATATTCCAGCGTGAAATCTCCCATTCTGCAGATAGCCTAGAGAGAACACATTCTAGGCTGGAAAACATTCTAAGCTGGAAAACATTCTAGGCTGGAAAAAACATTCATGGATTGGCAGTAACTGAAGGATGCAATGGCCTTTGAGAGCAGACAGAAGAAGCGCATCATCCCACTGGTGCAGCCTGCCTTGAAGAGGGTTAAGCTAACCTTCTGACAAGCATCAGTGGTCATGTAAGAGCTAGTAAGGAATTACACTTATAATTTCCATCCGGGCTTATATATGTACAATGGCTTCTCATGTACATTCAGCCTTATCTAGCAAGGAAGAGATACGCCTTTCCAAAAGATATCCAGGCAATATGCTCCCAAGGAGGCAGACCTCTGTTCTGAGTATCACAAAAAAGATGCAATTCCCAATTTCATATATGGCTTTAAGAATTTAGAGAGTTTGGAGCTTCTTTCGTCTATTCCATATGCAAAAAGGGGTTGGACCACAGAATTTTCTATCAGCCTTTGGTTTTACCGAGCAGTCTTTTCAACCACGTTCCATTACCAGTGTTATTTCCACTAGCCTTAATTATTTTAATCAGGCTTATTATCCCATTCATTAGACTTGTCGTAGAAGTAATTCTCAGTGAGCTCTGAGTTACAGTGCCACTAAGACTAAATAGCTATTAATATTATTAATCTAAATGAGCC
Source organism: Bucorvus abyssinicus (assembly GCA_009769605.1). Lineage (NCBI taxonomy): Eukaryota > Metazoa > Chordata > Aves > Bucerotiformes > Bucorvidae > Bucorvus > Bucorvus abyssinicus. Next base: position 14,627,181 of record CM020063.1, read on the forward strand.
CTAAAAAACAGTCAAACTGAGGTTAAAACCACAGCAAATAGACAAATTAGCAGGAACATTGAAATTAAGTGGCTATTTTGGTTAGTTTGTCAAACTGAGATGGCAGAGAATAAATCTTCACAAATCCTTGAACAGGAAGTTAAACAAGGTAGTTATGTAGGTAGTTACAAATCATATGAGCAAATTTTTGCCTGTAGCAGTAAAATCAAATTTCAGCTGGGTGAACATTTTAGCGTTGGAACCAAATTACTGTTTATGTCTAGATCACAATCTCTAGGCCAGTGAAGGATTCCTCCCTACATTTCAGTTGCATGAAGGCTAATCTGTTTCCTTCTACCTCCCCACAGAAATTATAGACTTCAACAGGGCAATCTTTGAGGGAAATGTCTAGCAGCTTGCTCTCCCAGATGTATGAGTATATGTATAGATATATAAATATACACACACACACATATAAGCTGACAGCTTAATTTCTCTGGAACCCTTCACAAAATGGGACATGAGGATTTCAGTCTGATATTTAGGCTATAGAAATTTAAGAGATTAACCTTGGTCCCTGGGTAAGTTTTTTGCAGGATTTTATAGGCACAAGGCAGCATCAAGCCTGCTCACTTTATCAACCTTACCAAGACAATCTGCAGTTCCAAAAGATTGGGCTTTCATGCCCTCAGCCGACCTGCCCATAGCATCTCTACTGGAGGCTCCAGGCAGTGTGAAGCATGCCTTGGATTTGGACAAGAAATGTATCCAGGCAGTTCAGTATATGCTGCCGAGACAGAAGTTTCCTTAAAATAGTACCTGTGATTACAATAAACATAATCATAGCAAGAGAAGGTAACATGTGAGGCCACCTCTCTCCTGGGACAGGAGGTCAGAGCATACCTTTGATATTGCCAATGTCTGGTGGAAATACTAGAAAGCCATGAAGAGCAAAAAAGACCTCTGAAGGTGAGCAGCGCACAGAGGTACAGCAGAAAGAATGGATCAGAACAAGTGTTTGTCCTTGCAATCTGGCACTGCCCACCTAGTCTCTCTATCTCCCTAGCACAGGGCAACTGGGAACAGACAATTTTTCCCATTCCCTGCTCCCAAGCTTCCCAGAAGGATTTAAAAGATAAGTTCCTATCCTCAGCATTTAACTGTTTCTCTTCTACAAAAGGGATCTGGAAAACTAGCTGTATAAACATCAGGAGGCATTGTATGTTAAAGTGTACAAGACATATCCAAACTCATGTTTCATTGTTTTGCTTACTTCCTAACCAGTCTGAAAAATATGTCCCAGAAAGGAGTTAATACCCAGGAAGGGAGATGAGAAAGGAGCCAGGGGAGATTTCAATGATGCCTTGGTGGAGCTATATAGAGTCATAAAATGTTTTGGTTGGAAGTGACCTTAAAGATCACCTAGTTCCAACCACCCTGCCATGGGCAGAGACACCTTCCACTAGACCGGGTTGCTCAAAGCCCCATCCAACATGGCCTTGAACACTTCCAGGGATGGGTTATCTACAACCTCTCTAAGCAATTTGTTTCACTGCCTCGCCACCCTCATTGTAAAAAAACTTCTTCCTTACATCTAGTCTAAATTAATACTCTTTCAGTTTAAACCTCTTGCCCCTTGTCCTGTCACTACAGGCCCTGGTAAAAAGTCTCTATCTTCCTCAGAAGCTGCCTGTGCTGACTGAAGAGACGCTCATTCACTCCAGTTTTGCCCCTGCCTATACAGCCCTTGGATTATATTGAGGAAATTACTATTCCTCTCCTAGCTACAACTCCTCTACTGCGTAGATATGACTACGTATGTCCTGCCCTACTTTTGCACCACCCCAAAAGCCATCCAAGACGTGATTCACATCCTTTCCCAGGGGCTCTTTTAAAAATTCTTGGCCATGCTTGCCATGTGAGGCCTGTTTGTCTTCTGGCCATGAAAAATATTCTCCTACCCTGTGTGTTTTCAAACACACTACCAGAACCAATAGCAATTGAGGAAGAGCTTTTAATGATATTCCCTTCATTAGGACTGCTTCACAGGAAAAATACTCTGGCAAAAACCAGCACCAAGTGGAAAACAGATGCTGCAACTGGTTGGTCAATTCCTCAAACATCTATGGCTCCATTAAGGTGTGTAGAGCCATTATGGTCATCCGTCTGCCTTGCAACACACTGGGTTTCTGTGTCAGTCCCGCACAGCCAGCTTCACCAGTATTTTCTATCACTTGTCAAATCAGAGAGCAAATTTGTTATTCTTAAGGCAAAACAGACAGTATCCTGAATTAATCATGTGGCAAATACACTGGTGACTGAGACCTCTTTCTCCAGCTTGTTGTAAAGTTGCAAGTTGCGAAGATTCAACAAGCTTTACTCATTTTAGGTGAATGGCTCCCCACCCACACATTTCAATGGGCCGCTATGATTTTTAGGGGGATTTTTGAGTAGGCCTAGATCTCATTACCGTATGCAGATTATTTCAGAAATGTGAAACCAGGTAGTACAGCCTGCTAGTGCCCCTATTCTCCAACTCTTGCTCCATTTAGTTGGGTTTTGAGTACAGGTGGAAGTGATTCAGAAAAGAATCACTGGTGCTGGAAAAGCATCAATGAAATTACTGCCACATCAATCAATGCTCACTTACAGCCTCCCCAAAGCAGATGCAGGCAGAGGCAAAGCATTCTGCTGTGGAGGAGGACTTCACGGGAGGGCTGTAGTATTGATCCCACAGTGTGAAGCCATCTACTCTGGCCAGCTTTAGTTTTACCCACCTTATCTTTTGAGGGAGAGGGAAAAATACCCAGTTGACCTGTCAGTAAGCCAGAGGGGCACCTGCTTACCCATGCAGGAAGAACTCTTTCATGAAGCTGTGTAGCATGGACCATCTTAGAAGCACTGTTTCACTTACATCCTTCTGCAGAAATTAAATAAAAATGCTATGCAAATACTTCCTACACTACCACATATATAACCAAAATATAACTTACTATTTGAAGATATAATTTTAGGCTTTGTACTCAGCATATACTAGAACATACAGTTCTGTGTATTTATATCATTTTCTTCATCCACAGATGAGTGACAAACTTCAGAAATGTTATTTTTAGTGAAAAGAGAAGCAATTTCATATTGTAGAAGACAGCAAGACTTTCAAGACTTTATCAAGAATTACCAAAGAATTACATTTGCCGTATGCCCGTAGTTAAGAGTTCAGGGGCAGAATTGTAGTTGCCACTGGCCACCCAGTGACTGTGTCGTTTATGCCAGCAGAATATCTCACATTACTTTATCGCCAAATATAAGGAAGGAATGGATGAAGGCCTTGGCGGATCTTTGCAGTCATCCAGTCCTAAGAAATGACACAACAGTCAGCAGCTAGAGCAGCTGAGGCAATAAAATCTTCAGTAGTGTCATACTTGCAACACAGAGTGCCCAAACTGGGGACAACCATGAAAGCAGGTCTTACTCAGCTTGCCTAGGTCTTATCTATATCTTTGCTTCCCAAGTTATACTTGGCTGCGGTCTTAAGGAATTCATTTATGTCACTGTAGATTTCACGGAGTTGTCTTGTCTCCCAGCTCAGTTCCTTCATTAGCCTTGTTCCGTTATCTACAATCTGCCACTACTCCTTTTTCTTCCTGATCTGATTGATGTGGTTATTACTAGAAAACCTCTTCATTCCATGATGGGAATCTGCACAATTGTCCACATTATTTACTTAGGGAATACCAGTAGCCCAAAATAAAAGGATTAGATTCCGATATTGGCTAAGCTTATGTAAGCCTGGAATAACTCCACTGATTTGAGGAGAATTTGCCTGAATTTACATCGGTGTGAGTAAGATAAAAACCTGGAACAGAGTTTCTATTTCTTCACTCACTTTAAACTTCACCAATAACACAACCCTGGTGCTGATAGTTTTACGAAACTGGAGACAGGCTTTTTCACAGAGACTGGCACTCCATCGTCTTCTCCAGCTATAGAGTATCAGCTGTCTGCCACAGGAAACTTGTGTTGACTGAAGCAATTTAAACCTCCAGCCTGAATTCTAATTAGTAATTTAAAGCTTCTACTAAAGTGTTGTCAAAATTTTTTAACAAGTTCCAAATGCATGAGAAACTTGAAAAATCAGTAATCTACTACTTGTTTGGACTCCAATTCTCATTTGTAAACTAAAACAACTATGCACTGGCTGTAAATGATTGCAGTATCCTCCCCTTTGAGGACCACTTATACTCTCCAAAGGGATATAAAGTGGCTTTGCTGTAAAGAAGAATGGGCCACTTTATGTATAGCATTCCTTCTGCTGTTTATTGTCAGTAATTCTCTGCAGTACACTGATTTCATCTTGTGGATAAGATGCATATGGTTGTTGACTGGCTTCTGCTATTGAGACTTTTGTCCCTTGTGGGCCCTGCCTGTCTCAGGGCATGCTACTCTGGCAGCAGCACCAAGGGTATGTACCACCAGACTTGCCTTGCGGTTCATTGTCACACACAATTTCCCTCAGGGCAGCAGCAATTTTCCTGCAGCAATGACCGCAGACATCAAGCACTTTTGTGTTATGGATCGCTATCCGTAGCAGACTCAGTAACACTGCACAATCAAATGCCATCAAAGCCAGCAGGAGCACCACTGGGCAGCAGAGTTCACCACAGTTCAGCAGAGTTTGGGTAGGAGCTCATTCATCCCACTGCATTATGTAAGGCATTGTGGCTGCACATTACTAGTGCACTGGGTGATAGTCCCTGTAAAAAAATTATTTTTCTCCCTGGTAATATATTCAAAGCTCTTTGAAAGCAGTGGGAAAACAGTGACACCCTGCAATTTGTACTTTAGCTGACTGGCACAGCCATCTTCAGAGTTTAAATCAAGAAACTTACTGTAGCTGAAACCATCTAGACTCAGATCCATCAACAGGGTAATATCATTTTTAGCTTGCTGCCTGAGGACACATAACTGACATTTTGTATATATAAAGTATTGGCGTTCCTCATATGCCAAAGTTTAAACCACAGAAAGAATCTTCTGGCAGATTATAACAGAAGCTCCCCAGAGGCAGCTGAAACAGTCTGTTTTCTGTGCGTGCCTATGCTGACTGAAAGTTACACATAGGCTGTAATCCACTGTCCAGCAAGCAAAGGCACAATGCTGGCCTTATCCCTGCAGTGCTTCAGAACGGGAGCTCCCACCAGCACTGGGGCCACTTTCCCACATGCATCAGGGGAAGAGCTGCCCTCTGCAAACCCAGCAGAAGCATCACAGGGAGCAGCCTGAATCCCCCACTGCAGATCTGGAGGGTCTCCATTTCACTCCAGCTACTTGATAAAAGGAACTAAGAGTGTATGGAAGTGGAAGGATACCATGTTGTGTCACCTAGGATATTATTTTGAAGGGTTAGGCACTAGCAAAGGGTGGAAAGTCCATGAAGCAACTTGCGCAGAAAATACCAAAAAGTCTGTTCCTGTCCTCTTACACTGGATATTTTTTCACCCCAAGACAGACCAAGGCCTAGGATGTGGGGAATTTTTCATTTATACTGGTTTCTTAGGGCTGCTTGAATGAGCTCTCTTCAGTCTTTAATGTTTGTTTCTCAAATCCTCACTAGGATGCAAATAATAAAAGCTACCAGAGAGCACCGTGGTTATCTTTGTGTTGGTATTTATAGAAAGAGATTGAACATCTGTTTGCTGCAGTAAGTTTTTTGACTTTAATTATGAGAAAGCTAGCCAATGTAGTGGGTCATTTTGGCTCTTCCATTTAAAATCTCAGGAGATTAAAAGGAGCAGAAATTGTCTGTTTAACTAAGCCTTTCTCTCTCTCAAGTTTATACTAAGTTTTTTTCTGTACAACTCATACCAAAGCCCTCAATACTGTTCTTGTGATATTAAAAAAAAAAAAAAGGTCTTACATTTAGGATAATTGTAATTTAGTTCCATTGTACGTTTTATTTGTATTTTCAGTCAGGCTTATTGTCAAGAAAGGTTTGCCATCACATAACTCACTCCTCTCTCCTGGTTCACGATCACAATCAGCTACTGCAGGTAAAGCAGTTAAGCATGTGCAAAGCTAAGCCGTATTCAATGGGCCAAAATTAACACTTATTTATGGCTGTGTTTTCCCCCCTTTCTGTAGTACTTACCAGATTCACACTTCTTTGTAGAGATCTTGTTTCCAATTTTAGGAGAAACTGGCACTGAAAAACTCCTACCTCACCTACAAGATTTCTATATTCTGGTCAAACTCTGCAGGAAAGCAAGATAAATTTTTCTACAGGTGTATATATTCATACGAAATAATGTACCTAGTTAAGATGGCCAGCATTTCTCCTATTGTTCAAGGCTATGATTCTGTTTTCTGCCTGTTCTGCTATTACATAGCTGCTGCACTTCCTCTGCAAACATTAAGTTCATCTTGAGGGTAGGCTCAAGTGGTTGACCTATAACAAAGTAAACACATGTAGCTCAATCACATGAGCTCAAGGCATGCTTGGGTGAGGTTGCTTGACAGTCTGGGATCTGTGAAAGCAAATGTGTAGCTGCAGCTTTGCAGGCTGCTCCAGAGGGAATAGTTTACTCGAAGGCAAAGCAGAGTTTAGATTAATATCCTCTGGTACAGAGATGTTGCAACCTTGGCCAAGATCACTCACCTCACAGAGCTTCATTTCACAGCCTCTGGGGTGGTGAGAACCACACTATCTGCTCACTAGAGCACTCTCCTCTGCCCTTCACCAGTCTGCCCTGACACCTCCTTCTTTAGGAACTGTCCTGGGCTGTTTTCTGCTCCAGCCAGGCCCTCAGCAGCACAATGGCTGGGCACATCATAAAGGGAAGAAGGAAAAGTTTGAGTGGCTGATCAGAGCATCATCCCTCTTCTCCCACAGTGATAGGGAGGACAGCACCCAGGGTCCAGTGGGAAGCATTCAAGTGTAGTCTTACATTTCCCATCCCATACATTGACTCAGGAGCAAAACCACTCACAAATACCAGAAACCATAGAAAGGTTCCATGAGCCCCAGCAATATTTCTGAAACTAGGCTGGCCATTGTCTACCCAGCGGACCTTGGTTCTGTGCTCCAGTCCCACCCCACACTCATTCTAGCTGCACCACCCATGTGCCCCTTCAGACCACACACTCCCTCTCAGCCATGTCGCTTCTCTCCTTCCAGCCAAAACACTACCAGCCTGCCTTTCCACACCCCAAGGGGGCTGAAACAGAACGAACATGTTATTTGCAGCCACAGAATGTTTCTCTCCACCTGCTCATTTCTAATCCGTTTTCTCTCTACCTGTGTCCATCCACAGAATTTGGGCCATGTTTCAAAACTCAGCAATTAGCTTTCATATTTTTTGGTGCTTTTAACTTAAGTGAAAAAATTATCTTTCCCCACCACCATGGGAATAGTTTGAAAAGTCAAAATTCCAGATGTGCCTGCTTTTAATTAAGAGACAAGTTTTCAGACACCAACAGGGAGCAAACCAAGCACACAAGTCACTGTGTGCACTGGCAGCACAGTGTCTAAGCAACCCGATCTTTGGCTGCAGAAAAGGATTTATTCCAAGATAGTTGCAAATGAAAATGCGAATTATTCACTGCAAAACTAATGCCAAATTTCTGCATGGCAGAATGCTACATTGGAACAAGTCAGGATAAAAGTTTGGCCCCAGTAATTCAACACCTGCATATACTAAGTGATGACTGGAATTTTAGTAAACTTGGAAGAGGAAAATGTAAGTTATTTATATGAAATCATTATTCTCTGCATGCAGAAGACAGCTCTTTTCAGCATCTAGAGTCATTAATGCATGTCATTAGTTGTCAGAAGGGTTCTTCCTAGTATATGGAGTTAATCAAAATGCAGATGAGAACACTGCTTGTATCTAAACAGAGCTTCTTTTTAGTTTTCATTTCTCCTTCCCATCTGCTCATTTTTACTGCAATGTAAAATGATTTATTACAATATTATCATTGCTGGTGGTGTATTATTTCAAACCCACCAGAAGTTAAGATTTCTGCTTATAAAAGAATCTTAGATAATGCATTTCAAAAACAGAGTTTTTCTGGCAGAATATACTTGATATGAACCAATGGTTAATGACCACAGCCAGTATCATGAACTCCAGCTTCTTCAGCACACTTTCCAAGGCCGGCATTCAGGATGTGACTGATAACTCCCAAAAGCCAATGGGTTCTCTCTTAAAACACACAAAAGATATTTTTATGCTAAATATGTGTAAATATACAACATCATAAAGGCATCTAGATTGTCTAGCTCATCTTTTTTCTCTCTCTTCATAAAGCGCCTAGTGTAAGAGAAACCTGGCCCATGGTGGGATCTCCTGTGCACAGCCCACATAAAGAGCAGAGGTGATCCTGCCTCCCATGGCAGTGGGGCACAGCAGCCGCTCTCATGCCCTTCAGGTGGTGTTTATTCCTGCTGTCGACAGCAGCAGTAGCATGCTGACAGTGTTACTAAAGCTGTTTTGATCTTCTTGCATAATTAATAAACAAACTCACTGGATTGGGACCAGCCCTATACCTCTCCTCATTACAAAATCCATCCAGCATCTCCCATGGCATTAGTCAGGCTCCCATTGATGCTCCTGTATATTTTGGGGGTGGAGGGCACACGCATGTGAATATTTCTGTTATTCTGGCACTTAACTGTGGAACATTCAACAATTCATATTGTCATTAGAAACATAACTGTTGAATTTCTAAGAGTTTGGACTCAATTGAGAGCTAAAGGTCAGTTTGCATCAGGTTTTCTATTTAATAAGTAAAAATTAAGTGCTCAAAAATATGTCTCATCCAAACGAATGTACTTAGTCCAGCAGGTTTACTTCAGAAGAACGATGCTTTGAAACCCTACAAGCACAGTAGTTATTGTCCTATAATCAAGAAAACCAAAAGGCAAGCACTATCCTGAGAGGTTCTCAGGATTTTATCACCAACACAAAAGGCAAACATTCTATTAAAGGAATTTCCTGTAAAAATAGAAAAGCTATTTTAATCAAGCTTCTGGACTGCTTTATCTTGTCACCTGTGCCCAGCAATGGAAACTTTAATAGGTGTTTCTTAAAACATCCTGATCATAAGTGACATTTGGTTTTTAAGCAGAATACAACGGAACAGTTTAGTCCTGCTTCTCTTCAGATCAGCAGGAAATCTGCCACCCCTTCCAGCACAGGGTGCCTCAGCCTATGACATGCACAGGGCTCTACCCTGCAAAGTCATTCCACCCCCCACCAAAGTTCATGGATGAGGGGGCCTCTCAGCCCCTCTGAAGATCGTGGCTAAGAGATGCTTTCCAAATGATCCACAGTAGAATAGCTCAGCATGCAGCCGTGAGCTGACAGATTAGAGAACTGTGGGAAAGGAGTTTTCAGTTTTGATTTAAAAAGTGAAAGGGCAGCAGTGTCCCTAGCGTCTTTGGGCAGTGACTTTCATGGCTGAAGTAGCAGCTGCCCAGTCTACACAAATTTATGAACTGGTGAGACAAGCAGGTCAGTATCTGCTGGTTCTTTGGAAGGTGAAACGTGTGACCAGATTGCACAGAGAAAGAGCTCAGGTTCAACCCCTAAAGGGCTTTACAGAGTCCATGGAAAGAAGATTACCTCAAAGGAAGTACTGAAAAGAGAGGTAGGACAGTATTCATTAGCAGCTAGTGGCACCATGGAAGCATGTGCAAAATAAATTCTGGCAATTTTTTGTGTGCAGGAAACCAGCATGACAGTCATCACAGTTAAAAGTGGCTACAAAGAGTTTATTGTCAGAGAAAGGTACACTGGCAAAATAAACAGGTTTTTATTAACTTGTGTCAGACTCAAGAAAATCCCCATTAAAAAAAAAATCTAACATACGTTTTGCTGTGAGAACCCTTTTATTTTGCTTTGAATTTTTATTTTTATTTTACTTGCTTTGATATGTATGTTTTATCATGATGCTTTTGTGCACAAACTACTCCTTAAATCTCATAATGCAATAGCTAGGAGATGCAATGCTTATTTAAGTTTTAAAAATCATCATATACTGAATATAATTTAAAGACACCTGACCAAAGAAGTGACTAAAATACTGTGAGGAAGGAGATTCAGCCAGCCTAATTTATTACAACATATCTAGAAAAGACAAATACAGAGTTAAGTATTTCAAATGGGAGAGCTGCAGGTCCAGGAGACAGGGTGCTGGTATTTCTAGAAAGGTTAAAGTCAGAGTTCATCCCAGGAAAAAAAAAATTATGCCAACATTAAATCTTCCTCCTGCAATTATGCTTCTGTGATAAAGGTCCTTAAGAATCAGCACCAGACAGGACAGGGGGGAAAAGGGTGCCGATCCCCAGACAATTGCTGGAGATGTAACCAAGGGTAAGTTTCTAGATTACCTAGTCCCTGATATGGCATAAAAAAAGAGTAAGAATTTTAAAACAAAGTGATGACACAAAGCCTTATGAATAACATCTAATACCATACTGAAACACAAAATTTTCTTGGATGACACATTTACAGATCTAAGAGCAGAACCCAAGAAGACAACACAATAGCCTGACAAGTGACTCCAAAGGAAACCCTGAGAGCCACCATGGTGGGATAAAGGGGCTCAGGTGAGCAAGGACCAACAGCCAAAAGACCACAAGCTTCTGGAGATTCCCACTGGCAGAGCAACAAACAAATGAGATTTCCAACACACAAGAAGCCCTAGACCACAGAGAAATAAATATAACACTCACAGCACATAGCAGCCAGCTCCTCTGAACACTGTCCCAGGCTCCTCAGGCTGTCAGTCTAAAATCAGCTCTTTCTACATCTCAGAGGCTTCATTACAGAGTTATTCCCCATGCAGATGTTTGGGGTTAGGTCTCTTCCCAAGTAAAATACCAGGAATACAGCTGCTTACCATGTTTTACAGTAGGATTGAATATTATCATTAATGACCACAGATGACAGTAAAATCTTGCCTATTAACCAACATTTCAGATAATTTCCAAAGACTAACCACCCATTTCAGACAGATTATTACCCTTGCAGTCATTCTTTCTCTTCACAGACTGGCAGCAACACAAAAACTCTAGCACAGACTGCATTGAAGTTTGCTAAAATTGTTCATGCCAAGTTAATTCCAAATCTTGCAGAAAAACTGATATAGCTGTGATGAAGCCAAGGGGGCGGGCTACACCCATGTGTTTCCCGTTTCCTAGTCAGCATAAGCTGCAGCAGATACACAGAGAGCAGACAGATAAATTATGCAGAGTTTGTTTCACCTTTGATGGTTATACAGGCAGTTACTGGGACTGCAGCTGTTGAAAACTAAAGGTACTTCACTTCCCATTGCCCATCAGACAGGTGCTGACATCCCACAGAACTTTACCTGAGAGATTGCACACTCATAACACCACTGCTAGCATTTGTCTTCTAAGGTATCATCAGCTTAGCAAGAATTCATTAAACTTGGTGATTCTTAAGTATTTTCTGCTGTGCTCAGTGTGTGCTGTGCCCTTGCCATTTACCCATGCATCTGTGCTGCATTTCCCCTGGTGCCACGGAACAAGCCAAGATCCATGTTTCTCCTGAGGCTGTATCTTCTTCTGTGAGAAGCTGCCTCCAAACTTTCTGCAAAGTAAACCTGGCAGAGTCAAGGCCAGAAGAAACACAACCAAGTTCCCTCTGGCCCTTGTGCTGTGAGGAATTATGGAGGAAGGAGTATCAATGTGTTCCATATGCCTGTGCAGGGTATGCGTGCACACAGCAAAGGCCGGACAAGAGGAGCACTCATCCCAGGGTACTGCTCCAGCAGAGTGGAGGGGGAAAATTAGGCCAGAGTTATCTCAGAAATTAGGTGGGCAAGACATGTCGGCAGCAGCAGCTGCAGGGCGGGAGCCAGGGGAGGGAAGGGCTTTCAGGACTGCAGGACACTAAGGGTCAAGTGTGTGTGTTTCCATACAGACCCAAGTATTTATGTCAGCTGGCAATGGACACAGAACAAATCCTCTGTGTGAATACACCTCTGAGTGGTCCTGACCACACATATCCAAGCATCAGAAAACAGGTCCCCGCTCCCCTGGTCCCATCCTATAGACCTGTTCATGTCTGAACTCATTCTGCACAGTTGCCTCTTTTATGATTATGGTCACCTCTGGTTTCCTCTAACACCAGTGAAGAGACAGAGACCTGCTGCTCTGTGTCTCTTAGGTGGGCTGAATTGCCCTCTGGAGAGGCTGCACCCTCCATGAACTACTGAAAAATCCTGTGGCAAACTGGCTTCTCACTTGGCACCCAAGCTGCCCATCTGAAGTTAGGTGGAGGAGGGCTAACCCACAGTACCTCTCTCAACCTTTTTCAGTGGGCTTTTTCGCAAAATAAGGCAACATCAAAGGGGCAGAACACGGTCCAACAGCAGCAGTGTCAAGGGTCTGTGTACTCTACTCCCATTCTCCTGGTGCCTCCCTGCCCCCTAAAAAACACAGAAAAAAAATCATTAACAGCTGTAGCCACCTTGGTACAAGATTGGGAATGTGATAAGGACAGTTGGAATTCCCATGAAGAGAATAGAGATGAAATAACACCTTCAAAGGAGTCAGTACCAAACAGTTCTGTTGGTTTGGGGCTTTTTTCTTCTTTCTTTTTTTTGGGGGGGAGGAGGTCAGGGGTTTTGTGGGGTTTCTGGTTTGTTTTTTGTTTCGTTTGTGGTTTTTTAAATGATTGCTTCCTTTTATATTGCCAGCAGAGAGGTAATCACTGGAGCTGTGAGCAGAGAGGACTAGTGCCCAGTACCTGCATTCCATGCCCCCGTGATCCAAGGATTGGGTGCCCCCAGCTGTACACCTGCTGGATGCCAGCACCCAGGCACAAGCCCTTTGTGGTCCTAATTAGAGGATCATCAAAGACTAAAGTCTGGGTGGCAGAGGAGGAGATCACAGGTTTTAGGCACAGAAGGGAACCTGTAAAGGGAGGGGTGACAAGTGCTGCCAGGGTCACTAATAGCAGGCAGGAAGTGCTGCTAGCAGCACCTGCAGAGAGCAAAGCAGGGAAGGTTGCAGTATGGAGAGATAAGAGCTGCTGTGGCCATCCTGACACGAACAGTCAGGTGTGAAGGAGCCGAATGTCACTGAAATTTTGATTGAGACTGAGGCCAGAATTGTGCTTGTGTCCTGGATTGTCAGAAAGCAAAGACTGTTGGATTTCCGGATTAGGTAGTTTGATACGATGGGAATGTCTCTGAAGCAAGGAATATGTTGATGTTTTGGAGTAACATGATTTCACAACAAAAGATACCTTGATTAAAGCCTCCCTGGAATTTTCCTCATGCCTTGTACTCTTCTGGCATTCAACGCCCATTCCAATAGCAAAGGACTATATTTTTTTCCTGAAGAGACAAAGGAAGTGTCTTGCAATATAGGGTAACCCACCCTTTAAAAACGCAAGTTTGGCTTTAAGCACGCCAAACAGAAAAATAATTGATTACTTGAACCAACAACCTTTAATAGCTCCCACCATGATATCACATCGTTTTCCTGAGGAGACCTGCCAGTTTTTCCCTGGCTCCTTTCTAAATGTCCCAGAAGAATAATGCCAAGGAAAACATAATGAAGGAAGGCTGTGAGGAAAACTCTCCTTTTACCATTTCCAGAAAAGTGAATTCCTTGGGATCTTAACTAATAATGATATAATGTTAACTGCTGCACAAGAGTGAATTTCTTCTTACAAAAATAAAGAAGGTCTTCTTGTTTCCATCTCTCCTTTCTATTTCCCCAACAAAACCAGAAGTTCTTAAAAACCTGATACAGTAGCTCAAAGAGTACAGGTGAGATATTTTATGGAAAGAGTGAGTTTGGGAAAGGATCTGAAAAACAAAAAAATAAGAGGGTGACTTGATCCAAGGCAACAATAATCCTCCATGGGAAATAGCTTTTGTACAAGCCTGCTGGAACTATCCCTCCTCCAGCAGCACCACACTGACTCTGGAAGCAACCAGTCCCTCAGGAAATTGTCACAATGAAGCCAATGGAAAGATCGCTGGAGTAAAAACAGCAGACACAGTTCCCAATATTGATTTTGTATTGATTTGCATGGATCTAAGACAGCAGATACTTGGAAACCTTTGTAGCAAATTTACCAAAGTTATCCATGAAGCCTTGTAGCATTCTACCATCCCAAGATATGCAATATGATTTTTTTTATTTTTTTGAGAAGCTATGTTGCAAATTATAACATTAATGACATTTCTTTTCAGCCTAAAAATGACTGATGATAGCTTTCCTGTGAAATTGGGATTCTTTCACACCTTCCTTCTCTCAACTCTACATTCTTAAATGTCTGCACTCTATTTCAGCTTGCTGATTAATACTGTCTATTTTTTTCACTTTGCCTTCACAAAAGCAGTGTAAATATAACTCCATGCTAAGACATTTGAAGATCCAGGAACCAATTCAGCAAGAAGCTTGCATGTGTCTAAGTATGCTAATCATTCCTGGCTCAAAGTCAGTGATTCTTTGCTTTGCTGTATAGAGATGCTAAACGTAATCTTCAGAGAAACTTCCTTGAAGATTTAAGACATCACTGCACTTCAGACTCTTGCTAACTATGGAGAGCTCAGAGATACAGGCAAGAGCACGCCACAGTACGCCATGCTTTTGCTTGATAAAGGAGATAAAGGCCTATGCATGATCCATGCAAAGACCTCACAAAAATCAAAGCAAAAGTGACTGGCTCCTACTGAGTGTCTTTAAAAGGAGCCTGGTATAAACAGTGTCAGTTCTCATTTTTGTCACGGATTACAGCCTAAATTTTTCAGAACTTTTTCCCTAACTGCTGAAGAAGATTTTCAGATGGGTATGTTCACAGCTCTATCAATCATTGTTTTACCTATTTTGCATGTGAGCTATTTCCTCTGAATTCGTAACAAGTTGTAAGTCTTCTGCTCTGTGAAAGTATATCAATGAATGCCTCTTTCCAAACACATAAACAAATGTTTTCAGTTTCAGTAATAGTGAAGTTTTCCCACTGTAAGCCAGCATGTTGAAGCATTACAAGCTCATGGTCAGCACACATTAAAACTGTTTTATGTAAAAAAAGATTAAACAAACACTGCCACAATTCTGAATTCACAGGGGGAGAAAAAGCATCATTTAATTGTCTCTACATGACGACGCACACATAAGCAAGGAGCAGAAGATTTATAGCCCCAGTTGTTCTCAAAACCAATCCCAATTACAGTGTGTCTCTGCTCACCCTAACAGAAACATCTGCCTAACCGCCTGGGCTAGGGATAACCACTGCTATCTGACATTCCAGTGGTTTACAAGGACAATTCAGTTCCAGCTGCAAGGCTGCCATACGCAAACAGCTGAATACTCTACTGAGTGTATCACAGTCATTCAGACTGCTGAGATACTTCTTCCTATCCCTAGTAACAGGCTGAGAGGGATGTTAATCCAGAAGAACCAAGCTTCTGCTACGTATCTTGTCAAATTTGATGGTTTTGTGGTTTGGGGTGTTTTTATCAACTTGGCCTGGCAGAAGTTAAGTTTAACAGGCTAATGAATACTTCTGAATGGTCTTCCTTATTATGTCTTACACTGCCATCTGACAGCAGAACACAAATTCAGAAATATGGAAAAAATCCTTGGGAGAGAGAATCCAAAAGGAAAAGTTCACACAGAATTTCACTGCTTGTTCCAGTTGTCCCTCTGCATGGCTCACTCCTCTTGGCTGCTTTCAGCACAGATTAGTGACCTTCAACCCTGACAAATAGGTTGCCCTCATGTTTTTATGATCTCCTAATCTCTCAGAAGGTGACACATTCTGAGATTAGAGTAAATACACCAGGATCCCAGTGGCAGCATAATACAGATGCAGCTGTGATGAATGCCAATTAAAACAGTAGCAGCATATGACAGCTGTTTACAATTACTTTTAATTAGCAAGTTTTAAACACTGTTGTCAGGCTCTTCTTTGAAGTATGCAACTAGAATAGGTCCTGAGTTCATGATTCCTTAGTCTTTTCAGTAGCTGTCCGATAGAGAAGTATTGCATGAAAGCTTTAGCAGAAAAGCTTTGCATGACCTGCTAGTATTTCCCTGAAAAATGCCTCCTAAAGGATAAAGGAACTTCAACTATGGGGGGAATTTGGGCACAAGACACTGCCTAGATGAACTGTTTGCCTACAGTGTTCCCCGTCATATGTTAAACTTTACCTACAAGTATATGAGTTAAACAATACGAGCAGGTACCTACAATAAAATTCTGCAAGTATCTACCCAAAGAGAAGAAATGTTAAGGTTGCTTTTAAGCCCTATTTGCAACATCTCAGACCAATTTTAGAAACAGGCTGTCTTCTCTCCTTCTTGCACTCTAGCAAGGGAAGAGCCCCTGCTTGGGGCTGATTCCACTGCACAGGGAGGTCTGCCTGAAGCACGTGGAGTCATGCTGTCTGCACCTATCCCGGGAAAATAAACACTTCCAGGGATGCTGCCAGGCCCAACCACTGATACTATCACGCTGTGAGAACAGTCAGTCACTGGCACGCTGGGACCTGTGTCATCCCCAGCAATCCCATCCCCACATGGATGCAGGAGTCCACAGGGACCAGGAGCCAGCTCCAAGGCTATGTGCATGCAGACACCCTCTCTGGGAGGGAGCGGGAAGGATGTGGTCAAAGGCAGCAGTTGGCCCTCAGGCTAAAGAACAGAACTTGGCACTGGCTCACAATAATTCTAACAAACACAGCAATTAGGGCTAGCTTTAACTATATTTCTTGAGCAACGCAGGTAGCCTGGGCTCCAGCACAGTCTGGGCACCTGAGCAAATCCTCATGGGCCCCAGGAGACATACACTGCCTGGGGGGAGGTATCTATTCTGCCATATTTTCACTCTGGTTCTTATCTAAATTAAGGTCTCATCCCTTGCCCACCAGTAAAGACACCATAATACCAATAGCGTGGGATGCAGAAACAGCAGGTCAGGTGTTCGATGCCAGTACAGAGCAGAACGGCTCCCCATGTTCCCAAAACACATGAATTCATACAAGCCTTAATCATCTTAAATCAAAGAAAGCAAATGAACACTCAAAACTGAGTTTCATGCAGTGGACCCATCCTGCAGGAACCTTCTGCAGGTCCAGAGAGGACCAAGGATGTTCGACATCACAGAGAATCAGGCAGCTGTAGCCCAAAACACGACGGCTTCACCAGGCACGCAGCCACTCAACGTATTTCCCTGGTACTCACATGACTTCCAAGGGCACGCACTTCAACAGCAGCACATGTTCTCTGTTACTAATACCAAAGAAACAACCGCTTATTGCCTGAGCAGCCACACTGTGTCTAGGAAATCTTGTTTCGTATTTCAAAGGTAACTTAGAAATTACAATACAGAGCGCTTGACATCTTAAAGAGATCCATACATCATGTTGACACACATAAACAAAAAATGAGACCATACTGCATAATGTCAAGCAGTTTTTTAGCTTGTTTTAAAAGAGGCAACCTTTACAATGTAAAGACACACTCTATTTAGGTCTGAATGGGTCATTTTTCTCTGGTTTTTTTTCCTGACAGCAGAAGTGCTTTTTTTTCTTCACCCAAAAAAAGTTTTATCTCAAGCAGCTCCTAAATACTTGTGCTTAAAACTTTATCATATCTATAGAAAAACATAATCAATTCTTAATTTTTTGTAGCTTTTCTTAGCTTTTAGTAAAACTACGGAAATTTTACAGCAGCTACTTCAGTTTCTATGAAGCAAGAGTGTGCAGGGCTCTCAGTAACCCTTCTTAACAAGAGACTCGCAACAACAGTGCAGGGAGAGGCAGGTACATTATTTTTGTGATTAAGAACTAGCAGGTTTACTGTCCATTTATTTCAACCATCCTATTAGTGCAGCTAAGACAGCTGCATAACATTTCCTTTTGCTATGGTTCATGTGAGCTAAATAACACATACGTTAAAAACCAAGCTTTCAGCAGCTTTTAATAGCAAGGAAAAATAAACTCCTGCAATATTATAGATACACAATCTCTGTCTTGGCTTCATCACCTAATGTTATTTAAAGAAAATTAGTGGCTTTGCACTGACAAAACCCATGCAAAGGAATAATGTATTGAACTCGTTTTATCCAATATGTACAGCAAAGGTTTATTTAATGGTCTTTTAGTTAAAATACTTGGACTCCATCTCACTGCATGTTGGCAGGGTAAGCAAGACATTAATTTTAACACATGTCGGTCCCTGACCTCTAATAGAAGCACCATGTTGTATCCATTCCTTTAGCCTTTCTGCCTGCTCTGTTCAGGCTGCAAGCCCGGAATGGCTTTTTGTGCCTACAGCACTTGGTGTATACAGCACCTTGTGCATATGGTGCTTGGTGCATAGGGCACTTGCATCTGTCACCCATCTCATAATTACATGTAAATAACTTCATGGCAGAGGTAGCACAACCTGAATGGCATTGCTGAGCCAAACGAACAAGTGCTTCTTGAAATGCTTTCTCCTGTCCCCTTCTGCCATGCACAGATATATATAAAGATGAATTTATCAGATGCCTGTGTCTTTATTGTATGGATACCACATACCCTAGGTTTTTTTAACAGATTGTTCTGTCACTGTTCCGCCCACGTGTTGTCGTCTGTAAAGAGACTGCACTTGAGCAACTTTTATTCCAGGTGTCTATCACTGGGTTGTCTGTACTGAAAAAAAGTTAAGATGACTTTTAAGTGACTACTGATGCACAACCGTGTTTCAAATTTCTAATGGGACGTAACATTGGGGGATTATTTTACTCTTCTGTTCTTATAAAAACTAGTCTTGTTTCTTATGCAAATCAGTCTTCCCCCAAATGGCACAGTTATGAAAATAAAAAGCTTAAAATTTTAAAAAATCTAATAAAGTAATTCATTCAGACGTTATTTCTGAGTTGCAAATCTGTTGGTTTGGTACCAAGGGGACCCATTCCCAAGGAAGGCTCCCCCCTTCATCACAGATCCCCCATTTAGTGCAAGATAGTTATGAAATTTCTCCGCAGCAGGTAGATGACTGCGGTGATGGAAAAGACTTCCCACCCAAAGGGCTTTGTGAGGAGGTTCATGTTTGTCTCCCCAGCTTGTCATCCAATGGAAATTTAGAAGATGCCTCCTGCAGAAATATTTGTCCTAGCAACCCATCCAGATGACATTAGCAGACCCCTCCAAATTCCCAATAAACACATCTTAAAAGCCTTCACTACTCTGTGGAGGACATAGGAATTGCACTTCACTCCCGTTACACCCAGTGAGGTGACTGACCGCCTCTGCAGACCTGCAGATGCTGGCCTGAGTTCTCCTCTAGAACTGGGTGCTTGGAAAATTCTGCACGTTTCACACTGATGAAGAAGAGCAAACGAACATTGTTGGTGTGCACATGCTTGGCGCTGGAGTCCACACCTGAGGTCCTCATCCTACTCCCTAGCCAAGGTATGCAGAGAGGGCGCAAGGGGTGCAGCAAGGGCTGTGCAGAAAGCCAAGGACAGGCAGTGGGAGCTGTTCCCACCTGCCCCCTGCATCCTCTCACTGCAAGGCCAAGGCTGGCTGAGGCATACACAAACGAATGGGGCAGAGGGGAAGAGATGAAAGGGAAAGGGAAAGGGAACGAAGGGAAAGAAGGGAACGAAGGGAAAGAAGGGAAAGGGAGGGAAAGGGCTATACAGCAGATGAAGTGGCCCACGAGAGGCGGAGTCGCGAAACGGCAGCCCACGGTGCTGCTGGCGGTGGCCGTGCCCGGGCAGGACGAGGCTCGGAGCGGCCCCCACCCCGCCTTG
Source organism: Bucorvus abyssinicus (assembly GCA_009769605.1). Lineage (NCBI taxonomy): Eukaryota > Metazoa > Chordata > Aves > Bucerotiformes > Bucorvidae > Bucorvus > Bucorvus abyssinicus. The sequence continues at coordinate 14,646,950 of CM020063.1, forward strand.
CCAGACCCGCCGGCAGCAGCCGCGACCGCGGGAGGCCAGGACGGGGCAGCGGTCACCGGCGGGGCTGCCCGGGGGCTGCTCGCCTTTCCGGGAGAGAGGGACGAGCCGGTGCGCACACGTGTGAATGCACAACCGTCACCACACACATACACACACCTGGGAGAGGGGAGAGTATGGAAACAAAGCCGCTGCCAGGTTACAACTCTCGGGGCAGGTCTGCCGCCGGCCCGGCGTGGCCGTGCCCAGCGTGGGTCCCTCCGACCCCGCAGCTCCGGTGCTCGGCGCTGTTCCGGCGCGGTGCGCTCCAGCAGCAAGCTGGTCTCCTGGGAGTTCGCTGCTCCATCCCATACCCCAGCGCCTCCCCACCGCCCCCCAAAAAATACAAAGCAGAAAATATATTTTTTAAAAGGCAGCAGCGCGGGGCGGACGGAGCGGTCTGCTGGCCGACGCACAAGCCCGTAGCGCTCTCCCGCCGCCCGTCCGGGCTGCGCCGCGTTCATTTCATGGCACCGGCGACATGAGGACCTCATACCTCCGGACAACTGGGTGAGTCATAAATACACGGCGCAGGGCTGAAAGCCGAGACTGTTTACAGCGACTTTGCAGCAGCCTCCGGAGAGTCAAACCGCCGCCCCCCGTGCAGGGCCGGGCTGCGCGGAGGGGCCCCGCAGCGCAGCGCGGGTGTCGGCGGAAGACCGGCGCCGCCAGCACCTGCGGCCGGCGAGGGGCGAGAAGGAGGCGTCCTCCCCGCCGCCGTCTGTCACTCTGTCCGTCCGTCCGTCCGTCCGTCCGTCCGTCTCTCCGCGGCGGCGGGTGGCCGGCCGGCAGCGGGAACGCGGAGGAGCGGCGATGGGGAGGGACGCGGTGTTGGGTTACCCCGGCGCGGCCCGGCCCCGCCGCCGCCGCGGGGCCAGCGGGTGCCGCGGGGCTGCGCCCGGCGGCCGCGCAGCCCACGGTATGTCGGGCCGGTGACTTCAGCCGGGAGATATTTGGAGGCTCCGCGGGGTCCGGTGCGGGGGGCCAGCGTGTGTTTGGGTCTGAAAGCGAATCAGCGGAGGGCGCGTCACTGCCAAAGGGCCCTATAAATCCATCTGCGGCGCCGAGTCGCCCTGGCAAAGCCCCCGCGTTCGCGCGTCCGTCTCCGCGCTCCCCTCCGCCCGCGGGTGCGGCGACCCCCGCGCCTCGCCCAGCCCCGCGCTCCCGCCAGCCCGGCCCAGCCGTCGCCCGGGGAGCCGGGAGCGCCCAGGCCCCGCCGGGGCAGCCAGAGCGGGCGCCCCGAGGCACCACCGGGCCTCCCGCCGCTCCCGCCACGCTCTCAGCTTGGATCTAAGCTGTCGCCGCGACGGGACCCCCGATCTGGAGGAGGAATCCTCGCCGCTGCTGCTCTCGCTGCTGCTGCTGCTGCTGCTACCGGCTGTACAGATCCCAGCGCCGGCTTATGATTCCCCCAGCAGTCTGAGAGGGGTGGTTTGATTTTTTTTTTTTTTTAATTTTTATTTTTCCTTCCTTTCCTCAGCTGAGGTGGGTTTTTTCGTGGGTTTTTTGTTTTTTTGTTTTTTGGTTTTTTTTCCCGCCGTTGAGTGCGTGTCCGAGCGGTGCGCGGCTCCCCGCGGTGCTGGACCAGCTGGCGTTACAGGAGCCCTGATGTCTTCATCTGACTCCCCGCAGTTGTTGATGGAGTGTCTTTCTCAGATTTCCAGGCAGGGTCCCAAGACCAGCACCCAGAGCCAGCTCCCGCTGCCAGGCGGCGCTCCCCGCGGCTCGGGCCGCTCCCGCCGCTGCTGAGCGCGGCTCCGGGGCCGGAGCGGGCAGAGACCCCCGCGGAGCCGCTGCTGCCGCGGACACAGCACCTGCGGCAGCGACGAGGGAGGCCGCGCCGGGAATTGTGCTGGCGGATCCCCTCTGCCTCCATCCAGACGTGCGACCTTGCTCCCTTTCCTTCTTACGTCGTCGTCGTCGTCGTATCCCCCCACTCTCCCTGCACAAAGAGGGTCCCGGCGGTCGGCCCCCGGCCTGGCCCACATGCATCGCCCGTCCGGCCGCTCGGCTCCCCGGCGTTAATGTCCATCTCGGGTCCGACGAGACCAGCTCAGAGGTGAGGGCGAGGCGGGGGCCGCGGCGAGGCGGGCGGGCCGGGACGGTCACTCTTCCCAGGAGCAAAGGGGCGGCCCCGCAGCCCCCGAAGGTGCGAAGACAGCGGCCGGCGGGGAAAGCGCGCACGGGCGCCGCGCCCCGAGCCCTGCGCCCCGAGTCCCGCAGCGGGTCCCCCCGGCGGGGCTGCGCCCCCCGGGCCGGACACCGGCCGGTGCCGCCCTCCGGGACTGGACGAACTGGGTCTGGGGGCAGCTGTCATCCCTGGGCGGTGGGCATCGGGTGCGCGCCGTGACTGACTGCGGGCGGGGCGACCGGGGAGCGAGGAGCAGAGAAGAAAAAGGGAAAGTTAGAACAGAAGGAAAGGGAGAGAAGAGAAGGAAAGGGGAAAGAAGGAGGAGGGGTGGGGGGTGGGAAGAGGAACAGGAAAAGAAAGTAAAGGAAAAGTAGAGGAGGAGAAGGAAACAAGAATAGGGAAACAGAGGACCGGGAAACAAGAAAGAGGAAAACGAGAAGGAAAGGGAGGGGAAAGGGACAGGAAAATTAAATGAATGGGAGATGGAAACAAAGAGAAAAAGAAAAGAGAAAAGAGAAAGGAAAAGGAAAATGAGGGAAGGGAAAAGGAAATTGAAACAAGGGAAAAGGGAAACAGGAGGAGAAGGGGAAAAGGCAAAAGGAAAGGGAAAGGAAAAAGGAAGGGGAAAAGGAAGAGGATAGGGAAAGGAAAGGTGACAAGTGAAGAGGAGGAGAAAAAGAGAGAAAAATGAAAGGGAAAAGGAAAAGGAAAGGGAAGGGGATAGGAAGGGGGAAAGAGAAAAAAGAGGAAAGGGAAAAGGAAAGAGAAAAAAAGGAAATGGAAAAGTGGGGGGGGGGGGGGGAGAAGAGAAGGACAAGGAAAGGAAGGTTTGCCTTTTGAGCAACAGATCTGAGCAACCCCACACCCAAATCAGCCCAGTCCACCCTAGCCCAGCCTGGGGACAGGTGTTCTGATGCCGCCCGGGTGCTGGAGGAGGATGAGCACAAGATGACCCTGTCAGCCAGTACAGGGATATGGTCACACCCCCACATCCCTGGGCTCAGGCTCCTGGGACCTGACTGCCCTCACCCTCGAAAGCAGCTCTCTTGGGCACAGAGGGGCTGGATGCTATCTTGTGCCCTCCTCTCCCACACCTCTCGCTGGGAGGCTGAACTGGGCACAAGTTGTTTCCCCCTGCTCTGTCCTCAGGCCTGGACAGGGTGGGCCAGGTTTATTTGGGGTGTGAAGCTGCCCAGCTTTGTCTCAGGGCTGGCAAGGAACACAGGCCTGTGTGGGGCAGTACTGGGGGAACAGAGCAGCTGGGGGCTAACCCTGCCTCTCCTCTCTGTCAGGGGCCCGTGTTGGAAGGAGATCTAAGATGAAGTTATGGGATGTTGTGGCTGTCTGTGTGGTGCTGCTCAACACGGTCTCCACGTTGCCCCTGCCCATCGGTAAGACGCCTCCCAAGGGGCTCCCTTCAGTGGTAGAGGGGCCTGAAGATGATCTCTCCCCCATCAGCCTGCTGCCTCCCCATGCTGTGCACAGTGACTGTAAGAAACATTCCCCTTTGTAGCCACTGCTGTCTGTCTTGCTAAACCCGCTCCCCTTCTCACAAGCATCAGGATGAGGAAAGGACCTCCCACAATTTCTGCCCCCACTTCTCCCCCACACAGAGTCACTGGCTCTGGTCTGGCTCCAGCAGCTCCAAACCAAATCATCCTCCAAAGATCGGGGCTGGTAATTGCAGTGGCAATGCCTCTACTTTCCTACCACCTCCAGCCCTACCTTCCTGGCAGCTGTGAGATACCTTTGGTTGAAAAACCTGAGAGATGGGAAAGGTATCTGTATGCAGAGGAGCTGAGAGGATGAACAGGTACACACACCTTGCAGAACAGGCACTGAAACTCCTTGCCCACTGCTTCAACCTCCTCTCCCTGCTCAGACCTGCCAATCCAATTATTCACTGCCTGTAGTGGGCGCAAGTCCTGGCAGAGATGGAGCTCCCTGGTGGGAGGCACTGTACACATCCTGGAGTGCTGCTGAGTTTCATTAAATCCTCCTTGGATCCTGATCCCAAAATTAGTGTGTCTGCTTGGAAATTTACAGAAGAGTAACGGTGGCAGGGTTAGGAGGTTGATGCAGAGCAATCCACGTGAACCATCTCACAGTAAGACAGCTTACAATCCATATGACAGATAATAATAAAACCTCACTAATAATAGGTCTCCTACAATAGCAGATACAGGATTTTCACAGTGTTATATGAGTGTTACACTAACTCTGGTGGCTTTTTAAAGTGAGAGTTAATATGAATCAATAAGAAGAGGCAATATAACAGAAATAGTGGAGATGCTCACTTAGCAAGGGCACAGATGCAGCTTGGAGGTTGCTCCCTTTGCTCTTGCTCAGCTCTCTCTGCTTAGCTCATTGCAGGATGCAGACAGATGCAGTAATTGGGATTCATTTTTATCTCCTTATCTGGAGACATGTCCTTTCCCTGCGCCTGCCACAGCTCCAGCCATGGGCAGTCCCGCTCTGGTTTCTCCGGGAGCAGCCGGGCTAACACAGTGTGGAGGCACCAAGTGGGGAATCATGTGCCGTGACTCCACTTTCATCCCCTCCCCAACACTTGGTCTCCTCTTCTGCACACGCATATATGTCCTTCCACATTTAGTCTTCTCTCTTTCGTTTTCTTGCTTGCATTTCCTGCTGGAATCCTGCTGAGGCTGCCGCCTCTGCGTCTCCCAGCCCGGGCTCCTGCTACTCTCAGACCAGCAGCCCCTGATGTCCTTTCAGCCCCTCCACACAGGGAGATTGGCAAAAAGTACTTCTGCCAAGGGCTCCAGCCTGCAAGGGCTGCAGGGCCATCACACATGGTGATCCTCTCCGTGGCGGGCTATGTGGTGGGATAGGTACTGTCCTACAAAAGGCAGATATCAGCTTGTCAGGCTACCATGCTGGTCGCCTCTGCACAGGCTTGCTGCGCACCAGTGGCAAGAAGAATGTTAGATGGAAAGTGGTACCAGTTGGTTTGTTGCTCTGGCAGAAGCTGCAGCTGGGAGGGCTTTAATGCCCTCTCTTTCTAGGGTGATAGTATTTGTATGATGCCTTCTTTTATCTTGATACTTACTTCTGGGAGTATGGTTCCTGGTGAGCTGGTTTCTCTGCAGCAGCTCAAGGGGACAGGGTGCAGTAGTGCTTTGTCTGTTCCTACTGTCCAAAACTGCTCATTTTTGCCTTTTCTTTTTCCCCCCTGTGGATTGGATAAACAAGAAGTGGGAAGAAAGACAACCTGTGTTTTACCTGAGCTATGGTAGTATCAATAGACAGTCTCTTCCAGATATCTCGGTTTCCAGGGTACAGACACAGGCTTTGCCAGGCAGAGCTGGGTCACAGGTTATTGCCCTGGACAGTCATTTGAGAAAGGGCTGATAGTTTGGTCTCAAGCTTTTAACCCTGCGGATCACAAATAGATAGACCTGGCTGCAAGCCACGCTGTTCTTCACAGCAGAAACTGGGGGAACTCCAAAGAGTTCCTGTGGTCTTTGTACGGCAGCACCCACCCCAAAAGTCAGACGTTGCCAAGTCAGATGACCAGGGGAGACCTGCACAAAGGCACCTCTAAGGGAGCGATATTTTGATCCACTCTTACGCCATTTTTAGTTGTTTTAAAAGTATGCGGTGTCTGGAGAGCAGTCTGCAAACACGGAGCCCACGAGGCTGATCCTATCCAGGCACATCGCTGCCTTCCTGCCACAGCAGCACTTTGTTGGAGTCACCACCATCACTGTCTTTGACGTGCTTGTTACTCTTCGCTTACCATTTGGTGGCAGACCCCCTTGAACACACGAAAGACATATAACAATGTACTCAAGAGGAGTCATGTCTACACCGCGTAGACTTCCCTCTCCTCTTTGAGGTTTCTCTTACAAGCAGAGGGCAGTGTGTCATGAGTGTGCAGCTGTGTTTGCAGCTCCCTGGCTCTTCTGCTGGTAGACCTGCCGTGTATTAATATCTGTGGATGCTGTTGGTCAGCTACTTCACCAAGGGCCTTCACAGGAGGCAGCTCACAAAGCAGTGGGAGCACTATCATTACCCACTCTGGCTTATCTGCATAGGGCACTGTCTGGTGCTGAGCAGAACTTGGTGCTGTTTGCGTTCAAAGAGGGGTGCACTGCCTTGCCCTAAAGCAATCCCCATGCAGGCTGGATGGGGAATAGCAGTTGTGCTCCAAGGTGTGCATTGCTCTACTCCAGAGAGGTTGGATCTCCCATACAGCACTTGCAGCAGGGGTTAGTAGGGTTGTGAGATCAAGTCCTGCTCCTAAGGGCAGGCCAAACACCTTGCTGGAGCACAGATCTGTTTTCCCAGGTCCTTGACATCTTTTGTGTTCTCAATTGATGGGATTGTTTTCTCTGCAAAGTGCTCTGATGTCATGTGATGTTACTCCATCCCTTTCAGATTAGCTCGAAACCTTCGTTCGTTCCAGACTACAGGCAAGGTCCTAACCTCCTGGGCTGATCAGGTGTAATGTGCTGACCTTTGCTGTCCAGGGCAGTAATTAGAGATGGAAGAAGGTGTTGACAATTGCAGTCTTCTGCAGTTTTTAGTGGACTGGAGGCTAGAGTGAGAGTAGCCTCCATAAATGCGGTGCATTTGAGAAGAATCCAGTGTTTGTTTGTGTTTTAGGCATCAGTGTTCATGGGATAGCTTATTTCACACAGAGAGTAGCTGTGGAGTTTGTAAGGTTAGAAAACTTTATTTTTGTTTCCCTCATGAGACAGTCTGCTGGGGGAAGGACACAATTAGCTTAAAGAGCAACTGTGAACAGGACAAATATAAACCAAATTATTGTAAACTAAGTACTAAGTCAGCAGCCTCAGAAGCATGACAGTGCACAGGGAGCTAAACACTTGGCTTGACTTCCACACAGTTCCCAGCGAGTACATTTTGTAACTGCTTGGCCATAATCAACATGTATGTGAGGAATGGAGTTATCTTAAGATCCTGGATATCATATATAGTCTCTTGATCAAGTGAAGACCTTTAGTAAGAACTAGTGGTAAGTGTGTAGAATTAAATGAAAAATTGCACCATGGGACTTTCCCTCCTAATAAGATGAAAAGGTGCTTTTTTGCGTTATAACGTCTGATTTATTCTATGGCCACTGGATGGTTATTTGTTGTTGGAGCTCCTTTGGTATATTTGTTATTCTGTAACACACCATGGAATGTGTGCGTTATACCTCTGTTAAAAATTATTCGTACTTCTGCTAAGAGGTATTTAGTGTTAAGTTACTGCATTTAGCTGCAACATTATCAACTAATATGGAAAGAATCTAGAATAAACAGTGGTATTGTAGGGCTTTTTAAGGCAAAAACCAGCATTAAATTATACTTTCAACTGAATGCATTTCCTTCTCTACAATATTTATTAGGCACTCTCAGTGTTACAAACCAGAACTCTCATGTTTCTGTCCAGGCTCTCCTGCTCAAGACACCTGTGTTGCATGTGGCATATGTGCTTTAGCCTAAGACGCCCAGAAGGTACAGAGGTAACCTTCCCATGCACAGTAAACCAAATGCATCAGAGAGGTATCTGCCACACCAAGCAGGTGCCACACTGCATCATTTGATCTGTGCGTACCCCGTACAGCTGGAGCATACAGCCAGTGTCAGAGTGAGTGTGCCTGTGTGCCCAGGCCAGCATACATACAGTAAAGTCTGTTTGCATCGGCACGCCCAGGTTATCTGGGCGTTTATAAACCTCAAGCATTCAAGTTTGCCCATTCATGGGCATAATTCTAGAAAAAGAAAGAAAAGGACACATCTAGTTAAATCCAGATGCATGTAGCACTAGAAGCCGATTTCTGCACAGTCTCAGGTACAAATACTGAATGAAGGGTGTTCTGGGACTTAAGGAGGAGAGAACTGAAATGCAAGAGAATACGGTTTTATTCTCATTTTGAGAGTTATCCTTTGTTTAAAGTTTTATGTCTTGCTGCTTTTCAATTTAGGGACCTCAGAAATTTCCCAGGGGAAGTGTGGATCCTTTTAGATGTTTTGCAGGTGTGGGTTGCTAGATAACATACTCAAACATGCTTTTCTTGGTGACCTTTCATAGGCGTCTTCAATATATTTTAGAAATCCCCATGTTCAGGGTCTGAGAGTGACAAGCTGCAAAGCGCTTCTTGAAATTCTTCAGTTGTAGTGACTAGGTATGAATTATCGGGGGAGGCATTATTTGTCCACTATAAGAGTATCCTCAGATCGATAAGTTGTAATGCCTTTGCACAAATTATACTGCTCCTGATTAGGACTGCATAAAGTAGGTTTAAAACATCTAAAGTTACAGAGGCTGAGAGAAGCTGTTGGGGTCATCAAGTCCCATCCCCCACGCCCTAACTGCAGATGGTCAGGGCTCAACATCTAGTGCAAATATCCAGTCTTCATCCCCTACAAACACTGTCAAGCAACTGCAACATAAAACTTGTAGTACATAGGTCAAACCTCACATAACTACACTTCTGGATTCTCATACTTCTGAGGTAATAAGTTAATGACAAATAAGAAATGAGGAATACTAAATATTGCAGCATAACTGTGTTCAAGATCATCAGACATCTAAATAGGCCACTGGCGCATTAGAGCTGATAGAGTGATTGACACTGCAGAATGGTCATTTTTGACAAAACGAGCTGTAATTTCTGATCAAGTAATATTTGATAAGTGGAATCAAAGGATTCAATGATTCTTGGAAATCCAGTCCTGGTTACAAAGAATAGAGGCAAAAAGGTTTATTTGAGATAGGTACAAACAAAACATTGAGACACAGAATGTACATTAGAGTAAGTCTGGTTTTAAGACCAAGGACAGAAAATTAATTATGTGAGACATTTCAAGTATTAGCATTCCCTTTAAGGAATAAAGTCACATTGTATGACTTAGCAGATATTTAGGCTGCATGTATTGGTACAGTGCTTAAAATGAGACCTGCAGGTACATTTCTTTGAAGTCAGTAGGACTTGTACAAATGCTCTAATGAGTATTGATCAGGAACAGTCTTCAAAAGAAGCAAACACTGAAATCAAAACACTTGTTTTCCTGCGTTGGGCTCAGGTGGTGTTACAGTAGTATGCCAAAACTTATCAGGTGGCCACGTTTTTAGACACAAACTGGTCATAGTCCCTTTAACTAACAAGCTGCATATAAATATCTGGACTACCTCTTCTCCCACCCCAAGCGTGTAGGATTTCTTTGGCAAAACCAGCTACTACTCAGGAAATTTCTTACAGGGAAGTGTGGATCTCGTGTAGTGGCTGGAGAGGAGCTTGTTCTTCTGAGCACATGCCGACGCTGTCTGACAGGCCATGGTCCACACATCCCAACATGAGACCTTCTGCAGCAAAACGTGTAGCCCCTGCCCTAGAGCCAGAGACTGATTATTATAATAATATTTCCAAACTGCAGTATCAAAATTTTTAAAATTTTTCATGTCCTTCCTATTGTAATTAAATATATTGAAATGAAGTTAGTGAAAAGCAACAATAGAAAAACACATATTATTTGTATGTCAGATAAAAATCTGATAATAGCAGAGATTGCCACAGGAGGGGCATCAGCCATGGTTTTGCCCAGGCAGCTCTACTCTAGTGCCCATAGGGAGGAGACTGGGATAGAGCCCTTCTTTCTGCTTTGCTGCCTCTGCTTCTTCCTTGGGAACGTTGCTAAAACCCAGTAGGAGATGCAGCGTAAGAGCACAGGAGCCCAAGTGCAGTTGCTGGTTTTTATTTAGGAATGCTCTTCCCATTCAGTGAGCTGGCACTCAAGTGGGGCTGGGTGACAAATATGGGGTTTTACTGAGGTCATATGAGGGCTGGGCCAGATTACTTCTGCAGCAGGGATGCTAAGAGAATATTTTTTTTTTAATATATCAACAGTATTGCCTCCAGTAAAGTCTCAGTGCCATGCCTGTTAGCTGGCTGCCAGTGTTCTTAATAGTAGAGGTCACAGGTTTTGGGTCCCATTCATACGTACACATTTGAGGCTATCACAGGGTTGGGACAGAACAAAATATTAAGCATAAACCCAAGTTTTACTGGAAAGCTGGATATTTAGTCAGCATGGTATGGATTTGGAGGGGTACAGGGCCTTAGTGAGGAGACAACAGGCGGGAATGTGCCTTGGCCAGGTTTGGTTCCTGCTCCATCACTGGCTTCAGGTAGAGCACCACCACTTTTTCATTCTTCCCTTTTTACACTCTGTATGCTGTAACTTCGTCAGACGCAGAGACTGCTTTGTGGGTGCTCCGTACAGAGCTCCATACACTAATGCCCTAGTGCAGATGGGCTCCTGGTGGCTGCTGTAGGAGCTGTCACAAAACCTCAAGAGCAACTGCTGAAAAGCTGTCTGCTCCTGAGTGCCTCGGAGCTGTTTGTTTCAACACTCTGAATCAGAGGCAAGACCCCATCCTCCTGCTGCTCCTTTGCTGCTTGACTGCCAGATGAGACACTCCTTTGCCCATCCCAGAGAGCCCAGAGGAGGGGCCTGACCCTGAGTTCCAGCCCAAAGTCAGGCAGTATCTTGTGAACAAACCTACCTGGACCAGATGAAAAACAAGAAATTCTTGTGGACAGGTCAGCTCTCAAGGTAACTTCCTTTACTTCACCCAGTTCATCTGACCTTGGTGTTTCCCCTTGCTCTCAGGGAATTCCCCCGGCTGGCAGCAATTATGATGATTCTGTTGTTTCTCCCTTTTCTTCTCCTGGTGGGAGCCTGTGTTTCATAACTGCAAGAAAGCAGGCAAAGGATGCGAGGGGAGGCTCTGCCAAGCATGGCAGTGTGCAAGTGCAAAGTCTGCAGATCTGCCATCATGGCCAACACATGGGAAGCGGCAGGTTTAGCAAGTGAGCTACAAACACAAAACTTGGCCGCTCCATCAGGAGCAAGCACACCACGAAGATTAACCCTGTGCCTTTTTCCAGTGCTGCCTGGCTGTCAGTGCTGCTGCCAATCTCACCTGACTGGTGTGAGTGGCTCCGGAGTCATCCTCCACGTTACTCAGCACTTCACCTTGATGAGGGACAAGTAAGAGGCTCCATTTCTAAGGTCTCTCTGGGTCAGAGGGAAGGATGAAGTGTTTACTGGGAGCTGATGAGGCAGGCAGTGAGGTTGTGAAACAGACCTGTGTTAAACATGGGCTGACCCTGGTGTGTTTGATGCTCTGTTCCCTAATGGACACAACTGGCTGGTTTCCATTTCACTCTTAGCCCCATGGATTTTTGTGCAAGGCATGAAAGCAAAGCCATGCCTTAGAGAGGTGATATTTTAATTGTTTAAATCCTGAAAAACTTCCAGTGTAACTATTTCTAACACGTGAATTTGCTTTAATGCCTGCATGATAGGCTTTGTTTTTCATGAAAAATGTTTCATTTTCCATAAAATAAATTGTTTATCCCCTCCACAGTTGATGCTCTTTTACTTTGCAAAGCAGAATGATCATCATATTAGTAATTTTAACCTCTCTAAGGTTGCACTTGCACAAGCAGGTTACTCTGAGGGTCACCTGTAGTACGTCTTTGTGGCGTGAGATGGAGGGATTCTGTGTTCAGTCAGGACATGTCCACTATAAACAGTACTGCAAACCAAGCTAAATACAAAAATAATTAATGAATAAATGGTATACCAGAGTAATCTTCATTAGCAAAATAAAAAATGAGTTGCAGTCACTGTTAGATGCCCATTAATTGTCTATTTCCCACTAGCAACCGAACTAAGAAGAAACATCTTAGTAAGTATAACTTTGAAGGAAACTTAACAATATCCATGGAAGAAAGGAAATTAAAATATTTTACTTATGAAGGGCCCAGATTAAAATACCATAACTGTTTTTGAAAAAGATACATTTGATCCTAACAGAGATCTGGATTCAAATTTTCTAAATAATGCTTGCCATCATAATGAACTGGATTAAACCCCTTGAACTTTGAAATAATTCTTTAAACTAGAGTCAGAGTGCTGCTGTTTGAACTTCTGTAATTGAAAGACAGCTGTGCTTAAGTGAAATATCTTGGTAATTTCATTAGACATTTGGTCTGACGTTTTGATACAGTAGCTATTGCAAATGCATGCTTAAAACCTACTATGGAAAACAAAAACCTAATTTTATCATTTTTAATATACCTTATGTGACCTTTATTGCCTCACTTTAACTCAGGATATGCAAAGTGCCAAATGATGCTGCAGTGATGTGATTACTTTTTCCCAAGATCACTATGGAAAACTATTCTATAAAGTATAAACAGTTTCAAAAAACTTTAAAGATCAAGTTTTATGAGATTTTTTTTTTTTTAAAAAGAAGGTAAACCCACTTATAGAAATTATTATTTTGCAATTAATAGAATTTAAGTTTTTAATGTAAACCATAATAGAAAGCATGGTCGGAAGAGATAGTAGTTAGCCTTCTAAAGCCACAACTGGGCACCAAAATGAATAACTGGATTTTTTTCCTCAAAAGCTGAAGATCCATCTGTTCCAACTGAAACCAATTTGTGGTCTTGTACAAACTGAGGGTTTCTTGCTCTATCATGCTGGGTTACTGCCACTGCGGGGGAATATTTGGCTTTAAAATAAATCTGTTGCTAGTGAAAACAAAGGAATAGTTTTACAAAATGTAATTGTGATTACATTTGAACAGATGGAAATAAATTGTCCATTTTTTCTTAATGAAGGCTGTTTCCTAGAGAATGCAGTGAGTTTGGTTTAGACCTATTTTGTGTAGAAGTCTGGCTGAACAGTGTATAATTCATTCTTCTAAAAAGCACAGGCATCAGATCCTGGTCCTGCTGGCACACAGTGTCTCTGATTAATCGGAAAGGCAAAAGCAGGCTTGGGGTGGGGGTTTGTAGCAGGGAAGATGCCTGGAGGAAGGCACATTTCCCTGCATGCCCAAAGCAGAGCTCCAGGGTGGCTTTCTCAGAGGCCGGTAGGGAGCACCATGGGTGTTTGGCTGCAGAATCCCACACCCGTATGCACTGCCAGCTCTTGCAGTGCCCAGGGGACGCACGGGTCAAAACTTCAGGTTCCAGAGAGCAGCGAGAATTTCAGTTTGCATTGAAGAGGAACGTTCCTAACCTGAGAGGTTGGGTCAAAACTATGATCTGAGACTGCCCTAAAGGTTCAGAAAGCAAGTGAACAGCTTGCAAACAGCAAGCAGAAGATGGAATATTCTTGTTTTTTAATTAGTATTTTAAATTAGTCTTATTTCTCCTTTTTTTGATTGACTCTTGGAGTTCTGGACATTTGGTGTTTACGAACTCTGCCCCCAGCCTGGTTACTCTTCTAGATTGCTGCATGTACCAGTCCTGTGATGCTTCACTCTTTCCTTCTTTCCCTTTTTATTAATTTTCTGATCATGTAAGAAACTCCTGGTAGATCAAGAGCCCAGGCTCAGCTGGACATGGGAGGCAGAGAAGACACCCATAGGCAGACTGGCACATGGGCTGCCGTCCGTACACCCCCACTCTTGAGACTCCAGCACTAGAAAGCAGACTCATGCTCTGGTTGCCAGCAGAGGAAAAGGCTCTGCCTGTTCCTGCCTGGGTGGCCAGGTCCTCAGCCTGGCACTGGAAGAGGCAGCGTGGAAGGTAGGTGCAGGAGAGCAAGATGAACAGGAGCAGGTCACACGTGCTGACCGCAGCTCCCGCAAGTACCACTGCATGTTCCTCTGGCGGGGTGCTAGGCAGAGGCGATGCAAAACAGGGTACGTATGCCCACGCACAGACTGCCTTCAAGGGATTTTCCCAGGGAGTTGGATGGTCAAGAAACAGCTTTCAGAAACGTGACATAAAACCCAAGTGAAAGCTCGTGATTTTGCGCCACCTGTGAGTGTTCATGGCACCGTAGTCTAAGTGGTGGGGCTCAGCCCATCACACTGCCCCAGTGGGGTCTGTGAGCCTTTATTCCACGCTGTGAACAAGATACACAGAGGCCTCGTGCTCCCTGAGGGAGAATTTTACATTTCCAGGACATACAGTCCTTTCCCTCAGGAAACACCTGCTTTGAGGTGCATCACATGTGTGAGCCAACCTTTGCTTACCTATATTGAGCACATGCTGTTGTGAGCTATCCTGTCCTGTTCTATCCTGTCCCATCTGACCCCATACCATACCATCCTGTCCTATCCTAGGTGGCTTTGGATTTTTAAATTCTAATGGCTTCACACCCTGAAGTCTGAGACTAGGGACTGCTGCTCAGAGATCTGTACCGCTGTTATTGCCATAGTGTCTGAGCATTTTCTTCTGGCACTTTGTACAGTGTGACAAGCATCTGTCATGTGTTTGTTCTCTCAGCTTTTCCACCAGAAGGCAAGCGTTGTCAGTAAACGAGTTTGTTTTGGGGGGGAAAAAAAAAAAAAGTGTGTGTATAATTAGATATATTTGCATGTGTGTATGTTTAAATTCAACACATATACACACATGCAAACTGTGTGTGTTACAGGAAGGGATAACAGTATGTGCTTCTCCCAAGGGTGTGAAATCCCCGTGGAAAGATCTGTCCGCTGCAAGTCAAGTCAGTGCAGTCCTTGCAGTGTTAGAGAAGCAAAACTGCCAGGCTGTTGACCTTCATTCTGAGACTATAAACAGTGTTGGAGACAGAAGGGTAACTAGGTACCCCTTAGATGACTGGCTTTATTCAGGTTACAAACCAGCACTCAATGCCAAGGCAAGCCCCTATGAGTCCGGTGGTGTTACTGGCCACTCAGCTCGGCTCAGCATTCCCTTTGCTCCCAGCAGCACTTACCACAGTGCAGAGACCAATCAAGTGCTTGGCATGTGGTAGCTGTAGCACAGAGAGGTCTCGACATCCCTGGAGCACTTCTACCACATGCCCATCACGACAGAGTGGTCCTGCTGTCAGCCTTCTTCACTTTCCCTTCTGTCCATTAGCCTTTTTCTGTCTTTAGTCCTTGGTCAGTGGTTATTGCTTATTCATGTATGATGTCTGGTGGTAACTTCATTGGCGCTTACCTTGTTTCAACCTGTTACACCTGGTGTTAATGCTTGCATTTCCGCTTGGTTGCCCCGGGGTCGTACTTCAGCAGCTCTTTTCAGCATATTTTTTTCAGGCTCTCAGGCTCCACACCCATACTTTCTGGACAGCTGAATATCCCTACTGAGTCATGACTGGCACCTGGGCATAGACTGCTAAGTCAATTCTCACTTTACTATTGGCTGCCAAGATTTCCTTCAAACCCTTGCGAGCCACTTCTAATGACTGTAGTCACGCCCATGACTATGCTTCATTAAGCAGCAGAAAATTAGCACCAAGCCACAGCCAGTCAGTATAAGGCCCATTGCTTGGGTCCGTAGTTCAATTGTTGCTGAGCCCTGCTATGCTTGATGCAGTATAGAGCACAGGCCTGTGTCACCAAGTGTATGCTGAAACTTGGCTTTGTGGGATTGCTTTGTGGTTGTTCAGAGCTGTGCCAGCCAGAGGCTGCCTGATTGTGGGAATTGGAGCTCTTCCTTGAACAGTGATAAATTATGGAAGCAAACGGGGGGTACACCAGCAGTCCAGTTGGACAGAGCATTGTTGCATTGATCATAACTAGTTTGGGGCTTCTCAGGCAGAGAGTGTTGTTGCTTACAGCATCTTGCAAGGGCTTACTGAGTAGAGCAGTAATGCAGTTGCCATTGTGTTAGTGTGGTGTACGCACACAGCTGCGTAACAGCTTGTGTGGTTGTAGGTGGGCAGACACTGACCAGGGTCAATAGGTCCAGTACATTTTCTCGAGGGGGTCTCTCTGCCCACTGTTCACACTCATTCCCTAACATCACCCATGTGCCTTGTGTCTCCTCCAGTGATGTAATCTGCAAACACTGGGGGTCACTGCAGGAGTCTCTCGATAGATTTGGATACCTGCTTGGAATATTTTCCAGTCCCCTGGGCTGGAAAGGAAGTCCACCCTGGGGACAGAAAATTGGCACTCATCTTACTCATAGTGCTGGCATCCCTCCCAGTGAGTCTCCCAAGCGACCTGATGTTGCAATAGGCGATCAGCTGAGCAGCGATCTTCAGCTCCATTAGATGTATTTGCCATGCACACCTCATCCCAGGTTATAGCTTGGAGCATTTCCTGCACGGTTTCCAGTAAAGCCCCAATGAGATTAGTGGGATTGGCTCTGCAGCCAGTTACCCCATTTTCTGACTGCAGCAAGTCCATGTGTGTATGTAGGGCTTCTCTAGTTGGATACCCTGTTGGCCTGATTACTTTTTGCCCTACTGCTTCCACCTTCTGCAGTGTTAACACCCCATGCTTGCACTAGCAATGTTGGATAGGGCTATTTTATGGTGTGTTTTCTCCACTTAAATGTCACAGTCCACTTGCAGCGCAAAAGGCTCTCAGCAACGTAAGCTCCCTTGGTGCTGTTGAGATAGTGATCACACATGAACCAGGATAGATAGCTCTGAGCAGGGACTCAGTCCACAACATGGGCCTTTCCTCCTCTTCATCTGCCCTCCAGGGCATATTTGGATTGGCTTGGGCAGGACCGTGCTTGAACCCTGTAACTGTGATTAATATTTAACCAAAGTAGACTCCTGCGTATACATAGGGGTAGGTGATATTTTTGCACCTGAATTGCAAGCAGTTTAAAAATAATGTGCCTAGTTGTGTTGTTATCTCTTCAGACAATCCACAATCCATGTTTTTATTTCTCCCTTCTTAGGGTGGGGCACACTTACTTCCCTCACTGCACTGGCAGAGTACCAGGCTTGGGATAAGTATGAGGCTGAAAGTTGCAGACAAGAATCTCCAGGTTTCCTGGTAGCAATCTCCCATCCCCTTCCTGATGGCTGTCCATTGCTTGAATTTCGTTAAACCCTAGTATGGTTCCCTGACAGTTGTATTTCACTCTGCATAGGGAAAGTCTCATTGCCTCATATTGTTGCTACAAGGGTTGGGCCAGGACTATGTGACAGAGGTGTGGGCTGAGGTAGTAACAGTAGGAGAGGGATAATTTGAAGGTGAGTGGAGAGTGGCACAGCTAGAGCTATCTCCTCAGGGCCACATCCTTCCCTTATTAAGGGTTATAAGCTAAGAAACCTAGTTTTTATGCAAGAAACCTAGAAACCACCCAGTTCCACAGCAACAAATGTCTTCTGCCAAAAGGCCTCGCCATCCATATTTGTGCCATGGCCAAGCATGTACATCAGCAATGGGGGCTATGCCAGCTCCACGTGGGTAATCTTGCTTGACTAAGTCTAGCAAGGTGTCTACCCATTCTTGCTTTTAAGGAATGTAGACCACCCATTGCCTTGACCTGGACCTTGCTCAGTATGGCCATATTTGTATGGTGTAGGCAGATCATCCTATCCTGCAACATAGCTGGGTGGTGCATCCACTGGACACATCTATCCAAGCTACTCCCCTCCAGTGGGTTTGGCTCATAATGAGTGTTCTGGTACCTGCTCCAGAAGTAATGACAGAGGATTGCAAGAAGGATGCGCTTAGCATTGGTGTCACAGGAATATGGGGCTTCGTGCAGGATCCTTCCTTGTTCAGGTCCCATATAGCTGTATAGATAGCAGCCATCCCTCCTTCATGTTCCCATGTGCCACCTCATTGTGTGAAGGTACAAGATTGCCTGCCTTCATTATTCTTTTAACAGTCTATACTCTCTTGCTGGAGCTGTCCATGAAAAACTGTATACTTCTGAGCCATCACTGTTTTGTCATAGAGGGGTGCAGCTAGGATGTGGCTGCTTCAGGGGAGGGCCCATGTTCCTCCTTATGTGCAGAGGCGCTGTGTTTCAGCAGGCTTTTGCACTAACAGTTAAGATCCTGCTGCCTCCATCTCTTCTGTATTTGGTGCTTCTACTGAGGATATGAAGGTGCACCTTCGCTAGGCAACAGGAGGCAGCCTCATGTCTTCCTCTCCCCTGTTAATAGACTCCATGCCACCATTTGAGGGCTGGTTACATGTGTTGCCTGGTCTCCCATCAGGGCTTCTGTCTGTTACAGTGCTCAATATGGAAATACATCACTGAGCCTAACTCTAAAGAGTTGCTCCTATCTCAGCACCTGACCCAGTGAGAGCCTTCGTAGCTCAGTGGAGGTACCAACCCCTGGCCAAGGGCACTGAATGCGTATCACCTTTCCAAGTGTTTGCAGTTCCTGGGATATTTGTAGGGATCCTTCTGGAGACGGAGCTCTCGTACATGCAGGGTCAGGTGCGTGACACTGCTCTGTTAACGTGGGTGGGCACTTAGGAGTGAAGTATGGAAAGAATCAACCCGTTAGGTCTTACTGCAAAGGAAGTGAGTCCTCAATTCTTGATTTTTGGCACAATGAACAAGAAAAAATCTCAGTACTGCAATGTAGTTTATGTGTTTAAGAGACAATCATTAATAATAAAACATAAGGGCACCTACACACAGGCTGCTCCATTAAATCACTAAAGCAGATCACATTGAGGGATTTAGTCCATGGGAAGTTTAACGATTTCAAAATGCTATTTTTTTTCCACAAATCATACCGAAAAGCTGAAATCTGAGAACACTTCAGAACATGTTCAGTTTCACCCCCTTGAAGAGGTTCATTCTGCTAGTATCAAAACATTTCATTGACTTCAAGATTTAATTTACTTGAATAATTTATCACTGGTAGAGTATATATCAACTGAATAATGAAATAGGTAGTTCAACTTTATAAAAAGAAAATGCATTAACAACATTTCCCTTGAAAATTAATATGTCTATTCTGACCTAATTATTCTCAGACTAATCAGCAACTTGTGATACAAAGTAATTCTATGAGTAGTTTTTCAAAAGCTCTGATGATAGTTATTCCCTAGAAGAGTAAAAAAGCGGGCATTCAGACAGGAATAATAGCCCACCCTGGTGCCCCAGGAAATTCCTCTTTCTGTTGTGCCCAAAAATGATATAGACAGGTGGCTTTGGCAATACTAACCACTGCTGGTGTGAAAAGACAACAATTAACAATTATCATCACAAAATTGCTTTAAAGAAACCTCGTCCTTTTGCTGTTTTGCTGGGAAGAGCCTGTATAACCTCTCTACGGTAGCTTCATCCACCCATTAATTAATATTTGTATCACAACATACTTTGCCTTCCCTCAATTTTGAGAGGGCTCATTCAATGTTAAAAGATGCGCTGAAGTGCTACCAAGCATCAGCAGACACCTACAGAGATATATGTACATCTCGCTTATTTTTCCCCAAGTGCATTTCCACGATGATCTAAACCATTCCAAATTCTCCTGATTTTTGAGGGTCCTGGACATGCTCTCTGAAGTGATGGGCAGAGCAGCTTGTATGTGCCTAATGTTTTTGAGCCACAGATGGACAAACTTAATTACAACTGATGTGTGACAAAGCCTTTTTTCTGTTTCCCAAACAGCTAATATGCCAGGGGATTATCCAGATCAGTTTGATGATGTAGTGGACTTTATTCAAGCCACCATTAAAAGACTGAGGAGGTCGCCAGACAAACAGACTCCAGTTTTTTCTAGGCGGGAGAGAAACCGGCAAAACGCAGCCACAAACATAGAGAATTCCAACAAAAAGGGAAGGAGGAATCAAAAGGGCAAAAATCGGGGATGTGTCTTAACAGAAATACATTTAAATGTGACTGACTTGGATTTGGGATACGAAACCAAAGAAGAGCTAATATTCCGGTATTGCAGTGGATCTTGTGATGCAGCCGAGACCACCTATGACAAAATTTTGAAAAACTTAACCAGAAAGAAAAAACTTGTCACTGACAAAGTGAGGCCAGCTTGTTGCAGACCCACAGCCTTTGATGATGACCTGTCCTTTTTGGATGATAACCTGGTTTACCACATACTGAAAAAACATTCCGCGAAAAGGTGTGGATGCGTCTGACGGCTGCACGCCAGAGACGCCAGTTTTGCATTCCTGCTGTGATGCAAAGAGAGGGACCAAGGTTCTCGGGGAAGTGTCTGCTCAGAGCGGAGAAAAAAGGACCAAGAACGCAAACTGAAGGGTCTTGAGAGCCCGGGGTGGGAGGCACGAGGTGGTGTAGGAGGATGGAGGCTTTTGACATCCTACGGAAAAGCAAATAAAGACTCAGGTGAAGATGCCAACAGTTGGATGGCATGCACCCTCCCTTTGCCGTTTGACAGAGTCCACCGTTAGCAAGACTTGGATCCATGAGGAATGTGCTTAAAAACACAACCCCGCCATACCACACTGTGTTGTAGTTACATCATCCATGCCAGGAAGCTTAGCTGAGAAGTAGCTTAGGAGTACCTCATTCATCCCCTGTGCCCTCAGCTTTACTGAAAGACACATTATGGTACTGTTCTTTGCAAGGTGGTTCCTAAGCATTAAGAACAACTTGTAAGCTATAATAAGATTAACCTCATAAGTAAGATGATATTGGGCAAATACCAAAATTCTCAGCCTCAAGTTCTCCTGGGTCAGTATCAATACAAAGCAAAACAGTTCCACTTACTGGTTAAGTTTGATGATGTCCATCTCATGTTTCTTCAAAACGAGTGTAGGATTTCATTCCTCGGCTACTCATGAGAACAAGTTGAGTTTTTAAGCACTTCTTCCTAGTATCATAAGAGAAATAACAAGCCCAGCCTACACAAAACATGGTTCTTTAGGTTTACAAAGGACTAACATCACTTGCGTAACTACATTTCTATTTGATCATTGTGAGTGAGCAGAGACTACTTGATGCAATGCATCCATTCAGAGACATAAATATACAGAAGATATTTATTGAGATTAAGTTATTGTTATTTATTACAGTTCAGTAATGAGTCTCCTTTCCTTATTTATTAAAATTTCTTTTCAAAGGTGCCAAAGTAGAAGGTGCGTGGAAGATACAGAGAGACAATGAAGTTGGGAACAGCGGTCCATGCACTTGATTGAAAATGTTAACTTGAATGCAAAAAATCACTTACTTTACCTTTTTTTCTTTCAAACAAAATTGTGATTATGTTCACAAAATGTAGTGCTGAAACTTGGAGCCATTTGTCCTGTTCACTTATACTTTTGACCACAGCCATACATGCACAGAAGCAGCAATGGCTCTGGATGATGGGGATCTCAGGACTTGGCTCAATATTAGCAATTTTTAGAAAAACTAATTCTAGTCATATTTTAAATGTAGACACATTTTTTTCTCATGCTTTTTGCCAACTGACCTCATATAACTGTTGACAAATGGAAAATAATCACAGTTAGCCTTATAATTTCTTGTTATATTTATTTAAGCTTTTCCTTCCATATTTCCATATAGAAGAGGTTAAATCCCTCTTACTAGTTAGCCCTGGATTTAATATAGCCTGCAGGTAAACAATTGTGTTAAATAACCAAAGTGTTTTGTATAATTTGCTGAAACATTACAGGATCATACCCTCACAGCAGAACAGTTTCCCTAGGATGAGGGAGGTTGTACAGCAAAGACATTCATACCTGACCACTAACACAAGCTCTCATTCTAGAGACTTCTTTTCCCAAAGGAACAGCAATGCAGGTCGCTAGACATACCTGACAACCAGTGAAGCATCAACTCCCACAAAAACAACAGGAAGCAAAATAATTCCCACTGAAACCCAAAAACCAATGGTCCAACCTTTTATCTCATGCAGTGGCTCTCCATACTCATTTTTCCCTGGGCCCCTTGAAGCACCACAGAAGAAAGGTCTAAAGGTCAAAAAAGTCCAGAACATTCATAGAAAGAAGTAACAGGTGTATGAAATGTGTAATGCAGCCCCAACCTCTGCTGCTTTCCAGGCGGATGGAGGGCAGCCCCAGAGCCCACCTGCAGGGTCTGGTCTCACACTGCCACAGGAACACCTTACCCTCCATGCTGGGATGGGGTGGTACAGCTGATACTGCCACCAGCATCGGCATGATTTGGGCAGTAAAAGCCTGCTAAGCTAAGGGTCGACTGCAGTGCTGGGCAGTTGACCAGCGGCAGCACTCAGAGGTGTGCTTTCACTTGCCCTGGTTGCTGAAAACTTGCCCCAAAGCATTTTCTGCACAGCTTGAAGAGATTGCAATCAAAGCAAATCACTATGTTCAAAATACAAAAGGGTAAAGTTCGTGATTTTTTTTTTTTAGACCTTACTGAAGACAGGAGTGTGCTTCTCTGGAGTTTTTTACTTCACCTGCGATTTATGTCTCAGTCATTTGTGTTAATCAACCAAAGTTCTCTACAGACTTTATTTTTGTACAATATTCATTTTATAACTTTTTACAAAATAAAACTCATTTCTATTGTTACCTGGTTGTTGCTTTTGCTTCTTCCCCATTGTACCACTTTCAAGTTACAGTATTGCGCAGTTCCCAACCTGCTACAAAGTGGAGCCTTTCTCTCCTGTCTCATCAGCGTCTTCAGTGTGGATCAGAGATGTCTGCAGCTTCTTAGAAGAACATAAGGTTAATGGGCCACTGCAATGAATGGCTTGAAAATGCGTGGTAAGCAGTGACACAGTAATCAACCCAGTGGCCAGCTTAAAGCCTGGTGTTACCCAAGCTATCCCTTGCCCATGTGGGGCTGCAGTGGTGTCGTGGTGGCCTTGGATATGCACAGCCACAATTCCTGAATTCAGAGAAGATTTGCATGTTGCTTTGCTAACCCAGGTGTTACATCATTCGGACTAAATCCTACCCACTTCAGCAGTCCTTTTCCCTTTGTCTTTAAATAGGAAAATACAACTTGAGGAATTTTCTGCCACCATCATGGAAAAGATGAGGGCAGGTTTTGTGGCTCTGGTCAGCAACATTTTCTCAACTGTTTTAAAGTGCTGCAGTTCCCATCACAGAGCCAATAAACACATGCAGACTTACGGGTTTTAACACCAGGCTCTGCACTCCTCGAAACTGCTAGAGAGAGGAAGAGGGAGCAGCTGAGCAATGAGCCAGTGAGCAAGAGATCAAACACTCTTAATTTGCAGCATATGGACGCCTTGGTTTCATTTGTGCCGGGAAAGGCCATGCACGCAGCTCTAGCCCAGCGGCTGGAACACGAAGTAATGCTCGCACGCGCTGCTTTTGAAGCACATGGTGTTGAAGGCATTCCGTCCTCACATGCCACTGCCTCCAGTCCTTGCAGCAGGAGCCCATCCACCATGCACAAAAGCTGCTGGTTGCAGTCTGATTGAATACAGCTCACATTTAAGTGTTGGGCATGAGAATGACCTGCAGTTTCACGTTCAGCGGAGACTGTGCACTTTCCCGAGAGCTGGAGGAACTGTCTATGTAAAACACAACTGTGAGGTTCTCTGAACGTTAATCTCTGGTCTTATAGCCCAAAACTTGTGTCTCCTCTTGCATGGATGGGGAAGCACAAGGCCAACACTGCTTGGTCTTATCAAAGGCTTTGAGTGGGCCATGTAATAGCTGGCAGGAGCAGGTTTTCTTGCAGGGAGCTGTTTACTCCTCTCTCCCAACCTTCCCGGTGAGAATAATGTCGGAAAGAGCAGTTGGGGTTTTGCCATTGCAACTCCAGGCTCACCACTGCTGGGCTGGCACCTTCAGCCTCATTTTCTGGTTAAAGCAAGGCTTGAAGTATTTCCCTGGCATCCTGCACACATTAAAGCAGCTTGAAACCTTCAGCTGGCAGATTGTGTAAAAGGTTTCAAAAAGGACTTAAACTTTCATCTGTCACTAGATAGTGCCAACGCTGGGACAGACGTTGTGTCACTGCTTGAGTAGCAGGGACAGTACTACCACGGGTCCCTTCTGGAAAGAGAAGATGTGTTCCAAGTTAGATAAATTATTTACCAGGATGGATCAAACCCCATAATTATTTACACTTACTCAGTACTAAAATCAGGAGAATCTTGTGTTTTATTATTCAACATCTTGATAAGGATTTCTTTTTAATTTTACCTTGGGTTTTGTTGCATTGTGCTGTCAGACGAGAAGGGCTGATTAGAGACTTGAGTCCAATTATGAACATGTAAGGAAAAAGCAGGTATTTTGCAGAGGGGCATATTAAATGATGCAACTTGGAAATCTGGCCCTCAGAGCGTCCCCTCCGGCAGAAGGGATTGTAGCGATGTACATCCCACAGGCAGTGTCACCCACAGGCAGGGCAACAAGAGGAAAATTGCAATAATACCACATCCATCTGCAAGTTCTCAGCGTGTTTCATCCCACAGCTGTCTGGTGGTGCTGGTCTCAGCGCAGAAAGGATGAAGCAGGCAAAACTGTGTTTTATTTCGTGTTGTTCACCTCTGCCCTCAAAAGGGTAGAAAGGCCAAAGGCAGGCAGTGCCTCAGTCTGGAACAGTGCGGGAGGAAACCAGCAGCAGGCTTCCTCCTGGCAATCGAGATGGCTGACCAAAAATACAGAGGAAAGTATCAGGATGAAGAAAACAAATGGAGATGACACATTGTATAAATAGGTCTTCAAATGTCATGCATGGCTGGAACAAAGATGTTTTGTTCCAAAGCAAGAGACAGCTAGAAACGGCTCAGTAATACACATTGAAGAGTTTGCTTATTTGGCACAGAGCTCTTCTTATGAAAAGGTTAATTGTGTTGCAATGGAAAAGAAAAAAGGCAAAGCAGAGGCCAGGCTTGCACTCCTCACCCTAGCAAAATTTCCCACTGGCTTGAAGTGAAGATTTTCTATAGCAAACATCACAGGGCTTGAACTACTAACAACAAATTGTGCAGCAGGTATGTTCATGGGTCAATAAAAATAGCTAAACAAACCATGTATTCTAGCCATGTTAATCCCAGTGCCTTTCAGACAGGCCACAGCAGCAGCCACCAAGAGAAACACAGTGCTTAGCTCAGCCTGGTGCTAAGAAGTTTCCTTCTGGCAACAAGCACCAGAACTCAACGTCAGCAACGAGATGTGTTCACTTGCTTTGGCTTTTTCACTTTGAAACTGCAGCATTTTGGTCACTTTTCCCCAAAAAGGTCACTCACAGGTGTAGAAATGTACATTGTGTAGAAACAGGATGGACTTTGGAAGGCTGCAAAGGGCTGCTGTACCCACAGGGCTGAACTTTTATGAACAACTTCTCCAGCTTTTTGACAGCAATCCCAGCCCTGGGCTGCAGGTGCAGGTTTCCTCCCACTGCCCCAAACCTTTGGTTTCCTGTCTGCCAGCCCACTGGATGAGGAACACTTCCTTCCCTGTCACGCCTGGGAAGATAAAAACATCAGTCCCTGGCCCAGAGCTGCACATCATATCCCCAAGTTGTCCTGGCAGGTCTAAAGCCACCGACATCCTCACCAGAGCTGCTCCATTGACTTTCATGGAGTTACCCCAGTTTCACAGGAATATCAAGGCTGTTAATTTCCTGGGCAATATTGACATATAAGCACAAAGACTAGATCCTTGTACAGTCTTTCTGTTTCAAGTTTCTCTTACTTACTTTACATACTCTGCGATTTCCAGAGCTTCAAGACATTTCTCTGTGCTCTCACCAGGTTGCTAATGCCCCCACCTTTTCTTCCTCTCCCTTGGTGCTCTCCCACAATTTTCTCTTGCTTGACTATCTCATCACTCCCACATTAATCTCTGGCATCACAGATGCTGTAAACATGACTAATAATATCTTATGTCAGGTTAAAATCATCCCCCTCTGAGATAAATACAGTGGTCAACAGGCACTTTTTGTTAGCATTTGGTGTTATTTTTAATAGAAGTTTCAATCTGGAGATGAAAAATTTCCTTTAAAAAACCCCACAGCTTAGAGATCAACTTTGAATAACTCTGAATTTTGAAAGATACGGACTCCTTTCCCACAGAGCTGGGCAGATCCTCTGGGGGTGAGAGTGGCTGCACAGCCAGGGCAAGGATGAAGATCTCCCAGTACGCCGCCTCTGGTAGTGGCCCTCAGCTGGGAAAGGAAAGAGTAGAATAAAAAGGCAATTTGGGAGCAGCACTTGCCCTGGAAACTGCACCCCAGCTCCAACAATTTGCAGTTCAGGAACTTTCTGAGCAATACGTTTTATTGATGTCCAAGAGCACTTGGCAAGTCTGTTTCCCTGGGAAGGCACCCAACATCCTCCTCTGTGAGTTTATTCTTTCGGGCTCCCCTGCGTACTGTGAAAGTTTAATCCTGTGCAAGGCAAGAAAGTGCTTCTCTGCTGGCACTAACCCCCCACTTCACAGAATCAAAGAATGGTTTGGATTGAAGGGACCTTAATGATCATCCAGTTCCAAAACCCCTGCAGTAAGCAGGGACACCTCCCACTAGACCAGGTTGCTCAAAGCCCCATCCAGCCTGGCCTTGAACGCTTCCAGGAATGGGGTATCTACAACCTCTCTGGGCAACTTTTCCCAGTGCCTCTCCACCCTCATAATGAAGAATTTCTTCCTTCTATTTAACCCTAAATCTACTGTTCTTCAGTTTAAAGCCATTACCCCTTGTCCTGTCACTACTTGCCCTTGCAAAAAGTCCCTCCCAATCTTTCCTGTAGGCACCCTCAAGGTTCTGGAAGGCTGCTATAAGGTCTTCCTGGCACCTTCCCTTCTCCAGGCTGAACAACTCCAACTCTCTCAGCCTATCTTCCCGGGAGAGTTGTTCCAACCCTCTCATCATCTTCATGGCACCTCCTCTGGACTTGCTCCAACACATCCACGTCTTTCTTACACTGAGGGCCACAGAGCTGGACGCAGTACTCCAGGTGGGGTCTAACCAGAGGGGAGTAGAGGGGGAGCAGGTCGAGGGAGGTGATTGGCCACACTTCTTTTGATGCAGTCCAGGTTACGGTTGGCATTCTGAACTGCAAACACACACTGCTCGGTCACATTGTCCTTCTCTATAGGGGTGCTCTCAATCCATTCGCTGCCCAGCCTGTGTTTGTTCTTGGGATTGCCTCAAACCAGGTGCAGAACCTTGCAATTGGCCTTGTTAAACTTTGTGATGTTTGCACAGGCCCACCTCTCAAGCCTGTCCAGGTCCCTCTGGATGGCATTTCTTCTCTCCAGCATGTTGGCCACACCACACATCTTGGTGTTGTCAGCAAACTTGCTGAGGGTGCACTCGACCCCACTGTCACTGACAAAGATATTAAATAATGCCAGTCCCACCACCAATCCCCAGGGAATGCTACTCGTCACTGGTCTCCATTTGGACATCAAGCCATTGACTGCAACTCTTGGCATGCAACCATCCAGCCACTTCCTGATCCTCTGCATGTCAAATACATGTCTCTCCAATTTAAAGACAAGGATGTCGTGTGGGACAGCATCAAATGCTTTGCACAAGTCCCAGTAGATGATGTCAATTGCTCTTCTCTTATCCACCAATGCTGTAACGCCATCGTAGAAGGCCACCAAATTTGTCAGGCATGGTTTACCCTTAGTCAAGCCAAGTTGGCTGTCACCAATCACCTCCTTATTTTTCATGCACCCTAGCATAGTTTCCAGAAGAATCTGCTCCATGATCTTGCCAGACACAGAGGTGAGACTGTAGTTCCCTGGGTCTTTATTTTTAAAAATGGGGCTGAAGTTTCCTCTTTTCCAGTCAGTGGTAACATCACCAGATTACCAGATTTCTCAAATACGGTGGATAGTGGCTTAGCCACTTCATCTACCAGTTCTCTCAGAACACATGGATGCATCTCATCAGTTCCCATGGTCTTGTGCACCTTCAGGTTCCTTAGATGGTCTCAAACCTGACCTTCTCCTACAGGGGGTGTTCTTTCTTCTCCCAGTCCCTGCCTTTGCCTTCTGCCACTTGGGCGGTTGTAACTGGAGCACTTGGCAGTGAAGTTGAGGCAAAAGAAGTCATTGAGTACCTCAGCCTTCTTCATATTCTGGGTAACCAGGTCTCCCATTTCCTTCTGAAGAGGGATAACATTTTCCCTAGTTTTCATTTTATCACCAATGTACCTACAGAAGTTTTTCTTGTCCTGGACATCCCCAGATTTAATTCTATCAGTTTTTTGGCTTTCCTAACATGTTTCCTGGCTGCTCAGTTTCTCTGTATTCCTCCCAGGCTACCTGTCCTTGCTTCCACCCTCTGTAGGCTTCGTTTCTGTGTTTGAGTTTCTCCAGGGGCTCATTGTTCATCCACATCGGCCTCCTGGTGTTTTTGCCTGACTTCCTCTTTGTTGGGTGCATCACTCCTGAGCTTGGAGAGGTGATCCTTGAATATTAACCAGCTTTCCTGGGTCCCTCTTCTCTCCAGGGCTGTATCCCATGGTACTCTACAAGCAGATTTCTTAGGAGGCCCAAGTCTGCTCTCCTGAAGTCGAAGGTAGCAAGCTTGCTGTGCACTGTCCTTCCTGCCCTAAGGATCTTGAACTCCACCATTTCATGGTCACTGCAGCCAAGACTGCCCTTGAGCTTCATGTTCCCCACCATCCCCTCCTTCTTGGCAAGAACAAGGCCCAGCATATCACCTCTCCTCATGGGCTCCTCTATCACTTGGAGAAGGAAGTTATCATCGATGCATTCCAGGAACTACCTGGACTGCTTATGCCCTGCTGTGTTGTTCCTCCAACAGATACTGGGGTGGCTGAAGTCCCCCATGAAGACCAGGGCTTATGAATGTGAGGCTGCTCCTACCTGTCTATAGAGGTCATCATCAGGGTCTTCCTGGTCAGATGGCCTGTAGCAAGCAGAATCCCACTCTAATGTCACCTGTCTCTTCCCTCCCTTTAATACTGACCCATAAGCTTTTGGTCAGCTCCTCATCCATCCCCAGGTGGACCACCATGCACTCCAGGCGGTCATTGACCCAGCGGGCCTCCTCATCTGCCCTGCCTGTCCTTCCTGAAGAGCCTGTATCCTTCCATTCCAACATTCCAGTCATAGGAGCTATCCCACCACGTCTCCATGATGCCAATAAGATCATAGTCCTGCAGGCATGTGCATATCTGTAACTATTCTTGTTTATTCCCCATGTTACATGCATTTGCATAGAGGCATTTAAGCTGGGCTCCTGATGAAGATGACTTAGAGGCTGGTATTCCTCTGAGCTGCTCTTCAGGTGCTGTCCTGCTGACTTGTGATCCCTCTCCAGACTCTGGACATCTGTTGCTGGCACTGGCATCAAACTGGTAGGAGTAGGATGGATTGAGGTTCCCCTTCCCTGGCAACTTTAGTTTAAAGCCCTCTTCACCAGCTTGGCAAGCCTATCACTGAAGATGCTCTTCCTGTTTTCTGATGGATGGACTCCATCAGTAAACCATGTGTCTCAGAGCAAGTTTCATTGATTGCCCACTCATCCCTGTATCCCAATGAGTTGCCAGCCTTCCTCCACCTTTGTAGTCCATGTGGGTCTGTCCAATCCAAGGAACCTTCATACCTCTCACCATCCATATCTTCTGTCTCTCAATTGGACCATGTTCCTCTGAGGGGAAGATGCTCCCATCAGGATGCTGGATGGGATCAAACCCTGGATATCCACACAGACACACTGATATTTTCTATTCTGTTTCCCATTCTGTTTCCAATAATTCATTTCAGATGCTGGATGGGGAACTCATCAGAAACATGGCTTCAGAAGCAACATGTTGCAACCTTTTGGGAATCCTCTTCATTTAACACTGAACTTTTTGCCAAATATCAGGTCCAAACCCAACTAACTCCAATTGTGTCGGTCTATACAAGATATAAAGTAGCAGCCAAAATATGATTTTGTTTTACTGATATGAAATCAGTGTGCAGTTGTTGTGGAGCCAGAAGACATTTCCCTGGGGGGTAGCCACTGTGTCATACCAACAGATACACTCCTTCCAGAGCTGTCAAAATATGGAGACCGCAAATCTCCATGTTTGAGGCATCCATCTGACTTAGGAAGAAATCTTGTCTCATTGCTCACAGAAAGTTAATTAAAGGGTTCTTGTCTTCTGGGAGCTACCCAGAGGGCTGCCTTAAATCAAAAAGGATCATAGACAAGGAGTTGGCCCTTCTTGAAAACAGTAATTACTGGAGGAAGAGATACGGCAGTAGCCCAAGGACAAGCAACGTTGACCAAGTGCTTGTGCAAACAAGGGGTTCAGGGAGAACCTGAAATGCGGCACAGGCCACTCCACCCCCCCACACCCCCCCAAGCTGAGATGCTCAGTGGAAAGGGGTTTCTGTCAGGCCAGAATACAAGTGGGAAAACGCAAAAAATTTATCCAAAAGAGAAAGTTTCTGTGGCTCTCATACGGGCCAGGTGCCTATCATGATGAAGAAACCAAGTCAGCCTAAGAGGCAGATTATTTGGGAGGAGCTGAAGAAAGTTCTGCAGCAGTTTTTTCTGGTGTTTATCTAGGAGGTCAAATCCTGCTAACAGCAAACCTTTTCTGGTCAAGGACACCTGGTTTCATTTCAGTTACAAGTGGGAATCACATTTAAAAACCCAGAGCGAGTCAGTTACAGCAAGGCATTTCTGCAAGGAGTACAAAAACCTCCCTTTGTGATTCTGGTGAACTGGTGGAACAAGATTTGGAATAGTTAAAAGAAGTTCTCCAAAACCTAGGAATTTATTCCATTAATCTTATTAAGAAAGGCTTCGTAACAGGCTGGTTTCTTAGTGTCAGTAATGTGTGACTATTACAGGACAACGTAAGTCAGTTCAAGCAGTGGGCTGTGCTTTGTATTTGACGGTGAGTGAGTCTGTGTATTACAAGCTAGCATGAACTGATGGAGAACCTTTTTGTCATGGTATCTCTGGCTATCTGCTCTGGGAAGATGGTTTTAAATCCCTTTAAATCTTCCTCCATTGTTTTAGAAAAGATGTGATATTGACCATATTTAATAAAAAACAATCTCTCATAGACATTTCTGACATGACTTTGATAACATGGCATGACTTTTCCCTACATGACACAATTTTTTGCACAAGGTGATCTAACATACAGCCTAACATTGTTTCCTCATCCCCACGGTCTGAAAGATAAGGAGAAAACAGGAGTGCCCAGTATCAAAGGCCACAGTGACGCTATTGTGTTTAGGATATGAAAATCCATTAAAAGTTTCATTTATTGGATTAATCTAGCCATCTCATGATAAACCGTAAATCTCCTCTATCTTCTTTGACACTAACTACAGACTCAGAAGTGTACTTTAAAATTACACTGTGTGAAGATTTTTGAGCAAATATGGTAAAGCCTCTCTTAAAAACAAAGGTAATCCCTCTGAGCCCGCATGGTCTCAGTAATGTTTATTCACCTCTTCCAGTGTTATAACTCAATAAATACTGCTATGGCTTAGCTAGGACAGCCACTAAATGTATAGTTTTACGGCTGAGTCTGCTCTCTGGTGCTCATTTAATCATGTGTTTTATTGTCAGCTCTTCTCAAACTGTCAAGCCTTGTTCCTTATGAGAGAGAGACCTGCTTTCTGTAACACACATCCCCCCTAGTCCCACTCATCATTCGGTACTGTTGCCTTTCTTTTCTCCAGACTGTTGATGACATTTATGGCTGGTTTTTTCCCAAGAAATAGCACATTTGAAAAACAGGACCTCTTTTTCACTTTTTAGTGTTTTGGCTCAATAATTTCTCACGTGCTAGAAATGGCCCAGCTGATGTCTTGATCTTTCTATCTGTCCCCATCCAAGAGCCATAACCAGCAGTAAAATCTTACTATGTGCACGGATTTTGCCTTTCTTCAGGAAGCCCCATGTAAAATCCCTTTCCTGCTCTGCTCAGTAACACAAATGCAGAAGCCACGTGTGCTGTGTTCCACAGCACCAGGCTGCTGCTCTCCATGCCCAGCCTCTGCCACCCTGCTTGAGCACAGACACTGTGACCACGGACAAAAAGGCCAATGCAATGGAGAAATACGAACATTGGCCCACATTCACATCCAACAGAAGTCTGCGACCAGTAGCATGACACTGCAAACTGGTGTTATGTATAATGTGTAGTGGCCTCCATGGTGCACAGGATTTACCAATGATGTGGAGCTGTCTGTGTCCACGCAAAGTCTCAGAATAGAGTATTTCAGTTGGAAGGGACCTATAATGATCATCTAGTACAACTGCCTGACCGACTCAGGGCTGACCAAATTAACACAAGTCCTCTGAACCTCATCCAAGGAATAGCACACAATGATGAGGGGGGAGAGATGCAGCTTCAGCAGTTACCAGCCTCATGTAGACCTACAGCGGTTCAAACAGACAATTGTTCAGCAAGAGGAACCAAGCAAATAATGTGCCTCTTGGACTTCCATGCATTTCCACATACAAATATTTTCAGAAGAACAGTAAAGATTGACTGTTTTTCCTATGCTTTTTCAAACTCAGCAGTTTGCTTCTCCATCAGAAGTCAGCTCAGCAAAACGGAAAGCTTTTGTGATAACTCATCCATTCATCCAACACTTCCTATAGCAAACAATAAAGGGAGCTCAGCTCACCTCTCCCATGGATCTCACACAGCACATCAGGCTATACAGCAAAGCTGAAACAAAGTGGTTTGGCAATGCAGAGATGAATTACCACACCAGGTAGAGATGAACTATTGCTCCAGGTTTTGAAAGAAGTCCTTAGCTACCTGCTCCTGGCACTTCACTCCCAATACTGGTCTGCAAGTAGGTTGTGTCCATCATGACAAGTTCTGTGATCAGTCAGCTGAGGGGATGCTAATCAGGGCATACATATTTGCACTTTCTGGGACATAGTGCAACAGAAAACAAAGCAGAAAAAAGCCACTTCTTTCTGATAGCTAACCACTACAGAACAATGCTGCTGAAGACAATGGAGGATAGCAATGACTTTGTTCAGTTTAAAAGGAGTGAAATCACTTGAAAAGAGAGTCCTAATACTGTGTTATGTCACACAGTTTTAAACTCATAACCCATGTGCTTTCTAATTGTTCCCCAAAACCCTAACTCTTGCTCTAGGCCACCTGTGCTGCCAAGAATTGCTGCAACTGCTCAGCAAAGGCAGTAAAGTGAGAAAGCAGAAAGGTGCTTGGAGTTCGGAGGCTGGGCTGCAATATCGTTATTTCAATCCAGCAGAAGAAAACCATCTTTTTGAAATCTTACAGAGAGCAATAAATGTGTGTTTCCTGACCTCAGCCATATCTGTTGCTGAAGCCGTGCACATCAGCTTTCCAGATTTCCCAGGTCCCTCTGCAAGATGGCCTGGAACACATGTACACATGGTATTTGGCAATAATAATTCAGAGAAAGTGAAAAACGCTTCTCATTCATTGCAAACAAATGGGTACAGTGCCATTCCAGGCAAACTTCCCCAAAAGCAGGCAGCTGTGTGAATTAAAAATGAAGGGAGTGAAAAGTGAGTGTGGGGGCCCGGAGGAATCCGTAATAGGAAATGTGTGGGAAAGATTACTTCAAGGAAGGGAGTAGGTATCTAGGAGAAGAGCAAGCTCCAAATGCAGCCTTTGCTTTCTGCTCTGGAGGAGCAGAGCTCTGCCCATGGCCAGCACAGGCATATGCATTGCCAGGGCTGCCAACCACAGCCACCACCAACACCCTGCTCCCAGCATGGACCCTCATCACTCACAGCCAAGTTATCCCCAAAACAGTAACTTCTGCCACTTTAAAGCCTTGACATGCTGTAGGTCTGGGCACCTTCTGAGAAATTTCAGGCTTACATTTCCTTCCAGGTTTCTTCCTTGTAGAGGCTTGCTTTGTCAGGGCCTTTTGTAGATAAAATTTAATTCTCCCTTTACCTTTGGCATACATGTATTTATTTATACACATCTACAGTGCATATGGTACAGAGTACATAAATTGTCTTAGTGACTGGATCTCAATGCAAACATAACTAATTTCATCATCAACGATCACAAGGCTAAAACCAGTTGCTCATCTGATCTTTCCAAAACAATCACAAACCTGCAGATTCATCGTAGCATTTCTATTATCATTGGTGTAAAAAGCTATAAATGTGCTTTCCTGAAGGTTCACAGGGAATAACGGCTGGTGGCAACATCACCTGTGAGTCACGACAGGATACCTCTTGTTGGGAGTGGTTTTGCTTTCCCTTGTAAAAGCTCTGTTGTGTTCACTTCACTGAAGTTTAACTTGGCTATGATTTCATGACTCCCGCATTCATGCTGCCCCCTGGCCAAGCCATAGAATAGCTAAAGACTCAGTGAGGATGAGTGACATCATCAACCCAATACAGTAGCTATTCAGATGTACGCTGTGGTCTCCTTACATAATCACCTAATTTTAGCTACTGAGTGAGCCACATACAGTACCACAGTGCATTATGACCGCCAAATAACTAATATCCAGATGCTTTTTCCAAGGTTCTTTTATTTTCCTGGTTTAAAATTGTTTCCTTAGGCAAATCTCAAGGTGTTATTTTCCCTTAAGCAAACTCTTTCTTCAAAACATGTTCAAGGCTTCTGCTGCTCCTGATCACCTTGACACATCATTAGCTGGTCATCACAGCAGTAACGGTGCTCGTGGCTCTAATATACAGCACAGGACCCCGGGATTTTACAATGACTGCCAATGAGAACAGCCCTAACAAAACAGTAAGGTGATACAGGCTTCAGTTCAAGCACCAGTCACAGACGTGCTCAAGTAAAGGCAGCTGGTTTGCTAAAAATAGCTGATTCCTTGTAGTTTTACAAAATATCTATGAAAATACTTTTTAACTCAGAAATATTTTTGGGCAAGGACTCTTCTGCAATGTGCTACAACAACAGCATCTGCAAGCCCTATTCCCTGTAATCAATAAACAGCAGACACACGCATATTTCATGCCATTTATAGGTACAAACTCCAGATACAAATCAGATGTGGTAGCTTAGCTGTGCTAGCAGTAGAATTGGAAGCCCCTCAGATGGATGTTCCACTTCTGAAAAATAAGTAAGAAAGCAGGGCTTTCACTGCAGGAATCCCCTGCACAATTTGCACCTGGGAGCTGTTTATGCTTTCCAGGTAAGTTGCATACTATGCTCCACAGATCTCACCACATACAAAACCAAGCCAGTGATCGTATTTGAAGCAATTTACCCTTCTTCAGCTTTTTGACTGATATTTTTACATAGCTATGCTCCAGCAATGAGAATTATAGCTTTAAAAAACTCTCTATTTCTACAGTGTTTTTCATCTAAATGACCTTACAAAATAAATCTCCGAAATTCTAATTGTTAATTGCTCAGGAGTTCCTGTGCCTGTAGAAATTTATTAAAATAGGGTGACAGATTTGGTCGCAATTACAGAAAAGAAAAGATACAAGACTACTTAGAGTGTTTGTACAAAGGCACTTTATTATGGAGCACACAGAAGGAGATTACATGTAAAAGCTGACTCCTATATTATGATCCCCAAAACCACAAAAACCCAAAGCTCTGCTAATCTCCCCCATTCCCTTTCTCTCTTCGCACACTCCCCTCGCTGCTGCCCAGAGCTGTTCTCCAGCCAGGAGTGCTGGCAGCCGGTCCCTGTCCCTTGTGTAATCAACTAGCTCACCTCAGAGATATGCTCACATTGTGCTGGCGCAGGCTCAGTTCTTCCTCTTTGCAGTGCTACTCTCTGCAGACAGAACTCTGGCCCAGAGTTCTAGTTTCTGTCTAGTTAAAACAAAACTAGTGTCTTTGTGACAATTTCTGGAAAAACAAACATGCTAATACCCAAGGCAACCTCCTCATTGGCTCACGTAACGGCAGCTCCTTAGCACTCGTTTCCATTAGCAGAGGTGCTGGCTCTTGAACTCTAATTCACTCTATGCTACTGGCGCAGTATTTTTGATTGTGGTGTTAGGAGGAGTCAAACAAATCACGTTACTGTTGGGAGCTGAACGTTTGTGCTGCTGAGGGCAACTAGCTGTGCACGGCTTTCCCCTCCAAGCACCTACTAATGATACCATGATAATTAACAATAAAAACTTTCCATTGGTAAAAACTGACTGTAAAATTCCCTGTAAAAGAAAACAAACCACACTTAATTGACAGATTAAAAATTAAACCAGAGCTCAACCTTGCAGGAATGCTGAGTGAAGCAAACAGGAATACCGATCATGCCTCAGGAAAGGAAGACAGTCTAGCTGTCCCACTGGGGTCTTGTCTGTTTGTCTAGGCATTCATAAACAGCATAAGCGAAATAGCAAGGTTTGATTCTGCCCAGGACTGTCAGATCATTCCTGCAGGCAGAGGGCCCTACATTTGAGATTCCAATCATTTTTAATTAAAATAACCCTGGCTCCCAAGCAGTGCAGCATGATTCAGTAATATACAGCACCAATGCTGAGCCTGGGTTGTGGAGAGCCAGCACAGCACCCTTCTTCCCAAAGGAAGTGAAATGTTCCTCAGCCATGCGCAGAGAGCAGCACGCCAGGAGGAGCAAGTTAGGGAGCAGATTGGAGGCAGACAAGCACAAAGCAGAAATAAGCAATGTGGCAGTCCAGGTATATTTCCAGAGGAGCCATTTCCACCTGAATTGCCAGTGTGATATGCCTGCAACCTGAGGATTCAGTTTCTTAGGACAACCGAACGGCTGCTGATGCAGTTACACAACACTGTTTGTAACTCAGTTACAGGCACAATCCCACAGAAGTTAGATTTCAACCACAAGGTGAGAGTATCTCCCTGGTTTGAAAAGATGCCTTACAGACTTCCTCACAGCACAGAGATGCTGGTAGAACACCAAAAGGATACTGAAGTAGCTGAACTATATTTCTAGATCTGCCACTAATCTGACTTTGATTAACTCTCCTCATATTTGCATTTCTGTTTCTTCAAGCCTGCAGTAATAGTTGTTTTTCTCATTTAAATTCTTAGAGCAGATGACACCATCTCTGATCATAGGTTTGAGAAGCACTTACAGAATACAAGCATGAACTTGAACAAGGATTCTTGTAGCACAGCAAAAAGGAAAGGTGGGAAGCAGGGATACTCTGTAGAATTTGGGTAAGTTATTTCCGCACCCAGCACTGTTTAAACTGTTCTATGCCAGAGTGGCATACTGTCCAGTATGCTGGACAGTAGAACAAGTGGTTAAAAGGAACAGAAAGTATATGTAACACTGTGATACTTATTTCCGGAATTAAAGCTTCCCTTTTATTTTTTTTAGTGTAAAAAAGAGTTAAAAGCTAGTAAGAATTAACAACAGAATCCTGAAAATGGACATTTTATAGAGCCTCAACCAAAAAGATTATCACCTTGTGAACAGCAAAATCTCTCATGGCATTTGGGAATGTGACAGCTGTCATATTCTTTGAAACTTTTTTCTGAAATCTTTCTTGCATTACAGGATGATTTTATGACAGTTTTGGAAAACATTATGGACCCTCTGAAAATTGACTCATTTTTTATGACCATGGGCTGTGACGCATAGGTATGCATTACCTTCATCCCACAACCGGCCTGGGGTGCCTATCTGCCAGCCCCACCACTTCTTGAAAGGTTTCCTAAAAAAGTGTCAGTGCCAGAGAATTCCAAAAGCCTGAACTTCAGGGCTGAGAGTAACTAAAAGTGGGTGCCTTGGCACTAGGGAAAATCTCACCAAGATAATTTTCAGCACAACGTCAGTCTAACTCTATCCTCCTTTTAGTTTTTCTTTTTCCATTTTGTGGTGCTCTGGGCTACTCCAGTGCATTGTTCTATTCTGCCAAGGGTTAATATGTTTTGTGCAAGTGTACCCCAGTGTCAGGTGTCTCAGTCTAAAATACCTACTGCAGACTCCTCCACTCGTTCCTTCATTGACTGTGCCTCTCACTGATTACAGGGCCAGCTCCAGTTTCCCTGGTCCTCTACATTTCATCCAAGACACTGCCTTAATTAAGGTAAATATTCCCCGAATAACTGCTCATCCACACAGTTAATGCACCACTTGATATATGTAGCATGTTGCTTCTTGGTCACAATTGCCTGCATAGCATGTCCCCATCAATAACAAAAACAATATATGTACACATCTATGTGTATACAAATGGTTGTCACATTAAAGACAAAGCTGATCTCAGTTACTTTAGCATGTGACCCGTTAATCTGCAAGAAGATTGTAGTTTGAACCACTAGGTTTTGTCATATATTTTTTGTCAGTGTAACACAGAACACTCCTTTCAGAATAATTTTGTAGGTAATCTTCAGCACTCAAGGATACCCTGCCTTGTGATAGTGACCAGTAGCAGAGTCACTGCAGGATGAGGAAGAGCCTCCTGTGAATCAGAAGCCTGCTGTGCTGGCATGGTCCACGCACCAAATTTTACAAGGATCATGGATCTGGAAGTTAAGCATGGGCTGGTTAGCAAATTAACAAATCCAGGAATTATTTTCCACCTTACTACTGGTGGAATTGGTTTATGAACAATTTATAATGTGCTGCTAAGTCCAGTATTAGGCTTACTTTTTCCTTGATGTATATTTCCTTGAAACCTATATATATTGTTATATATGGGGGACAAAAAAAAAAATTCAAAGACCCAAATGTTTAAAGGTTGTTTTTACAAGGGAAAAACGTCTGTCCCAACAATTCATGAGAAACTCTTAAAACACAGCACCTGAACCACATCCATATGGATAACAGTATGACTGGGCAGAGGTCAGCAGAATTGCTTTCCGAAGCGTTAGATTTCCAAACTAGAGAGATAAAGTTTATCTTCCTGCAACTTCCCTTGAAAACTCCAGGGTTTTAAGGATGCAAAGAGCTGCACTTACAAGCAGGAGAGGAAAAGCAGATTTTTAAAGCTGATAGGAGACACGAGTGCCTCTCAGAGAGTCAGCTAAATTTGCAGGACTCCAAATAGAAGGGAGCACTTTTGACCTGTAGTACACATGACATCAGCATCTGGTGTTCGCAAAAGGAGAACCCTCTGTGCTGTACTAACCAACCCGATTTTCAGACGAACACCATTGCAACCACTTTTTTTCTCCTCAGTGGCTGCGAGACAGAGCATGCCACACTCCCCGTCCGGGTGTCACTCAAGCTGCTCCATTGGGAGCAGTTCTTTTGGCAAAAGCTCCAAGTCCATTTTTTTGTCTGCCTCATCAGAGGAAACACAGAAACACAAACTGCCATTCCCCAGCTCTGGTGTAGCTGACAGTCATCCCACCACAGAGGAAAAAATAATCTGCATTTTGAATTATTGTTTTCCAGATGTATTATCTTGCATTTGTCAGGGTGACTTCTTGTTATTTCCTGCTTCTCTTTTTTCAGCGGTGTTTGCAGTATTCATCGGCATCATCTGTTAATTTCATTAACATCCTGTTTAACGATCTCTAAGGGGGTAGTTTATAATGATGTTACACAAAACCGGACATAAATTCCCTAATCCTGCAGCATCCCACCGACCACCTCCCACTCATCTCTGTGCCCTATAATTTATCATGACCTGTCTCCTTGTTTTCTTCAAGAGCTCATGCTGTGTTCGTACAACATGCCATTTTCAGGTGAAAATTCCTGCTTTTCCTTTGACTGTCACATTGTGACTTTAAGGATTGAATTAAACTTCTCTAAATGGTTACAATAACAACACAGTTTTGCCCCAATTCTGTGTTGCACTAGTAGGCTATGGGGACATGGCTATATAGGTGCTTTGTTGATACAAACTACAGTGGTATTACTGTAACAAACTGGAAGCTTCATATTCTCCCCAAAACGTTAATATAAAATATTATTAACTGAGCCACTTAAATATGTATCAAAACACACTGAAATTATTCTATGAATAATCAAGGAGATCTTACTGGAAAACGCTATAAAAACTTATTCGAGCTGTTGTTGGTAACATTGCTTGCAAACTATTTTGAAGATGCTGTTTGTAATATTCCGGATGTTGCCTCTGCTTAGTCAGGTCATTTTAATTGAAGAGCCAACTGCAAACTATACACCAACTTCCTCACAGCATGGCCCCCTTGCTGATGCCACCGGTAGAGGGTTAGAAGATCTGAACTTTGCCAAGGGAAGGATTTGTTAGAATCACATGCAGACTCCTAAGTTTTCAGAGTCCTTTGCTTGCATAACCGTTGCAAACTGAGGTTTCACTGTACTAGGAAGATGCCACCAAGTGACAAGGGAAGAGAATAATAAATGAAAAGGAAAATCCCCAACTGGCACAGAATGGCTGCACTACAACTTACGCGGTTTACATGGGATGAAGAAGCATGCCTACATCATCATGGCTTGGCTTCGCGGACGAAGATTTGGGAAGGGCTTTGCCCACGCTTATTGCAAGCGCGCTGATGGCTGAAAAGGCCAATGCGGGATAGGCAAGACCAGTTGCAAAGAGCACACCGGAGGGTCTCCTTGGGTGGTATTGCCGTTTCGTCCCTTGCCTGTCGCTACAGGGCTTTGCAAACGTGAGTACACCCTTCAAGCCTGCGCGGTGGATTTTTTAGGTGAGGCGCAGCGTGCGCAAGACTGGCCCCACCCTTTACACCTGAGGTTCATCTGCCAGGGCCTAGCGAGCTTGGACGGTGACAGCGAAGTCCTCAGGTCGTAGGTTTGGTTAGAGTATCCTTCTCTTAGATGGATGGCCTTACAGGGCTAAACGAGCTCCATCTGCCCGGGTTTGGAGTTAGAGTTGTCCTTCTCCTAGGATGGTTGCCCGAAGGCTAGTGAGCCCATCCTGCCCGTGGACACACTTTGTCTGACCCTTCAGTTGAGACCTGTCAGGCTTGGGAGACCCTACCGGAGGCATATGCCACCATCAGCATAGCTCTCAACTTCACAAGGGCACGCAAGCTCTTCCCCACGGCAAGGGGGTGCCCGTGAAAGAGATGCCTACATACAACGCCACAAAAATAACTGCTGCAGAAAAAGTCTGCTTAACAATACAGCTGGAATTGTTTTACAAACAATCCCTAGTAGGTACCATCTACCATCCCTCCAGAAGCTAAGCTGATGGCTTAAGTCTGATGGGACACTGGGGGAGATGGGCGTTGTGATGAGTTGTTAGCATCCCTAGCTCTTTACCAGGAGACTGATGGTGGTGGGGGTTCTTCCTCCCCACTCTAGAATCTGCTGGGGATTATTCTTATATATTTTGCAAGACATATTAACCCCTTGCTTGCTCTTTGCTGCTCTGTAGTTCCATGTTATGCTCAGGTTTACAATCATGGACTTTCTATTTGTTAGATACTTGATTCCCCCTCCCGCCCCGCTTTGTTATACCCTAAAACCAGCTTACCCAGCTCCCAAAGTTGTGTTCTCTCAATGACTAGAAATTACCACTGGCAAGTTCCTGTTAGCCCCAGGGCTGCTTGTTTAGTCCTGTGTCCACAGCTTCAAAGCCTCTGCTATCACCCCTTCCAGTACTCCTCTGTGCTGCACTTTAATTCTAGGGTCATCAATATTTTGTTCAACAGAGAACAACCACATGGAATTACTACTTACCAGTTACTCAGCCATGAATGATGACATTCCCCATCATTGTACAAAGCTAAACAAAACTTAAACAAATGAAACAGTGGTCATCTCGTTGTTAGACGGCAGCTGAAGAACCTCAGAGCTTCAGGCTGCCCAAGACAGGTCCAAACCCAGGCAAGTCCTTCAAGCCTCTTAGCTTAATACAAGACCTTGGCCTACTAGCAATGGCAAGTCTGTACTAAAGGGCATACCATGCTGCACAACAGAACCACAGAATGAAGCTAACACAGGAGAGGGATGGACCAGAAACGCAGGTTTCACAGTCACGTGCACGCTCTGCAGAAATCAAGGAGGAACGGCAAGAGACAATATCCAGTCTAGAGCAAAGTGCCCCTAAGGATGTCAGGAACAGATACTCGGTGGTCAGTGGCATGCAAGTAATAGAAGTATAGACAGTGCCTGAAGACAGAGACTTCCAGAGATCTCCAACAAATTCCAGGTTTCTCAGCATTTGAGCATCACGGAAACCTGCACACTAAGAGCCACCTAACACCTGCAAGCTAAGGGTCATGTACACTCCTATGTTCTTAAATTACCCACATTGTAGTCCGAGTGATCTTAACAAGCATTAAAACAGGCTAGAAAAATGCCTAAAGATGATGATTTTCAGTACACTGTTCCTGAGGCCACTGGAAGAACAGATGGTGAACAGGAAAGCCATGGAACAAGTAGCACTGCTGCTTCCATCATGCTTGGAGTTTCCGGAAGTCAGTGTGTGGGCAACACAATCTCCATGAGCAAGGAAACCGCGTATCTCATTGCAGTATCACAGATCTTGGCGGGTGTGAATGCAGTAATTCAATCCTAGTGCAGACCAGATCAGGTATGTGGCTAGCCCTGCTGCCAATTCGCAGCTTGCACCAGACTACAGCAGATGACATTTTTTATTATAGAAGGAGTCTTAAAGCAAGTGAGAATTCAGGATCAAAACACCTAACTGAGACAGGCTGGAAATAGGTTCAGAGGGTAAAGTACTGAAACACTGAACGCAAGGAGTTCTTGAGGTCTCCCACGTCTAACACTGTTAATGTCAGAAGGATTCTGCTGAACACAAAAGGGACAGAGCCATTAAAAAAATGCTGAAACCAAAAGATGTGAAGGGAATCCAGCAACTTCTAGGAAAGCTAACTGAAAAAATTCTGAATGCATTAACTAGAAGCTTTTGAACACTTAAGAAAATTATCACCACAGGAAACATTTACCTCCCAGACATACGGGAAACCGTATGGATTTGCCACTAACCACCAGCTTCAATAGCGGCTTAGCTGAATGACCAAAGAATACAGTTGTACATCCGCTGACAAGAAGAAGCTGTAAAAAGTTACAGGCGCTTTTGGGCCCAGAGAAAATTCAAAATACTCTGAACAAAACGGTAATACATTTTGAAAAAATGCAATGAAATTCAGTACAAAGGACAAACCTCAGTATTTAAGGATAACACATAACCACTATACAGTGAACTGGCTAGGAAGCAACTCCGCAGTTGAGGTTCTGGAGTTTGAGAGAGGTGAGGACCTGAACACAAATCTGTAACACCAAACTGGGGAGAAAAAAGTGACTGTAATGAGACATGCAAACATTTTTCCTGTTTACTCGGTAGTGCTGAAAACGTAGCTTCGTCTGAAACACTGAATACCTGGTAGGAAGTGCACTTCTAAGTATGTGGACAATCAGAACAAGGCAGAGAAAAGCAAAAAAACTATGATATGCCAGAAAACATAAACCATATAAAGGAAAACTAAGAGAATAAGAGGAGACAGGAGAAAATAATAAAATTCAAACATAATAAAAAGCTGCTGCAAAGGGGAATGTCAAACTGACTTCCATGTCTGCTGGGAACAGAATAGGAAATAGTGGGCTTATTTTGTTGCAAGAATGTTTTTCTTAGAGATTATGAAAATTTTTCTACTACTAAGAAGAATGAAACATTGGAACAGATCGTTTAGGGAGACTGTGCAGTGACTACCACGGGAGCATTTAAAGTGCTGATCCAATAAACACGCCAGAACTGGTTCAGGAATAGCAGCAACTTTAGTCAAGGATGGTCTATACAACTGCTCATGGACCCATCTAGTCCAGTTTACCTACTGCAGGTATTAACCTGTTGCATCTACTATTTCATGACATGACAAGGAAGAAGGCCAGAAATTGCAGGAACACTTCTTTGAAAGAGTAAGAAAAATCTTAAGTACTAGCCCTGACATACAACAGCCTCGCATGATAGCTAAAGTTAAAAAAAAAAATCAACCCAAAACTTACTGTCTATGCTTTCTGAATCAGTCTTCTTTTTCTCAGAGTACAAGATAAACATACTGTCTGATCGTTAGCCATTAAAAAAAAAAAATCATAAACTATTGCCAAGGCACTCAAGCAACACATAGGTTATGGAGATTCCAACAAGCTGATCTGAGTAAAAGACACTGCTGCCAAAGTGGGAGATGGTCAGCGTGCTCCAATACCTTTGTGTGCAGGACAGGAAGCTTTGACAACCAAAGCAAATTTCAACCAGGATGATATGTTACACAAATATCTTGTGTTTCAGAGCTATCCAGACTGAATGAAGCAATTAGACATTGAAGACCCAGAGGATGGATGAAGTGCATATTGTACACAAAATTATGTTTGAATGGAACTG
The DNA here is from genome assembly GCA_009769605.1 of Bucorvus abyssinicus. NCBI lineage: Eukaryota > Metazoa > Chordata > Aves > Bucerotiformes > Bucorvidae > Bucorvus > Bucorvus abyssinicus. The sequence goes on from CM020063.1 coordinate 14,690,950, forward strand.
GCCAAAAATCCCAGCAGATTTAAAAACTGATGCAGTAAGATGCATCTATGCTTCAGCACCAGGCAAGCATAAGGATATCTCTGCTAGCCAGGTATCCAATTTTTCATTTACATGTATGCATGAAGTAATTCAACACATGATAAGAGCTCAGGGATCGACAACAGGGGACAGAACCTCATGAAATCCTAGCCTATCTGGGGTAGAAGGTCAGAACAATCCTGATGATTTTTAATGAGGGACTGTAGAGCTTTCAGTTCCCATTGCTGAAAGGCAGGCTAAGAGGACATACAGGCATTTAACATGACGACGAAATAGAAGAACGATTCTGCAACATTATTGTGACTAACAGGCCACATCAAAATTCAAAAGATTCAGTATTAAAGGAGGATGTGACCTACAAATGTCTCAAGCTGGGCACCCCAAAGGCATCACAGGTCAAAGAAACTAATGGATAAAGATCTAACCAAGAGGATGGCACTTCAGCTCAGCAATGTTACCCATTGCAAAATACTCCTCAGGGTCCAGCAGAGATTGAACTGATAGCATACTCATCATTTCTCTTCCCATAATACATATTTTTCTACAGCCCAGCAGACAAAAGGCAGGCAGGACAAAGAACATTAAACAAGGCATGCAGTTAATAAGCGAGGACTGGAAGTCTCTGAGCACAAATTCACAGTTCTTTCTATCAATCACAAAAACCACACACAGAAGTATCACCTTCAGTAAATCTTAGGTCATAGGAAGTAGTCCGGAGAGGAACTTAAACAATCATAAAGTAGTTGCAAACAGCCAGAGAAAAAGTTCCAGGACTCCAAGACAGCCTTGGCAATCTTCTCACCTGTTGCACACAACTTAAAAAATAAGACAGGACAACAGAATAACAAGGATAGGACAAGACAAAGGACTACACAATTACAATAAGACCTCTAGACCAATAGCAGCAAAACCAGGAATGGGAAACTGGGCTGACCACTAGGTAGTGGGCTGAAACTATCTGTCAGGAAAAGCCTTGGTCCTATGGACAGGCTTTGTAGTACTAAACAGCTGGTCTTAACTAGTCATCAGTACAAAGGACAAAAGACTCAAAGTTGTTACAAAGAAACATCTTGAAACTGCACAGAATATGCAAAGAAAAGTCCACATTTGGAGAAAGCACCATGGAAGCCATCCTGCATGCCAAAATGCTAGCAATGATTGTGGCACCCCTGTAAGTAAGTCTTCTAAGGAGGCGAAGAAACAAAAAGAGGCCACCTTGTTTCAGAAATATGGAAACAAAAGTCCATCTGGACTCTGGCCACATTAACACTGAATAAGGAAACATGGAGGACCAAGATTACAACTTGGCAGTTACTAAAACCTTGGTCCTCCATGAAGTTTAAAAGAAAATCAGGTTCATAGAAAATTAATATAAGCATACTTCCTAATATTCCAGTTTGCATGTAGAGTTCCATCTTTCATAACAAATATTTAATCATTAATATTTTTAATGTTAAGATTTTACCCTGGACAATTCAAAGGGTTGAGTCACAGTTTGCCATCCCAAGTATGCTCAAGCAGAGTGTTCATATCTCTTTCCTGACTGGATTAACTCTTACCACTAGAGTAGTTCAAGATTAAAAACTGCTTTTAAAAATGTGTTAAGATTTGCCTTGTTGGTGAACATGCCTGAAAATCCAGCGTAAGGACTACTGCAAACAAACCAAGCCAAGAGTTAAAGTATAGGTACAACTTAAGTTAGTTTGAAATCTTTTTAATACATACCTGCACAGGCACCATTTCGAATTCTAGGCTGCTAAAACAGTCATTCAAGACAATCACTGTAAGTTCCAATGATGAACTCTGAGAGAAATTCTAACAGAACTTTCGCAGGGTTCACTTACAGAACTAATTCTTCCAAGAATTAGGAAGGAAGATCTAGCTGATATAACTAACACAAAAGGAGAAGCTCCGCTCAAGCTCAGAGAAAAGCTGCAGCATTTTTCCTCATCTGCCTTTCCCTGCAGCTCTGCTCCCTAAGCCACACTGCCTCAGTGAACAACTAACAAAAGAAATGATAAACTGTTACTATTCAGCCTAAAACCAAGGACATACTAATCCTTTAAAAATCTTATTCAAGTATTTGAAAATACTTTATTTTGTAGTGCATTGTTTGGATGAAAAAAACCACAAAAATAGCCTTAAATGAAAAAATGCCACTTAATATTTATTTGCTGAAGGGAGGATATTGCATAGGGAGGTCTGTAGCAGGTCTTCTTAACTACTCCTGCTCTTTTTCTGGCACTTCTTTTTCTCCTCCATTTACTGTCCACCTAGGTATTAAGTCCTTCATTCTACGTATTACAGCTGTAATTGTAAATTAAGCACTGATTCTAGGTAAGCATGTACTAAAATATTTTTATAATAATTTTAAAATATTTTTAAAAGGCACAAAGACAAGTTGTGCATTATTTAAAGAAGTTCCGCTCTGATCAAAAGACTACACTGAGTGAAAGCAGTGGCAATATTTTGTCGTGGGAATGTTATGCCAATGCTCATTACACTTTCCAAAGTCAGGCTTACACTTCCCTAAAGTATAAAAATGATAATTGAGAAAGAAAGATAAGCTTGGAAAAGGAAATCACACAATGAAACAGTGATGCAGAACAATGCTTAAAAAAAACCCCCTAAGCTCTGCTGACTATCATGACCACATGCTTGAGGTTAGGAAAGTGATTAAGTGCTTTGCTAAATATAGCCTTAAAATATGCCTTCAGAATCTATTCATAATTAAGAAAGCTCAATTGTTTATGATGTCTATTACTCTCTTAGTGGAAAGGCAGAGTGTATGCTATATTGTATATTATTATAATCACAATAGTTAGCATATTGTGTATTATTATAATCACAACAGAAATGCCTAAAAATAACCTTTTCTAAAGGAGATTAGTTTTAAATCTGTCCTTCATTCCATGTGACATTCAAAATTGCAATTTTGTGTTAAACAATGAAAAATTTCATTATTTAAGAAACCACTTTATCAGTCAGTATCATCAGATAGTATCAGTCTTCAGAGAGCATGAGGTAGGATATACATAATGCAGGCATACAAAGTCAATAGTTACAAAGACCTGGTAATAAACACACAGCTCTGCTCTATCCTAATGCATATCATTACAGACTAATAGGGACAGGAAGCCTGAACAGAATTTTGCATCAGCTAGGCAATAAACATGTTACTTTTCTTAAACCAAAATATGTAGTTGTCCATTCCAATTTCACATTGTTGAGAAATAAAAGCTGTATAAAATAATACTGTGAGATACTACACATACTTAAAAGGATCATCATTCAAATAAAGAGAGACACTATAAAATATGTTTTCTAAAATTCACAGAGAGGGCTAAACTACATTAGACTTGTGTGAACACACAAATGAACTAAACTGGATTATTCCACATTAATCTAAATAAAAGTGTAAACTTTGTTGGACTTATAACAAGATATTAACTAGAAAAAATAAAAAGGAGTCTGAGAAACTGTTGTTTTATTTATCTATTTGAAATCACTGAACACTGTCATGACACAGCATTTGTAAAGTTGGCAGTAATTAAAAAAACATTTGGCAATACAATGAATTCACTAGAGTTCTATTTATAAAGAAGTAGATGTGTAAATGTGGTGCTGAGGGACATGGTTTAGGGACCCTGGCAGTGCAGGGTGAACAGTTGGACTCGATGATCTTAGAAGTCTCTTCCAACCAGATGATTCTGTGATTCTATGAAGTATTTTTCATTTAAATCACAAAGCTAAATAACTGACACAGAGAGGAGGGGTGTTTGTTTTTTTGGTTTGTTTGTTTGTTTTTTTACACAAATAACTCATTACTTATTACAAAATTCAAATATGGGATTACAATCCAGTGTAATACAACAATTCTTTTTTGCACTGCAGCAAGTTTTATGAAGTAATTTTTGATTTCACACTTCGAGCCACTACCACAAAATAAAGAAATAAATGCCGTACTTTTGTTTCAAATGCTCTAAACTTATTATTTAAACCAAATTTTTCAAATTTTACGTTTTTTTCCATTCTGGCTTGTCTGTTTCATCATCTTCTGGTTCGACTTCTGCAAAAACTGTTTTTGGCTGTGTCCTAGAAAATATTAAAAAGATTAAAATAATGGCCACACTACAATTCTTTATCACAAACTATATTAGACATGCACTAGACACAAATGATGTCCCTTCTATACTTAAAAGAAAGAGCATCCTAGACCTGCCCATTTTTCATTTTCAACATAAACCTACCACCTAACCTTCTAAGAACTGAAGACACTGGGATCTCTCAGGCAAAGAACAGGAATAACAAACGCACCTCTTTTGCAAGTATTACTTCCTCATCAGCTCACAATCATTATCTGGGTATTCCATAATAAAATTAAGATAGAGGAGAGGAACAAATCAATTTAATACAATGCTAGAAAAATGGAGCCATGGAATGAGAAGACCAGTGATTTTTAAAAAAGAAACATCCATTTTGATACACTGCAGTATGTCAGCAGTCAGTAAGTGAAAACAGAACAGCTAAGCCAGGTTTCTGGCTAAGCCTATGCATGAAAAAACCAGCTTCTCCTCCAGAGACTTTGTCCGGCACTACTGTAACATAAAAAAACCTAATGATCTGCATATGAGAACACAGTGTATTCTACAGTCTAGCTTGATGGTATCTATTCCTCCTCTGTTTACTCGTATTTAAATAACACTTAAATTTTATAAAAATAATTATTGATTACTTTTTAAACGAACACAGTATCAAGTAGTATTTCAATAAACTGTTTGGACATTTAGTTCCCCTGTTTTACGCTTTAATCTCTGCATGGTGCCCACTTCCAACCTAATTGTCAGAACAATCACTGCGGAGCTGAAACTACTCGATTTCTGATGCTGGCGGTGCTTGACTTCTCGTTACAACAGACATGCTGAAGTATAAAACACAGCCAAGGCCAGTTGTCATCTCATTAATGTATTAACTAATGTTTTTACAGTGGTCTAAGGATGTGAAGCACTACTATTGTTGTAACAACTGTTATTTGGCAGACTCTACAAAATGCATATAAACCTTGACAAAACTGCATCTGCGTTACTTATCATAAAAAGCATAATTCAGCATTGACTCTGAGTTCAAAGGGTAAATAGCAAGCCACGAGCTATTAAAGAGCAGGATTCTCCACTTGCTAATTATGTGGCACAATAGGGATATAAAATCACCAAAACTAAACAAAGACAACTTCCCTCATATACAAGACCTTTCTATTGGCCTGCCTTCTCTTCCATCCTCCAAACCTGCCATGGCGAAAAGTACACTAACATGTTCCAGAGATGGTCCTACTGCAGGACTCTACTGGCACATGGTCCCTGGGTGCAGGCTGTATGACTCATTACAACTAAGCAGACCTTGTACCTGGATAAGGAACTAGACTAAGGGAAGTTACGAGTCATTCTGTTCCACACGGAAAGCAAAACTAAAATTTTTAACAATTCAAATTTAAGAATTTAAGAAGTTAAGAATTTAGAAAATAGTTACATAAACGCTACGTAACCAATCACTGAAGGAGCATTTTAAAAAAATTAATAAAATAAAATCAACATTCAATCCAAAATGGACAGCAGGGGTGAGGGATTTATTGGTTAATATTCTGGATTTTGATAGCTGCTGAAGAGGTGGAACACATGGAATCTTCTATTTCTTCAAAACATATTGATGGAAGTTTATTTAGCCCAATCTAACAGTGTACTTTCTTTGTATCACAATAGACAAAAGATATCTAAATGCTACATAGGATCACATCAGGTCAGCATTGAGATATTTGTTAGCAAAGCGCAACTCATCAAGTGTAAACCTACCATTTCTGACCACACACTCTGCAACTGTCATAATTCTGGTCAGAAACTTCCAACCAAGAAGGACTTAATTTGTGAAATAAGCAGCAGAACCTAAGTATTTTCCAGGACAGAGAAAAGTTATAGACTTCAGCTAATATAAGTATGCTACCGAGTCCAGTAAAGCTGGGGGTGGGTTGGCAGGAGGAAAAAAAAGAACTGTACCACAATCTACCAGCAACCAGCTAAAGCAAAAACATACAGAGGAAATCAAGTCTGCGTGCTATCTTGTTTTTTAAAATTACCATGAAATGGCCGTAGCCTCGGCTGAACTGAAATATAAACTGTTCCACCTCCACAAGTTACACAGCAGTGACTGGGGCACCTACGGTGATTCATATGCCTGACCATTTTAAAGATATAAACATAGAAAACTCTGCTTTTGTTACAGCATTATCAGCAGTGATCATTTAATTTCAACACAAATTGTTCTGCTTAGTAACTGCACTAGAGATTGCCAGTGTAGTAGGAGTTTGCTGCATGATTAATATTTATACAAAAATTAACAAAGCATGTTTGCTACTTCGATTCATTTTTATTTCTGAGGGCTAAATAATGCATGTGGAAAGCTGTGTACTTTTTCCCCATCAACTTTCTCAATTTTATTTATCCTTGATTTTAGGGGTTGATTCCAGTTCGTTAGAGATCTGCTTGGCAGATCCCATGGGAGAATGCCATGGAGGACAGAGGGGCCTAGGAGAGCTGGTTGAGCTTTGAGGACAACATCCTCAAAACACATTCCATCCCGTGAGCACAAAGTGAAGTTTGTCAGAAGCCTAGTATGGATGCACACGGATCTCATGACTGAGATAAACCCCAAATCCCCAAATGCAAGAATACAGACAGAAGCAGCCGGGACAGCCTTAGCCAAGAGGAACAGAGGCATTACTTGACCATGTAGGAATAGTTGGGAAAGCCAAAGCTCAGCTGGAGTTGAAACTGGAAAGAATTGTAAAAGGCCACACTTAAGAGTTTCTACAACTATACTGCAGTCAAAGGAATGCCCAATGGGGCAGGTAACCCACTAATGCAGGATATGGAAAAGGTCAAAATACTTGGTGCTTTCTTAGCTCTATTTTCCCTGATAAGGTCTGTCCTCATGTCTCTGAGGACCCCTACACTACCAGCAGAGTCTTTGGGAGGGAGAGAGACATTTCCAATAGAAGAGGAAGAGAGGGACAGGGAGATTGTAGTGCATTGGACATACACAAATCCATAAGATCAAATGGGATCCAAAGGTACTGAGGGAACTGGCCAATGTCACTGCAAGGGCACTCTATCATCTCTGAGAGGTCATGGTGACCGGAAGAGGTTCACTATGACTAGAGAAGGAAAATATCATCATCTTTAGGAAGAACAAAAGGAGAATTTGGGGAACTACAGGATGGTCAATCTAACCTCGGTCCCTGGGAAGGCTATAGAACAAATTCCCATGGAAGGCATTTTCAGGCACATGAAGGACAAGAAGGTGATAGGGGACAGCCAGCACTGGCTTTAGCAAGAGCATAATATGTTTGCCAACCAGGCTGCTGGAAGAGGCTACCCAGAGAGGTGTTGTGGAATCTCCATCCTGAGGATATTCAAACTGGGCTGGGCAAGTCCCTGAACAACCTGAATCTAACTGGACCTGAGCAACCTTATCTAAGTGAACATACTTTAACTAGAAGGTTGGACTAGGTGACCTCCAGAGGTCCCATCCTACCTAAATTATTCTATGATTCTATGTTTCCACATGACTATCAGCTGAATCCAGTATTTCATATGCTGACAAATGCATTCCTACTGTGGGTTACACTAACAGGCTGCAAACAAAAACAGGAAAACAAAACTAATATGATTTATTCCTACCACGTGTTTCTCTTTATTTCAGTGGTTTTCAACATATTCAGATATGCAGACGCCTAAGAAATTTCCAGGGGTCATGCAGACTGCTTTAGTCACCATAATCCCTCTGATTATGGGTTGTTGTTTTTCTTAGCTACCTTTCAGAGATCTAATAAAAGTAGCTCATTGACATCTGAGGTTTGTAGACTAGCAGCTGAAGAAATACTGCTACAGCTAAACTAGCTGGATATGACAATTGCATATCACAGCATGTGACTCATGGTGCAGTAACTTTTAAAATTTGTGTTTATATTTTACTGAAACAAAGAAAAAACCCATGACTTTCAAGCATGCTTAGAAAGTCATAAAGGCTACTTCCAGACTGAAAAGTGAGAGTTTTCAGCATCAGGCTCCTTTGTATTCATTACCCCACCAACCAGACTGAACCTCAGGGGCTTCCCACCCAGAACTACCAATTTCCAAAACGGATTTAGCTTAAATATACCAACAAGTGCCAACAAAATCACTATTACAAAATATTCTGTTCAGTCCTGCTTCTTAAACTAAAGATACTCGAGCCACTACATGACTAACACATCACAGACTGGCACTGCCACTGAGGAAAAGTTCAGTGAACACAGCACAGCTACAGGCTGCTGCTTCAAGTCATTCCCTTTTCCCTGTGACAAGAAGCCATGACAAAGACAGCAAAGTAGGGGCAACATCACTGACCTGAAAAGTATTTTCTAATAACTTTGGATTGTCATGGTGGGGAAGAAAATTTCACCCTCATCTTCCCTGTGGCACAGAAGACAGTTACATCTGGCCTGATTAGGCCCTTAGCTATGATACTTAGTAATTCCTGCTGATCCTTCAGAGGGGCATCTGAAGTCACTGTAGTATCTCTGTACAGCTGTGTTAAAACAAACAGCTCACAAAGAATGTAACTCTCAAACATTTACAACTGATGCCTCAAGTTCCTTTCCTGTAGTTCTTTACTTGAAATCTTCAATCTGTCCTTCCTTTCCTCTCACTCCACTGGAATGGCTCTTGCCAAGGTCTCTAAAAAGCTTCTTCCTGAAAAACCTCAGTATCTTTTCTTTATTCTCATTCACAATGACTATTCTGCTATGTTGATCACATCTTTTTTGACACTTTATTCAGATTGGGCTTCTGTGACATGTCATCTCCTGATTCAGCTTGTACTACTTATCGTCCCCATATCCTTTTCAGCAGCATCTGTTTTTAACCCATCCTTTTGCCTCTTACATACTTGCCCCTCCTCTTCTGACTCTAATTTTAGGAGAAACAGAAAGGTAAGGCTAACGATAACAAGCTTGAAAAAATTTCAAGTGATAAATAATGCAAATGACAATTTGGCTTCAAGAATAAAATTAGGCATCTTTAACTCCAATTAAAAGGAAATATTTTGCACACGATGTACAAAGTAACAGCAAAAGTTACGTTGCAGGTATTTATCGTAAGATTTATATTGAAGTGAAAATACAATTTAAAAAGCAATAAATCAGTTACCCAATTTCAAATGACCTAATAAGCATGAGTAGCCCAGTCATCAGAAAGTTCGGAAAACTCCAATCAACCAAAAAAAGAGCGTTTCTTAGACAGCCTAAAATTATTTAATAACCATCACTGAAGAAAACTGAGTAACTACAGTTTCCTTAGACATTTTCTTAAGACAGAGAACAAAAAATTGTAAGTGAATAACTATCTGTTAGACAGCACAAACCCAAAAGCTTTGTAGATAGTTTCATACCATATTTAAGCAAAAATTACCTACAAGAAATGTGGAAAAAATGGTAGCAATTATACAATTATAAAGGAAAACTTTGCATTTCACTGTCTTAGCTAATAATTACAATAGTAATTATTGTTAATAATAATTATCAATAAATGTTATTATTAAAATGCTCTCTGCATAGAGTACATTTTAAAGTCAAGCTTTTAGTGCAAGGATAACAGCAGTTTCACTGGAATGAGATTTATCAGCTGACAAAACCATCAAAGCAGCATGCTGTTGGCTGCAGTCCAGTTCCCCCACATATGTATCACCGTCTGGTGTGTAAGTTAATAGCAGTCTGGACTTGCATCCTCCCCACTTCTCTCTTCTTCCCCTGCAGCTACATCTTTAACAAGAAACTGTAAGGACATCTGCCCTCCTGACACAGTAAGCCTTCTGTAATACAGCTATGTTTTAAAACTTTCATGTCTACTACATTGCAGGTGTCAGGGATGAAACTTAATATACAATCAATGAAGTTTCTGAGCCAAAAATATACTGAGCTATATATCTAACTGATGGAATGTGTGACTGTACCTACTTTCAAGAACGGATAGTTGCATATCTCAAATAAAAACAGCTGCCTACACATTCAAAGGGAATTTAATCTCTAGCAAACATGAACTCCCCAAATTAAAAATCAGTATTTATCATATTCACTACGACAACTGTTACAGAAAAAGGCTTTCAGATATTCCTTCTTTGGTATCAAGGTTGATACTACATAATGCATTAATCTGATGGACAACATGAAATACCATACTTACTAATTACCCAGTCAAAGCTCAGCTGAGTCATTAACATTCTCAAGCTGCTTTGGAACAGCTATTCAGTTATCTTTGTGAACATGTGGGTCAAGGTAGCTATTTCTAGTGGTGACACTAGTTTTCTATGATTCTTAATATATTTTGAGTTTCTGGAACACATACACACGCATACCACACTCACATGTACAATTTAAATGGAATAAGTTACCATCTGTGGGATTACTGAGATTTTACTTTCATAATCTGGATGAGGCTCTTTTATTTATGTAAGAACTTAACACTTATTTCTTTATGTTTGATTTCTGGCAGGCGATTTTATTGGTGCAATTTTAAAATATTGTTGTACCTTTAAAACCAAGTTAATTCAGGCAGGTACTCAAGTCCTTATGTAAGAAAAATTCAAATAAAAACTTGTGACATTAAAGGAAATCATCTAAAAGATGCTGTCATACATATTTTGAAGATGTAACCTAAGAAGCAGTCCGAACTGGAGGGCATATTTGAAAATCTATCATCCCAGTCTGTCAGTGGGACAGTACCTTATTAAAAGCATACTGCAATTTCAGACATTGGTTTGGAGAAAACTATAAATTTTAATCAACTTAGCCTTAAAATAATTTTCTAAATCAATCTTAGAATTATTTTAAAAATGGAAGCATCAAATTTCAACAATCTAACCTCCTGGAAACTCTTATCTTCATAAAAGAGTATGGCATATTCCTCATTTATGTATTTGTGGCAGCAACTCAGAAAAGGCAAAGCATACTATCAAAAACGTGTGTCTTCTAGTTTTACCAAACTCCCACTGGCCTCCAGAAATATTACTTGTATTTTCAATTGTTTCCTTACTTAGCATATGCTGGAGCAACCCAGTATGGATTCTCCTCCGCTTCCTTTGCATGACGTAAAATAGCCTCTCGAGGGTTGCTATCATCTGTCTTATCCAGCGCAATATTCTTGACTATATAGGATGACAAGGTACCTCCATGAGTTCCAACACGCCCACCACGACCTGTAACAAAAGAGAAGAAAAATATTTAAGAACTAAACAGAGAAATGTTGTATTGTGTCTGTAACAGGGATCCGATACGAAGTTCTTTAATACAAGTTATTTAATAGTTTCAATAGTTGTCTAACTAATCATCTAACAGAGTTGCATTCACATAAGTGTTTTACTGATTATGTAACTTTAAGTCAGTCATTGTGATTATTGATTTTTTCCAGGCAAGTAATCCAATCAAAGACCAATGTCGTACAGTGCTGGACACTGCCCATACATATATAGCAGAGAGGTCACCTAAAAAAGTTTGAACAGAAATCTGAACGAGTGTAGAACCCAAGCATGATGATCCCTTTGGCAAATGACAGTCTGAAATCATTATGCCTAGATTACCTGGTCCTGCTACTGGAGGTTCAGGTTTGTGAGACTTCAAGGGGTCCAGCCTATCCTTCTCCAGCTGTTTCCTGGTGCTTCGCTGTCGTGGTTCACGGAACATTGGAAGTGCATGGGCTGAAGGTTCACAGTTTGGAGAAAAAGAAATGTTAGAAATTCCATTTTCATATTAAAGTTTTAAATACAAAGAGAAAGTCTGGGATTATTCCTTCTAATGGACACGGTGGCAGAAGCAGCTTGCCAGTTGTTCTGTACCCAAGCAGTGGTTTACTGAGGTGTATTTCAGAGGGATTCTTTCTGCTGAATTTTTCAAAGATGAAAGCAGCCAGATTTCCAGAGTTCCTTCAGGCAGGAGCCTTTCATCTGAAATACCTTTTGCACAGTTTATGCATACTTAATTTATTCTTCTGTCAATTCAGTTCTCCACATTAGCATTGTGACCACCAGTTGCTCTCTTCTAAACTTTCCATTTTCTACAGCGTTCTAATACTCTGAGAACATGACAAAACCCTAGATGCATTCTTGGATCTGAAACAGAGAGGGGCAAAATCCCCTCAATGATGCAGGAACCTTACATTTGGGATATCAAGTCAGAGTCACCTTCTTTCTTAAATTATGAGATCAATCCTTGAACAATACCCATGACTGAGACAATCTGGCTAAATTATCAGGATTTAAAACTTCTGTTTCCTCATAAGCCTGCTGCAGCATCTTCAATCACAGTAATGGGTTTGGTCTGCTCAGACAAGAGACACACTTGTCAGCAAAAGAGAAACACCATGTTAAGGAACATGGTTTTCTTCTGGTGAGGTTTAGCTCTCACATTCAGGTGTGTTGATTGCTGCTGTTCCCCAGAATGTGGGATATTGTGTTAGGGTCAGAAGACCCAAAGACAAAACGCAATCAAACGCATCCAAAATTTAGGTGCACTGGCTCTTTATTGAATAAAAAAACCCAGAAGGCAGCATCCAGGGAACCATCTGCTCAATTTTTCAGTGTATTTCTGGAAGCGTGCTCAATTTATTAGACTCACAGCCAGGTGACACAGCAGTAGATCTTTGAAAATAAATGTTTAGCTTTTATTTTTGCAGATTTCACAAAGTATGAAATGCCTGGGATAATTTTCTGGCAAGCATTAAGCTTGTGTAGAGCATCTGAGGTGACTACTGCACAGAGCACAGATCCAAACTTCTGCCATTTGTGGAGTAGTCACAGTTCCCTAAGGGAAGTGCAAACTCTATTTCTGTGTTTTAAAAGTAACACCTAACGCCTCAAAACCACCTTCCTGCATTTTAAATAGCCGTTACAGGCAAACCTGAGATTAAAGAGCAGCTGTAAGTCCAAAGGAATGAAAAAGAGAAGGAAAAAGGGTTCAGTTCACTTTGCAGAAGGACTTCTGAGCCCTTCAATTCTTTCCAGTTCTGTGTGTAAGCTTAAGAGCTTAGAACATTTTTCTGTGTTTCTTTATATGGAATTATCCATTTAGTTTCAAAACGATGAGGAAGAAACAGTTATGCAGCTAAAACGGTGACAAAACTCTGAAATTTTGCATAATTGGGACCTAAATCTTTGAATAGCATTTACAAATATCATTGAATACACAAGTTCCATTAGATTTTAAGCAGATTTTTTTTTAAATCACAGAAGCTCTTTACAGTATAAACACTAATGACAGTGCACACAAAATATTTAGATAATAGACCATGTACTGATACAGGCAAAGCTGTAGTAAGCATGGATTGAGAAGGGCACCCAAAGGAGATAAATACCACTGATGTTTACTGCTACTTTACCCACTGTTACCCAAAAACTGGAGCAGGACATCTGCAGCAGTGAGGTGAGTAGAATACAGCTGTGGCTGGCTGGAAAGTACCTGAGATGCCTTGATACAGGCCTGGTTACCAAGACTGCTCAGACTTTCTCATTCCAACCTTTCTTATTGCTTATTATGCTGCCGAACAACTATTTTGTCCTACAGAAAATGGCTTTAGCTATTTCTAAGACCAAGACTACCAGAAAACAGCGTGGAATCCAAACACCATGGAACTGGAAGAGGATGAAGAGAAGCAGCACAGCACAACCGTGTGATCGTTTCCATTTCACATGAGGAAACGTTACATAGGGCAATGCTAATGGGGAGGGCCAAAATCTCTCCGTCGATTCCCTCATCCCCATGTAAAATCTGCCCTTGGGAAAAGGAAGATCACTAAACGTTTTATTGTTTAATGACAACTAATTGTCTAACAATGGCAATATTTCTTATGCATCAATGAGCCTTAATATGAACATAAGGTCTTATACAAGTATATATACCCTGAGGCTAGAGAATTCTAAACTTTTGAAAAATCACTGGGAATTTTTCAAGACCTATCTCTAATGTCTCGGATTTTGCCACTGACATTGTTAATGTTCCCAAGTGCCAAAACACTACCTAAACCCATCTGTACTCATCAGTTTGGTCATGCAAAACTAAGGATTTAAGAAAGATCCAAAATTTTGGAGGTGGTTTTTTTTGTTTGTTTGTTTTCCGGCACTTGTCCTTTCAGGTGCAAGGGGAATCTAGAAACCAACCACTGTTAACAACTTTACAGAGCATACAGAATGTATACTTTTCTGGTTGTGCAAGGCTACAAAAAAAATTGTATGAAGCACTAACATCTCACTCCAATGACCAATACTTAATGAAAGAATGATCTGCAAATAATTTCAAACCTGAGAAAGAGTTAAGGATGTTGCTATAAAGTTATGTTTAAATTCCTTACGTGTTATAATGTAATCCTGTGTAAGAGTCTCTGCTTGTCTCTCTTTTCGTTTTGTTTTGACCACACATAGTTTTGCTCCCCTAGGAGGAAACATAAAGCAGTTCAGTTGGTCTGTTTATATCAAACAGAAATCATTTTTTATTCAAGACAGTCTCAACAAAATTATATAACACTTTAAATATTCATGAGTGTGTGTATCTTTGCCTGCCCATGCACATGTGAAGGAGGGTAAAGAGATTACTGTTTCTGTTATAGAGCAGTTTATATAGCACACAGAAATAAGGGTGGAAGATTCACTTCACACTTCATTTGTCCACAGTACTTGCAGCATGCACACTGAAAATGCTCCTCTCCAAACATGGGGACATCATTTGTTCCTAGTACTCTTCCTAAGCAGCAGAGGTGGCAGTTACCTAACCAGAGGTGTCTGTAATATTGCAACAGTAATGACTGCATAAGCCCGGCCACAGCAACACTGATTTAAACTGGTGGTATTTTCCTCCTTGTGATAAGTACCAGGAAACAAACTGGTCACAAAACTGAGCTAGGGCTCTCATGGTCTGTGCCTAGGAGACTCAGGTTGCCCTCTGGAGAGGAGTCCAAACAATGATGACTTACTCTGTTACTCTGTAAATTGATAATGACCAGAAAAATGAAACTTATTTCTGATAATCTGGTAAACTAAATCCAAGTCTCCAGGTCACAGTAAGTATCTAGAAACTGTGAACTGTAACACAGTATATTTTTGTATGCCAGTGGAACAAAGATGAGTGCATGCAGGGGAAGAACACCTGATTTACACCACTCAGTACAGATGAAGTATACATGTCCACCCTGCTGACAGGAAGAAAGCATGCCCCTGTTCTCCAGCCAATCCAGACAGTAAAAGAAAATTAATTGCAAAATAAGTATTTATAGAACAGTTAAGTCCTCTTCTTTTCATTCCAGTATGACAAGTCACCTTCTGATGAGTCACTACCACCTTTGAATTACATGTACAGGCAAAATCCACACATGAGGGTGGAGGAGAATACTAGCAGAAAGATGGGATTGTGTTTCCTTGGTTTGCTCCCTCTCAAATTGGGTCTTCCAGTATTACTTGATAGACACTGAAGTTTAAGCTAACACTTCCAAACAAGATTTTTACTTCAGAAAAATAGACATCAAAAATGCAACTATATACAATAAATATCCTTTCAATAACACCATATCAGCAACCCCCAAGAAATAAAATGAAAGGTTGGTTATTCTTACTGCTAATTTCATGCAATTAAAAACGGAAAGTGTTTGTAAATTCAGGTAGAACAGTCAGCATGCTGCACCTTGAAAAGCCCAGAGCAAAATGTGCCGTTTTTCAGAAACAAACTGGTTTTTTTCTTTTCTTTCTAGTGTTACTAAGTAAGTAAAACTCTGCAAAACAAATGTTATTAAACCAATTTTTCTCACCTGTTAGAATAGAATCACAGAAGCAGGCTAAACTTGAGGAAGAAAAAATAATGTTCTTAATCATTAATCATAATTACATACCTCTGGCTTTTGACAGGATCATAGTACACTTTGGCCAAACCATTTCCTGTACCAACCATGATCTGGTTCAGCTTGGGATGCCAAAGGCAACGCACAACACTCTGAAATAAAGCAACATATTGAGCGTTAGTTGGCCATTCATCTAGATCTTAGGATTATTATTCATATTAACAAATAGTGGATCAAAGTAACACAGTAGCAGGAACAAGCTTAAGCACATGAATGAATATGTGAATATGTGAATGAATAAAAGTTCCCCTCTAGAGCTGAATACAATGTAAAAGGAGTGACAACATAGGGTTGAAGGAAGGAAGAGATGCAGAAATGGAAGTACAAATTGGTGGTGGTGTGATAGCCACTGGTTTCCACAGGCTAACGGCTCCAGGGTCCTCGTGGGCATAATGGAAGTGGAAAGTTAAAAGGGGGATTTGAAGGAGCAAAATGAAGTGCTTCAGATATAGCAATGCAGGCCTTCCTGACTTTTACATTTTTAATTCTTAATTCTTCTACCCTGCTCTTTATCAGTTTGTCCCTTCTTCTCACACAGTGCTGACCTTTCACTCGCTGACTGCAGAAACGGAAGAGTAGCTGATTTTCACCCCTGGTTCTTTCTTCCCCACAACATCCAGAAAAACTTGGTATTTGAAACCAATGTCTCACAACTCTGTCACCCTTCTGGTCAGCAGAGAAACTAATTTTCAGACATTGAGAGTATTGTTCTTTTATGGACACAGCGTGGTTCTCCATGTGACTTTGAATCTCCATGTGATTACTATTTTCAGTCTGATTCAGCAGTCCAGCACAGAAACTCTTTAAGACTCCAGCTTCTGACTCGAGAGAGCCAAAGAAGTGGGCACAATCTGCCACAAGGGACAACACATCTTAACACAAACACAAAACCCATATGTGCATTTGACTAACTGGGGGAATGAAGTAGCTATTTTTGAGAGACAAAAGCTCTTTAAAGGGATACTGTCCAAGACTGAAGACAGGTCTTAACAGTGTTTGTGTTACCTATGTAATAGATGTATTCAGAGCTAACAGGATGCATCATCTTGTTAGTATTTCACTGAAAAATGCTAATTTTTCTAGCTCTTCCCCACCCCGCCCAAGCTTACTACTACTACTTTCTCAAAAGCCAGATATAGACTCTTCTCAAAATGAATTAGTAATATTCAACCACAATCCACCATCTATCATTAAAGTATCTATATATACACACACTTTATTTTCTATTTTACATAATACAACACATGAAATTCACAAAATGGGAACCACTAATGTCTTAACAAGAGAAATACAGCACAGCTAAAATATAATTAGGGCTTCAATATGACCCTATAAGTTGGGAGCCAAGAAATCTGGAAGAGAATGGTTATGTATCAGTTCCAGTGACTCCTGAATCACTTCCCATTTCATATTCCATACTATTTCTGGTTTGGTCCAGACCCCCCCTTTTTTTTTTTTTAATGTTATGAGGCATGTAACATTAAAAATATTGAAAAAATTCTGAAGACCATTCAGCCATCATGAATCAGAACTTCATTTTACTGCAAGATGATGCATGACTCTCTACGGAGCTGTTTTATCTGCTCTGTGCTCTTGTTTAAGAAGAAAAATTGAGTAAAATAAATTTATATGAATCAACTGACCATTCTTTACAAGGTTCCTCTGAAAAACATCCTTATTCTACACAGATACACATACAACATTGTATCTTCCCATTTACTGACAAGTACAAATAAACTTTGCTTGCTTATTACGAGACAACTAAAGGACAACAATTTTTCATAGGTAACTCAGCAGAATTCTGAAATGCATTATGTCCATAACCTCTATCACGAGCGGCCAAAGTAACCAATACAGGGTTGCTAATAAGTTGTTCGGTTTAAATAAGACATTCTTACATACTGTTATGTAATGCCTAAAATGCTACAGGAACTCTGAAACACGAAGCTAGTAACAAGTACTGAAGGTCAAAGGTGGGTGACCTTTTCTTTTATTAATATTTATTGCATCTGTTTAGCCAGTCTTTTTAAACTTTGCAGTTAATGTGGTACTCCACTTTCTACTGTCAAGTAAACGTGTTTTATAGCAGGGTACTGGATACCAGCCAACAGAAACAAAGCCTGAGACGGTGTGGCTCAGCACTGATGGGGATTGCTAAGTTTCTAACTTGTCAAACATGCACAGCACACTTACAACCACCATGGCACGTGCTCCAGAGCAGGCAAAAGGAACTGCCATTAAATTCAGCCCTATAAATCTGAAACCGTAAAACATCCCCAGAAAATAATTTGTAAAAAACCAAACAAATACAGCTCTGAACATGCAAGTAGTTTTATCAATCCACTGGCATATAAACCTACTTTATAAGAAAACACTGAAACTACTTATGCAGATTTTCAGATTATTTTGGAAATGGGCATTACTTTAAAGAGACCAAAATACTGAATTCCTGAACTAAATCCTGATTCTTCCCGATCATATAATCCTAAAGAAGTAAAAATTCTGAACAACCATACAACAAAGGGATCATCATAGACTAGGTCTTAACATTTGGAGTGAGGGAGAAAGAGGAATCTTTATTACATGAAATAATTAATTCTTAAAGAGCACTTACCCTTCAATGCCTCTAACATTCATACTGTTTTCACTTAGAATAACTCAGGTGGATATCTTTTATCACAGGAAATGCTAAACATCAAATTCCAGCTAGAAGAAGGACCTACGTCCCATCTGTTCAGGCAAATAAGTGTGTTAATAGCAGGAAAAAAGGTGTTTTCCTGGCTTGGCCAGGAAATGGTTGCAGTTGGAAGAGAGCTCTGGAGATCATCTAATTCAACCTCCCTGCTCCAAGCAAGGTCAACTACTACAGGTAGCTCAGGACATAGTCCAGTTCGGTTTTAAATATTTCCAAGGGTGGAAACTCTACAGCCTCTATGGGCAACATGTTTCAAAGCATGATCAACTCCACCATAAAAAACCCCGAACAAATGCCAAAACATTTTTTAATGTGGAATTTCCTGTAATTAGTTTTGTGCCTATTGCCTCTTGTCCTGTCACGGGGCACCACTGAGCTTTATGCTACCTGCTTCACCCTTTTGTCCCCTTGAAGTATTTACACATAAGATCCTCTAGGAGCCTCCTCTTCTCCAGGTTGAGTGATTCTAGCCCTCTCAGCTTTTCCTTCTGTGCCAGATCCTCCAAGCCTTTAATCACGTTTGCAGTCCTTCACTGGAAACACTCTAATATGTTCACCTCTATTGTACCAGGAGCTCAAAACTGTATCTAGCACTACAGATGTGTCTTACCAGGGCTGTGTAGATGAGAATAATGGCCTCCCTTGACCTGCTGGCAATGTTCAGTTGCCTGATGCAAATGTCCACAGGACCCAACACAAACAAGGTGGTACTTCAGTTTTAACTGGCTCTGTGAAAGGAGCTCAGGCTGGAAGCAGTAAACTCAGCAGTTAAGAGCAAACTGCAGGCTCTCACTCCACTTACCAAGGTGATTTCATGTTTGGTAAGAGAAGCAGAAGAGCAGGAAATTAAATTGGCTAACACTGATTTATGGAAACCTAGCACAAAGACTTGACTAACTGTAAGTACTGGTTATCAAGAAAATCCTGTGTATGACAGCTTCAAGACTCAGAAAACACAAACACCAGACCACCACCACAATACTTCAGTTAACTAATTCTAGATTCAAACATTCAACACAGAAACACTTAACCCGTTTCTTATAACGTTTAGAGCTGAAACAAAACAAATCTATGTAGATTCGGAAAAATTTCAGGTCATGTCTCATCTATGCAATGGAAAATAATGTCGTCTTATAACAAATGAGAATGATAAAATGCAGAATGAATTATGCCATAAACATCTTCAACATTTGAAAAGAAGATTTCTGCAATGGCTGGATGTTTTGGACAGTGTATCTTCAGAGCTTGAAGTCCTAGAAACCTGTCATAAAAATGCTGAAATAATAATTTTATCTATGGAACTGATATGTCCAGCTTCGGGACCATAAGATCCGAAAATATAGCACTTACAAGAGAGAATTACTAGTAATATTTTAAAAGCTGTTTGGTACTTTTGCTATTGCAGAAGCATTAAGTTCTTCAGCTGAAATCAATCTGAAAAGCCTTTGGCAATGTCCATTGCATATACACAGTAGCCTGCATTGGGAAATACTAGGAAAAAAATGGTGAACATATTTTTGTGAAATCAGGCAGGGAAAATATTAAAACTGTTAACATAAACACTCCAAATTTACCTTCCTCATTGTCACTGTGAAAGAGGTTAGAACAGATTCAGTGGGTGTTATTGATAGTAGGCCTTTGCAATTACTTTCAAGTAACAGATTGTCTTGTAATACCGACTTAAACTGAAAGTCAATTAAAAATTATCTACACAATTTTAGACATCCTTTTTTTTTTTTTTTTTTCCAATCTGGATGACAATGTTTATCTTCTCAAAAAGGAACCAAGTAAGAACATACTACTGTTCTTCAAACTAGCCATACCTTTTCCTAAAGCTGCTATACTAGTGTTTTAAATAGAAAATATGAATAACCCGAACAATACATCATTTTAACTTTATTTTTAAGCTAAGCACTATACTCACTTCAGACTCCTATTTCTTCTGAAATAAAATCCAGTTTTAGAAAATTTTACCTATAATAACTTAAAAGCTTACTAATAGGTGGTAATCTTAAACCATAAAACTCATCAATACATAGAAAGGAGGCAGGCAAATGTGATGATTATCACTATTCGGTGTGTGCTATTTCACTTGCATTTCTTTTGAGCCATGTGCAGATCCAGCTCACGGGCAGTTCTGGAGTGGTTCATGAACAGTCTCACCCCTAACAGACTGTTCTCACTTGTGCGTTACCCTTTGTTTCATAAAAGCAGAGCTGTTGCTGCAGGTAAACTGTAAACTACACCAAATTATTTTTCTGTTAGGTTATTCTTCTTTTGGTTAGCTCACTAGACAATGACACACATGGCTTTGCTGGTACTATGTACATGACAGTGCTTTGACGGATTTAACAACAGTGCCTCTAAATGAGAAACTGAAGTCTGAAACATAATTTTCTGTAACACAGAATGGAACATTTATTCTGGCCTAGAAATATACCCCTGTGTTTAACAGGCAAAGTGAAGAATAACTGAAACAGATTTCTGAGCAAACTAAAGCTCATTACCTCAACTGAAACTGTCCAGAGCACTTGGGTAACACCCTGACAGGAGTAAACAATGCAGAGAAGGCATTTTACAAGGTCAGCAAAAAAGATTAAAATGATTTGTGGCACAGGAATGGAAAATTTACCCCTAAGATGAAACCGTGAAGCTGGAAAGGTCATAAAAGTACAGACTGATGTCAAAGATTGAAAGAATTCTCCTGGATCTTTGCTTATAAAGATGGTTCAAGACAGCAAAGGCAAAATTCAGTGTCCTGGCTCATGCCTCAGGTAAAACCATTCAATATTACAGCACGGGGTGGAGCCAGGATGGGAAAAGCAGTTTCACAGGGATCAGTACAGGTTGGAGACAGGAAGGTGAGGAAAGGCTGAAAGGTCAGAGATGTTTCACATTGGGAGGAGAGACTGGCAGAGATTATGGAGTTGTGAGAAGCTTCCGAGGGTATTTACTATGGAAAACATAGATAAAGCATATTAAGAAAAAACCTGAGCAAACACAGCAAGCATTCCTAGTTCCTATATATTGTGGAGTATGTATAGCCTTCACATAACCATTAGTTCTTTGGCCTAAAACACTTTTCTGCTACATTCCAGAGCCTGAGCAGTCAATATTTTTTGAATCTACCAAGATATGAGTTTGCCCATTATATGACAAAATAAGGAGAGTGTATATAAAGAATGTCTCTTGAAAGTATTCATCTCTACCCTTTTTTACTCTGCTGCAAGACTGCGAGGGAAAATTAAGCTTTCCCTCCATTGCTGTCTTGTATTCCTATACTAATATTTTACATGTCTGTAAGCTGAAGCTGCACAAAAGCACTGATTTGTTATTTTTTGCATCTCAGTTGAAACTTTGACTGATATCTGTCGCCGGTCGGCTGAGGCAAGCCGAGCACGGGGACGAGTCCTTTCCTATCCCTGAACCCCTCTCCTCCGGGAGAGAAAAGGGTTCAAAAGCAGAGATACGAAAAGGAAAAGAAAGATTTTGTGAGACCTCTGAACGTTTGGAAAACTGAAACAAACTTTATTAAAACTAGAACAAAATATATATAATATGCAGGGAAAAACCAATGCAAAAATCTGAGAGTCAGTACTACCTGGAAAGGTGAGGGTTAAACACGAGAAAAGAGAGAAAGGGGGACGGTACCACGTGCAGTCCAAAAATGGCACCGGCCACGTGTGCGCTTTCGTGGAGTGAACAAAGGGAAACCGCAGCTGTTACGAACGTGGGGCTGCAATGTGCAAAGCGCTGTTCCTACCGGTTTCTCGTTGTGCAGTTTGTAGAAGCGAAGCAGGAAAAGTGGCAGCGCTGGCAGGCAAAGAGAGGGTAAAGCCTTACGGCAGCAGGCAAAGAGCAGCCTCCAGGCGAGCAGTCTGTCCCAGGCGGCGTGGCGGGGGCTGCCCCGGCGCACAGTCTCGCTCCACTCCAGCAGCCTGTAAGGTCCCCGGAGCCAAGCCGCAGTGTCTGGAGAAGCCTCTTTCCCGGAGCGAAGCCGAGGTCCTGTAGTGCCTCCCGCAGCGCAGAGCCGGGAGTGTCCGGAGAGCGGAAAGACGCGAGAAGCCGCGAAAGCCCCGAAAGCCGGGAAAGCCGCGAAAGCCACAAAGCCGGGAAAGCCGTGAAAACCGCGAATGCCCCGAAGCCGCCCGAGCCCGCAGCTTCTTAAAGGCACAGTACCCTCGCGAGAAACTTTCTCATCCAATGAGATGGGCGATTGTAACATGGGAGGGAATAATTCAATTGGTCAGTTTAAAACAAAAGCCTTCGAGCAGTTTTTTTTCCTTCAAACTGCCACAATATCCAACAAAATGCAACTATCTTTATATGAATACAAACCCCAAGATAACAGCCAATCTTTTGTTGTCAGCAAAATTTTATTGAACAGACGCGTATGTATGTATGCATATACGGATCTAATGAAATATGGAGGTCGTAATTCACTGTAAGACTGGCATGATATCAAGTTTCACATAAGTTTTTCCAGAAAATTCCAGGGAGTTTCATTTTTTTGACAGAAATAGGAATCACCATACACTTCTGCAGCACTTAGGTCAATGGGGCTATATTCTTTCCTTGCTACTGCAAAATGAAAAGTAAATTAGAGGGGCCATATTTTACAATGATGTTTTAATTTCTTTTCCCTCCTTCAGGAGGTCTTACCGTTTCTCAATCAGACATGGCTTTCTTTGGAAACAAATCCATCTCCCTAAAGACAGTTTTTAAGGTTAAGTATTATGCATTTGTCTTTGAAAATGAACATTTCAAGTGAAGTGTGTTCTCAGATAGTGAATAATAATGTATCAGCTTTTTCAAGTTCATTAGTAAAGTTCCTTCTGCCATGCAGGGAAGAGGAAAGAAAAACATGCTTCTCTATCAGTTGTGCACTGTTGCAATGAACCTTTTCAATTTTTCTTTCTTTTCACCTCAGGTACAGCTTTTCACTCATCTCTGACAGTTCTCAACTCTCAGCCTACTTATACATTTGCTTCAAAATGTCAGACTTGATTATTCAGTTATCTGCAGCTATCAGGCTTCTAGGTAAAGTTCACTTGATTAATGTCTGCTCCCATGGCTATTAGCAAAAACTGTTTAAATGGAAGAACAGACAAACAATTCTGGTAAATGGAGAGGAGATGCATCTATCTACTACCCTTGGGAGGATGGAATGATGCTGACATACAGTAAATATTATAATTAATACTATTAATATAATAATCTCTGCAGTGAGTGTGCAGCCAACATCCCTCTTGTAAACCAGAAAAAGCAAAAGTTATTTCCTTGCAAATTATCACTAGAAAAAAAATACTAATTCCAGACAAACACTGAAAATGGAAAGGGAACACGCTAATCCTAGGCCTTCATACATCTCTTAACTGTTGAAGTAAGAATTCATGGGGTTTTGATGTTTCCTTCACATGATGTTTCCACCAATTTTTTAATAAATTTTGTTTTAAATTTAGATACAGAGCTGTAATCCTAGGGTGAAGTTGCTGATGTTTTGACAGTTATGTTTGGAAATCAGGTCCAAGTAAGAGAGCATGGACTTGACTCTCATCTAGGACAATCTTTTCATAGACTGACAGGCTTTTCTCCTGTAAATTGTCTACAGTCATAAATCCATAAACCAATATAAATGAGTGTAAAAGTAACCCACTGTCTCTTACTTTGCTATTGGCAAGGTCAGAGCACAAGAGATGAAAAGTTCCAGTGCTTTAGCAGAACAGAATAAACACCAGTGGCGAGAAGTGAAGAACTTAGGTGGGACTCACCTTACCACACTTAAGGTATTTATTTACACCTCTAAAATTTAGAGGTCTACTCTTTAAATGCCTACAAACTTTCACCTCCCTTTATAGTTAATAGAAAGAAATAAGCATTTTACAGTGGCCTTCATTCAACTTATTTTAGATACCTATTTTAGGATGAGATGAAAATCAGAGTCTGGGTATGCTGGTTTTTCTCTGTTGATTAGAAAAGCAGCCTAGGGTGACTGCATCAGCTGTAGACATCTATATTTGGTCAGGTGAATCCCTGCAGCCGATAATGGCCAGAATAACTATATAAGAAAAATAGAAAATTAACAAGGATCTATAATACAGCATGTTGTGCTACTTACATAAAACTCTCCAGTTCAAGGATAAAGGATCCTGGAAGCCAAATTAAATACTCCTACTGCAGAAAGAATACAGCAGGATACAAACTAAAACTGTCCAACAAATCTTTAGAATCTTAGCTTGAAAGATCAGGTGAGGCTCTGGAAACACTTAAAAACTGAATGGGCATAAAGCAGAAACAAACACAGCCTATATTCACCCTTATTACTTATCCCTTTCCTAACCTACAGTCTAATAAATAATTCCTTCAGAATCTGTTCTGAAGCTATACAATAAAAAACGTGACAGCAAAAGCTGCTGTTCTAAGCAAATATTTTTAGTTAGGAAAAGAAAAACTTAAACAAACCTTCTCTCTTTCCTATGCGCAAGCTTTGCTTCAGTGGCCATGACGGTATGTGACAGGTTCTGTTTGAATAGCACTGGTTGGATTTGCTGCACTTGGCAGTACAGCCAGCCAGATAAGCAGCATGTCAGCAAGGAAGACAGCGAAATTGTAAAATGACATTCTGTCCGTGGTTGTGGACTCTCTAAGGACAGGTCATGACAGAAGTGGCCAAAAGGGACTTTTCTGACTCAACTGAATATTTATCTTAACTGTAATTTTTACGAAGTCCAACACTGTTAAAAAAAAAAACCAAAAAATCCAACAGCCTGTCAAAATCAGTGCAAATATGCATGCAACTGATTTATTTGGCACATCTATTTTGTCTTTTTTCCTGTGAAACCTCCACATATTCATGGTGAAGAACTGCTTTTGCAATGCAGTATCTTTTAATAGGAGCTTAAAACATAATTAAGCAATATTACTTAGGAAACCTAACTGCTTATTATTTGTTTGTTTTTTGGGTTTTTTTTGTTTTGGGTTTGGTTTTTTTTTTAGAAAGAGTAATTCCCTTTCAAATTAACATTACCCATTACCTTAGCTTACACATTATATTATCCTTATATCTGAGAGAGGTAAGCAATTTCAAGCTTGTGCTAGAGCAAGGGATCAAATCTCAGTGTGCCTTCCAGCTTAATCTTCTGTAGTTCTGGAACTTGCATAATATTAAATCCACCTGACTTTAGTGATAAGTCTTCCCAGAAGAGAAGGGAAAGTTATTTCAGAAAAAAATCTGTATTTTTTTCAAAGGATTTCTATGTTTTTAAATAAAAGATTAAATCATTTGAATGTAATGGCTAAAGACACCTTCCCACTACCACAAAAATCTTTCAACAATTGTTCCCCATCCCTCTTTGGCTACTGCTGCTTTTTAACAGTGTAACTAGGAAAGATATAAAAGCAGTGACTTTTAAGATTTCCCATTTTATAATGAAGATGTGGAACAACCTAGAAACTTCCGATAATTGGACTGCTGTACAGGGGATACAAAGCTAGTCTTTGTACAAATCTTCACGGTGATGTTTGAAGTGGCGCACAGTTTTCATGGACTGAAAACTGCAACTGCTTATGAAATACATCCCAGCAAAAATGCACACACTACTTGTCAAAAAAGAGAAAAATGCCTCCGAATATACTCAAAATCTCATGATGCTGGGCTGCAGGAAAGGCCCATAGCATTCTAACTTATAAGCGGCAGAGTGACTCCCGCTTGTCTTCAAGATCTCAAAGCTTCAAAAGGAAACATTCATTTCCTCCCCATCATGCCCTCATACTCTATCAAAAACAAGCCTAAAAAAGTTTTAACCAAATGTTTCAGCACATTTTCCCCCAAACATACAAAGAGGTATTTTCTCTACAATTCTATGTTACTGAAATTTGAAGGAAAAACCAAAAAACTAACAAAAAACCACCAAAAAACCCCCCAAACCCCAAAACACCACCCTGCTTCTTTCCCCTGAAACTCAATATTCTAATTTGAAGGTAATGACAATCTTACCTGCAGAAATTCCACTATTCCTACATAATAATGAAGGATGGAAAGTAAAATCAACCAATAAAGTTGGCATAATAAGGAAAGGCTTTTCTATAGATAGGCCCTTCTCCTACAGTCAGTCACCTTGACTTCTCTGCAGATCTGCATGAAACCTCAGCTACATTAGTGTTTGCTCCCCTCCAGGCCAACAGAAGTTCTGCCTTAAGAACAATAGCAAGGTAACTCTTAGATCTCTTTTCACTGGTGTCTTAGGTCACAGTGGTGATCTAAAAATCAACTACTCGGCTTGCCATGCTGCTGTATGTGGGAACAGCTGGTCTACCTCCTGGATACACCCACCAACCAGAGGAGGAGAACAAACATAGACTGAGTAACTCTTACAAAACTGCGGTATTTTGATTTTTAAGAAAGATTAAATAACTTATTTAGAACTATGCCATTTCCAATATCTGCAAAGCTGAACAAAAAAATGGTACTACTTTGCTTCTGCCTTGTTTCTTCTTTTGAGCAAAAAGATGTTTAACACTCATACATTGATACTATGCATGCTCTGACCAAAAAAACCCCAAAAGGCTGCTTATGGAGTAAAAATACTAATATTATATTAAAAATCTACTTTAAACCCAAATTGGAAAAATCTTCAGGTTTGAGATTCTTCTGGAGCTCTTCCAAGGAAAACAGTCAACTGCACTAAATAAGGTGCGAGGATACGGAATATCCAGAATGCAGTGACCTGCTGTCATTAGATTTAAAATAGTCATGAGAACACAGTAGTAGAGGAAAAAAACAATAACGTTTTTCCCTTGTGAAACATGACTCAGAAAATGTGTGGAAGCATTCAATAGAAAAGGGTCCAGAAACAGATCAAATTTACAATTTTCTATGTAGAAACCAGAAATATCCTAAAAATATTTTCAGAGGCCAATAATTTTAAGCGAGATCTCAAAATAGAACATAGGGGCAGCAATGCTGTGTCACCTTTCAAGGTACAGCTATAAAACATATTCTTAGAAGTGAATTGAGCCATTGAACACCACCTCCCTTTTTTGATTAACAGAAAAGGCAGTGGCAAACTTTTCCTTGTAATTGCAAGATAAGGCATTTTCAAGCATCTAATCTGTTAAAATTACAGCCACAATTTCATCAAGTATCTTGCAAAACTAAGGCAGACAACCTTTCCATACACCCCCCACACACTCCCTGTTACATTGAGGAAACCTGCACCGTTCATTTTCCTTGCACAACTCCAATCTCTAGTGACAGCTCTCCTAAAACAAAGTACGTGCTGTTGCAGGATATACAAAGGGAAGGACCACATTGTCTTTACAGAAATGAAAGCACAGAATAAACATTGACAAGTTACCTCACTATAAAAGAAAACACATTCCTGTGTTGTACATTTTATACTAGATTTTTCTTTTACTTTCATCAGCACAAGAATTTACTGGACCTTAAATATTGTATTTACTTCATTATTGTGGAAAATGAGGATTTTCCTGCAAATGAAAAAAATGGCTTAAAACACCCCCACCCACCCCCAGAAATAGCATGATGATCTCTTCCAGAAGTTAAAATAATTTATTTTCCAAGTTCAAAAGCTTTAAATCTTAGTGAAATGTGCCACAGTGGAAAGGCCCTCTACTACATTACTGCACCTTATAAATCGTAAATTATATTGTTTGAGGTCAAGGAAAGAAATATTGCAATCCTATATCAACTGTGTATGATGGAAATTTCATATTCCTTATTCCTTCATTCCTTTTCACTCTTCTAAAAAGAAGCTTTGCTTATAGCTTGTTTCAGAACACCTTCCTGAAATATCCCTTAGAGGTATTTTCAGAAATATTTAACAATTTAACTTTTGCTTATATTTAAGAAACAAAGAAAATATTGAAGAATCCTACTAACAGAAAGAGGTTTCCCAAAACAACATAAATTTATTTTTGGATTTTCACTTATCTACAAAAACTTGCAGGATATTTTAAAAACCTGCACATTTAATTTTATAATATATATAACCTCATCACTTTGGCTCATTTTACAATTAAATTACTTATATTTTCATTTAAAAATATCAATTTCTGTAATTGTGCAACTTTTTTTTTTTTTTCTTTTTCAGTGCTCACTCTTGCTTGGCAGTGACTAGATGCACTACTTCTCCTTTCCATATGGGGAAAAAAGACCGCTCTACTGCTGTCAAGACCAATCTTGTCAGATATAAGGATAACTACTGGGTGATCTGTTTGAACCAGCCACATGAATGGCAGACATGTGACAGTGATTCAAGTGGCTATCCACAACTATTTTAAATTAAATTGACATTGGGGAAAATGTTGTCTACCCAGCTCTGTTTCCAATAAAAAGAGAGGGATTCTGTACAGTTTAGCACACGTAACTATGGCCCCATTACAAAGCCCTCATAATTTCCATTCACATCTGTACACAGAGTAAGTACTGCACACAGCATGAGTTTCCTGAGAGTGGAAGAGGCAGAAGCTCCCACTCCTGAGTTTTTATCTAATCTGCAGTAAGTGAATGACCCTGTCAGTAACCTGCAACACAGGTAATTCCACTCCTTCATAAACGCATAGAAGAAAAAAATCCATCAAGTGATATTAATTGTAAAATTTCTACGCCTGCATCAAGATTTCTCTAAGTCACAAATCACTGGAGGCAGAACAGGATAGTTGGAGAAGCACCACTGTGTATTTGCCCTGTTTACACCTCCTCCTGCCTGCAAACTGCTACTGGCCACAGATGGAGTGGATTACTTCTGAAATTTATTTTGTTTTTCTTCAAAAAATATTGCTATTTATCCAAGAAGCTTCACGTTCTACTGAAGTGCCAATGCATGCATGGTGGGATGGCATTCAATAGTGGACACAACACCAGTTTAGCCATAGATTGTCATCAAAAAAAATAAGAAAAAAAGAGAAGCAAATTAATATTCTATACCCAGCCACATCAGCAGAGACTATCAGACTGTTAGTCCATTAGTAAAACCACAAGGTTTCACTCCAGCAGCTCTGAAACAGTAATGGGTTTTCCCATGAAAACTTTAAAGAAAAAGTGAAAAAAGGTTTGTGTGGTATGATAGAAAGGAATGCCAGACTCAGCTTTGGTCAAACATTCCCATTAAATATTTTCCCATTACCCTCTAGGGTCATTCACAGGCCAATTGCACTGTCTATTTAACAAGGAGCTTTAGGATAATGTTTACCGTTCTTTACTGTTGGTCAATTTTCTAAGCCTACCGGCATTTCCTTTAAAAAATCCTTGTGAAATTGAAAAAGTAACACATCAGTAGTTTATGTTTTCTCTTCACAGTACATTTTCTGTTGTTCTGATTATACATGTTCTACCACTAAACTGCTTTACAAATGCCCTCAAAAAGTCTTACTATTGTCATTTTATACTTGAAATAAATGACTAATGATGCCCTTTTGTTTAGCAATTTGGACTAAATTCAACTTAAATTATTTTCATGAGGAACAAGAGCAGATCAAGCTCTTCAGAGACAGATGCCGGCATATTTGAGCTTTTACTGCACTTGGCGTACTGTAACTTCATCTATGCAATGCTTATGAAAAGCAAAAATAGAAAATTGAAATTACATATTAAAACACCAGATAACATGAAAGGAAAGCAAGTACGATATTTAGTTAGAGAAGACAATCTGAAGTCTTAGACAACATTATGTGTTTATCTTAAACTACCTGCTATCTGCATTTTTGAGACAGTGTAAGGAAGAAATGGAAACTAGGAAAGTAGTTGGTAGAAAGCAAGTAATTACTGCACTGCTGAAAAAATGCTTTGATAAACTACATACAAAATACTAATGCACCAATTTATAGGCCAATGACCTTTCCAACAAACAGCACGTACTGCTTATAAAATGCAAAAGTCAGCTTGAAAATTCATTTGTTTTTAGCATGCTTTTATGCTAAAGCAATAACGAGAATGAAGCAATTTGAGAAGAACATGAAAGGAACACTGATGAAAAAGCCAAAGGATACAAACAATAGAAAGAACTTGAAAAAAAAAAATACTGCTTTTATTCTATAACACCACATACAGTAATTTTTCTTCTTTTAGATTCAGGTTGATAAGCTTAAATGTTTTTATTAGACATGTAGTGTTGAATCTGGAAGCTGGACAGACTGATT
The DNA here is from genome assembly GCA_009769605.1 of Bucorvus abyssinicus. Classification (NCBI taxonomy): domain Eukaryota; kingdom Metazoa; phylum Chordata; class Aves; order Bucerotiformes; family Bucorvidae; genus Bucorvus; species Bucorvus abyssinicus. The sequence continues at coordinate 14,721,805 of CM020063.1, forward strand.
GTAGAGGTATTATTCGTGCTGACTCACTGAAACATGTCATAAGTTTCAGCATTTATAAGTCTCAATTCTTAAGTATTATTTCCATTATTTTCATTCGATCCATTACACTCAAAGCAGGAGAATGACAGTCTTAAATTTTATAACTATGAATGAAGAAAACCAGCAGCACTAAAACTCAATAGAAGTAATTTACTACAGTCTTAAAAGGCTCCATATAAATATCAGCACCTATATAAATTTATAGTATAAAATTATGAACCTGCTGAGATTTGTACACATACTTAAATTTTACTACATGAGTGGCCCCAGTGAAATCACTTTTTGACCCCCAATTTTGTTTTTCCAACAACTTCCTTCTCCTGGTTCTCAGCTCCATGTCTCTTTACCATTTCGAAGCAGAAAAACAGAAGTTTACCTCTCAATACTGAGAGAAACTAATAGCAAAACAATAGTTTCTGGACTCTCCTGTAGCATTGTATACCTCAGCAGGTAAACAGACCTTCTATTTCAGAGAATTAAAGGACTACTTTTCTGGAAGACAAAATTAGCAAATGAAAATTTTATTTCCTTTGAACGCAAAACAGGTGGTTGGTGAGGAGTAATTCTCACTATTTAATTACTTTTGGAGATACAGGATCCACCACTGACAAGCTTCTCCTCCTTGCTGTCTTAAAGCTCATTGAAGTTTCTGTACACTGTTACTGACTTCACCACCAAAAAATGGAGATGCTGTCATGGCCACATCCAGAAACTTAGCTCCAAGGAGCCCAGATTCATTGTGAATGGGATTGCAAGTTACTTTGTTTCCTGTGTCCAAGGACAGAAGAGATTCTAGAGCAAACTATCTCTTGCACTTTATCTTAAAGTAGTTGTTTTCTTTTTCTCTGTCATGAAGTTTCAAAGTGGATGCTGAGGCATTCATGTTTGTCTCAGAAAAAAGGTTACAAATACTCGGTTATAATACTTGTACGAGAAAATAAAAACCCACTAGATATACCCAAGAGTTAAGGTTTGTTCCACAGGAGAAACAATTAAAATCCAATTTAAGCTATCTTTGGAGAAATTCTTTAATACTAAATAAAACTACCAATGTCATAAAACCTGTATTTGGAATATATGTTTAAAATATAAACAGATTTTTTTTTCCACCTCCAGAAAGAAATAAAACAAACCAAAACCACATGCTTTCTGCTTTGTCTTGAATTCTGCATTATTGATTTGCAAGACTGCTGCCACAGTAATTATGGATATAACAAACTCACCTGCAAGCATATTTTGCTTTAGGATTAACGAGAACAGAAAATGAGATTTGAAAAGAAAAGCAAATACAAATGTAAATTCTGTATAAATGATCTCCAGCACAAAGGGGTTTGGTCCGCTGTGCCAGGGAAGACTGCTGTGCTGGCTTAGGAAGAGTGCGGAAGGAGCAAACAGTATCTTGAAAAAAAGCGACAGATTTGCTATCTGACAGACTGCAACAACGAATGGGACATAAGCATACATTGCCATACTTAAGCAACGGCAATTCTGTTTAAATTCCTCCCACCCCTGTTTGTTTTAATCTATAAACTTACTTGCATACAGCAGAGGAGTGAAAGGACCTTTCCTCAACCATGATATTAAGCTTTTTCCTTCTGTACAATGGAACACGGAGGCAGCTCAAGCCATACACAAGCTCTTCTGTATTACAGATGCACAATTTTAAGTTTTTGTATTACTGGTAAGAATGGTAATTTTGAGGGAGGGATTCCTAATGATGCCATCGTTTTGCCATGAAACTTTGGCATTTACACAAGTTAGAGTCCACCGAAATACATTCTATAGTATCCACAAGTCTAGTTTCAGAGACAAATAAGGAGTTTTGTCACAACATGGCATCTTATCATGATAACCGGTGGAGTAAACAGCATAAACATGTAAGAATTTAAGGATTCTGCCTCACTTCACAGATCTAGAGGGGTTCACAGAAATCCTTGAGAAATGCAATGGCAACACTAAAGCAGCGATCTCTTAGTGCTTAAACACCTTGACCCAATACTTTCTTATAATTTTTTTTTATTGAAAGAAGAGTAGCACCTCTTCAGGTCACTCTACCTCTGAAACATGGAGTAGAAAAATTGCAATAGGTCATTACCTGTACAAGGTGAAAAAAGCATATGAATATGATTTCATTCATATTTTGAATAGCTGACAAAAGAAAACTAAATACATACCGCATCTGTAACTTCTATCTCATAGAGCTTCTGGAATGTTTCCCGATAGAAGAAAAAAAGCTTCCCACTGCCACCACCTTTCTTAACGGAGGTGCCTGTGACAACTATTTTATCATCTGGGCTGAAACAACAATCTGTCCTATTGAAAACAAAATATCATATTGGGCAAATCGATAATTAATGTACATGGAACTTATATATAAACTGCACTGCTTAAAACCAATCCATTCTATTTGTTAATCCTTTCAAGACAAAGCTTTAAAAAAAAAATCCTGTCAGCTGTCATCTATTACTATAGTTATCACAGTTCACATGTACACTTAAAGCTGTACACAGAATGTGCAAAACTGGCGGATCCAATAAAAATCCTCTGCTTCTCAAAAGTCTTGTAAACTTTTCACAACATGAGAAAAAAATGTACTCTCAAATCTCGCTATTATCATTAAGTAAAAAAATAAACCAATCATGAAATCTGATTTTGCTGATGATGCAGTGTGTTTGTTTAGTTTTCCTCTATGCTACAAATTGTAGGCAAGTTTGCATTGTGCCTGACCTGCCTTTCTATCTTATTTTAAAAGTATAAATTGTCCAAAGAGTTGGATTTGACTGTGCTACAGCTATAGAAATGTGGATAATACCAATAAAAATATTAAATACAATACTTGGCAATACGCAGTACAAGATAGTATTTTAGTACCAAAGAACACAGTCATCAGCACTTCTAACATCATAACCTGAATTCACACCATGCACCTTCATGTTATGTCTGCTTTACAATCCAGCTCTTCTTTTATTGATCATAGACCAAATAAAAATGAGGATTACATATCTCATTACACAAACATAAGGCAATGAACTGGCCTCCTCCTGAAAAGATGCTAATCTAATTAGATGTATGAGACTGAAAAATGTCATAAACCAAGGAAAGCTAGCTATGAATTACCACAAAAAAATATGAGATCCTTTAAAGCAATGTGAAGTCCTAAAATAGCCAAGAATTGTCATTGCATAATCCCTCCTATGCAGTCCTTTCTGCATAGTTCTGGACCAACTGAGAACTGAGGAGGAGAACTCCAGTAGACTCCCTCCCGTTCAGCACAACTGCTATTTCTACTAGCTGGAATACATAAAGAGTACTTACATTGGAAAGAAGCTGGGCAGTCTTTCTGCTGAATTAAGAGGCTTTTTAAATTGCCTAATATCCCATATCTTTAAAGTATCATCTCCTATGAAACAAAAGGTACAAAGGTTAGCAATAAAGAATTTAAGTCAAGAATTTAGACAGGCAGAAAATCTCATCCTCTTACTCAGACACAAAAAGAACAGAATGATCAAGTAGAAGCATTCCAAAATGGGTATGGTTTGGAAGTTTTTTGTCCCTAAATGACCATGAAAGTGCAATGGTGAGAAGTTGCACCTGCTGCACTCCAGTAGATCAAAAACTTCTCCTCAGGGTCTCAAGTCCATCATGGCAATTCCTCCTACCAAGAATCATTATTCACAGTGTAATCAGATTTCCTATCACTAATTTATTGTGTGTTTGCAGGTGTTGGTGCTTTGCTATTATGAGTAAATTTAACTTCTAAGATATCAAGTAATTAAAATGTTTCCATGGATGGTCTAGATGAAAAACTGAACAAGTTTCATGTGTTTGGTTTCTACCTGCCCTGAAAAAACAATCGGGAAGAATGGAAGGGACATGAAGTCTTCCCCCTTCTTTAGCAGGCAAACAAGCAACAAGCTGCAACCTTGGCACAGAAATAGGCCCTGGCACCAGTCAGAAATCCTTGGGGAAGGAGGGAAGCAAGTGAACCCGCAGTTGCTGTAATGAAATCTTTTCACAACCACTCACACCAGCTTTGGCCATAAAAGTTAAATTGAGGTTACAGCAAGACATTTATAACCATTCTCGTTTGTATTTGATAAACATGGTGTGACTGTAGGCCAGTAAAAGTCAGGTTGTTTATTCCTTTTCAAAAACTTATGGCATAATAACAAAGTGAGAATAGGATAGAAAAAGAGAGAAGAGTTAGTTAGTGTCAGAGAGATCTTCATCTCTGCTATACATATGTCCAGCATGAGAAGTACAGAATTTGAGCTTTGAAGCACCTCACTCAGGCACCTAGACAACTCCTTGCATTTGACATCAGTGCCTCAGTGCTTTCAAGGGTGAAAAGAAAGAATTTCAAACAACAATTCTCTTTAAAAATTTCCAGAAATTAATTTTAGACAAGAAGTTACCAAATTTTCATGACCTAGGAGGGAAAGGAGGCAAGTAATCCACAGACCTGCATCCTTCCAAAGCACAAACCTTGCAGGAAAGTAATTTTGTTGTCTAGAAGTATTTTGTGGATTCATAGCCTTTGAGATCAAAAGCTTAAAGGAGGCCTTGGAAATAAAATGTTGGTGGTTTTTTTTTTTTTAAAAAAAAAGAGTACCATGTTGTAACAAAAAATATCAAGGCCAGCAGTACCCTTCACAAGGAAAGCAGTAATGTGTGGCCTCGTACATCATGTATGTTTATATTAAAAACTAGGATAACTCCTTACTACAAAATATTTTTAAGAAGTGGACAACTTAAATTATGTCTAGAGCAAAATAAATTTCTGTTCATTGGGAAGCTAAAAAATGACAAGAAAGAAAAATGTTGAGTCCCTATTTTGGGAATATCTATTTTTTTATTGTTTCCCAGTAGACTCCACCCCAAGCACTTCAAAGCATTTGGTCTTGTAATATGAACCCTCCCTTTTCCCATCCACCCCCAACAAAAAAAATCACTTATCACTTATATCTCAAGCACCAGCACTTTATAAATGTGTGCAAAGGATACCATTTGGCCACCCTGCAAATCTCCTGGATAGGGACAGCTCTAAGGCTAGCATCCAAGGCTGTTCTGTTCCCAGTGGAACGAGCCTTGACATGATCTTCAACCTGTAGTCCTGCCAGGCTTAGGCAGGAGAGAAACAGTCAGACATTAACTATAGCTCTTTCTTCTGCTAACAAGAAAATGTAATCCACTGGTTTAAAAAATTAAGACTCTAGAAGGACTTAAAAAGTTGTGGTTGATTTCAAGTCAACACTGTCTTACACTATGCAGAAAGAGATGACTAAATATTTGGAAAAGGAGAAATACTAGTAGAATCACTTAGACAATGATGTGAAACCCTTGCCATCTTTAAGAATTTGCACAAATTCACTTTTTCTAATGAAAATTTTCCATATTGCAAATACAATATTGGTTCCTGAATCTAATCTGCATTTGGAGTTGAAATAGCTGTCACTAAGAAAACAGACATACTAACTTTCCACAACACCAAGGATTTTTTCCAGTATTATCCTTCCATCAGTGCTTAAGGGGCTTTATGAGACCTGTAGCAGTACTGGTTTATTTTTAAATACTTAATATATGGACAAACCCAGTCACCCTTAAACAAAAAACATATAACAAGTTATGCAGTTCAGTATGAAGCATTCAAAATAGTCCACTCAGATAATTCAGTAATTTTCTTGATGGTAGACTTCTCTAAAGCCTGGTAGGATTATTTAAAGCTTTTATAGCATTTTTAGTAGCATTTCAAACTCTATTCCTTGCCATTTTAGTAAGAAGGATGCCAATAAACAGGTTCTAGTCTGATACGATCAGGTCAGACACCATTAAGCCAATGGTATTGAGCATTGGATTTATCAAGAGGTAACAATCAGGTCCTTGAAAAGTCTTTGCTGAGCCAGGATAGGCACTCTGCAAACAGCTTTCGTCAAAACAAGGCCAACTCACTGATATTACAAAGATTTCATCTGATATTTTTTCAGAAGATACCGACCAGGAAGACAAGTACACGGATGCAAATAGGCCCAAAACAGAAAAGAACTGCCAGAAACTCAAAAAGCCTACAGTCAGCAATACCATTCAAGAAGCTCCTAGTTTAAAGAGTGAGCCCTGTACTGAAAACAAAGCTCAAAGACAGAAATTCACAAAGATCACTGGGGAAAGGAAGAAATATAGGAAATGAGAAATTTAAAGAAGAAAATACAGCGCAGGAAAGGCTTACCAGGAGGGAGCCCCAGAACGTTTATAAACCCTGAGCCTTTCTGTGAAGGCTTCTACTATATATGTGAGGATAGGCACATTACAGAACAAGGTATGTGCTTCTGCATTCTGCACTAGTTCTGCAAGAGGAGCTGTAAGAGCTAAAGAACCACTTTCAGAGGCACCACAAGTCTGGGCCACAATCACCTGGAGCTAAATGCCTTGGGAGGGAAGTCGCAAATTGGGGATTCTACATTTAACACTTGGAACAGCTTTCACTATCACCTGCATCCATACCAGCCTGGACAAATACTTAAGTGCATCATTCTCTCTAAACATATGGAAGTCAAGGATCCTGGAAGACTTTGAGAGAGCCATTTCTATTCCATGTGTTAGAAATAGTTGACTATGCCTATTAAAGCTAATGAATGCATTTTTGGTATTGTTTGAAATGAGCAACAGCACGCAGATCCCGAGAAATATTACCTGTTGTAAAACCATTTGATTTTTAAAATGTGAATGTATTTACCAAAAAGAACAAAATACTATTACTCTACACAAAATAGGAAGTCACTATACATGCTGCTGCATAATCCTTGAATATACAGGAGACTCTACAAGGTGTTTCTACTTTTTAAACCAACTTCAAAATTAAATGTTTTATTTTTCCTCAAGAACATTATGAAAAGAGAAATACAGCTAAAGCAAAACAAAGGAACAAAGCCAAAAACAAAACATCAAAAGGAAATAAAAAAAAAATATTTGAGCTCAAAAGAAAGCATGTTATCTGCATAAGCTACCTGACAAGCCTAGATGTTGTCACAGGTTGTAACTAACAGCTATGATGAGATTCATGGAATTCATGAAGTCATTGCTTCATATTATGACAAAAACTAACTCCATAAATTCTGTACATACAAGGAATAAAAAAAAAGTTTAAAAAAATTTTTATAATAGGACTCCAAGCTCAGTCCTAATGCTTACCTATTCTTTACTGCTGAACTAAGAAAAACGTTCCCCAAACACTATCTTCACTGTATTTAGAAAAATTACTTTCATGGTTACAAGTGTGCAAAAACATCACTTTCTGAAGTTTCTGTCATGTTATTACCTAATACCCAACAAGAGTAAGACTGAGAACACTCATAAGCAGTTCCTTAGCTTTTCATTTTCCCTTGTGATTGCAGCTGAGCCCTGCCTCATCACTCTCATATCCAACATCCGAATCTACATCAGATGCAGGAGAGTCATTCGGGCTTTCAATGAAAGTCCCCATGCCCCAAACAACTATCCTCTCTTTGATCTGCAGCACTTGGCAGGTATGTTAATCTATGAATGCTGGATCCACATCTGCTTTTGTTGGTACTGATCCAAAGCAATACTCATATTAAAGCACTAACCACTCAAGTCAAAATAAGGTATGAATCCTCCTTATTCTCTAGCACAGTGCACATAGAGCTTTTTTTTTTTTAATACACCAGACGAAGGTAACACTTTTGTCTGCACTAAGGGGAAAAATTTCCATACAGCCTTACATTCCGCAATCAATCAATCAACATTTTATACAGCTTAGAGAAGAGTGTGGTAGATAAAATGTTAACACAACACAAAATCTGGAGGCAGATGAGGAAGAGCAGGCAACCAAAAGTGCCATATGCAATAAAAATAAGCAAAGATCATCTATGTAATCTACATTCATAAATGTGAAACATAAGAATATACATAAATGGAGGTTTCAAGACAGCACTAGTGAATGTTCTTCACGTAAGTGTTAACCTTGTTTGTTGTTAATATTTAAAAGCACACTGAGATTTCTTTTTAAATCTTATAAAGCATGCCTGTGTAAATTTTTTAGGGTGCAACACCACTGGAAGAGAGATGCAGCATTTCCCTTAGCCCAGAACGGAAAGACAGATGTTTCTCCTACTTTCCAAGAAGGAGAACGTTTCTCAGATAGTAAGTGTCTGGTTCAGAATGGATCAGCAAGGTTGAGAGTTTTTACCTCAACCACTTGGGACTCACTCAGGGTGACAGAGTGGCAGCAGAACTCTGGATCCAGGAGACTGAACAGCCATTAACTGTCCAAGTGCCATTGGTGTGTCCTAGTAAGTCTTGGGCTGTGGAGGACAAGCCTACCATCACCCTACTCTGAAAGATGTGATCTGGGACACACAGTGATTGGAATCTTAGAAATGTGGCAAGACATACAAAAAGGTCAGAGAGGTAGCATCCAATAGCAGCTGCATATCACTGCAAAAGCCACCAATGCTACTCTCCTCCTGAGGGGAGAGGAAGGACACAAAACAATTGCAAGCTACACCCCATGGTTTAGAAGCACATCCCATCTTTCAGAGCTTTCACGCTCTATGAATACCTCTATCCTGGTATTTTGTATACCTAACCTTACTCTGTCTAAGTACCAAACCGACCAGATGTCCTGTACATATCTTAGGCACAATGTTAGCCAACATTAACATACTGCTTCTCCCTAGGCCTGTTTATTTGGCCTTGGGGCCATGCTAGTGCATACACATAGCTTCTGGTTACAGCTGGTTTCCACCCAGATAGCACAGATTGTATGCTTGCACCTGCCTGCAAAATGCTGGGTAGACAAATCTCTGTAGAAAACCTGTTTTAGGCAGACACCATCCTATCCAATACACCTAATACTGGAGTGAATGACTCTTCAAACACATCCTTCCCTTCTCAAGACTTGTTCTGTTATATAAGACTTTTTTTATAAAAAGTTTTATCTAAAGCTTAAAAAACAAGCATTTTTTTCCCTTGTCCTGCAGATATTTCAGATTTTTTTGCCATTCAAGTACACCTTGGCCACTCACTTCCAGTCATCACCACTTCATGTTTGTAACACAAATTCGATAAAAATTCCAGTTAGAACAGAAAAGGGCATTGCATAAGAAAGCTGCTTGAGGAATTAATATCTCCAGAACAGTGACACTGTTATTGCAAGAGTAATCTTCCTGGAAAGAACTAAGTAACAAAACTGGTCTCACTGTATTTTTAATTAAGTTAGTAATTTCCTTTTGGTGTATTACTAATGCTAGACAAGAAGACAGATCAGGAACTGTGTAATATATACAGCAAAGTTCTCTTAAAATATTCCTTAACTGCTGTAAATGAGCTTTCAGAAACACAGTACTGCGTGGTGTATCAAAATAAAAGATGTAAATTGTGAAACACTTCAGGTTTCAATCACTAGTATCTGACCTCACTACCTTATCTCAGTGGCTCCATCATAAACAATTACATTTGACAATGATACTATTTAAATGGTTTGTTTACAGAACCATTTTCCCTATTGAAGTTAAAAGTGTCTTCCCCTATTGAAGTTAAGTGTCTTACATTCAACACATCAAAGGGTTCTTTCAATCGCCTACCTCCCCTGCTGGCAAGGACAGTACCATCATAGGAAAATGTCAAGCATGAAGTGTCAGTGCCTGGAGCATGGGCTTGCCTGCAGTGGAACTTTGTGTGCACCTGTTTGACAAAGAAATAAAACATTAGAAAACTTGCATACTTCAAGGTGGAACAGATTTCTTTATCTCATTTTGTGTATTCTGTTGCTATTCATAAATTTAAACAGAAAACACGGTATTTTTAGCAGGTACAAAAGCTAACTATTTCAACAGCCTTTTAAAAATGTCAATAAATGTTTCACAATAGGCTTTCATAAAAGAGCTTGAATGCAAAATTTGATTTCTTCATAGGTTTAATTATACAGTCCACATTTACATAGCATCAGCGCTCTTGGAAAACTTACACTAGCACGGAATAAAGGTACCTTGACCAGTAAGAGAACAAAATATTGAGCAGCTGCTTAGCTATTACTATCCAATCTATACACTAAAAGAGACAGTTCTACAGAATAAATCCATTAATCAAGCCTAAACTGTATTCTTCAGGAATAACACAGCTCACCTTAAATATATCACCCGCTATGGAGCCTTCTCAATGAAGTACCTATACTTCAACCAGTTCTTATCCATTTTCAACTGTCCCACACAAAAAGAAACATAGCAACATACAGACGTACAAGACTGACATTATTTGCTCCTCATTTACAAGAAAAAAAAAAATTCAGAACAAATTCAGTCCAACTCTAGCCAACTTCAATGCCTTAGGATTTAATGTAAAATGAGATTTGTCTCAAAGGGACAGTAGGATTGCCTTAACAATTTTGTATATCTTTAAAAAGAAATTTGCTCAGTTTACCAGTAAAAAGATTGTTCTCCTAACTTTGAGCTCTACAAGCTTGCTCTCCATATATTATTCTGCAAAGCAATATAACCCTGAATTGTAACACTAAATCAAATACTCTAAAATGATTGAAGGTTGCTCTAAAAATGATAGAAGGTTGAACAAGAAGTTTTTATATATACTGGCAAATGTTTGTTACAGTTTTCAAAGAAAATAAAGTGTTTGGCCTCTGGCCTTTTAACATTTTTAACAGATGTCTAATATTGCTAACAAATCATTAGCAAAAAAACCTGTTATCTGAATGTTTCTTGCTGGAAAGACATGAAACAACAGAACTAATGCACACAATTCAAAAGTTTGACTCAGAAAGGAAAGGAGAGCATTGAAACACTAGATAAAGATGTAAAAATAATTAGGGCAAAGTGTATCTACATTTCTTCCTCATTACCCCTCGCTTTTTGTTGCGGAGGTTGCCTGCTATTACGGATACAAAATTTGCAAGTTCATCAGTCTTTAAAATTTTTTAAAGATTTGGTTATTTTAGCAAATTCTGCAGTAACACACTCTGTATTCTGCAACTTGTTTTGAAGGCTTTCTAGCAAATAACTCCAGTAATGTAAGCACTTTCCTTCTAGATTTGTATTAACATATATACTTTTGCTAAGCAATTACAGCTGACTGGACTTGTATGCTACATGAAATGACAGGCAGAAAACAAAGAGCACATGTGAGAAAGGACGTAGCTGCATGTATCAAAAAAATCTAGGATAGCAGATAAGTGTCAGGGTTTGCAATATCGCCACAGTACTTAGAGAGGATGAGAAAAAGAACATAAAGGAATAAGGATGGGGAAAGACGGGGAAGGTATAGGGCAGCAGCATCAGTAATGAATATTCTTTTTAAAAATTTGCGTGGATTGAAGAAGACCAATATGGGAAATGAAGACATTAAGTATTTATAGCAAATGAACAATCTACAAGAGAACTGCATGGTTCTAGGAAAAGCAGAAGATAGACCTAGTCAGTTTGCTCACCTCAGAAAACCAAGACACTTCCATGAGAAAAACAACAATACACTTAACTAATGAAATTTTTGAACTTTGCACATTTTCTCTAGAATACAATATTTCACAGTAAGTCAATACTTTCCCAAGATTATAATGCTCCCCCCACTTTCTTCTTTTAATGAAACAATGAATGTTCCAGCCAAGACATTCTTATTCCTTCTTGTTCCCAACATCTTGAAGATTTTTTTAAAAGCAGAGGTAGTAAATTAAGGAAGACCTTGGGGAAAGTGAAATCTACAAAGATTATTATATGAATCTTTTCCTGTAGTACAGATGCATTACAAAATCTCTCATTTACTAGTGAACACTGTCAACCATGCAACCACAATCGTGCTAACAGCAAAAGAAACTCTATCCAATACTGAGTGTGCCTCTAGCAATGTACAATCTACTCCAGTTTGCTTCAGCACAAGGAAAGTATACTCTGAAAAGAGATGCTCATTTCTAGAGATGCGTCCCATGCTTGCTTACCTATTGTTCCCCCTCTTTCACATCAAGGAATGTTTCCAACACTCCTTGAGGGAACTGGAAATCAGGATTTATGCTGTTTTCAAACATGAGGCAGAGCACCGGAGATGCCAGACAGGCAAGTCCCAAGTCATGTATGGCTGTTTGAGATCTAAATGGGTGACTTCACCCAACTAAGAGACTTTCAGCAAAATGAATTAGCTGACACTGACAATATTCAAGTGCAAAATTTTTAATAAACATAAAAGCCTTCTAAAAATGAAATATTATCATAGGCCAGTTTCAAGTGACAAAGGCATGAGCTATAAAGCTGCAAGAAGAAAACAAACAAACCAAACAGAAACCTTTTCTTTCAGTGACAACTGAGCAAAGCTGTGTGGTTCTCTGTTGAAAGTGATCCCATTAGAGACAGCCAGCAATCTCATAGCTGGGATCACAGCTGACAAGACAGATAAGTTCTCAGCACACAAGTTACACTCTCCAAATGGCTATTTCCCCATCCCCCCTTCAGTCATCTCTACTGAAGGAAGCATATTTGCTTTGCTCTCAGTTGTAATTCAGAAAAGAAATGTAGCTGTTCTTTCTGGGTTTAGAATATCACAAACTATCAGATCTACGTATGCCACCTGAATTCAAGAATTTCTCAACTTTTTCCCTGAGTAGGCAGTTGCAGATTGTATCAGATGCTTTCCTGAAGTCTCCGTAAACATGATCCCTGGGGTTGCAATTTATGTGACAGTTCTTCAATACCACTTCCTGTCGTGTAGAAATGGATGCTGTTTCAGTAATGACCGTACTGATGCAAAACAAGATTAACTTGTGAAATTTGAGGGTTTAGTGTTTACATAATTACAGTTACACGATTTGCTCCTCTTCATGATTTTCTAACTCAGTGACATCTACATGTATTGGGAGCAGACCTGAAACACTCCTTCCTTTCTCTTAATCCTAATTAACCAATTATTAACACAGTATCCTAATTTTACTTGCCATAAACAGGACATCTGATTGGCAATTGTACGTAACTGTCCTGGTGTCCACTATATTCTCATCTGTTGCAACTAAGGCATTTTTCTGGGTAGAGGGATGACATTCTAGAGGAAGCAAGTCTTTGGGATTTCTTTATCTCTCGCACCCAACAGTGGTTCAATACGCCCCAATGATCTTTCACATGTATTTCACAGTGAAGTTTTCCTAGTTCTATGCAATTACTGAACAGATAAAGAGACTTTTTTAAAAAATATTCTTCACTTTTTCTTGAGCAACTGTAGCCTGATGAAAACCTACATAACTAGAAAAAAAATAGAGAAGATAACAGCTCTAACTGTTTTTAAAGTTTAAAGAATCATGTATTATATCATGGAAGTATGAACAAAAATAAAAACACAAGTGTGAAGTACTTAATCAGAAAATGTTGGGCTGTTACAGAAAACAGGATTCTTAAAAGAGAAGCCATACAGCAGTGTAGCCAGACAAGGTGAAAAATCATTTAGTATTTTGTTAATTGCAATTGATACAAAAAGTTGACTTCTGTTTTAAAAAAAAAATTTACAGAGAAGGCACTGAGGCAAGGCACTTGATACATTTGACTATATGCGGTTTTAGATAAAACAAGGGAGGGAGCAGGCTGGCTTGCCTTAGAGATGTCTACAATGACAGAGTGGTTAGAAAGACCATCCTATCTGCCTGTGCTTCCTTCACCACTTAGAGCATTCAATTTATAAGAATATTGCTGACCACAGAAACAATTTCTTCTTGTTTAAGTTAATTCATCAAGAAAGATTTTAGGAAACCATTTTAGAAAGATTTCTTAACAGCATTGCTAAATATTTGCCTAATGGTTTGAAAAAGTAACGCCAGCTGAATGTTTGGCTGCACTGTCAAACTTTGCATTTGAGAAAATAATCTATCTTGGCCACAAAACCGATAAATATTACTAATAAAAATAGCTTTTGGAAACTATTCAGTTGGCTTCCTTTGGGGATTTTTTACACTGCATGAGAAAAACGTACGAGGATGTAAAAAAAGTTCTATCTTTTCATAACTCATCTAACCTATCCCATGCTATCCTAGGAAATTTACGATCTTCCTTTTTACAGTCATAAATATGGCTTCTGTAAAGAAACAAAAAACCCCACCTCCTTTTGCCTCTTTCGAAAAGAAACTAATCACTCTTACACTTGTGCAGCCAAGGAAGGTACCCTTGCCTTCTAGAAAATAATAAAATCTTCAAATAATCAAATGTTATTATGCAGAAACTTCATTAAAAATACAGGTAAGATATACTATAACCCTACTGAAAGTCCACAGATTGTTTCAAACTCACCTACGTCAACAGCTATGCAAACAGGTGTTTCGTATCAATTAAAAGTAGCCTTTTGCCTATTGGCAATTAACAAGCAAAAATATAAAACAAGTAAAAATAACAGCTTACTGTTTAAATACGAGAGGATAGAATTCCTTTGTTTGGAATTAATGTCCTTGGTAACCTAAAATGGTAATGTCCTATGGTAATGTAGAAATGTTCTAACCAATATCCATGACTCCTTCAAACAGACTGCAGTATCTCCATACCAATTTGTCTCAGGAGTAAAGAGTCCTTACAGAATTAGTCATTCTGCAATTAGCCTGTTAAAGTTGCTTCAAAATAGTTTTTTCTTTTCCTATTGCAATTTTTTTATGATACTCTGTAGTACCTCTCCTGACTACAACTCTATTTCACCACTAGCATCCTTAAAACTCTTCTCCATCCAACAAAAAGATTTCTTCCATTTTCTCATCCTAGCCTTCTAGTTTTATTTCAGCACGATATTGCACACTTATGCCTGGCAACTTCATTATTTCCTCTCCATTAGTAGTGGAACCTTCAGAGCATAGGGAGATAGATTCACAAACAGAAATTCATGTAAGTCGTATCTCAAATCTCATTTCACCAAATAGCTCCACAGTTGTTCTTCGTACTCTCCATTACTCTTTTTCAGACGTTGGCCTTTTTATTCTATACTGCCGCCTCCTCCAGAGTCATTCCTTGTCAATCCTATTTAAATTCCTTAATGGCTCGATGGATTTATCCTTGACAAATCTAACAATGCTACCCCATCCTCATTGTCATCTGCCTTGGAAAAAGTGCCTGACTCCTATTCCCCTTTATTGTTTTATGAGGTCCTGTATCTCCTGTACACTTTCTACATGTTGCCTCCCTTCTTCACTATTCCCTCTGGTGCACGACTTAATCCTCTTGCTCACTAAACTTCTCACTCTACAATGTATTTTTAAAAACCTTACTGACAACCACAACTACCAATATTTTCATGCCATTAAACTACCTTCCAAGACAAGCTACCTTGTGAATGTTTAACTGGCAACTTAAATTTAACATAATGAAAGCTGTTCCTGATTTTCTTACCTGGATAATATATTCTCCTCAATTTCCCTAGAAGATAACACCTCTTTTAACCATACATTATATGAAAAACATTGTTATATGCACCACATCTTTCTGTCACAGATTGTAAAATGCACTGTAATAAATCAAATCAATAACCCATTTCCAGTATTATTACTTTGACATCTCTTCCCTCTTTGTTTCCTTGACAATGGTTCTTTACTTTTAGGGTCCACTGTTTCCTCATTTTGTTTTCTTTAACAGCTGTATTTTACCAATGAAATTATATATATTTTTCCAATAATAGCAATTACAAATAATTCACTTAATCCTTAAGCACATCTGTGTTTTTCTCACATAAAGAAAAACAAGGCCAAAACCAACAAAACCACCACTGCCTTTTCTATAATACATACAGACATATACTAAACTATCATTTTTAAAATGTCCAAAAAAAAAGACACAAGTAGCAATTGAGTTTGCACACTGCCTTCCTTTTGTTTGTCAGTATAAACCTCTTACGAACTTGACACCAAAGGGTCCATTTTATGACATAACCACATTTGTCTCAGAGGGAGAACAATCAAAATTGAAGCTTGTTTTATACACACAGACAGGCAGCAGCACATATTAGTGCAGCCCTGCCTTCGTCTCCTACCTCAATGCAATAGCCCGGAATCAGTGACTTGAATGGGGTACAGAAAACATTCCTATACCCCTGTCAACTCCTACCCAGTTTGACACCACACTGTCACACATCAAATATCAATATCAACAAGGCATTTGCACATTTGTTTCAAGTGACAAAACAATGGCTGCCAAAGTGATGCTTTCTGCTGACTAAAAGAGGTGTTTCTACTTCTGAAAAATCACTCAGGCTCTTGAAGGTGGTCTCCAGTACAAGACAGTCCTCTTACAAGGGCAGGAACATGCTACATCTACTAGTTGTCATTTTGCAAGCCCTGCTGAAAGAGCATCTATGAAGATGACAGCAATTTACTCTGGTGACCTCAACAAGATGAAGTTTGCTTACAGGTCTCAGGTTCAATTTGCTCTCCAAATGAGTCCACAAGTAACAGGCTAGGGAGTTAGGATACAGTGCCATTTATATACTCTTATCAGGGATGTGCTGATTACAGCAGCTACATTCATCAGAATCTCTTAAGTGTCCATAAAAACATGGTCCATGATTATACAATTACCTGGATTTTTTCAGATTATTTCACTCTTTGTATGTGAACTAGCACAGTACTTTCTAATTTGGCCATCCTATCCCCAACTTAATAAGATGTATTACACTGAAAATTAAATATAAATTAAATTTTAGTGCTGGTTACAGGTGATTGCTTTGAGCACAAAACAGTAACAAGCCAAATCTGGTAGTGAAACACATACACAGTAAAAAATTAAATGGTGACCATATAGGCATTTTTATGAAACTCCACACATTGCTTAATTTGAACAAAAATTACATACATTGAATTACCTTGTTTAAATAACCAGAGCTTAAAATTATTATACACATTCATAAATTCTATTAAACTAGAATTTCATTTTAAGTTTGTGGGCATACTTAGACACATGGAGACACACTGTATATGTATTTATGTATAATGTGTGAAATATATAGGTAGTCATATCCAACTCCAAATCTAGTTCTTTATCTCATGAGAAATTTAGAACTTGGTGCAAGAAAAGCAGCTGTTCCACAGATGTATCCGATTTCAGTCTGTGTAGTATCACTGCAGTCATACATTAAATAAAACACAGCTGGACAATGCTCCACCTATTTCACCACCCTCTCTGCTAACTGTTTAGCAATAACATCTGTTGAAAACAAACTTTAGGAAATAGGGAGATCATGAAAAAAACCCCCTTTATTTTAAACTATTTCGCACTGGAAGAAGTTTTACTTGTTCATAAAGAAAGCTCACAAATATTCAATCAGGTCTTTAATTATGAGATTTATACATAGAGTTGAAAGAAACTAACTCAGTGGAGGCTGTCTTACCAAAGAAATCTTATTACAAATACTTATTTCATATGATTGGTTTAGTTCTGCTGCCAAGGGATTGTGCAGTTGTGCCGTTTATCTTCTTATTGATAATCATGCACACAAACATAACTTCTATGGTCTGTAATTTTATGACAAATTTTCAACAAATGCCATACAGACTTTAATTGCAATTAATCATTATATGTTTTTCAGAAACTGAGGGCAGTCAGTACTGTATTACAGCCAACTATTTAAAGTGCATTTAAAACTGTATCCTCACAGAAGTGCACCTTTTAATGCATGCAGCCATGAAATAATTGTTCTCTATGCAGGAACAGTTTGTTCTTTACCAGACTTCCTCTGAGTCAAGCGTATGTAACCTAATATAACATACAAAAGCTAAGTTCCTCTATAAATTCTTTCTCTTTAGCTTATCAATTTCTAGAAGATTCATGGGGAATAATTTTGTATTAAAAATAGTGTATTTCTTAATGTCATAAAACTGAGGATATTTCAAAATAAAATCACTCTTCAATCAATTGAGCTAAAAATATTTAAAATCCTTTTCTGTCTGTTTCTCTTCAGTAACTTTATTTTTTCTGAATTAAACAGTTAAGAAAAGGTTTACACAAAAGCACCTCACAACATTATCGGTTTCCTAGGCCAGTATCCACTTTCTGATAGCGGTCAGTGACACGGGAATACATGAAAATCCCCCAACTCTTAAACAGAAATGATTTGTCACCCATCTTCTATATTAGACATCTGGAAAAGTTAAAAATTTGGTAATACTTAATATGAAAGCAGAAAAAAAAAGCAGAAAAAGAAATGTTTACTCTACAACAGCAATTATAAAAATCGAGAAAGGAAATACAAAATATATTTAAAAATTTTAAAACTTCCAAATCATTATTCTAGTTTTTGAGATTTTGTATTGTCTGAAATGACCATTTAAAAAAAGGACCTCTAATTTCCTCTTCTATTAAAAAACCCAAACCTAAAAACCCAGCCCAGTCAGCTCTTAGTACACAACTTTCTAAAACTCACTTCACATTATTCTTTATGAATACTGCAAAATACAAAGCTTTCTAAAAGTTATGAATTGATGAGAAAAGTGAAGCCTGCAAGAGATACATCCAAATATGAAGTTGGAAGGGGGTGAAGGACCCGTAAATTAACCTAAGAAATAGAGCAAGCATATGCAGACAGAAAATACCTCATCTACACTCCTAAGTTCCACAGATCAGAAGTCGTTGTTTCCTACCTTTTCTGTTCTTCAGTAAATCCACTTGATCTAGCTGTAACAACTTGCCTTTCATAAGTAATTTAAAATTATGGGAGCTCTAGGCTTCTCTAATAAAACAAACGTAATGAACAAGTGTTTTACAGAAATACACTTTTCATTGCTTTTACAAAATTCACTGTATAAACCTGCTGTTCATCTCCTTACTAGCTTCAAGAAATAGTGACATATTAAGAACCACAATGAGAAACATTTGGATGCAAAACTAGCTTCCTAATACACCCATCAAGCACAAAATTATTTTCATAATTTACAAACCCTATGAAGCTCTACACCAATGAAGAGCTCAGCTTGCTTGAGCACTGCATATACTAGAGTACCTAGGAGCCATTTCTGTGATAAGCCAGACCACTCTGGAATTCACTTTTTATTAGAATGAAATGTATCACCTGTACTTTTAACTTTTTGCCTCTGCATAAAAGGCAAATTTTCTCTAAAATAACAAAGCTAGCTCAAGAAGGCTCTTCTAATTCTGTTACACTATTTTGCATAATTTTGTATTCCTATTTCTGTAATATTCATGTTAATTAACACTATCATATTACTAAGTTATTCACAGTGCTATAATGCCTACCCTTTTCTTCTCAAATTGCCATTTTTAAATTATTTCTGTAAGCTCTGCTGTTACTTTCCTAAATAGTAAATCAAAGAAAGATATATAATCCTTGTGGGACAAGGATTGTGTTTTTCCTTTAACTGTACACAAATCCAAAGTAAAATTCTTTATGCTATTTTCATAGGGTGTTACAGACTTCAAGATTTAGAATTGCCTTTCATCACTATATTAGATAGTACAAACATTTAGATAGTTCTGAACTATAAATTGTTTATTACATAAGAGAGAAATGCACTTAGAAATACAGCAGGGCAATTTTATCTTAGTGTATGATTGTCAGATTCTTTACTGCAGTTAGCTTCAGGGTATGGATAGTGATATAGTGGCTAAACCAGACGTATACAAAAAGGAATAATATATGAATCTGTTAATATTTGCTGCTGGCAAGCTTGTGTGTGATTTCCAGTTTCTGGATCAGAGGTCTGGCAGATATACATATGGAATGAAAGGGTGGGATATTACAGATATGGAAAACTTACCTTAAGTTTGAAAGGGGAATATAGTATATTTGGATATCCTTCATCTTATATTTACACAAGAAAATTCCAGATGTAGCCAGACTGCCCTTTTCAAAGTATGAAGCATGTTACATCCTTGGGGGAAATTGGAAGATTCGCCTGCTGTTAAGCTGTAGTAGTGACATTCAGCAAATATAAGAATGGGCACCCTAAATTGTTTCTATTAAATATTGACATTTCACTGGAATAGTTTTAATGCTGTGAAGATAGCAAATAAACCCCAAATTCCACATAAGCAAAACTAAACCAAAATATTCACACATAAACGTGAATATTCCATGGCCAAAATTATGAATAAAATCTAGCTGGAGTGAAAAGAGTGTAATTCTGGAATACTGTTATAGACCAGATGCCAAAGACACACTATGATCTTTGCCTGGTAGAGACTGCATCTAAAAAGACATATGCACATGAGTAAAGCTTTCTAGTAGACAGACATAAGACATATATTTCACGAATTTATTACTGAGAGCTATGTCTTTTGCATGTCAGCATATGCAAAAAGCATCCTGTAACTCATCTTCCCAAAGCATGGGTATAAATCCCCTCAAAGGACCTTCCATTTAATGGAGAAAATATTTACAGCAAGTCTCAGATTGTACTAGTAGTTTTCATTACTCTGTCTTGGCAGCATCAGCTGTAAAATCCATCAAGAACAGCAAAATAAAATCTTAAATAAGATCTGGGCTTGCATTCCAATTCCAAAACAAAAGGGTCACCCTATGGTGGTGGTGGGGAGTCTCTTACATGATCTTCTTGCATTGTCTAAATCTGTGTCCTTAGTTGTACACTATTTCTTCAAAATGGTTCCAGTACTCGTAAAACTTTTCATCTCTGAAAAGTCTACCTTGGAACTTCATACTGCACACCACAAAATGAAAGCTTACCAAAAACCCTTTCAAAGCAAACAATCACTAAATATAGAAATGTATTTGTCTTACATCTATAAATCATGCAATTATTTGGAAAATACTTTTAACATGAATATTTGTAATTAAAATGTACAGAGCTTAGATCTGCTTAACTTCAGTGCAATACTGCTACATCCCATTTGTCTTCTCCATGTATTTTGAGGATAAGGTGGCTTAAGGGCATGTGGAAAACAGGTTACTGAGATTACCACTTGATCACTCAACTTGTTGGGATATTCATGTGAGCAGTATATTAGTACAGTCTTGGATTTCATTATTATTGTGGATTTTAAGTTCTGTAAAATCACTTTGAGTCTTAGCTACGTAATTTAAAACTGATCCAAATATGTAGCAATTTCAAATCAAAGTAAGGCTTTAAAACCATGAAAAAAAACCCGACTAGCAAAATAGTAGTTCAGCAATTCTGTAGTAGATGCTCACTTTTGAGCAGGAAATAGCTGAAGCACGGAATTAAACATACCACTAGGTCTTTCATGAAACAAGGAAGTAAAAAACCAGAAGTTAATCACTAGCTATAAAAATCTTTCCCTGAGCACTGAAGCAAATCGTGTTTAATGAAAATTATGTTGAAAATCATAAAACATTGCATCTTTCTTGTTCAGATTTACACTACATAAAAAGATAAAGCTATTACAGAGGTATCTGTCAAAGCTAATTCTTTACTATAGTGCAGCCATTAGACAGCTAAAGGCTTATAAAAATTATTCAAGGTTTCTAAACAGACCCAATTTAATACAGCTAGAAAAAAAAACCCCAGACAAGATTTCAGGTGTACGAGCTGTTTTCTTAAAGCCATTTAGAAGACATCACCACTGCTTACAAACTCTGCCCTCCCAAATCCTTACCAATATTTTTGTACTACAGTTGCAGTATTATACCATAAAACATGTCACATGTGAAACTGAGAAGTGTGATTCAGGCTGCCATATGCATGTTTATGCTGTCCTGGGCTGAATGTACCCAGGAAAAGCTGGATGGAAAATTCACATAACACACCACCACTCATCAGGTGGTTTGAAAGACTAAGAAAGGTTAAGTTCAGCTTTTTCATCCTAATAAGCCCTATTTATAATCAACGAAAAACATCTCAATTCTTTCCTTTTTAGTTAAAATGAGGGGAGCTTTTTTATTCATTAAAGAAATTTCTATTAGTTTTAACCTACCCACCAAGTGTACTAACAGTCTTTACTACAATGACTTCAGTACTGTATCTCTACGAAGGAGATACATTTCTACATCGGAAAACTGGGCACACAGAAGTTTACTGATTGCATGACACACACTAAAGACTGGCCTCACAGATAAGTTTGTTCAGCAACATGTATTACCGTCGGTCTTGCAAAGAGCTCTGAATGGGCAAGCACAGGCAAGATGTAGAATTTGAAACTATTTGAATTGCAGGTAAATCTAGAGGTTTTATTGCAGTGCCCTGCAAATTAAAAATTTTCAAGGTCCTGTCTTTGCTCACTAATGCTCTACAATTCTCCGTATTTGCCCGATACTTCTCCACGTCTCAGAACATTTAAATTGAGAGAGTTCTAATGTGTTATGATTGACTATTTCACACTATTGTTTCCAGTATTCATTGGAAGTTTGAAGGAAGTTATTTTTTATGTCCTTTGAAGCTGTTATTTTAAGCCAAGTTGACAGTGTTCATAATATTTCAAACATGCTGACAGACAGTTCTGCTAATGTGCACTGTAAATGCGCAAGTACGTGAACCTTAAAGGAAAACCATGCACTGACAAAATAGCATACGTGAGAAAATAACACAGATTTATGACAAAATGAAGAAATCCTCTGAGCCAGGTGATTATAATGGATCATCATCATGCTAAGGAAGTTTGGAGAAAGGCAAGGAAGAGCTGGAATGCATTTGGCTAACTTCAGCATTAGCAAGTTACCAATGTCAGTGTCACGAAGAACAGAAAAAGTCTTCCTCCAAAATTTCCAAAACTGTTTTTACTCTCACTACATACAGCTGGGAGATTTGGAACTGCACCAAAAAAACAGTGGAAGCAGAAAATTGAATGAACCACTCATGGTGCACATTACTAGTTAGAACTAAAGAAAGGAATTGATGACAAACCGAAATCATTTTGTAAGCACAGCAACATTAATTTTAAAAAAGCAGATACTGAGGTGGTTCTAAGTGGCTTGGAAAAACCAACTAATTAATGATGCTAACTTACAACAAACAGTTAATTTGACATCAGCAGGGATGATAAAACATGGGACAGAAGAGATCTTGTTTCTCTCTAAATAAAAAAAAATTCTAATAATTATTTAATCATAATGGTCAATTCTGAACCAAGTCCTACACTGCTGAGCAGCAAACACAACTGAAGCCACAGTGGTGATGGGGATGCCACCGCACGACAGGTTGATTTTTGTTTCACCTTTAATAGACACATCAGTGGGATTCCTGTAGTCAGGTCTAAAGTTATCAAGTCATGTGTGGAGCAGAAGATCATAAACCTATAACTAGCAGTCAGAAACTATGGCTACAGTGGCAAAGACTTCTGGGAGCTTCTGTAAAGTGGTATGGTCTTTGTGAAGCCCCAGAGGAAAAACAGCTTCCTACCAGCCCTGCAGCAGTGTGCCTGCCTCTAGTAAGTGCCCCTTTTGATCTAGGAAAGGGCATTGTTAGACCCTCCTTCCTACTGAAGCATCCACTTCTGCCCTTGGCATTGCTGTTCTTGTGACTCTTCTTCTGTGGGAAAGCAGGACCTTTATGTTTTCACTGAAGCAAAGAGAAACTTCCCTCTCTCTGAAGCAGGCTCTAGGTTTGACAGGAGTTTTTACTCCTGTCAGAAATAAATGTGTCTAAAAACTTTCACAGACACCAGGATAATGTAGTATGAGCCATAATATCTGGCAGGAACACCTTCCTGGATTTAGTTTGTACTGTTACTGTCATACACAGGAACAGTGGTATGGGTATTCAACAGCAGGGTTGAAACGTCATTTATATTTTTCCTTAAATACAAATATTAATTCAGACAGTCAAAACAGGCCTTTATCGGATCAGCTCTGGCATCACAGTATGGTCAAGTAAATTACAGTTAACTAAACACCTTCCTGAATCTGCCCTTCTTCCTGCTGCATGTGCCAAATCTGTAGCATAAAATGATGCCAGAATCATCCCTAACTGATCAAATAGAAGAAATTATAGCAATTTTCTGCTTTCAAACACAAGTGACTTTTGTTACAGACTCCAGAGAGGTTTCTCAAGTTAAACACAAATGCTCTCTTAATTTTGAATTGAAACAGAGCTCTACAGCAAAATCTGTGTATAGAGCTCTACACTTGCTTCAACAAGGTCAAATATTTGCCAGATAGGAATTAATAAAATCTCTTCAAAAATCAGAAGTTAACACTTCTACTATGTATTTCTTCAAGCAGCTTAACCCTTATGTCTTGGTTCTCCACAACTTTACCTATTCTCCTGTGTCACCTTCAGTTTGTATGCTCAAAACGGCACTACCACTTGGACATGACTTAACTTTTTCTTGCTCACCTTTGCAAGCATCTCTGCATCCAGTCAGGCCAGCAAGCACTTTCACCACTCCAGTGCAGGAGTCAATCCTATCCTCCTCTTTTTAAATTCTGCTTTGAACATATGTTCCTTTTTAATATTTTTTTCTTAGCCCACCCCCCAATCATTAGATGAGGGCTTTTTCTTCTAACTATTTCATCAAGATGCCTTTTGAAACACCCGATTTTAACTATGTACAGAGATTTCCAGAGCATACCAGTAGTTCTAGATAAGAACACCACTAAAAAAAAGCAATTCATGCTGCTCCTTTATGCAAAAATCTTGCACATTTCCATTATCACAACCAAAAGCAGAGACAAAAATTCTTTACACTTTAAAAACACAAATCCAAGGACATGACAACCTTCATTTTCACTAGGAAATCTCTTTAGTCTTGCATTGTTATACAGGGGTCATCAGTTGGAAACTGCACAAGATGCACAGGATATACCTTTAAAGCATTCATAATAATCTTAAACTGCACTCAATCAGCATTGCAATATGTCATCTTATAGACACATAAAAGTTCAAAAGGAAAAGCACATGAAAAAGCAGACTACCAAGAGAACTATTGTAAAACTACACCAGAAAGCTTAATATTTCAATACTGTGTATGTTAAACTAAACAACATACACAGGTGATGAAAGCCAGCCTCCAAAAAATTTATTATTCTGTTAGAACAAGTTTATACTTAGGATGAATTCTCAAGCTTCATGCCATTAGCAAGTTTTACTGGGTTTATAGTGGAAATAAAAACAGAAATAAAAATAGATGACAATTCCAAAATACAGGCTGTACTTTGAATATGATCAATGGGCTTTCTTACTCTTTACATCTATACATTTTGTCTTGCCTCCAGCAATCAAATTTTATTCAATCTTCTCAAAAAGTTCCCTAAACGGCCTATTTTCCTTTTTAAAAACAAATGTTTTGAAAGATAACGTTGAACAGACTAATGTGACTTGTATTAGTTCAGCATTATTTCCCCAAAGCCACTCTATCGGAATTGTACGGCTTCCAAAGATTTATGATGGCAGTTTGATTCAAAGGATCCTGCCCCCAGACACATATCCTCTGTAATCTTACTTTGGCTTCCAAAAAAATCCTGATGTCATTTTCTTCCTCCTGTGCATGCCATAAGCACTTATCCCATTGAAGTGAAAGGGACTGGGCATCAATTCTTTGGGTAAAAGGAACGTAAAGGAGATATGGAACATTATTAGGATGATTAATTTTAAAAGCAGTAAAGCTTTGCCTGGTGAATTTGCACTTGACATTGCAAAACTAAACTCTTGCAACTGGAGTGGTTGTAAACTACGCTACACAACACAACAGGGAGCACTGACTGCTTTGAATTATAAAGTAGTAGTAAGAATTGTACATATTGTTGGTCAGATTCATAACTAATGGAAAGTCATATTGAACTTAAAATTGAACAGAAGAAATTAGATAATATATTTCATAATTTTAAAGAATTTTAAATAGTTCCCATTTTGACTCTTTCTAATCATATTGCATTTACATAAATTGTTCTAATTTGCCTCAGTGTTCATTTTTGTACGTTGGACAATATTAACAACATTTGACATTTATGTACTGTATTACCTTATCCTCTAACCAACTGGATGCTGTTTTCCTCTGCCTATTATTTTGATGAATAACTGATTTCATACGTCAGAGTTACTGCTTAATGCATTCATACATATGAATAATAAAATATGGAAGTAATTTTTAATTACCCTAAGAGCTCACCTATAGCTTTTTTTCACAAGCATTGTGTCTTAAATGAATAATATGTTAAATACAGGTATGGGGCCAACTTTAAAAAAAACACTGCCAAGAGTTTCTTCAGTGTTTTGAGATGAATAGCAGCATACTGAAAGATCAGTTGTACAGAGGCAGAAGAAATATTAAGTATTTTCCCTGTGAGTTCTTTCTTTTTTTGGGGGTGTGTGGGTGTTAAAAAAAATATAAATATAGAAGTACCACGATTGATTTTACTGGCTTCAACATTTAGCACTTAAATATTTTAGAAGCATATATTATCATCAAATACTTGACTTACACTCATATTCCTATCCCAAATCTGGATGGAGCCATCTTGACAGCCAGCTGCAATAAGTTTACCATCTCTGCTGTATGTGCAAGTTGTAGGAATCACCCGTTTACCTTGAAGTGATCGTGGTTTAAATACGCTTTTGTGCTTTTTTTCATTGTTAACATCCCATGTCCTCACAGTTCTGGAAAAATGTTTAAAAAGAAGTTGTATTAGATGAAGTTAATGCATATGAAATAATAATTCTTAAATCAAACACCTTTTTCATCATAAATGGCATATAATGTTGTTCAAATAAAGTTGTAACAGCAAAGTAGCATTTAAGATATGGTATGGCAATCATTAAACTAATGTGTCAACTTTCCAAGTAAGAAACATCATCTTCACTGGCATGCATGTCAAGGTTAAAAAAATCCAAAACTAAAAACTCAGTTTTTCCCAAATTCTCATGTAAATACAACTGCACAAATGACCAACGGTTAATACTACAGGTACTACATAGTCTCCACTATCACTGGAAATCAGGAAGATGAAAGTATTCAGTCCTTTACAAGAACGAAGACTTCAGAAAACAGGCATGAATGATTATACAAAATCATTAACTAAATAGATTGTCTTAATTGTTCTGACAAGGCAACAAATGACAAACCTGCTTTTAACTGGCAGTATTGCAGACTGACTGGTTATTCTTCAGACTTTATTTAAAAAAGGCAATATTATTTCAGTTCCCTTCCACTAACCCTGAAGGTCTTAAGAGTTCTGTTGTAAAAGTGTTCTTCAAATACTTTTACAAATACTCATTTATGTAATACTGTTTTATCAAGTTTAGTTTTTCCCACATTACTAACAAAATAAATACAACCTTTTTTCTCTTTAATGGAAAAAAGAATGTCTGCTCAGATCGTCAATGTTTCTTAGATACACAAAAAACATCCAAATCATAGAGAACTAAAACACTGAGATACAGGTGGACCCTTTAAACTGTCTTAGATACAAATGTTTTCTGTCCATTTAATATGTTGAGTTCTTTCTGGATGAAAATTCAAAACTCTTCTGGCACCTAATGCAGAGAAGAGTTTCAGGATTTGGCAAAGGAAGATCATTAATTTGGGGGGGGGTGTGTGTGTGTGAAATCACTAAGTTCTCAAGACAACCTCATTTGTTTAGACTATACAAACACTGCCTAGGATTCAACAGCATGTAATTCACTGATCTCTAGCAAAGCAAATACCACTTTAACACGGCTGCCGTTTCTCCAGAACAAGACACTGTGGCATAACATTAGGTAGCTCTGATGGAAGTTCAAGCCCAGACATGCTACAGAGGTGAACTATACATAATTTCAGGATAAAACAGACAAGGAAATTAGCTGGAAATAGCTCCTTGGTCTTCCAGAGAGCAGACTTTGGCCTGTTTTGGAGACTGGTTGACAGAGTCCCTTGGAAGGCAGTCCTTAAAAGCAAAGAAGTCCAGGAAGGCTGGACATTCTTTATATGGGAAATCTTTGAGGCACAAGAACAAGCCATTCCAGTGTGCCATAAGATGAGCCGGCGGGGTAAACCAGCCTGGTTAAACAGAAAGCTTTGGCTGAAACTCAGGAAGAAAAGGAAAGTCTCTGGCCTGTGGAAGAAGGAGTAGGTGACTCAGGAAGACTACAAGGATTTGGGGAGACTAAGCAGGCAGAAGATTCCAAAGGCCAAGGCCCATCTAGAACTTAATATGGTCACTGCCATAAAAGACAATAAAAAAATGTTTCTACAAATACATTAACAGCAAAAGGAGGGCTAAGGACAATCTCCATCCTCTACTGGATGTGGGGAGAAACACAGTGACCAAACATGAGTAAAAGGCTGAGGTATTGAATGCCTTCTTTGTCTCAGTCTTTAATAGTAAGACCAGCAGTTTTCTGAGTGACCAGCCTCTTGAGCTGGATGACAGGGAGCAGAATGAAGC
This sequence comes from Bucorvus abyssinicus, assembly GCA_009769605.1. NCBI lineage: Eukaryota > Metazoa > Chordata > Aves > Bucerotiformes > Bucorvidae > Bucorvus > Bucorvus abyssinicus. The sequence continues at coordinate 14,750,095 of CM020063.1, forward strand.
CTCCATAATTCAAGAAGAAATGTTCAGTGACCTATTACACCACTTAGATGCACACAAGTCTTCCATTCTCAACCATTATGTGATTCTGACGTTTCCCCTTTCATCTCCATATGTTATCAATAACCATATCAGTTTCCTAGCTTTCAAAAGGCACATTTGACACTTCCTCCCATTCTGATATTTACTTAAAATTCAGTCCCTTTCCCTCATAATATCCAGTCCTTCCAGAATCTCATTTGAGTATTCTGTACCTCCACAGCTTCTCTTCCTCCTCTTGTGATGACCATCTCCTGCTTACCATTTCTTACAATACAAAGTTCCAAGGACTGCCCTGGCACACTCACTTATCAGATGGTGTACCTAATAACATGGTTATCTGCAGGAGAGTTTAAAGCCTGTCTCCCCGTTCGCCTTGCCTCACAAGCATCTCAGCTGCAGCTCCTAGAACAGTCTCTGGGAATCCTTCACCATCCTCAGTCTTCATTTCTGCTGGCACAGAAAGACTCCTAAAGCCTTCCGTTTCATCTTTTAGTTTTAGTGTTTACTGTTGCCCTGCTCCTATTGGATGTAACTATAAAATCTTTTTATTAAAATAAAAGAAATATTTAACAAGAAATTATCATATTACTTACAAATTGATCAATCACTCCCAATATCATAATACCATGGACAAAATTTCAGCTTATCACATGAATGAATCAATCAGCCCACAGTTTCCAACTGAATCACCACCAAGCAAAATATGCAGTCATCTACAACCTATGTATGTTTTACATTTTCCTCCAGACCACTGACGGACTAGAAACATAGGGATCACTGAAGGACCTCAGAGATACTTTCATTACCTCATTCTAAGGGCCTTCATCATACAGTCTGAGTATGACAGACTAATTTGTTCTGATATTCCCCTTTACCCTCCATGCTCCATCAGTCACTATCTGAATATCCTGTCTTTCTCCTGCAGCAGGCACTTTCATCCTTCCCCATGATCCCTTTCTACTGTTTACTCTTGAAACATACTTGAAGCCCTTTTTCAGTCCCTTTCTCTAACAACAACTAATGCTTCTTAATATTTAACTCCTCCCATTCTAGACAGAAGGAGAGAGGATAAACAAGAAAGGAAGCACAGACACCCAAACAATTTACTTGCAGGGAGTATGTCTTTAAATAGGCAATATGCAAGCAAATGGCAAACGCTAAAAAGGCTGCTTCTGTATTTTCTCTCCCCTTCTGCTACTCACCCTCAGTCACCTACTTTGTATCACAGTCAACTCAGAAAGCACAGTCGGGAATTATGCCCTGGTTTTTTTTACAGACTATTTCACACCATTTAATGATTCTTCCACCTTCTCAGACATAACAAAAAAATAACTGAGATTACATTACAGGAGTCCCATTTTCACTTCCTAACCTACTCTGAGTCCAATCTAATGTTGTTTGAAACAATAATTAAAAAAATTTAGCCCCTGGATCAAACAGATCAGTTCCAGGAGCCTAATTTTGGTCAAAAAGGCCTCTTACTACAAGTATATCTCTAGCCTAAGTAAGCAAGTGTGGAATGAAAGAATAACATTTTTTTATGCTCTGTGTTGCAGCATTTAGCAGAAGTATAATCCTAATGTTTATCTGATGACAGGAATAACCAACGTATTTTTGAACTCTCCTGAAAACAAAAGAAAAGCATTTCCTGAATTAGGCTTTTTTCCACCCAAAAGCAAACTATGTTTAATGAAAGTTTGTTCTTTAACTATCAGCAGATAGTTCTTTCATCATATAAAATTTTAATATATTGAATGATGTGCACAGCCACATTAAATACTTTTAGTTTTTCTTTTGTAAATTTATTTTCATAGAAAACTTCCACGAAAAAGGCTCCACATACACAAGTTTGAATTTAACTTTTTAAATGGTGGATTCCACATCTGCAAAACAGATTTTGTAAAGTTCTTGTAGTTGCCAATAGCAATTCAAAGCAACTTAGAAATGATGGGAACGTTCTTTTGGAAAGGTAAGGTAGGTATTTTCCTGACCACTCAGAAGTTAAATGACCCACAATAAACAAAAAATGGAATTACTAGGGGTGGGGGGGAGGGGTTCGTGTGTTGGGTTTTGCCCCACAAATTTTTCTTCTCTTTTTTCTTCTTACTAAGTAAAAATTTCTAAGCAAATTATTTATTGACAATGCTTCTGTATTACACAAATTATTAAACGTATTCATGTGGCTGCATTTCCCAGCTTGCAAGCACGGAAAACTTCTCTAAATCCTGATTCAGTAAAGCACTGCCCATTCTAATACAATCTGCTGAAATTCAAGGAGTGAATCAATTCAAATATTAAAAGCCTGACCTGTCAAATTCCACTAAACTTCTGTGCCTGTCCCCTCTCCTCTTTCTACTGGACTGCAAAACCCTTGCATAATATTGAATGATATTAACATTTAATATAATATATCAATATATCAAGTCTAGTATATATATATCTCAAGTCTACTCAATACATAAGTCTATTCTTATCACATTAAAATAAAAAGCACCAGAATACATTTCTGCTAAAAGAACCTATCAGGCTTAATGTTGTACATCTAGTAACTATATTAAAATATTCAGCTTTGTAATGTATTATAATATCTACATTTGTAACATAAGGTTGCCCTTTATATTACCTTTGTAATAAAAAGTTTGCCAAAAGGCTACCTTCGAAAGCTACAACGTACTTCAAAATCATCATACAAATACTGCTACAACGGAATTTATCTGCAGAGCACAGAATTCCAAGTCATTTTCTCAGTGATAGAGAACATACTTTTTAAAGTGTTAAATTAAGCCTCTATTAAAAATGTAATTGATCTTAAAGCAAGATTTTTTTCATTTTTTTTAATGACCTAGAACAACCTTACTTACACAGGAATGAAATTAAGATGTTTATATAACACAGTGAAAAATTACCTTAAGCAGAATATGTAAAAACAATAGATAGATAAGAAATAACTGAAAAGATCTGTTAAGATGCACTTTGTGCATATAGTAGCACAAGAAGACTATGTCAGCAAGAAAATTTTCATTATTGTATTCTCTTTGCCCTCTTTCAGCAGATGAAAGTTAGTCTTCTGTTGAGCACATGGGATGCAACAAAGGTTGAGTCATATGCTAGATATTGAAAAAAAATTGTACACACAGATAGAGAAATCTAGAGAAACTTTCCGTATTTGTTTGGCAGAAAACTTTCTAAGTAAGCTACCCACTTCTAGCATTTGAACAGAGTTAAAATAATTTAAACCAGAATACAAAAGTCACATCCAATATAGGTAAAATTATAACTATGGAAGGAACAGACAAAAAAATTGACACAACTTTATAAGAATTACTCAGCTTCTAATACCTAAATAATCCCTAAATGTAAAAAAAAAAAAAAAACCCCAAAACCAAAAAACCAGACACTTTAATAGATAAAACATTTTACCAGAACAAGAGAGGAAGAAAAACAAAGTTCATTTTATTGTGATATGCAGCAAATGGGTTGAAGCAACTATGAAATATTTTTCCACATTTCCAACTAAAAATTGGTAGCCTTTTTTTGATAGGAGAAACTACCACCATTTGGGTAACTACAGCAGAATTATAATTATTATTTTGGGGGGGAAAAATACATTAAATTTAATAACACCAAATGGGAACTACTTCCATTGTCCAGTCCACATGAATAAAAACACAACCAACTCAAAATTGAAATGACATGTTAGCAAGACTGAGAGCATGGAGAGTAGATGTTCTGAATTACTAAGCAAAAATCCTGCTGCTGGCCAATATATGCAAGATTTGAGAAAAACTAAATTAGAAAAGGAGACAGAGAAGAACTGACTATGAATATTAACTGGGCTAAGGAACCAGAACTCCTAATGGAGGTCAGGGAGAAGAAAAGAGATGGTAGGAGACAGACTGAGTGAGGAGAATAAAAGCAAGGAATCGTGTGCCTGATTTGACGTGACTGCTTTCAAGTCAGCTGTGGAACATGTTCATGAGGGGAAAACAGCAACAGGAAGTACTAGCAAGTTATGACATACCATCACTTCTGGCTGAGGAACCGGCCAACAGATGCATTCAGATAGAAAGAGTTACTCACCAATACTTCTCTATAACTCCTTTCAGGTTATAATTGAACACACAGTTGTGAAGACACAATACAGCACTTGACAACTTGACAAGAACCTCTCACTTATAGTGTAAGAAGTCTGGGGTTTTTTTGAAAAGCAAAGCTCACAAGCTATCTGTAACAAGTGATGTCCCTCAGGGGTCCATACTGGGACCAGTGCTGTTTAATATCTTCATCAGGACCGAGCACACCCTTAGCAAATCTGCAGATAACGCTAAGCTGAGTGGTGCAGCTGACACGCCTGAAGGACAAGGATGCCATTCAGAGGGACCTGGACAAGCTTGAGAAGTGGGCCTGTGAGAACCTCTTGAGTGAGCTACAACAAGGCCAAGTGCAAGGTCTTACACATGGGTCAGGGCAACTTCCAGGATCAATACAGGCTGGGGCATGATGTGATTGAGAGCAGCCCTGCGGAGAAGGACTTGGGGATACCGGTGAATGAAAAGCTGGACATGAGCCAACAACAGGTCCTCCCAGCCCAGAAAGACAACTGCATCCTGGGCTCCATCAAAACATGTGAGACCAGCAGATCAAAGCCACTCTACGCCACTCCGGTGAGACTTCACCTGGAGCACTGCATCCAGCTTTGGAGTCCTCAGCACAGGAATGACATGGATCTGTTGGAGGAGGTCCAGAAGATGGCCACAAAAAATGATCAGAGCTATGGAGTACCTCCCCAGGAAAACAGGCTGAGAGGGTTGGGGTTGTTCAGCCTGAAGAAGAGAAGACTCCATGGAGACCTTACTGCAGCCTTCCAGTACTTAAAGGGGGCTTACAAGAAAGATAGAGACAATCTTTTTAGCAGGGTCTGTTGTGACAGAACAAGGGGTGATGGTTTTAAACTAAAAGAGGGAGATTTAGACTAGATAGAAGGAAGAAATTTTTTACAATGAATGTGGTGAAACACGAGCATAGGTTGCCCAGAGAGGAAGTAGAAGCCCTGTCCCTGGAAAAATTCAAGGTCAGGTTGGATGAGGCTCTGGAAAGCCTGATCTAGTTGAAGATGTCCCGGCTCGCTGAAGGGGGCATTGGACTAGACGACTTCTGAAGGGTCCTCCCAACCCGAAGCATGCTATGATTCTATGACTTTCCAGACTGGGTAATTTTTCTGTTTTCCCAGATTAAATCACTGGTCAGGCTAACAATACAAAAAGGTATTCTTCAAAAGGCTAGAAGTTTAAGAGTAGCAACAAACTTCCTAGAAATAAGCCAGTAATTATCCAACTACAAATCTCAGATTAGATAGACACATATAATGCAAGCAGAACTCAGAATTATAAATTATTTGCTTAAGTCATTCAGCCATCCAGTCCCTTCCTTAAGGTTATTGATAGAAGGACCGCTTCAGTCCATACAATTAATCAGGCCCTTGACCGTGCAGTGATGAAAAAGGGGACAATCTAAGCATCTCTTCATTGCTTCAGTTTTTGCACCACAGGAAGAGTACACATGGAGAACGTACGCAGAGCCGGAGATACAACTAATGTACAAAGCAAGCAAATGAGAAAAGACGATTTTTTACAACAGCAGATCCTGTACGTAAGTCTTATTTGAATATGAATTATGTATCTATATCAGCTATTTTATTCTAAGGGCCTGTCCAAAGTGATGGAAAAATAACCTGTGGAATTTTGCACAAAATTTTATGTACATTGTTACTTCTTACAAAAACCTTGTAATTCTCCCAAAGTATTTGCAGATCAGCTTATCAAAATGACCAGCTGCAAAATCTTATCATTCTCAAAGTCAAAGACTATAGTAGACATATTTCACACATCACATTGGCAGAGAAGGAAAGACAACACAGGAAAAAAAACAATCCTACATTATAAATGTTGACATTTATGAACTATCAACAGCAGCTGTTAACTCAAAACACAAGAAAGAGTATCCAGTCACACAAATGGGAAGATTTCATAAAAGAAATTCCAAGATACTGCTTTAAACATTTTTCTTCCCCCTTGTGAATTCCCACTGAGGTATATTGCGGAATACAAAATGCCTATAAATACCTTGCTATTAACTTCAAAGATTCTGAACGCTTTAATTCAAATCAGTAAGTTTCACCTAGGACCTAAAAGCTTTAAGGGACATTTTTGCCCTTCTAAAAATATCTTTATCTATACCTTCTTCACATATTTTCAAAAGACCCTCAAACTTTAAACTATACTTCCTATTAACATATCTAAAGAAGAATAAATTTTTTTCTAATACTTGATTTGTTTTTCTAAATGTATTGATCTTGAACTACTTATTTGTAAATCAAGTGTTCTTACATAATTAAAACTGCCTATAAAACACATTACATATAATTTATCATTTTTACTAACAGATGAGGATACTAGCAATCTGCTCAGAATGTAGTTGATATCCTGCAAGACAGCAAAACATTAAAATGTAAATCATGTAAGAAGAGTAGAAGGTCAAGAAGAAAGTAAATTATAAACATTTTTGATTAAAAACAAAAGAATTACATTACTATACGACTTTTCCATTAGCAGTTACTGGAAAGTTCAGTGTAGTTACTAAAGCTCTGCAGGCTCTTCCTCACATCAAAACAAATAGTCAGAACATACGTAAAACAGAAGTCTTGGTTGGAGAAACTTTACAATGTCAGAAGAAAAGATATGAAAAGAAATATTATGGAAATGAACATACAAGTAGAAAAAAAAGCTAAGAAGAAATATCAAAGTGGAAAAAAGATCAACTGTGGAAAACCAAAAAAGCTTAACTAAGCTAACTGCTGGACAGGAGACAGCAGTAGAGGGTATGCAGGCATGCAATTACTATACTAGTAAGAGTCCATACTTCTAAGGAAGAAGGATTAAGATTCTACATACATGTTATATTCAGTGCTACTTAGAATACAGGAAAATAGAAGACATCTAAAAACAGTGATTACATTCTGATGACAGGATAACTGTCAGTGGGATGAAGAAACACCCCCCCAAACCAAAGCAAAGTTTCAAGAACCAATGCTCAAGAATAAATTACTTAAAGGGAAAATGAAGTTAAGTAGAACTTTTGATATTATTGAGAGGAGAATGCACTGCATTGAGCACTATCTTAAATACATTCAAATTCTGTAGAATATAAATCGGAAGGCAAATCAGAGGCATTTTTCTAAAAAACAAGAGTGATACAGTAAAACGCCTCCAGACCAAGAAAATGGTTTTTAAATTATAGGCATACGGTGTACCGAAAACAGCGGCTGCAGGGCTCATAGGTTAATAAAAACTAAGTCATTTAGCTGTCACAAACGGTGTTGTTGTGATGGTTTCTTCCTTGAAGAATTTTTTCTGGAGTTTACCTCAAGGTAGTTATAATGGATTCAGTTTATTTGACAAAAACCCTTATGCAGGCCAAGGTACAGGCAAAAACTGAACGTGCCCATTGTGCCCAAATTCCTATAAGGCTTTCTCCCTTAGTATTTCCTTAAATATTAAAGTATTTCCTTATGTATTTCCCTAAAACACTGAATATGTTTGATTGCATTTGTTGTGAGCATTTTGGCAAGTAGACCGCAGTAAGAGGAAAAAAAGGTTGTTAAGTTTTGAATGACTTTCTCATTGGCACTGATAGCTAATTTGCTTTGTTTTTTGTTGATGGACTCTTCACTACAAATCTGACTGAAGAAAGGTTATTTTTCCTTTGCATCAGCCGTTAGGTTGGCAATCACAGGTGTCTGCATCAAAGCAAATCTTTTCCAGTTCAAATCAGCAAAGTATATAAGCAAGTCTTCAGAAAATCATCCATAGGATAGGTTTGAGATCTATCCCACTAAGATCTTTTCATCCAATGGGTAAAAGGTTCAGTAATTTTGATGAAGTATATTGAGCTCTGTAGAGAGTCAATATGCTTTTGAATTAATAATTCAAAGCCTATGTTAATGCTGTACTATTTATAAAACTAAACACTGGTATTTTGCTGAGACTGTGTGGCACTTTGTGCACAAGAAGTAGTGCATTTATTATTCCAGCAACACCTAACTTCAATGTTATTATTTCTAAAAGGAACAGATGAATTACAGATATTATGTTATTCACTTCTGAAAGCTGTGACAGTAAAAGGAGGTACAATTTTGTGTCATTTTTCAAATGGGGCAAGAAGGCAATGAACAATCTCCCACTCAGTAAAGATAAGAGTGGGATGTAATCAATCTCCCCATGGGGTACATCTGATTAAGATCAAAGAGGAAGACTTCTGGTAAAGAACATCTCAGCAGTTCAAGTTACTGTCACCTGCATGAACTGAAATGACTCAAGAGCAGTCTTGCATGACACAGCAAAAGCAGAAAGAGTAAATCACTAGGAAAACAGGATGCTTTCTACAAAGCTGATTAGTCATGGCTATAAAAGAGTTAAGGATCATTTGGATCTCAAGGTCTTCTTCACTCCAATAAATAACTTAGAACTATCACTCAGCAGAATTTTTCATTAAACCAGTGAAAAATTAACCGAAATTAAACTAAAGCAGTCAAGCAATTGAAATCTCTCTGAAGCAACACTTCAGCTGATCCTACATGACGATTAGTTTTAATTGTTTTTGCTGTCATCTTAGATCTCACTCACATCCACTCTTCTGCAGTTCCATTACCAAAGAACTGCAATCTAACAGAGTTAAGTAACAAAAGAGAGCAAATTGTAAGTCTTAAATGTATCTTGATTTGTAAAGTTACAGAATCTATTCTAAACAACACAAAGTTTGACTCAGCTGTACACAACAATTTTTATGTTTAGTTCCTTCCTACTATGGAAAAATGGAGCGAAGGAAGCTCTTAAAAAATAAGACATTTCTGAAACACAGTTTTTAATTTTTGTATACTCTATGTTTAAAATCCAAATGTGTTTGCTCTTGAAGCAAGAGAGACATGAATAATAGATGCAAACAGGTCAGACTGGTGAACCCTGGCTGAATTTGGCCCCTTCCACAATTTCATCACTCCTGGCACCCTCAATTTTGCGGAAAGAAAACACAGGTATTAGAAGTGTATGAGATGGCAAAACCTTCTCTTGCAATACCTATGACTGGCTGTTTAGACCCACAAAGCTACTGCTGATCTTATGCAGCCCAGAACAGACATTCCTAAGTTGTCATTCAATTCCTTCCACTGAAAAAGTTGAACCCTCTTCTTTGAAAGGATGTACAGTGGCTGCCGAGAAGTCAGTGTCAGAAGTGTAAGTCTATCAGACACTTTCAGCCTTTGGTGGAATCATGTTAAGTTGTAAACTAAGTTTAGAAAAACAGTTCCATTTTCAAACAGACAAAAAGAAAGTGTACTTTCACATCACGTCTGCTGTTTGTACACGAACAACATGAACAACTTCAAATGCTTACTGAAGTCATTGCATTTATTTACACACTGAATACGTGTGCATGTATATATAGTATGCATAAGTTTGTCTGTCTTACATTGCCAAATAGAATGAGCCTCCCCTATTTCATATGCTATAAACTTGGAAGCTGTGTATAACATGAAATTCTAAACTTCTCATTTCAGAAAAACTAATCTAGTCTTGGAATCAATATATGAGACTAGGGGCAGAATCCCAAAATGAATCTGGAAGATCAAAGCTCAATGATCAGCTGAAAACCTTCAGCAAAAGTTAGTGTTTTTATGAGCTGAAATGTCAAAACCACTGCATTGATTGCTTTCACTTCAACCATGCTAAGTGGAAAGTAGAGTATTGTTCCTGTCTGTGTGCATAAATGCTTCTGGATTTTAAAATTAAATCCATTCCATAGGATCTAGGGACAAAGTATGTACTCACAGCTGCTGACAATAAAACAGCAAGACAACACTGACAATATAACAGCTTAAATAAATGAGGAAAAAACTGGCACAATTTAGCATGGTTTGATCCCCTATTTTCTCTGCACTCCAGCAAGCTTTTCTTTTGTTTTACATTTTTAGTTCTTAAGATAATCTACCTGAAACTGTATAAGCCCTTTAAAAATTAAGTTATGCATTGAAAATGTCAGTTGAAAAAGCTCTCAAATGCAAGCTCTTAGAACTGACGGCACTTTTTATTGCAGCAGCTAACATTTTAATCAAGAAAAACTTCAGAAAAATATTAAATATAATGCACATAGTTTATAAAGACAAAAATAGCTTTACTAACCCTTCTGTAAACATACAGCTTTCAGCAAGGGTCAGCACAGTCATTATTCAAACTCCTCTTAACCAGGCCTGCTCGTTTGCTGTGCTCTCTTAATGAGGCCTGTACTGCATATATATCTATAAATAGGTAAATTAGTCTAGGAAAAGCCATCCTCATGTTATCTGGAGTGAACTTCACACCTTTACACATATCAAGACAAGAAGCAAAGTACTATGCCAGAACAGTGCAAATTACTACACGTATGCAAGAGGGCAGCAATTCCTTGATGAAGGCACTCTTGTATTACAAACAAGTCTCCAGAAGCGATTTTTTCCAAAGACTTACTATTTTGACTAATCAGGGCCGATTTTCACAAGAGCAACAGAACATTCATTACCCCTATGCAACCACAATGCTCCCTCCTCCTGCAAAGCACCATGCTTCTATGCCAAAGGATGAGAACTCATGCTCTTCCAGAGAAAGAAAAAAGTTACCAGAATTTAACATAATTGACATATGTAATTCCTAAGCCTCATTATTGGAAATAGCTGAAATAATAATTAAAACATCAACTATGAGAGGAGAGATAAGGTGGATATGCAAATCCTCCTGTGCAATTTGATTTTCATAAATGCCTATTCTGCTTTATTTTTACCTCATACTTCTGAAAAAAGTTCTTAGATAATTTGCATGGTTCAATGGAGGTATTTAAGCAGTAACTCTATTGTACACAGAGTATATAAAATACTGGTTAAACAAAGTTTGTGTGGAAACAAAACGTATTGTATTTTGCACAGGTAAAAACTGAGATAGAAACCTAAAATCACTCTAACTAGCAGAGGAATAAAAAAAATAATTCAAAAAAATTATTTTATCTTATGACTAGGTACCAGACAGTTCCTTACTCTCTGTGTTTACTTGTACGCATATGCACAAATACCTGGTTTATTTGAAGGAATAAAATTTTGTTACTTCATGTACCTCTAACTTTCCTCCTGCTTTGATTTGTACTTTCTCCATTACTGTACACTCCTGAAAATGGTAGACTGCATGAGTAATTGATATTTCCCTTTAAGCATCACAAAGAGCTTAAAATATTAGCATTAAGCAAGTTCAGACTAAAGGCTTAGAAACAGGGAAACAAATAAACAACCTGTTAAATATTTATTTTCACTTTGAATAAATGGATGTTATTATACATCTACTTGAAAATCTACTTGGCATTGTCTAACATGTTACCATCTCATTGTGTCATTGTGAAATCATTCATTTTCATGTAACCTGATGACGAGGCTCTTTAAACCAAGTCACTACCTTTCCCCTAAAGCAGATGAATAATGTTCACATTACTTACTCTACCAATTCTACTGTAAGGGTGCTAACCTCCAGCAGAGGATTAAAAAAAAAAAATGGGAGCTTGCATGTGAGACACCTACTTTAGAACAGCATGAACTGTTGCCCAAAATATCAGAATCTGTGAAACTAAATTGTAAGTTATTATTTTTCATGTACATTGCTCAGGAGACTATAAATGTCATCTAGATCCTTGCAAACATGGCTCCTGGGCTTAAAAATTAGCCATTCTGGAATCACCAACAGAACTGTTACTCTATGGCCAAACTTCATGTAAATAAACTTGAGCTATGTAAAATATACTAGACACCCTTTGTCTACTTGAAAAAGTTTCTAGAGCAAACAAGCCCTGGCCATAGATTGTCTAAGTCCTCTCTTGTCCTCTGAGGTAGTCTCTCTGCCTGCAGGAACTGGAAACATACATTCTACACTGTACTTCAATGACAATTTTGATTTAATGGTCCAAAAAGACAACTACAGAAACACATTTTTATATTAGCACTATACTCCATGCTCTTAAAAAAATAGCAAAAAAAAAAAATCCAAAAGAAAAGCAGTCCACGCTGCAGACAGACACATACTGGGATGAAACAACAACTTATAGACAAGTAATTAAATCTATGTTCAGAATTACTGTAACTTGGATGAAAAAAGTATGGTTTTTAAAAAAAAAAACCAAACCACTCCGTGAAAAAGTTCTAAAGCCATGTTTTAACTAAAACCAACTCTAAAGTTAAATTATTTGCTAGTGTTTACAATAAATATGCTGACAGAATAATTTATTTTTAAAGCTTAAGTGTGTACCAGCATAAAAGAGACGACACTTTTTATTCTTTGAAACACTTCAGTACCTGTTATTCTGCTATCCATTTGATTCACTGTGAATCACACAACAGAAGGAAGTTACAAATGAGTTTAAGTAAATTATTTATTTTGAAGGGAGGAATGTATATGGTCTAGTAAGTTTATGATGACAAAAGAAGATCTGCATCTTATCTCACCAAAAGTTCAACCTCAGGAGACTGAAATGTTTGCCAGCAGGTTCTAAATCACAGAGACACCAATGAATGTAGATCTTAACTGTAGAGATTAGCTGACCTGAAGTTTCCACTACCATTAATGAGCTAAACTGAAGATTGCCAATCAGATGTTTTCTGGTCTAGCAAATAGAAGATTTCACAAATCAGAGGTCTGGAAACATTTCAAAAAGGTGACGAAAGGTTTCCAAAACTAATCTAATCCCTCTCAAGAGAAATGCATTTAATATAAAGCTTTATTAGCAAATAACTGAACAATAAAATTAGATTTTAAAATTAACATTATTGCCACAAGGGGACTGTAAAACAATCTACTGGGGAATGATTCGGAGACACAAAGGGGGGCAGAAGAAATCAGATTAAAAGTCAACAAGGGATTGGTTGATAACAATGGGAAGGCAGACTGATTTTGAAGAGATAACATGCTGTAAAAAAGACAAAAAAAAACTTGTCACTTATGTGCTACAGAAAGAACTATTAAATCCATTTCCCACCAGATGTTCCACATGGACAGTTCTGCCATCCTCAAAAGGACTACGTATGGACTTCTTCCTAGCCTCAAAAAAATGAATAACTTAGACAGTCACAGTGCAAGCCCTGAACTCTTATTTGTAAGCAACTAAGACATACGTATGAATTGATCAGAGTTTTTAATTACCAAGTAATCTACTTGCCTGTTCCATTCTCAGGCTTATTAACTTGTCCTTTTTGAGCTCACTGGTTTGTTTGGTGATCAAAAGAGAAATTTCATCCACCAATATTCATGTGAAGGCTACAAATGGTAAAGAATTTACTGCATTCCTTCCTTAATAATCATTTCCACAGTCACATAATCCCTCTGTTGACAAAGAAATACTTTTTCTCTCCTATTCAAACCTCACTAACTTCCAATCACTGGATCTAGTCATGTCTTTAACAATTTAAAGAGAAGTCAACTGTCAGACCATTTCAATATTTCTTTACTATTTTCAAGTCTTTTATGAAGCATATTCAGCTCCTCAAGCCTCTATAAAGCTAAGTTTCAGGATTCTTCTCTGACATTTTTCCTATTCACCATTGTTCAATATCCTTTTTAGGCTGCTGTCATTGGAACTAGACACAGAACTCAACTGCAGTCTCAATGGTAATTGCTGAAATAAAACATTAACATCATATCCTGTATTAACGTCAATAGTAACAGTTAATTCTCTCTCTGTGTATGGATTTTAAAAAGATGTTTATCTGTTCTTCTATAGCTTCAAATTAAGAGGTAATACACAATTAACCCTATGTAACTTTCAGGAAACAGGTCTAATTTTGAAAATACTCTTTTCCAAGTATGAACTTACATGCTGTTGTCTACACCCAGGTCACTAACAAATCTTCATTCATTATCAATGACTAATACTTAGTGTTCAGGTTTTACTAGAAATAGATTCATGCGTTTTTCCTTTGATAAACTATGCCTTAATAACAATACTTTATAAAAATATGTAAGATTGAGGCAATAGTCCAGCCTCATGAAACTGCATTAGAAACATGTTGCTCTGACTATTTCAGATTACCAGTTTTCAGATCTCTTCTTACTGGCCACTCCAGCTGACATATGACAAACATCTCACATGTATTTACAAGATTAATCCCTTAAAAATTACAAATAAAAATCACTGGAATTAACAGAAAAAAAATTTCTATTTTGGATTGCAATTTACTGCCTATAATGTACTAATGGCTACTCTACAAAAACGTATTAAAAGTTTGAGCAAATAAGCAAGAGAAGTTTCTCTCACAAAAACCCATATAGAACTTCCCTGATATACTATCCGACTTGCAAAATGGGATTTATCAAACTTAAATAGAATTTTCTGCACTGAAAGCAGTGTCAGGTGAACCATAATCCAGTGAATCCATGCACCTATGAAAATACTAACAACTGAGAAGTGCAACTACAGACTATTCCAATTCATTTCACTAAAAACAAAAGCCACCTGATGTACATCTTAGGCACTAAATGAAGAACTGATCAGCAGGATTTTAAGTAAAACATATATTTATGTAACATGAGGACCCTGATAAGAGGAGTAATTTTAAATTTCATTACACAAATAATGAAATTACCTTCAATTCCAAACATCAAGAAACACAAAATATTTTCCCAGAATTTTGATCTATAGGATATTAACTATCATTAGTCATTACTGCATAGCTTTAATACAGAATCAGATGTGAACATTAATCATAGCAATTTAATTTTTATTTTCTTAGACAGAATACATATTTTATAGCTGTAAGCACATGTGCCAAAATAAATTCTTGTCTACCCTACTTTACTTTCTCATTATCGAAAAAAACCCATTTGAGTTTAGTTTACTAAGTCTATTATACTTCCCGTTATTACTAGAATAATCAGAGAATTCTGGTCATTCAAATAAGATGCATATCTCACAAGAAAATAGTCCTTTAAATTGAGTTATAGGTTGTGAATACTTGAGAGGAACGGATTTCATCTTCATATAATAAAAGACATAATCAATTCTTCATGGGAGAAGACAGGAAAGGAAATTGCCAGAGTGAAAGATACTTGTGGAACAAAGTCATGACAATGGAAGTGTTTGCTCAACAATCTGTATACAACCCAAAAACATGAGAAGTTTCCTACCAGTTTCAGAAATGGCAAATTCCTATCTGATGTCAAGCTTAGCTGATAGAAATACTAAAACTTCCAGTCTCCCATCACTTCTATCCTGCCAGAAGTTAGCTATGCCTCAGATCTGCTAACAGGGCTACTCAAAAGTATTATCTAACCCACCTCAGTCAAAGTGAGCCAAGATCAGAAAAGATGTACTAATTGAACAGCTTTTTCCAATCTGTCTCATTTTGACAGAAAGACGTTAGGGAAAAAGTCCCAAGGAAAGCTTATCCATATCACCTAAGTTGTGCACAATACAGGTGAGAAATTAAATACTAAGTGTTCTGGGACAAGAGAAGCAAATATGTGCACTGAAACTACTGCATTCCCGTGCTAAGCTAAGAATACAGCGACTGACTAGCAAACACCAACTTGCTTGAAAAGGCTGTCCCTTCTCGCTCCACACACTGCACAATTCTAAAAAGAGCAAAATGTTCACAAAGCACTGAAGCACTGTGTATATTTAAATTCTGTGCTTGCCAGATAAATCAATCAATATTTTCATCTGACACAAAAGAAACCTTTCATGTTTCTTGCCATAATAAAATACATCTTTATCTTGGTATGACTAAAAATAAATCATTGTATGGAATTGTATCCTTTTATGTTCTAATTTAATTCTGAAAATCAGTCTAAATTGTAATAGTGTCCTGGGGGAAAAAATCTCATAAAAATTGAGGAAAAATTTTCAAAATTCAGGATTTCATGTTCATATTAAGAATTTCACTTGATGTGAATAGTCTATGTATATACATCTACATATATATGTGCTTGAAACAACTCGGCAAGAACTTTTTTTTTTCCTAGGATGGAAGTCCAAGCCATAGTACACCACTGGCAAATTCAGTTGTTTCAACTCAGTATTATTTGCATTCCCTACCCTATAAAGCAGTACGATGCCACTAGATATAATTCCAGATGACCTTTTTGGGGAGTAATAACTTTAGACCCCAAAGCAGGTCCTCCACTCTATAGCATGAAGCTTGATTCAAGAAGTAAATCTAGAAGCTCTACAAAGGCACAAGTCTAAGACTTTGCAATTAAATAAAGATTTTTAAATTATCTCCTAGATAAAGGGGAATTATTGGTAAATATTTTCAAGTCTGCTTGGCCAACTAGTCTTCAAATTTGTTGAAGTGTTTGCAGTGTTGAAGCTTAGATTCTAATTAAAGTTTATACATACATCTTGGTAGTAGCCCTGGCATTGCTATCTTAATGCTCTCAGCAGTTTTCAAAGCTGCAAACTGACCAGTGTTAACTGTATTTATGACACATAAAGCATCTAACACGCAGACAGCATTAAGATTACTAATATTTATCCAAAAGCTTTCTTCAGTGTTATAGTTTGTTTGGTGTATTTAAACAAAAAAAGGTTGGTATATGTAACAAGTTTGTCATATTTCTACAAATACAGTATTCACAAATCTGCGAATTCTGCATAACAGCAAGACAGTATGACTACACTTACACTGAACTACTTGTTCCCATCTATGTTTTCATATGCATGGTATTGATCCTAAAAACATTCAAGAAAAATTAAATTATGGCTTCAGTTCTCCGGTTATCAACCAAGCTATTCCAGGCCTTAACAGACTTCAGAGAAACTCCAAGGCTGTATTCACTTCAAGGGTAATCAGCTTAGGCTGAGGGGCTATCAACCCAGAGTGAGCAGACAATATGTAACCTGAAGATTAGATTCTATAAATCTAGGAGAAATGCCATGTAATCCCAGTTTCACAGGCAGCAGACCTGTCCGTCACAGTGCATGGCCAAGCAGGCTGGAGATACCAAATCTCATACTCTCCTGAGAACATACTACCACAGAGAAGAAAAAAAAAAAAAAAAAAATCTAAGGAGCAAGTATGAGAACTGTGGTACGTGACTTGGCTCTAAAGCTTATGGGGCACAGACTTCATCAGTTGAACAAAACCAGAATCATCCGGGCTGAAGGGAGCTTGCCTGTTCAAGTTAAGCAGAATGGCTTTATGGGAGGAAGAGTAACTGATTGCCCAGTGGGCAGGAAAACTGACTGCTGGCCATCTTCAGCAGTACTATTCCAGACCTTGTTCAAATCTCTTCTCTGTCAAGCTACCTACCCTTATGCAGTTCTGGCTCTAACTTAAGGAACGCTTGCCAGAAAACAATGGCCATGAAGGAGAAGTTCTATACTGATAGCTGCCACCTACCCAGGCACAGAAACAAGGCAGCTAATGGTAGGGAGATGAGACAGCAGCTATTCTAGATGTGAACTTGTTTAATAAGGGTGGAATTGGTTACCATATAAAAAGTGAAAGGTAGCTGACATAAAAGTGATCATGAAACACTAAGATGTATCAAATTTCAAAAGCATCCAAAAGTAGTATCTATCACATAATGGATGTCCTAAAGGACAGAAAATTCTTCCATACAGCAATGCTTGCAAACATTGGATGGAAGTTTTGTGAAATAAATACTACAATCCATCCTTCATAAATTGCATTTTACATGCTTGATACTACAAATCATATTTGAAAATTTAATTAAGCTTATTGTCCGTTCCATTGAAAAGGGTAGTTAAGCTACCATTGTCAAATAGTTTCAAACCTGAAAGAAGGATTTTAAGAATATGTTCACTTTTCCTTCCTGAACACTCTCACATTTTAATTAACACTACAAATGGCAGAAATCTGTCTCTCTCTTTTTCATTAAAACACAGAGAACATTTACTAAGCAATGGTATATGATAAAACCCCCCCCCCACAAACATTTAACACTCTATCCCATGGACCAGAGTAGCTTCATATTTGAAAGACACATTTGACAAAAGTCTAAGGATTAAATATCTTAAATGCAAAATATTATTTCCAAACATCTGAAATTACTTCTCTGAAGTAACTCCATCTATTTAACTGGGGATAGATCTACATTGAAGCACAATATATTCCTAAATAACTCATTTCAGAGGTAACTTGGTGATGGCAGTCAATATTCTCTAAGATACCTTTTAAAGAATGCAAACATGAACTTAACTTACTAGAGGGTAAGACAGGGAAGACTTGTGAGAGGAATTTTCTACAGAAAACCAGCTGTTAAGCAGCCCTAGTTGCAACGACAAATCACAAAGTTCAAGACTGCTAAATTTCAAGTTTGGCTGTGATTCTACTTCTAAAAGGAAAAATGAGTAGGGACACAGAACACCTGTTGCTGGAACATTCAATATCACTGAGCAATCTTGCTTATTCATGCAGCACTACCTATCACATTCACGATAAGAAAACATCCAAATAACAAAAACATTATGATCCGTTTCCTCTTCCTCCTTTGTTTTAACATAGAAGTCAACTGATATTTTGGAATGATATAAACAAGGAGTTAGTTATGTCTTAAAACACACGGTATATTTTTTAGATACTCTGTTCAGACGTATTTCCAAAGAGGAGAATAATTTATTAAGTTTTTCTCATTTTTCAAAATTTTCTTTTATAACTTTTAGGTGATGCATTAATGTTAGTATTTCTCTTAATGTAAACGTTACTGCAATTCCATAGACATGATCAACACACTGCAATTGACAGATCCTTGACTTAATACGTGCACGTTCCAAATGAGCCTGAATAATGTGGTAAAGGCATTATGAAAAAGGCAAAGGCGTTGCTGACCACACACTGTATCTGAGCCTTATCTAGAATAGCATGGAGTACATGCGGTTAAAAGGGACTGATTATTCAGCAATAGCTGCAGGGTATTTAAACTTCTAGCCAACATATAGCCATAAATAAAAAGATAGCCTGTGCAAGAAGAAAGTTTAAATCAAGTTAATACTGAAGAGAGCTTGGTATGTATGCTTTAAAAAGTGAAAGGTTGGTATGAATTAACAAGAGCCAAATTAGTGAAAATTGAAATTATCATGTCTTTTAAGGAGACTTTAAGAGACAAAATTACTGCAGTTCCATGAAGACAACTGAGCTTCTATGTGTGTCTTTTGATACAATTTTATTCTAATCACTTGAAATGTTGGAAAGCTAAAAGCAACATTACACAGTTCTGAGAACATAGGCACAGATTTTAACCTATTATAAATATACATTCAAATAAAGAACCCCTTAGCTAAACCTCTAGGTTAGTGTTTTTCATTCATACACTTAAGGTTAATCCCCAGATTACCTAACAGAACTGAAAAATTTCTTACTTCTTTCTGCAACTAAAAGCTAACAAACTCTGAACAACTCGGTTTTTTTAAAACTTCCTATAACATGAAAATAAGAAACAGTATAGTATTCCATGTTTTAACAAGCTCTCATCTGGAATATTTTAAAGGAAAACAAAATGGTGTGAACTACTGTAAGTTATATGTATTCACTAACAATCACATAAGTGGGCATGAACCTATACAAGTTAACAAGGAGTTTTCAGACTAACTGCTGGGTTGAAAGTCTGGCTCATTCCTACTGTGTAAGCTGACCAGCTTCTGTTTCTCTCATATAGGAGTCAGAAGGAAATGTTGTCTTTTCTGAGTTCAACATTGGGTCCTTGAACAGTCATAAAAAACACACTGAGACTCCCTGCTGGTAACCCATATATCTGCAGTCTGAAGTAATTAATTTACAGATAGCCTAATAACGACAAATTAGAACACATCATAGGCAAACCCTACCTATAGGATTTAGTTTTTTTAAGTGTTGAGCAAATCTGAATGCCATGAATAAATCACAAGAAATAGACAACCTTTCAAAATATTTCTTTTACAATAGCAATTCTAAGAGCCTTCATTTGAATTACTTTTTAGTTCACAATACTTTTAGTTCACTACTACAGCCTTAAATCACCTGGAATTAAAAGATACTGTCAAGTGCATGTAAAGACTATGCCCAAGTAAGAGGCAGCAGGTTAACATGAAAAGAAGTATGTATTTAAAATATTTTAAAGCATTTATTTAAAACATATTTAAAATGTGTTAATGTCCTTTGATTCCACAAGCCTACTTTCAGAGCTTGCTTTTCAGCTTCTTTATGCACCATGAAAACTTCTGCTTTCAGTATACCAACCAGAAAATGCCATCATCTTTTCTTACTGTATTTTTAAACTGTATGCAAGCGACAACCATTCAACTAAGGAGGCAATGCAAATGCTACAGTACAATGAGATAAAATACACTCCACTATTTGTAAACAGTTCTAACACAGAATATACAGCTTAGGGTTTAAGAGTACAATAACCCTCAGGTGGTCTCCTGTGCCCTTCTCGTCAACCTCAGACATCGCCATTAAGCATGCCTCAAGAAGCACAAATCACGTGCTTCAACAGTTACTTTCAGCAGTTTCCAAACTCGTAAGCAATAAACTGAAAACCCTTACACCTTTTCTGGCAAGCACCTTTCAAAACCAGGTGTTGGTCCTGGCAATCAGCCTTAGAGTACACAGAAGCACTCCACACAAATACTGATGAAATGAGTGGAGAAGTCTCCAAGAGATTATACTGCCTTGCTTTGGTGCTCCGTTCATCTCTGTGATGTCCAACCAAAACCACAGCCAGCGAAACTGTAAGATATCCAACCTTCCTTCATGCCTATTAAATGCAACACGGTTTTCACTCTCCTACATCCACACACTCAGGACTGACCCTCCAAAGAGTCTCATTTTGGTGTTTGGTGTTAAGTGTCCTTTGCTACACGTGTCAGTTATGGCAGTTCCTTTTCCAATGTGAGCATTAAATCTCAACATCTAGAGATACAGATAGCACCCTTTTCCCTATTAAAAGCTCCAGAGTAGTCACCATAATTCAAGTAATTTGATCTTGCATCAATGTCTAGTACAAATTTTAGAACAAAACTAACCGAAACCTAACGCAAAACTTCCAGAGTGCATCTCTATTGCATACGAGAGCAGCAGTGCACTGTCAAAAAACTTTGAGATGAGTCGGTGTTTGATTTTACCTTTTTCTCTGATGCACAATACTGTAAAGCTTTTAATTTCTCCTCTTATGGATATATATTTTCTTGATAAGTATGTCGGAGAAAAATATATCAAGGACTGTGAATGCCAATTCACATCTGTGTATCTTGACAGGAATGTCTAAACTGGGTACAGGCAGGTCTCCTACCCTGTAGAAAGCCTGATTCAAGACTGGGAGACTTTTTGTTTTTAACTAGATGAAACTTTCTTACCTGAAATTTCTACGTACTAAAGCCATATAAAGATGTATTGGGCTTTATGGCAAAATCTTCTTTGAGAGAGACCTTACTAAATTAACCTATTCGCACAAAAACCACACAAACTCTAGATATAAAACCACTGCCAAAGCATTCTATCTTGGGAATAATCCACACAACAGTAATCCTACACGGAATTCCATCTTAATTGTTAACTGTCACTGAAGAACATATAAAAATAGAACAAACACCCAACTAAATCTGGCCATAGATTCCTTTAGCCCTGTATTCAGTCTTTGATCACAATAATAAAAATGCTAACGAAGTCTGGCCATTATGGTTTATTCCCTTCATTCCTCTCACTATTCACAACTGTCATAAGAGATGTTATAATGCCTATTGCATTTCCAGTCTGTTTATGAGCCCTTCTAAACATGAATGAAGCACTGGTGCGGCCTCACCTTGTGTGCTGTATGCAGTTCAGGGCCCCACAGTTTAAGAAGGATGTGGAGGTCCTTAAATGCCTCCAGAGGAGGGCAAAGTAGCTGTCAACAAATGTCCTGTGAGGAGTTGCTGAGGAGTCTGGGTTTTTCTGGTTTGGAGAAAAGGCAGCTGAGGGGCGATCTCATTGCTCTCTTCAGCTTCCTGAGGAGAGGAAGTGGAAAGGGAGGTGCTGGTCTCTTCTCCTTGCTATCCAGTAATGGATATACGTGGTAATGGCTCAAAGCCGCACCAGGGGTGGTTTAGACTAGACAATAGGAATCATTTCTTTATCAAGAGGGTGGTTAACACTGGAACAGGCTTCCTAGAGAGGTGGTCAATGTCCCAAGTCTGTCAGTGTTTAAAGGGCATTTGGACAATGCCCTTAACAACACGCTTTAACTTTCTGTCAGCCTGAATTGGTCAGACAGTTGGACTACAGAATCATTGTAGGTCCCTCCCAACTGGAGCTATTCTATTCTAGTTAACAGCTCCAGTCTTAAGATGAGTTACTGATTAAATTTTGGACACTTTATAGTTTGTTATTAAATTTCATAGATGGAATACGTCTTTAACATTTAAGCCCTGTGTTGCAAATTAAGCAATATAAATTGTTACTTTACACATGATGTGTCCAAATCCTGGAAACACTTGTTACTAGCATGAAACAAAATAAAATGGGTTTAAAATACTTTTCCTGTAATGTCAGCCACGCAGTGACTCTAAAAATGCAATTATGCAGTCATTTATAGTAGTGTTTACCTGTTTTTACTCGCTGGACCAGACTATTTCAATTCACATCACTTCAAACACCAGGGATGCATTGAATCCATACTTTGTATATGAGTTAGGCACTTGCTTAGATGGGACAAAATTACACAATCTTCATAACTTATATCATCTTACTTTCTTTTCCACTGTCTACAAACTATTCAGCCTAATTCAGAAGCTGTACTAAACATCTAACACAATAGTGACAAACTTTCAAAAGTATCTTTTCTACCATTTAATAAATATCTCTACTACAGAAATAAAAACTTCATGTCTACAAGCTGAAAAAAAGACATAGCTGGCTTAACTTGCATGTATTTTTATAATTTAACTGCCCCATAAAGCACACTGTAGTATTTAAGTTTTCTTCTTCTGCCACAGTCTTACCAGGAATTGTGATTTTTCATACTAAAATAATTTTTTCATGTACCTGCACGTTAAACTAGTAAGTTGGTCCCTTTTGGGGAAAAAACCCAAACATGTTATTTAAAGTAATTGATAACTGGAGCCTTCTGCTTATGAAGTGCAGATACATTAGTGGGGCAATTCAGTCTCCCCACTCACAAAGTAGATTGCATTACTTGAAACATCAGTTCAAAAATCATTCATTATCTGTCTACTGATAGCTGCAGTAAATTTATTAATTAATCCAACTGCCACAGTGGCATTTTGCAGTATGATTCTAACCACAAGGATCAACTGAAGCCATAAAATATTTCTAACACTCTCTTTGACAGTTGTCAAACAACATCCATCCACATTCAATTAGACTTAACATAAAACCTGCAACTTCCAGTTGTAATACTTCCCAGCAAATTCAGTTATATTTGAGTTTCTCCACAGGAATTAATTCTACTCTGAAGATATACTGGATAAAGTTAAATTTTGTCCAAGAATTTTTGTTGAAACATATTTAACCAATAACTTTCATGAAATAGCATTAAAAGTCATTTTAAATTACAAAACTAAAATAACAGACAAAATACATTCATTATCTAGACCTGAATCGAATAGCATTTTTGCTTCCAGATCTCACCTAACATTGTCCCGAGCACTTGTTCAAGATTTAAAAGGATGAGGTTTAAAGTAAATTAGGGCACAGTATTAAAACACAAAAGACAAACAAGACTCTCAAAAAACCCTGACAAAGGTAGACCTCAATACTCACCCATCATTGGAACATGTCAAAAATTCTTCCTTTATTTTTGGATGCCAACAGCCTGAATTGAGCATTGCTGTGTGACCCTAAGGAAATAAAACCAAAACGGTCTTACAAGGTTTAGTGAGATGTCTTACAAGGTTTCGTAAATTTTACTCCAAATCCTTCAAGTGGAATCACAGAAAAGTGGAGGGCTGAATCAGCCCGACATAGCAATGATTTCACAGATTTTATGTACTCTAATTCATTTCATCCTTGCTTGTTTTCATTTTTCAATTCTAAAATCTGCCATTCTTCTATTGATATTTTTTCTTTCAGAAAATGGCATGGAATTATATTTCCCCTTTTAGACTTGGGAGAACTGGAATGCAGAGAAAGGATTAAACAATAGGCAGCAATACAGTGTCATGCAAATAGTTCCAAGCTACACAAAACCAACAGCAATTACAAGAATTACCAAGGTGACACAATATACATACTCAATGCCAAATTACATTAGCCAAAGACCTTACTGTAGAAAACTGAAGAAATAGACTTCGACAGTCAAGATTGATTTAACCTCAGGTGAGTTTTTCATAAAAGATTAGAAGTTACAAACTGTTTCTTTAGGGTGGCAAAAACAGTAGGTAAGGATGTTACCCAAAGTAAGCGATTGCCATCATGGTGCCTATGAATATAAAATGTCTTTGTCCAGTTCACTTTACTTCTTTGAAGCACAGGCACACGCACATGGACTACATTCATAGAGAAATTTGGAAACTACTCCTGCAATGCTGGAATGACTTCAGTTTGCTTTAAGCAAAATATGGAGAGAAATATTGAAAAGTTAATGGAGTGATAACACAAATATTTTAGTATTTTGACTGTTGGACCACAATACACTGGAATTCTAGAAGTTTATAAGAGAAATAAAATCTGAATTATTAAGTAAACAAGAACTAAAGTGTATTTTAGTATTTGATGGTTTTATATACGTATCACTAGCCAAAAGAAATAGTCATCTGACAAGAACAGCTTTAGGCAAAACAGCAGTTAGTCTTACTTGGCAATACACTTTACAAGCAATAAATAAATCAACGTTATCATTAGTATGAACAGTAGATTTTATCATTATTTTTTAGGCTTAAGCTATTTTAAAAACTGACCTGAATTTAAATCATCTTTGTAAACAGAACCCTTGTCTCGTAGTTTGCAGAAATACAAAGGCAAAGGGGTGGAAATCCAATCAACTGTTGTTAAAATACTTCAAAACTATATATCAGCCCTTCTTCATTTGCATTTTTAACTACCATTAAAAATATACAGAGTTGCTTATTAGTCTTACACTCATGGTATGCAAGTAACAATAACAACAACCTTCAACCTCTGCCTTGAAAGAGGTAAATTGTATCAGCAAAAGAATGGAGGGTAGAAGAAAGGAAGAGATCAGATCAGATAGATAGTTTCTAATTTTTTGTTGTTGTTGGACAAGGGTATGCGGGAAGCTGACAATTTTTACAAGATACACTTTTAAATAGATGAATTTGTTGTAGCATCATAGAAACATTAGTCGGAAGAGACCTCTTGAATTCACCCAGGTCAATCTCCCACTCAAAACCAGATTGTAGTCAACATCAGATCAGGTCAGCCATGGCTTTGTTTCTCTGGGTCTTGAAACCCTCCACAGAGCAAGATGCCACAATTTCTAGCATGGATCAATACACGAGACTACTGCATTCCAGAGACAGGGCTTTACAATCCTCCTTACTGAACTTCAAGAGGTTTCTCATTTAGAGCAAAAATACACTAAACTGTCAGTCTTCTAGCATTCAATTAATTTCTGACTTTACCTTTGTGTTTGTCATATCCACAATGTACTGGTCTCCTTTTATGCATTCCATTACTGGGAAGCCATCTCTGTCAAGAACTTTTGCCTGAGAGTTACCAGAGACAACAAGAATGACATCTCCTGTGCTGCTATACTGTAAAGATTTGATTTGGTGACTGAAAAGAAAAAAAAAGAGAAAGAAAATGTTTCAACTACCTCCAGTTCCCATAAGCCTACACTAAAACAAAAGTGTTAATTGTGAGAAAACATATTGCAGAAATAGACCCATACACATTCTTATATCAAAAAGGTGGTGGAAAAAAAATCTGTTATTAATGGATTAAAGCTTTTAATTCATGTGCGTATATGTGTGTGCACGTCATATTTCCTCCTTCAATCACACAGCACATCAAGCAATACTATTTACAAAGTTGGCACTTAAAATGTCATTTCTGGCAAGCATATTTAACTTTAAGAATGCTCTTATAACTCCAAGTGAAAAATAGTATGCGTCAGATTCAACTCTTCAGGGCTGAAAATTCTTTTCATCTTCTCAAAAGGAACACGAGGATCTACAGTAATCTATAAAGTACTATAAAAAGATGTTATAGCCCTACATAAAACTCTGCTGTACATTATACACCAGGAAATTAGTCACATGGCAGCATTCTTGCATCTTTTTCTATGTGCAGGGCTACAGTTTCACCAGAATCTTAGATAGTAAGTTAAATATTCCATCAATGCTGGAAAAATCACAGTAGATAACAATCTGCCTAGTCTACTATGTCTTACATGATTGAGCATTTGCTGTAGAGGTTTTCTTACATACATCATCTTCCATTGATAGAGAAAACCTGTGACAGAAATCATGGAATAATACCAAGACAACAAAAATTGTTAACTGAAAGTGGGAAGATAGCTGATGCAAGGGAGACCAATGGCTCCCTTGTCCATTTCCAGCTTCAACATCATCTCTCAGCATTCTGCTTTATGGACAAAGCTTACTGCAGCTGCTGCATCTGAAGCAGGTATCTGATATACTCCAGTACAAGGAAGGCAAAGAATGCAAAGCAGTCTATCAGCTCCACACAAGCCAGAATTTATGTGCTGGCACATTAACAGAATGTGCACAACAACATTAACTTCTACTAATGCATCACCTCTTCTAGCAACTTCATGAGTGCCTCAGCAGTAGCTACTACATGTTAAATCTGTCTTCAAACTGTGAGTTACTACACCAAATGCACAAAACATTGTAATACGCATTTTAAAAGTTTTGCATTGATCACAGTAATGTAACTAAGCATAAGTTTCTCATTCAGAAATTGTCTGGCAAAATTGATTACATTATGATGCAAAAGCCAAAAATTGTTTCAAGCCCCCTATTATGTAACATGAACTGGCAGCTAAATTGGTCAAAGTATTACAAACTCTGATTTTTAGTAGAAAGGAGACACTCAAACCTGGAAATTTCCAAAACAGATCACAGGCAATGTCTGAAAAAGCCTCCTTGGCCTCAAGAACAGAAATGGATACTTGCTCAGAAGAGGGGAAAGAAGGACAGCCACATTAGGTTCAGAGAAAACACTAAAAAACTTGAAAAGAAACCCACAAGAGAAACAGTATCTAAAGCACAGAATATTCTCTGTAGACAGCTGATAAACCTGGACTAAGAATCCTTCAGATCCAGATTTAAAGGAACAAGCATATCCTAGGAATTAAAAAATTTTCGCCTGTTGTAATTGTTGCTCTTGCCATATCACAATTCATACAAAGTTTAAAATACTCCAGAGCCCCACCTGAGAACTGCATGCAGAATGAAGGATTCACCTAATTATATTTCTCACATTCTAATGCTGAAATTGTCAAAACACCCAACACATCTACAAACCACAGATTCATGTTTTGCGCTTCTCATTGTTAAAATGTAAGAATCAAGACCAAATATTTAATAAATAGCACTAAAAGATTATTTTTGCTTGATGAATGCCCTATGCATGAGGAGGATTTGTGCACTAGATATGATCAAACAGCTTGCCCAGAAGTAAAATCTCATTTCTGAGAGAATCCACAATATGTAAAGGCCCAGAGTCTTCTGAAAAAAACTTCCAGACACTGAAGTACTAAAACTACAGACACTAATACCATTATCATGGCACTGTTTGTAATTTGACCAACGTTGCCTCATTGCTTCCTCATGGTTCTATATCATCATGTTTGAACAAACTTTTTCATCTTAAAGTTTCTTCTAACAAGGAAGAGAACCTGATTTTACAGCACAATAGGAACGTAACTAATATTTCATCAAACAAGTCAGGTGAAATAAATTATTCTGATATAAGAGGATTACACAATCTTTATCTGAAGGAAAAAAACCCCAAACCATTGTTTAAAGGGAACATCTTTGGTAGTTACTAATGTTAAAGCAAGAGACTTGGGAAATTCCCTTTAACACCATTAATCCAAGCCATTTTGGTTTAAAGCTGCCAAATGTGCATAGTACTTTCTGGTAGGACCTGCAGAACAGAGCTATATACATAGGCAGAATTGTGACACGCAAATAATTTCTACATATAACACACCTTTGCCTTACCCTTGCCTTTAATACCAAGGTGTGGTTTCAAGGTACTAGTTTTTTTGTCAGGCTCTCTCTTTTTTTTTTTTCCAAACTTCCCTTACCTCCCAAATCCAAGGAGAAATTAACAGAGTAACCTGATATTATGCTACAAAATGGAGCTTGGACAATACAGAATTGTTCTCAGGCTTTTTTATTCTTAAAGTGAAATGACATTTATGGCTCCGGAACTGGAATTCTGCTAACATCTAAAGCTACCATACCAAAACTCCTCAGAATTCTCTGAAATTAAGGTCTGTGAATGCTAACAGTCCTTGCAATAAATTCCACAGTGAAAAAAATAATACATGAATATATATACAACTGGGTGTAAGTTATATAATATTCCACATAATGCTCACTAATATGCCTCAATGTCAGCACAGAGGAACTTTTTCTTGAGTTTGGATCTTTTTACCAGACCAAGCTACAGTTCCAGTTTCATGCTTACAAAAAGATACAGAAGGGGTATTTAAATAACACATTTTTAAAAACCCAAAATTAGTACATGAGACTTGCAAGATAAGTGAAATACCAAACTTTTCATCAGTCAATTCTATTTTTAATATTATTTTATACTTATATATTTCATTTATACTTTGACATACTTAAACCACAAGAATGTACAATACCTTTATGTCTTATGTCATTATACCAAAGTACTTCTAAATCTGAATGCACTGTTCAGCTCAATTTGGAAATGATTGCGTTAAAATAATCTCCTACTGTGGGAGTATACTGTCAGCTCTTTCTTACTCCTCAGTTATAACAGAGGAGAGGAAAATACCATTCACATCCTAGTAACTGATCATGTAAAGGAAACTCATGCCAGGAAATTCCGAATGTGACCTCACGTTTGGAGAATTTTGTTTGTTTATTTCAAAGCAGCATGTTTACTAAGGTAATATGCCACTCATTAGTTTATTATAACCACATAAGTCTGTCAAAGAAACTAGAATTGCATAATTAATCAAAGCACACTTTCTATTTTCCTGATTTTTCACAGTTTAGAAAATCAGTAGCAAATGCCTTTCTCTGCTCTTTCTTAGGGTAACAGCCTCAAATTTTTCTTGTCTTTCATTATGTAGATTCTTGGCATATCTATAATTAGTCATACACATTCTAACTTCCAAACTGACCAAAATTCAGCTGAGGCTTTTTAAAACAACGATTAAAATAGACATTCTAAGGACTACTTACTGCACATCATAAATTTCAATCCCTTTTTTAAGTATACCAAAGTATCTTACAAACTGCACCTCATCAGACATTAGAAAGTACCTTGCTGTGTAGTAATTCATGAAAGTTCTGTATGTGTAAGACAGGCACTCGTTTTGAAGAAGCTGTATTCCAATTCTCTGGAATAAGTAAATGAACTTGGTTCATTTACTTGCTGAATTACCAGTGAACAGTATGGATAGTATAGAATCACTCTCTGAAAAAATGCCTTCTGTATTTTTTGTGATTTACAGATATAAATATATAGATAAATGTAAACTTATATAAAGCTTTTTTCTTTAAAAAGGACAACAGACATACTTTTAATTCACACTCTGTAGCTCTTCAATTATCAGTGCAGTGCAAAGACTAGTGCTTCCAGAAACAGAGGATTTAATGAAATTATATACTCCTCTCAAATACTGGCAGCAACTATAGATGCTCTCCACAAAGAAGTCAACTGCTTTAACTTTCTTCTCTGCTCATATAAAATTAATGAAGAAAAGAACACATGGAAAGTGTATTCTATTAATTTTGATTGCAACTATCAAAGTCAACCTGTCTCTCTGAGAGGTTAATAGTCTATTTACTGGTATGCTATTAACAATTTAATCTGCAAAAACACCTGTAGCTTTCTAAAAGGGGAAAATAAAAAGTCATTGGAAAACGCATGAAAAGTCATAAGCAGACAAGTTCTTAGGTCCACATTCCATTTACCTCAAAAAGTACAATGGGATACAAAAGTCTTTGAAACAAGCTATCTTAAAAGTACATTTTATTTAGGAGCTTAACATAGGCACACTCTTAGGTGAAAAAGGCAGTCTTCATGCTTACCATTCACAAGGCTGAAGTGACCGAAAAGCTTGGAGAGAGGCATCCATCCCAGCAAAATCCCAAAATTTAACATCATAATCGTATCCACCAGTTATCAAACGGGCACCTGAAGGATCCAACCCCAAAGCAGAAACCTATATAGACCAAAAAAGAAAAATCATTCAAGTTTTTTATTTTCTTTCCCTACAGTTCTTCAGGTGTCACCAAAATATAAAATACTAAAGTAAAAAAAAAAAAAAGAAAAAACACCACCTTTGTGTGTTAGTTTCTCCCTAAAATATGTCCGCTATATTTTGGTTTGGAATTTTCACAACTCTGTATAACGTCTGAGTATTTTGGAAGGGTTAGGGAGAATGGAAACGGAAATTACATTATGTTAATAAACCAGTGAAGACAAATGAGAAAAGTTAGTTCACAGTGGTAGTTTTCTAATAGTCTCACTGCAGAATTTGGATACATTTCATTTATATGAAGAAAATTGTACTCCAGACTTTTCTCAAAACCACAAATATATCTATCAAGATACTGAAAAGGCACTTAACACCCCTCATTTTATTCAAGACAGTTCATGTGCATATACACAGTTTGGTTAAATTTCTCTTTGATTAAAAAAAATAATAAAAATCACAAATTTTAAAAAGATACTATTTTATGTAAAAAGGCTCAAAAAAACTTGCCAAAACCCATTTGTTTTATATACAAAGCTAGCTGCTTAAAGCTACAGGACTTTGAGGAAAGAACGCTTAATGCTTATTAATCTCATTTGTTACCTTCAAATCAAAGATTGATTAAAATGGGATTGTTAGCAAATATTCTATTTTTATTCTCTTTCTAAACTATATTATTTATAATAATAGTGTTCAAATCACCATAAGAAGTGAGAGTAATGAAAGCATCTCATTGATTTAACTGATTTTAATTGATTGATTCATTTACCTTCAAAATGACTTATTCTTTCTCATTTATGAAGACATTATCTACTACCATGATTTCAAGTATGAACGCAAGATAAAACCATGCCAAATGCAAGTCAAGAGATTAACTCTGCAAAACTAAGTCATCCGCACAAGATGGTGTTGAAAAATGATGTCAAAAACTTTAAAACTAGTATTTTTAGAATTGCTCAAGATTACAGCCAACCTGAAATGTTGAAATGACTGAAAAAGTTTTCATGAGAAGATAAAATTCATATGGAGTTCATGCTTAGGTTTTAACCCCTAGAACACAATTTAACCTCTATTAGGCATTTCAAGTTAGGTAGATCTTGGGTAAAACCTAGACTTGAACCAGAGGATGACTTTTATCCATTGGACAAAAACCTGGGTCATCCCACATACAGAAGACAAATAATTATCAGATTCTGAAACCCTTTCACAAGAAGGAAGATAGTCTTCAACACAGGAAAATACAGTGATGATGATGATATTAATAACAACAATAACAATTTTACAATAAAGTTGTAAGAGATGCATAGAAAGGGATTTGAAGAGATGAACCAGAAAATTCTGAAGGGAAAAAAACCTTATGCTCCATCAAGAATATTCAGACTTAAAGAAAACTGTGGCGAAAAAAACCCTACCGAAAAAACCGTATACACAATAAAAGCAGCAAAAGGCTTAACTTCTGAGTGAAAGATAACACCTGAGAATAGTGTCATGGCTATAGGCTAACAACACTGAAGTTCTGCCGGGGGGGGGGGGGGGGGGGGGGGGGGGGGAATCAAGCCAATTACTTTCAGATGCCTAAACTTCTATCAAAAATTCCAGATTTTTATGGATAAAAATTATAGTAATTTGCATATAAGGATGCTTTTATGTATCCTCTTTATAAGTATACATGAAAATACATTGATGCATGAGCATCACTATGATTTAGTGCAGACACATAGAAGTACCACCAAAAAAAACTTGTCTCAAAGATATATCAGTCTACTACTGGACTTTTTTTTAAAGCTTTAGTATATACACTGTGTTATGGAGACTTTTAAAACTTATGTAAACTGTTGAATAGTTCCCACACAAAATGCTCTTTAAAAAAAATGGAATTTAGCATGGGAAATTCTCTTTTCCATGCCCAGGTGAAAAAGTAACCTACAGAAAATAAATGTTTCAATAAAAACACTAGTTATTAATGGAATTTTTTTTTTTTCAAGTTTAAGATGGATAACTTGTTTTGCTAAAATTAAGATTTCCTTCTATGAAAGAATACAGGCTTCTTTTGGCTTTTCTTTTTCCAGTTTCATGTAGACAAAGCTCACCTAGGTATTCCCTATTTTATCAAAGATTCCTTTCTAGTGATCATCTTCTTAAGGCTCATGCTACTCCTCATGCTGGTACCTCACTGCATTTCAAACATACAGTGCAATCACATAGTCAACAGTTTGAAAAAAGTACTTTCAAGAAAACCAAGATGTTGCAAAAATGCTGCTGTTCACCAGGCAACTGACTCCTCCTTAATCTAATTACCCTGCTTTATTTCAGAGGCATTCACTCGCAGAAATCTTGTCTTTTACAGAAGGTCTAAAACTTCATTCTTCTAAAGAATGTAAAGGTTCATCAGATGTCCTATTGAAGTGCCACCCCCCCCGCCAAATCTAACTGACATGGTTACTAATAAATCCAACATTTTCCTTTTTATTTTCCTAAATCAAATATTTAAATGTACTGCTTTGTGCTACCCCTAAGAATGAATTAAATTCCACTTAGTGGTTATGTCACCATGACATATGTGATTTTCAAATCAGACAAATGCAACCTCTTACATGTTTCAAAAAGAAAAAAAAAAAAAGCTTCTTTTACCATTTAAATGCAAATACGGAACATCATTAATTTCATTCATTATTGCTAACACACAGAAAACTTGGGCATCTTCGAATTAATCATGCATTCAATTAATAGACTCAAGTTTTCTATTCTACAATAGCTACTATAGGAAGCAGCAGCTGAAATAGTACACATTAGAAAGCACACTCTTGAGAATACCTCTGATTACGTATTCCCTCTCATACCTATCTATGCATCAAAAGTGTCAGGAGAAAAGAAATATACATATATCCCTGAAGTTTCTTTGGGAACAGTAACTCCTATTACACTGCACAAGCAAAGCAACCAGGAAATTAATTGAGTTTCTGGAAAGAATCTCCAGCCTGGGAAATCTTCTCTGAGACTTTTCAGCTGCACAGGAATAGAGTCATCATCAAACCTACATTCATTAGATTGAAGAGGTACAGATGGGATATGAAAGTTTAGCTGAAATACAGTACACTGTGTGAACATAATGAGAAGACTGTATTTTTAAATGTTGAGGTGAACTATTGATACCAAAATAGGAAGCTGTTCCCATCCTTCTGTGTGTGTAATGACACAGGTAAGTAGTTCTATTACTCTAAAACAAAAGAAAACAAAAAGTCCTTTTACAGAAAAGCTGGTTTTTTCATTATGTTTCATTCACCAATTCCAGTCTAATCCAACTGTGCTATATATACCCACATTCTAATTCCCCTCTGCTCTAGGTGATGACAGCTGCATTCTCATTAGTCAAAATCCCTCAGAAGTGTTCCAAAACCAAAGTCTTTTAGATAGAAATAACATGAGCTTATGCTTTAAGAAGCCATCAAAAGATTTACAGGTTTAATATAGAGAAAAATTATTAAAAAAATTTTACATTAAAAAGTTTGTTAGGAAATGTATTCAAGAACATATTGCAGAAGTGACTACTATGACAGGTAAAATGGAAACTGGTTTGCTTAGTACACTAGTATGCAAATCCTAGTACGATAGAAATTATGCAAAGAAGTTACACGCACTGCAGGCGTAAAATCCACTCTACTTTTGATTAGTGCATTACAATGCACCTTTTACAAGTCTTAAAAGAGAGTATTTTCTATTTTCATTTACAAAACACTTGTTACTTCTTTCCTCTTCTCCCTCTACGTCTGCATGTCTAGCACTATGATAAAACAAATGGATAAGCCTTACCACCTCTTCACACACCAAGGTCAAAGTCTGAAGCTAGATTAGTAAACAGATACTTCTGAAAATGACTATTTCTGAAAGCTTTTGAGAAAAAATTAAGATCTTTACTGCTAAGTTTAAACCCCCAGAAAATTCCTCTTAAAAGTCCAATAAATATTAAGAAATCAATTATTAAAAACTCAAATCTTAAACATATAAATTATTGTTTAATGTTTAATTTAACGTATGTTAATTTAATAAGTTTATTATTTAAAATAATTATTTTAGTGTTAAAGTGTATTATTATATTAATTAAATAAACAGAAAATTAATCCATGAATCTTCTTTAAAATCCAGTAAAGAAAAACTATACATTTCCCTAGACTGTTTAAAACTTCATGAAAAAGCATTTTCCTCAAATAATTCTTCTGTCTTATTTCCGTCCCCCCCCCCAAACAAATTCTCAGAAATGCCAGGAGTGAGAATTCTATCAAGTAGCTTCAAAGAGACAGTGCTTTCAAAGGGATATAATAACAATAAAAGAAATTCTAGCATTATTTTCTTACAGAAGCCTAAGTGATGGAGCATCTCTCTCACCAGAAAAGGCTGAGACACCTAGGTCTGTTTAACCTGGAGAAAAGACTGAGAGGGGATCTTATCAATGCTTACAAATATCAAAAGGATCGGGCCAGGCTCTTTTCAGTGGTGTCCAGCAACAGGACAAGGGGCAATGGGTATAAACTGGAACACAGGAGGTTCCATCTAATCATGAGGAAAAACTTTGCACTTCGAGGGTGACAGAGCACTGGAACGGGCTGCCCAGAGAGGCTGTGGAATTCCATTCTAT
Source organism: Bucorvus abyssinicus (assembly GCA_009769605.1). Taxonomy (NCBI): domain Eukaryota; kingdom Metazoa; phylum Chordata; class Aves; order Bucerotiformes; family Bucorvidae; genus Bucorvus; species Bucorvus abyssinicus. Next base: position 14,785,213 of record CM020063.1, read on the forward strand.
GGAAACTTTCAAACCTCGCCTGGACGTGATCCTGTGCAATCTCCTCTGGTGAACCTGCTTTAGCAAGGGGTGTTGGACTAGATGATGTCCAACCCCTACCATTCTGTGATACCCATAACTGAAGAGGATAAACAGCAGCAGCATGTTTTTTAATGACCAAAAAAATATAGGAAAAGAATTTGGGAATAGATTCAGGGCCCTTCATGGCAAGAAAATAAATTCCATTCTATAAAAACAGATCTTTGATCAATCACCACATCAAAGCATTTGAGCTTGTGTTAGAAGATGAGGTTACCCCAGAGATGAAAATACTAAGAACAAAGAAACAATTATTCCAAGTAGGACAGTTATTCTTTAGAAAAAAGTGAAATTGGAGATGAAGCCTAGAAAAGGTGCAGTTGATGATAAGGAAGAATGACATTTCAAGAAACTGAGAATTGTGCACAAAAAGCACTTAAAGGTTCATGGAGAATGACGGAGACCTGTATTTAGCTACAAAGAAGTCTTAGAGACTTCAGTAATAGCAATCTCTCTGAAACCCATAACAAGTCAAAGAAAGATCTAAATTAGACTTATGACTAGATTAGGAAGGTCTAGCCTAGAAGAGGAACTCCAAAAACAGCAGAGTATATTTGACAAAAAGGAAGAAGAAAATGAGACTACAATTGAGTCGAAGGGAGCCGCATTTGAGTTATTACAAAAAAGCAAAGTGGCAGTTCTAATACACACTTTCAATTACAATAAGAAAAGAGCTAGGCTAAAATAACAAGTTAAGAAGAACAATTAGCTTCTTGAACTTTAGCTGACAATAAGTATTTGTTAATTTATTTCATAGACTGGGTCAATTCTAGAAAAACAAAAATTATTGAACGTGTTATCACTTACTGTTTTTGTCCCATGCTGGAGTGTAATTTCATGAGAATCTGGAATTTTCTTGACAGGGTTCTGAAAAAAAAAAAAGAAAGAAAAAAATCCACCTCTGTGAAAATAGTGGTATGACAAAAAAAACCAAACCCCAAACCAATACTACAACATATGTAAAAGTAAGAAAGGTTTTCCTCATGCCAACCATAACCTGAGGCGGAAAAAGCGGGGGATAATCAGAAACAAGAGACTGATTCCAGATCTTTATTTTCATGGATATATGCCTAAAGATATGAAGAATAAGTGTTAAAAAATATGAGATTACGTTAAGAAAGGGAAAAAAGGAAAAATATTTCCTGGTTTTCATCTTTAGAAAACATTAGAATTCTCCTTGGTTTTTAATCATCAATATCTAACAATCTTTAATTGTGATTTAGTCAATCCATCATTATTATACAGAGTCTTTTCAAATAAAAGGACCCTATGAAGTTATCAAAAGAAATAAAAAAAATCTAGAAATTCATTACAGGAGCTAAGTTAGTTATCCTGTGGGGTCATATCTACATCATCATGGACTGGCTTCCCTCTTCCACTTGTGCCATTATCCCCAGCTCTCACGGGTCTTCACAACTGCCACTTCGACGGCAGCCATAACATAGTCAATGTAATTCAGAGAATTTCGTTTAATAGCAACACACAGATGGGCAGCAATTACAGTTTTAAATATCTAACACATCACACTAGCATGTCTACCACAAATATGAAACCAGTTAATTTACTCAGAAAGACACATACTGAAAACACTCAGGAGATTGCAAGGTTCTACAAAGGTCATTTGAATCATTACTCTCAAAAATGCTCATTTGTCTAGTACCACTTAAGTTTCTGAAAACACACATAATCTATCATTTTGATGCTTGACATCTTTGTTATAATTTTCTGTTACTGCAGTCTGATTTTAAAATAATTTTAAGCACACTTTTATATTGTAATTTATATCTCTTTCCTCATTTATTTCTCCCAATTCCTTCCCTTTTTTTATGTTTGCCACAGAAAGTGTCAGTAACAAGGGGCTGATTTCTTTCACACTCATTTTATCCTGCAGTTCTATCAGCTTTATTTCTGATAAAACTGAAACTTTCATTATCTTTGGTTTAGCCAAATCTAACCTTCTTCTAACCTCTTGCTGCTAACAACAGCTCTGATTCCCAAAATAACTGCATAATTTCTTTCTGTTTTCACATATAATACATACACAGAGCTAACCCAGCAGAAGACTCATCCCCTTTATTTTCACATTTACACATGGACATCTTTAATAGTCACAGGTGTTTAAAGAGGAAACCAAGTATTAGCATGGAAATTATATATGCCCACCTAAGCAAAAAAAAATGTTTATGGGATTGTGGTCCATCTGAAGTCTGAAAAGGTATGTATTGGCTGAGACAGAGTTAGTTTTCCCCTCAGCAGCTATCACAGTACTGTGTTTTGTATTGAAATAAAGATGTTGATAACACGTCAGTGTTTTGGCTATTGCTGTGCATCACACCAAACCAAGGCTGTCTCTCCAACATTTCCCCCTCACCAACAGGCTGGCAGTTGGCAAGATCCTGGGAGGAAGCACAGCCATGAGTGCAGACCCAAACTGACCAAAGGGATATTCCACACTGTATGAAGTCTGCTCAGCAACAAAGGCAAAGAGAAAGGAGGAGGAGGAGCAGCATTCGTTATTACGACATTTGTCTTCCAGAGTAATGGCTACATATACTGAAGCCCTACTTCCCAGGAAGTGGCTGGACATTGCCTGCTGATGGGAAGTAGAGAATCAATTTTTGTTTTCCTTTGCTTCTGTGCATGGCTTTTGCTTTAGACTGCCTTTATCTAGACCCAGGAAGTTTTTATTCCATCTTATTTTCTTGCCCCCTGTCCTGCTGAGGCGGGGAGTAATAGAGTAGTTCGGCAGGCACCCAGCACCCAGCCACTGTCAACCCACCCCAAGGTAACAGTAAAGGTTTACAAATAGCTACACAACATTATGAACGACAGAGCCCACAGGGCAATTAAAAAATCTTTACATGGACTCAGTGGTTTACAAGTTCAGAAGCAGGTATAACTCAACATTCCCAAGTGAAGCTGTGACAGTGAAAAATGAGTTTATTGTTCAATTGACACTATAAAGCACCTGGACAAAGGCATGATTAGAATAGGAATTAAGTTTTCTCTGCCTCCTCATTCCCTGTACTAGAAATTGGTATTTGCCGCTCTCAGGATGCAAAAAAACTGCTCAACAGCCACTGCAATCTAAGCACAATCAATAAAACTGAACTGTGAAAAGGAAGCAAAGAGCTTCTGAGATTCATACTGCCATTGTTCACAACAAAAGATGTACTACTACAGTGAATCAAAGGATTTCACAGAAATTATCCACTGCTGGAAGGAGAAACAGCATTTTGGTCATCCTCAATGCAAGGTTGCTTATTTTGTATTCCAACCCACTTACTGGAATATTGCATGTTTTCTGATTTCATATACCTTACCACAAAGGTAAGTATTGAATATCTATATTGCATCAGCACTGGATTTGATTTTGAGAGGGTATCTTAACTACTTCAAGGGTTCTTTCAAAAGTTAAATTATAAATAAACAAAACGTGGTAGAATAAACATTTAATTGCCAGCTTCTCCAGGTGACAATAATCAAATCCCTCTTTTAATGAGAAGAGGGAACCACTCACATCAAAACATTTTTGCTTTACAATGCATTCATGTTGAACAGCTCTGGCCACTTATCTTTAAAGGAGAACAACAGATAGGACTACATTCTGTCATGTGATAAATCAAAGCGCCTGATCCTGGACAACAGACATCTGGCGAGTGCTAGTGGTGCCACGCCCTGCATGGTCCAAGGGATGCCTGACAGTTAAAGTAACTGTTTAGACTATTCAAAACAAAAAACTAAGATAACAGCATCCAGGAACATATCTTGCCACATCTTCAAGTCAACCAAACATTTACAAAAAAACCAAGGTGGCTTATTCTATTTTAACAACAATGAACTTCATAAAATGACTGAGAATGCTATAAATCTCTCTAACCTGCTACAAGAAGTGCTTATGTTCACACACAAAAATCAGATCCAGCTACCACCTTTCCAGATACTACATTCTAAAGAATAGGTAATGCCAAAAAATCCTTTTTTCACACTTTCAAAAGAGTTAATATGTTTTATGCTGATTTAAACATCAGGATCCCATGTATACTGTATATTACTGAAAGTCCGAAAAACCAAAAAGGTAGAGTTTGCCCAACGCGTGACTGCATTTCGAGGTCTTCCAGTTGTTGCCTGAATTTTACACAAAGTTAAGTTTACACATACCGATTCTAATATTTCAATAATGCTGCTATGGAAAATTTGCATTGTAATTAAAACTAGATGAGATGAAATCGTTAGGATTTTTTTTGTTGGTTTGCCTTTTTTTTTTAAACCATGTCAGGAAAAGCCAATACATTAAAATTTCTTTCAGCAGAAATGAAAGAAAACAGTTTTGTGATGACATATCTCCTCATATTTTTACAAAAATTCTCAATTCCCTGGCTTACATAAGATTAATATACATTAAATCTCTGAAATGGAGTATTGTAGGAGTTCATGGTTTTTCCCAAAAAAGAGAAAATAAAGCATTTTCTCAAAAATGAAACTAGAGTGTGGCACAGAGACTAGCTGGAGGCCTGTAGCTAGTGGTATTCCCCAGGGGTCAGTTTTGGGTCCACTCTTGTTCTTACCTAAAGACTGTGTGTCAGGAGGATGGGGCCAGACTTTTTTCAGTGGTGTCCAGCAACAGCACAAGGGGCAATGAGCATAAACTGGAACACAGGAGGTTCCACCGGATCATGAGGAAAAACTTCTGCACTTTGAGGGTGACAGAGCACCAGAACAGGCTACCCAGACAGGTTGTGGAGTCTCATTCTCTGGAGACTTTCAAAACTCGCCTGGTCACAACCCTGTGCAGTCTGCTCTGGTGAACCTGCTTTAGCAGAGGGTTTAAACTAGATGATCCCCAGAGGTTACTTCCAATCTCTACCCTTCTGTGATTTCACAGTTGTGGAAGAAAACATTCCCCATTCCTCTTTTCAGATGAGAAAAATGTTTAAGCTGTTAGGCACTCAGCTGAATTTTCCATAACAGCAGTGAAGGCTGAAGACAGCAATAATTTTAAATTGCTTTTTCTCTGTTTTTCAAACTGGTTTTGCAAAGAAACACACTCTGACGCTTCATGTTTTGCTCCATAAATCACTCCTCATGTACTGATTAAAACACTGTTATTTGTAAAATGAATAGGTTTTCCAGTTGAAAATTTTTCATTGTTTTCCTCCATAACTTCAATGGAAAATAAATGTCTAAGATATACACTAAGGTTGCAGAAGTGTAGACTCAAGACAAAGAGAGTCTGAAAGAGCACAGTGTGAAAGCTGGGTAAGATGCTGTTTTACAACAGCAGAAAAATAGAAACAATTTTGGGTTTATAAGAGTGCCTTACCCACAAATTTGCGTGCAGAAAGAAGCATTCAGATTTGAACGGACATTTTCAAAACTTTTAATTTCCTCTCTTTTAGTTGTTAGAGTTGACAGACATATTCTGATGCAAACTTGCATGTTATTAAACTCAGTTTGGCCTGGATTCATACAACCTAAATATGGACAACACTTACTTTAGACTTCCTATGCAACCTTCAAAAAAGAGACAGATAACTCCAGAAGAAGAACCAGTGTATCCAAAAACTGGATCATCTGGAGACCTGTCCTCTTCATGAATTATTCAGGAAGTGCAAGGCAGCTAATTTCCTAACATAGGTGCCTTGATTAAGTTGGATGAATCAGGGCCTATGTGTGTTTACCACCTAAAATTTTGGCCTGAAAAAGATAAAGGAAAAATATTAGAGAAAACAGGAGGATACATGCAAACACAGCAACATCTTGGCTGATATTCCCATGAAACTTCCACAATATCTGTTATTCATGGAAATAACTCCATGACAAATCCAGAAAACCTTCAAAATTAGCAGAAGTAGGGAAGAAGGAAGGGACCTACAAAATGCTGTCTCTCCCAATTATCCTTTCATTTGGTAACACTCAAAACACCACAGAACTTATGTCTTGAATTTTAAGTACAGGAAGACTAAGAAGAGGTTATTCTTCTCTTTAGTGAGCTAAAATGCATTACTTCAGGGTGCATTCAAGAACTAAGGAGGTGCTTAAGTAGATGAACTTCCTCTCAAGTGGCTACAGGAAGTATATTTATTTATTCAATATGGAAACATTACTGTGGCTAGCTTCTCTCAACATCATCTAATTCACAGCCTCATGAAATTCTTATGATCTGAAGCAGAGTGTTTTGTCAGGTTTAACCAGCTAGGGAAAAGACCTTATATTACATCTTCATTCTACTACACGACTGCCTAAAAATAATAAATTCGTAATGTTATTATAGGTCTGGTGCAACGTATTTTATTGAATGATGGGTCAAATAGTAATTCAGAGACTGTTCCCAGAAAAATAGGTAACATGAATTAAATCTCCTCTTCCCTTCCATGCCACTTCCTGACATGTCCACTCCCGAAAAGACTTCAATGGCTTAACATTTAGAAAAGGTATTGCAGTTAGGTGTGCAAGTATCTTTTTTATATATAAACATCATACTTCTAAAGTACAGCAAAAAGCCTGCCTGATTTAGATCCTGGGAGATCGTTTCACATACCGATTTCAGGAGGTTACTATTTTTCACCTAGATTCTAAAATCTCATTCAGATAAGTTCTACGTTTATAACAAGCCTTTGATTTAGGAAGTCATGGTTTATATTAATATTTATGACTTAGGAACTGTTCTCACAACATATACCAGAGAAATTCTTTTGAACCTTTTCTAAAGCAAGTTGTAATCACTGATAAAACCGATTTAAATCTAAAATTGCCTGTGGTTGTTCAAGTTTCCCTTGCAGTTTCTGGGAGACTGAGTTACTTAAGCTGAGTGTTTTGGTGATGTTTCAAATATGGTACATTCTGCTCACATAACCACCTACCTACTTCATCTTTATATTCTCAGTTTCAAATGCATATAAATAGAAATCTTCATATTTGCTAAGAGAGTATGCACGGCTGCCACATACCACCCATGTTCAGTCAAGACACCATTTTAATATAGCAACAAGATACACAAAATTACTACTACCTACCATGTTAAGAATGAAAAGAAAATCATTAGCACTTTCAGTCAGACATATCCTTTATTCAGATTATTCTTTAGGTCTGAATAGAGTATTTCATTTTAACATAAAGGATCATTTCTAATCACTCTGAAACAGAAAAGTAGCACACACAACCACACATCAGCTGACAATGAGGAGAAACAAAACACACAACCAACATCTTTGCACTGCTCAGCCTGGCAGGTAACCAAAGAATATCTTAATTCTGAAATCAGAAAGAACAAGTAATTGTGAACTTTCAGCCCTGGAGTTTAAGTGCCAAATGCTTAGTTCTGATGCAAACAGACCTCACTTACTCATGCACATATTTCACATCCAGCTTGATACAAATTTCTGTACCACAGGGATCCACATGGGATATGATGCCACAGGGAATATACCCTAAAAGACACACATGAAAGAATTCAAGAACACAACATAGGATGGAGGACCAGACTGTATCTAACTTTTTTTAATGGATATTATTTTTCAGCTTGCTAGTCAGTTCACTTAATCATTTACACTCTAAATAAACCATACAGACACTTTTATCACCTTTTGGCAAACTTTAGGAAAAAAGTTAAGTTCTTTCACTTGACTAAGAGAAACCATGAAAACCAAGGTTACACGCAAAATTCCAGCAGCAGTATCCTGCCTTTTAATAATTAGAACACTTTTAGATGGTTTTCAGTCATTAAAAAAGCTATGCTGTTCTCCAGATTAACCTTGTCTTAAAATAAAATTATGAAGTATTTTAGAATTTTGAGACCAGATATATACAAGTTTAACATTTTTTTGAAAAAAAAAAAAGCCTCATCTCTACATATTTTAAAAGTCAGTGATACTATTAACCCTTTGTAATTTGTGCAGCAAATGGCAGTTTCAGATATACACACTTCTATGGAAGTAAATTAAAACAATATATGCAGTAAAATAGGTATTACTGTTTCTTTTGCAAGTTTCATAAGCAGTGGAATTAAGTCCATCAGCCGCACTATACTCTCGATTTTAAATTTGGACTCATCAAAAAAATTTTAAAAGCCAATGCAACCAATACACATCCAATATTTGACACTGCTGTCTAAAACAGACATGCAGATTACCTTGGTTGAAATAAAACACATTTTTCCTCCTGTCAAAAAATAGCTTGATGTTCACTTTAGGACTTCTGAAGAACTTGTCAGTACAGAATTCCGTAAGAATGAAGATGATACAAGTAAGATTTTCTACACCATTGGAACAGCAATTATTATTATAAAATTATTAGTGAGCTTTCTCTTTTAAATGATACATGTTTTAATGACCAAAATTTAAAAAAATATACATACTATTGGTGCAGACCAATCCTTGAGCTTTGACTTTGTGCAATTTTTTTCATTCCTGCACACACAGTTTCCTCATCTGAAAATTCTGCATAAATATTATCTATTGTAAGGAATCTTCTATAAGATTTTATTCATCGATATTGGTGAAGTTCTTCAAATTCCTCCGGGATCCTGTTATTCTTAGCAAACAACCCTACAGTCAGCAAAACTAAACAATCACATCTCAAGAACCAGTTGTCCATAGACTATACTTTTCAACAGTTTTCCAGTTTTGATTGTACAAAGGTATTCACTCAAATGTTTACTACACAATCTCGAGAGAGACACAAAATTACGCATACTATCCTACTTAGTGACAAATATTTCAGTTGCCTACAAACTCCAAAGTTAGGATCAGGAATTAAAAAGGGGGCAGGGGCGCGTGGAGGTGGAGAGGTAGGTATGCAAAGAAAATATACAACCACAGTGTGGAAGTACAGGGGTGGGGGTTAAAAATTACAACATGTCTAAGTTACTACAGGAAGGAAGGACAATTTCCTATCTAGCTCCCACAGCTGGTTCCAATTCTATTACTGTTTCGATTACTAATTCTCCCATGCCACCCATAAATTACTTTCAAAACATTAATGTTTAAGCTGTCTTATAGCAGCACAATTTCATGTAATGTGACATGAGAATAAATTGCTAAGTGACTTTAACTGAGCATCTGGAAAGAGGAAAAGATGCATTTATATGTATACATGTGAGGTCCATGCTTGCAACACACCTTTCTCCATGCTTCACTCAGGTATATTCCTTTAACTAAAGCTTATGTGAGAAGAAGGTAGTGTGTTACGGCCAGAAGCATCTCATATTGTTAAAACTGTTGTAATATCCAATGACACTGCAAATAATTTTCGAAGTGTTCAAGGCAAACACTAAGCACTAGTTTAAAAATCACAGCCAGTGTGAATATTTCAGTTCTATTTTTAATCATAAGCCCCATAATTTTTAAAAACTGTACCCAAGAATTATAAAACATGCTTACCTTCTAAGCACTTACATGATACATCTTACTATATAGTATCTACAAATGTTGAGACCCCTCCACCATACCATATCAAACATACTGATTTCTATACATCTAACATAGTCTGAAAATTCCAAATTATTACAACTAAACCTGACAAGTCATGCAACTAAACGGAGAGGCACTGATTTCTATATAGCAATTAAACAATAATTCAGGATTGCTCAGTTGTGGATTACATCAGAACAGAGTTAACATGTTATCCAGTAGCATGATGCCCACTCATCAATTCCAAAACTTATAGTCATTCCTCAAGGAGCCTGGTGTAAAAAAAGCATACAGAAGCAATGCTTTCACTTTTTAACCCAAAAATGAAGATCCAGACAATACAGAAAATTCTAGCTGTGTACATGGAGAAGAGGTAAAAGTTCAAGAACATCACACGTTACTGAAACGCCTCATTTCACACACTTTTACCGGCATTACGTTAAGACATTGTATATTTCTATTACTCCATAACTCCTAGAAAATTTAGAATATTAGATACATCCTATGAGATCTTTCCTCAAATTAATCAATAGGCTTCTTGATCTTGTCCACAAGGTACTCCATAGTATACAAAGATTACTTCAGTTACAGAACAGTTTTCTACCTTTTACTATCTAAAACTTAAGTTTGGATTATATGATTCATATTCACTAGTAATTAGGTACATAATAACATTGCTAATCTAGCTAAGATGGATTAATGAAAACATACATCTTCAACTTGCTCATAATAGCAGTGAACAATAGACTTCCAACTCACAATCATATAATACAAAGATGACAATTCCGGATGTTCAGATCGTGCTTTACAATTACTTTCTTTTGCAGTCAGGAAGGAAAAGCATAGTCCACAGATATAAGGAACTTCAGATTTCAGACCACATACCTATCACATATCTGCTGTGAGATTTTCAGTAAGACAGTTGCTTCTGTGTCTAAGTATCATGTCATAAACGGGATAAGTCCCATTGTGCAGGTGTGCACAATGACATATTAAATAAGTATGGTAGGTCATACATGCATTTGAGTTGCTCAGATCCTGCCAAGCCAGAAGTCATTATTAATGCCTGTTACTAATATAGAATCACAGAATAATTTGGGTTAGAAGGGATCTTTAATGGTCACCTAGTCCCAACCCTCTGCTGCAGTGTGCAGGGACATCTTCAACTAGACCAGGTTGCTCAGAGCTCTGTCCAACCTGACCTGGAATGCTTCCAGGGATGGGGCTTCTACCACCCCTCTGGGCAACCTGCGCCAGTGTTTCACCATCCTCTTTGTAAAAAACTGCTTCCTTATATCTAGTCTAAATCTCCTCTCTTTTAGTTTAAAATCATCATCCCTTTTCCTATTGCTATGGGACCTCGTAAAAAGTCTGCCCCTGTATTTCTTACAGGCTCCATATAAGTATTGAAAGGCTGAAATAAGGTCTCCCTGGAGCCTTCTCTTCCCCAGGCTAAACAAGCCCAACTCTCAGCCTGTCTTCACAGGGCAGGTGTTCCAGCCCCGTGATCATTTTCATGGCCCTCTCTGGACCTGCTCCAATGAGGTCCTTGTCTTTTCTGTGCTGGACACAGCACTCCAGATGGGGTCTCACTAGAGCAGATTAGAGAGACAGAGTTACCTCCCTCAATCTGCTGGCCATGCTGCTCTTGATGCAGCCCAGGATAGTTGGCTTTCTGGGCTGTGATCATACATTGCTGGCTCATGTCCAGCTGTACTGACAGCAGCGGTTGCCCCGAACCCAGTGCAGGACCTTGCACTTGGCCTTCTTGAACCTCATGAGGTTCATTTGCATGGGCCCTCTTCTCCACCTTGTCCAGGTCTCTCTGAATGGCATCCCATCCCTCAGATACATCATACTCCAAAGTAACCTAAGTCCCTTACAAGCTCATTTACAAAACAAAGTTAAAACAAAAGAAAAAACCCCACATTATATTAAAAAAAGAAAAAGAAAAAAAGCTCTTTGTGTAACACTCATATTACAAGTGAAATCTTGCCATTGCTGAGGAAATCTCCTGGCTGACTAATTGGTGAAGTTACCAGAGAATGCGTTATTCCTAACTGCTGTTCCCATAAATAAGCAAGCTAAGAAAACCTCCAGCAGTTCTCCTCCTATAACAAGGAAGTGCTTAAACATAGGTTTAACTTACTATTCAATCAGAAGCGAAACAAAAGTATAAAATGAGCATGAGAGAAGCAGAGAGCTTATAAACACTTCCTAGCTTTCCACAGCAGAAGTTCCACAGTAAAGTGTCGAGATGGAATATATAACCCATAAAATAAGCTGAATGAAATTCAGCCCAAGAATTCTTGCTCAGTTTTGTCCAAATTCCCTGCTATGGACATTTTCCAGACAGCTAATAAGGAAGTCCAAACAAGGATTCCCTATTTTGCAGTTTGTTGTGCTTGGGCAGAATTTAAGTCCCATTTCTGGAATTCATTCTGAATTCTTCACATTAAGCTCATGTTTGACATCCTCCTTTGACATGTGATCCATGAAGTGATACACTTTAGTTCTGAAACTAAAGCTGTATCAGATAACACCTACTGCTGTCCTGGACTTGACTGTTTCCCAGACCTTTTAACAACTCACATCTCATGTCTTGAAAGCCACAGAAAACGGACAGTAGATAAGCTTACAAAGCAAATTATTCTGCCTTGAGTTTTTCAGTGCCATTATTCTGCTTACAGATGAAGTGCAAAGCACAAATCATTTGAAGGCACTCTTCTTTATGTGCTTGCTTTTTAAATTTACCTTGTCTTCTATATCATATGTTCAAGTACTCCAGATCGTAACTCCATCTGGCTCGTACAGGTAATAGCCAGTTGCTATCTCAGGATAGTAAAAATGGACCTTTGAGTAGAAAATGATGGCACCCTCTTGTCTTCAGGTTCCTCTCATGAGATCCTGATAAATATCTACAGACAGGGAGTAAGTCCTACCAAGACACTTTATTTGGTGAAGTCTCCCTTCATAAACTAATTATTTCAGGAATCACTGTATAGAGCAATGTACTAAAATGGGAAAACCCTGACAATTATGGTAATCTGTCCCGACCTGTGAACCACTTGCTCTTGGCATTTCAGTGTAATAGAGAAATAAGGAAATAGAGAAAGCAAGAGAATATTTAAAACCCCCCATAAGCTATTCGTGCATTCTCAAATCCTCAGTCACTGCGATTCTGAACAATTCCATAAGAGTGGTAGCGTGGAGCACAGATGAGGGAACAAGCTACGAACAGTGAGCAAATGCATATAAATAGATTTCTGCAGTTGGTTGTGGGTATCAAGAGCTCAGAAGTACCTATTAATACTGAGAGGCACAGGGCAGATACACTTAAAATTTTGCACAATAAAGGCAGTAGGGGAGTTCTGGCTAAGACACTGGAATTTCTCATTAGCTTAGATATTTACTCTGAGATTATAATTACCATTCAAGCGATAGGCTTATTTACAAACTTTCACTTAAAGAATTAAAATAACCCATAAGCTATATTGTGAACTGCATGCAATTTAACCCATCTGCCCCATTGGATGAAGGACCTGAGGTGACCTCCTTAGAACCTCTAATTACAACAAGGTATGGTACGTTAAGCTTAACGTTTACACAGTAAGCCCTTCTCACTGTGGAAGTGTCAAGCTGAGAGATTACTGTCAGTGTGCCATAGAGCTTCTCCTCCATGCCCTTTTAGCAAGAACAATGGCACAGAGCAAAGTCAGGCAGTGTATTATCAGTGGTCATCAGGCAGCGTTTTCAGAAAAACCTATGGAATCTGAAGCTGGGTTGTTTTCTTTGATAACAGATGAGTGGTTACAGATTACAAATTAAATATTATTTATTCATGTAATTTCAATTACAAACATTCTACACATTTTTAGATTTTCATTATCTGTGCCTGGCGTGCAAGACGTATTTCCTAAGAAAGAAAGCCTAAAACCACCTATAATATCTTTCTTTACAACTATCTGGGCCTCAATCACTCCTGACTTGATTTTTTTATCTGCAAAAACGGCAATCTGTACAAACAGGTTTGAACCAAAACCAGTTATTAGGAAGTTCTCCTGCTCAGTTTAGTTCTGAAAATGAACCAATTCCATTAATGGTTAAGCAATCAGAGAAAAGACAGCTTAAAGATTCTTTCTTGCCTAAATATAAATTAGTTTTAAAATGCTCCAAAGAAAAATTGTATCACTAACTGCTATCCTAAAAAGGTGCACAAACAGGAAGTGCCAAGGTTGGTTCCAGAAAAAACCATCACCTTACTATTATTAGGAAGCAGGTAGGTTTGATACATACATAGGAGCCAGAAGGAATCACAAATCTTTGCAATCTTACATTTTCATTATTTTTTTCTCTTCCAGCTTCTCAAAGCATTTAAAGGAATACTAAATCATCTTCTCACGCTTCCCTCCCTCACAAACAGCAGAGGATCCACACTCTCTTCTTACCCCAGTGACTTACTATACTGTTAACTGTTTTCTGATGTTACTTTTTTTTATTTGCCTAATTCACCTCTGTATCATTTAACTGCTATGCATGATACGTATTAAAAAAGGCCTGTTATCATAAATTTGACTATATACATTACTTCAAGATGCAGCTAGTCACAAAATTTTCTCCTCGTTGGCTAGAGAAGGTGGGTAATTTCTATGATATTATTATTACGAATTTCTACCTTCCACTCAAACTTGGTTGCTGAGACCATGATGAGGTTACTCCCTAAAAGTAACAGACAGGGTTGCACCTTCCAGTAATTCCTACTCTGTGAAACAACTCCCGTGAGGTAAACTAATGCAAATTGCATTAAACTATATTGAATTAAACTACAGCTGACAACTATTATCTTTTGACAGACTAGAACTAGTTTCCATAACTATCATGTGATTTGGGCATACGCTCATTTAAAATAGCCTTACAAATAACATAGTTATAACTAATTTAGATTTAGCATCATTCATCTTACTCTGGGGAGTTAATTTTCTTGATGAAAAAGAAGTGAATCAGTTGACTACTGCTTATTCTGCATTCAAACACTGACTGATGTTTCTTATTTGGACTACAAGACTTCGGGAAATCTCAGAAAACTACCACTGCACCTTCTCGTAAAGTCTATTCAATGTATCATAATTGCCTTCCCTACGAAAAATATTTTACGGACAGTAACTGGACTAAGCCTGGTACTCTTTATATCTTTAATTTAGAGATAATTTAAATGACCATCCCTTAAAATTACAACTGTCAAATGCAGAAACTTCCTTTACTACTCTTAATTAAAGGCTTGCACTATCACAACACAAACGTTTATTTGTTATTTTTAAAAAAAACTATTTTTCAGAGATTTCTTTTCACAATGGTGACATGGAGTCAGAGATACAAGCAGGGAGGGGACAAAGAGGATCCATAGGATGCCTGACACCAACAAGTCACCTTAGGAAGAAATATCAATTACAACATATTACAGGTCTGTCACAGCAAAAAAACAAAATGAAACCCACATAACAGGCTGTCCTCACCAAAGAAGATGCTAGATAAGGCAGCATTTAATCACAAAACAGAGAAACAACTCTGAAGGAGTCTGTGCAAAGAAAGGTAATAAATTCCAAGTTAAAACAAATGAAATCATTAAAACAAGTTATTATGACATTGGCAGAAAAGAGAACCATGTCAGAATTTTTAACTATTTTCTATCAAGATATACTCTGAGGTTTACCCTGGCATCGTTATTTTGAGGATCTAGTTTCGTACAACACACATACTCCTATCCACTGAAGTCAGTCACAAAATTATCGCACACTTCTACATGACCAAACACTTCACCTTGTGTGCCTGCACACCCATGTATGTCATCTAAACGAGTCAGGGAAAACCTGAGAAAAAGTAAACGTAAGAAGAATACATGAGTGATATAAAAAACCAGCTAGCACATGGCAGTTTACATCATCCCCAGAACTTTAATATTTTCCACAGCAATATTAAAGGAGTTAAAAATCAATTTTTTTTTAGACGGTCTTAAGGCACAGAATGATCACAAAGACCAAGACTTAAAACTGTAGAAAGAGAAGAGGTTTCTTTAAAATTATTCGACATTTGTGTCACAGTGGTCTTTGAAAACAGGTATGTGAAATTTGTGGACACCGAGGATGATTAAGCTAGCTGCTACTTCTGAATTTCCTTTCCTGATATTTTTTGTAGAAAAGGTAGTAATAAAATTAATGTACTTTAAGAAGAAATGTCACTGAGAAATATGTTTATTCTTGTATTTAAGACAAGAGCAGTTACATCATGACATTCACTTTGCAAGAGACATACATTGACTGTTTGTAATGAAAAAGGCTACAGATGTGGTAGCACTGAAAGGCAGCTGGTCCCTACAGATATGGTTATAGCCTGATATGTAAATTTGCTGCTTTTGCAGAGAACAGCATGTTCCAAGACACCCTAAGCAACAGGTTGGTCAGAAAAAGGCAGATAAAACTCTATAAATCCCCAAAACGCATGCAACTTGGAAGATTACCAACTTGAGAAAAAACACACTAAGTACTGTAAGAACTATGATTCTTCTCACCGCAATTAAGAGAAGCCTAGCAAGTTCCTCATATATATCTGTAACATTGTATCTTAATCAAAACACTGGAAGATTCTACTTTGAAAATTGTGCAATACTGAAAGGCTGAAGAATTGTTTTAAGTGCCATAATTGTTGCCATTCAGATGCAATTCAAAAGTTTAAGAACTAATCACTGTTTTCCCCTTCTGCTTAGCATATATCCAGTATGAAGAAAAAGACTTCACTGCTTCCAATGAATCGCAAATTCATCTCGACATCTGATGCTGACATGATTTGCTTTTTCAAATGAACTGTCTACATCAGCCATTACATTTATGGATAGTTTATTTTTTGAATGAAATCTAATCTTTGACTTCTAATTTGTCTCCTTCAGTCCTGCCAAGCAAGCATTTTCACATAATTTCTACTGAGTGTATTTGTATAAAAAGCATTAAGTCCTACAGGACATTAAGTCCTACAGGTTTGCCTGTACTACATGATAGGAGAACAGCAGCTAATTTGTGTAAGTAGAGACAGACATAAACATGAAAATCATCATAATACATAGGACACTGCAACTCTAATAAAGATTCCCAGCTCCTTCTGACACCTGAATTAATCTACAAATACAGACCATACAGTAAGTGATAGTGAAATATCATCTATATTGTGGTATTTGTGAAATACTTAAAAAAACAAGCCAAGCTTTCTAGCATGTCCACACAAAGAAGTTACATATTAGGGAGAACTTTTAGCTTTTTCCTTTCATGCCAGATATTATTTGAATTAAATGAATATTTGAAATATATCTTCAAAACCATTTTTTCCATTATAAGTTTTGGTCACGTGTAGAAAAGTAAGTTCTATTACTAATTTCTATAGCTCTTCTAGGATTTATTTCCTGCATTCATACTCATTATTACATGAAAGATAAGCTCTGTATTGTAAAAAGGCCACTGATACTAAGTCCAAACCTTATTTAAGACTTTGCATCTCACCACTCGAGAACGTACACATGCTCACTGCAGTGAATTCCACACATTGAAATAATCCTTATCAAAATTTTTACATAGTACTATTTACTCAGAAAACTGGTTCCAATCTAGTTGCTAAAGAGGGCTGCAGAAACTATCTAAGACAAATAGAAGTTCCAGGAAGATGTTTTTCACTGCCCCCTACTGCAATTTCGGTGAAGGAAAAAATTAAAAGAATATTGATGTTAACTGGCAATAATTGAGTTAAGGTGTATCATAGACATAGGAAATTTTTTTGAAGTCAAACATTGGCTGCACCTCATGTAGACAAATTCAGACTTGTGTACCAGCTAGGTAACTCATGTATAAACTGCATTGCAGACAAAACAGCGGAGGAGGAACAACCTGCTCATGCCCCTGCAGTGTGCTCCCTTCTGAGCTAGCCTGCATGGAGCTCAGTGCTGTCCCAACCTAACCAGAATGCAGAGTGGTTATTTTGGGAGTCCGTCATGGCTCTTACACAGGCACATAGAAGACTGCTTAGTTTCATGAGCTCCTGTTTGCACACTGAGACCACACTTTGCTGCAAAATACCATACATTTTTATTTATTAAACCTGAAAATAAAAATGGAAGTCATGAATCACCTTCTTTCTAGTAGTAGCAAACTATGCTTTGTCTCTATCTTCAGTCTCATCAATAGTGTAAAAGCAAAGGTACAATGCTGGTAGTTCCACTGATTATGCATACTCAGTCCCACTTAAAAAATTGGAAGTTTGTGTCTCTAGTTCCACTGAAATCAACACATGTAATTACATGAAAAAGGATCTAATCCTGGAACCTTAAATAATGAACCTGAGGTGCATGAGATAGCTATTTATTAGCTATTGGCATTAAGTTCTGTTTTAGAAATCTGTACAGAAACCTCCTTATCCATACTGAATAAAGGTCCTGTCTGAACTATCTTTTTAAATGCTGGGAAGGAAACATTACATAAATTATCACCTTTTCACTATTCTTACACACGATGCTTATGATATGAAAATAACTTTTGCTTTACAAAGTGATGTTTTAGTTGAAAACCAAATGCTACATCTAACTCATCTGACTTTTTAAACTACATTAGGGTCCTCATATAAACAGATGTAAGATCTTAAAGACAGCTTCTTCAGTTCTTTAGTTTCTTCTAATTTCTCATTAAATAGGTATTCTATGAGATGTTTCTAAAAGTCTTTATACAACAACAACAGGTGCAAAACTAATAACTTTCAAAATTAGAATAAAATACTTCTAGTATAACAAAGGAATAAATAGTTTACCAAAAAGCAGTAAGTGCACTCACTGGAATCCAACTAAGAGCCTCTAAACACATTTCAAAAGCCTCAGGACCAGACCATGAAAGGGGTTAGTTAAAAAAAAAAAAAAAAAATTCATATGAATGATTCTTTACGATTCTTCAGTTCTTTTGGTGAAAGTAATTATTTTGGTTTATGAAATGAAATCAGAAAAATTTTGTGACTTATTCCCATAACATTTGTTTATATCAACTTTTATCAATTCCCAGTTACAATGACACATCAAATAAACATTTATTAAAAGGAGATAAGGTAACAGCAAAATATTAATCAAGATCCAAATGATTTGAAAATAATTGCATTAGGTATTAAAATGCAAAAAAAAAAAAGATAAACAGGAGTATAGGAAGGAAGTTCAGTATGATTGGTGTGCAATCTGGCTAGTGTTAGCATCAAATATTTATAGCCCTTCTACACTGCCCAGTGCCCACCTGCAAATAAGAGACGCCATTGCAGCAGTTGTGAAACATTGCATGTGGTAGTCTCACATTCATAAAAAACCAAAGACATCTTTTAAACAAACAGCAGACTTTCCAAGAGTCAACAAAATTGCTCTCCAAGGATACCACTGGAGCAGTCTGCAGTTCCAACAATTTAGCATAAATCATTTGTTAATCGAAAATCCTGTGAAGATTTGTTTTGGAAAGGAAATGTAACTGCATGTCACTTACACTCTTCCTTCAGATACAGCCCTTTTAAATTATTTAATCATCTACACCATAAATATGCCAATATTTGTTATCATTCACTTTATTTTCCTCTTCATGCAAGCAAGAGTTCTCTCTACCTGTATTTCTCATTATTCTGTTTAGAGCATAAACAGAAAAGATTCATGTTATGTTATCAAAAAGATAACACTCATACACCAGATACAAAAAAAAAAAATCTATCTTCTGTTGATGTATTCCATAGTGATACCAAGTGTCAAACACAGAGTTAGTATCGCTGTATACTCTCTTTCCAAGTTTAAAACTATTTCACATATTATAACATCATTAGAAACAATATGCTATTTGTACTTCTTTATAAAAGTACATTGGAAATTTGTTGCAACTGCCAACAGAAGTACCACATAAGAAGCGGTAATCACCACTTTCTTTTGACTGTCAGCATCTTAGGTTCTCAAAGAATAAATTCATTTCAGTCTTATCCCCTCCAAAGATCCCAACATCTTCTGCAAGTAAACAAAGTAATATTTAGGATCAGATGTTAATATACCATTTCTTGAAGAAAATTTCCTAACATTTCCTACTACATGCTCTTGATAAATAATACTGTATTGAAAGTACAGTCTTGTGACTGAGACATACATGAATATGTACTTAGAAAAACTTAGAAATCTTTTTCTTAAGAGGTTGGTCACAGAACTGTACAGCCTCAAACATACCTGTCAGAAAAAAAAACAACCAAACCCTACTCTCCCTCTAAGGACAACAGAGGACATTAGCTTCCACAAAATATTCTGGCTGTAAAGAAACCAAGGGCCTCAGAACCCTTAGCATGAGGATGCCATGTTTCAAGCATGGCAGCTCTACAGCTACAGCATGTGGCCCAGAGATGATGAACACTTTGCATCACTGCTAGCAGTTACCTTTCCCAATACAGAAGCACTACCAGCAGCTCCTAAAGAAGCTTTCTACAGGCTCCATCAAGTCAGGCTGACCTGATAAAGGGTCTCTAGAGGAGCTGGCAAAGACTAACACCACATATACCACATTTTATTTAATACTATTAAAGGCATAGCATGATACTATACTGTACAGAATTGATAAATAGAGATCTTGTTAGTACATTTGTTTTCTCTGGTGACAATCATGAACTCTGGGGCTTCAGATGGGAGAGGATAAGAGCAAATACCCCACACCTTTTTATGACAGACAAACATTCCCTAAAGGAATTACCCTGTTAGTCTGCTCTCGTACATTATCCATATGATGCTCTCAGTTTCTTAGTCAGGTATTCCTTCCTTTCTAGCTTCTGACTCATTCTCTAACATTGTCACACTGAGATTAGTTATACAAAATTTAGGGGTTTGATTTTGTCTTTTCATTTTTGTGAAGCTTGCAAATCCCTTCTAACTCACTTTTGAGATGATCTTTCTCATTCTTGGCAAAATCAGTAGCCACATCAATGATCCTTACAAAAAATTTCATGACTTGTTCAAAGTTCAATATAAAGAAAATACATTTTCCTGATTTTTACAGCAGAAATCCTGTCAAGACATAAGAACATATGCGCATATGGCAAAAGTATTTTCCTCCTGATTATATGGGAAAAAGGAAATTGAAAGCAATGAGAATTGCCACCTATTTCTCATCAACGTATCAATGACTAGAAGTAGTTCAAATATAATGCCTCTCATCCTCAAATCCACAATTTTCTGCCTCTACTGCACACACAAAATGGCTTTGTTTAGCTTACTTCACTGTTTATTCTTTCGACAAGATGAAACATGACTAGTTAAACAAGATTCAACAGTTACCAGGACAGACAATCCTCAGCCTAAATGTTGTTAACTCCTTAACTCTCATAACATTTATTTTTTACAACAGCACAGTGTCTAGCCTGGTACCATAGCCAAATTCTGATTGAAACAATTACCGTCTACTTAAATTCTCCATGTAAATCAGCAGGAAATCACCTTCTTCCAATCTGAACAAATGAGTATTACTGGTACGTCTTGTTAAACCTCTACAAAAATTTACAAGTGTCTCGAAACGATTCTAAAACTTGCAATACGAATACACTATCATTTTGGAAATATGCCCACATCACAGTACAGCCTTGGAGAGGCCCAAGGCTTGTTTCAGGGACATAATTACAATGGGATTAGTACCTTTTTGGTACTGCAGGCAGAAATAGATTCTAAAGAAGAATGAACTGTAACTAAGCTCCAGACAGAAGATAAAGCCTTGAAAACCCCTCTGGCAAATTCCTCCAACAACCACATCTATACCTGTTACTTCAAGTGAGGAAAAGTGTCACCAGATGCTAGCACTCCAGTAAGTACTGTTAAAGATCTCAGCACATTTTCTAACGACATGTAGAAAAGAACATCAATAAATACACACTCTCTTACCAATGTCTTTTAGTAGGTGTCATCCATTACCTTGAAAAATGCTGCTGTCCTAGATTTGAAGCTGTTCTGCCCACCAACCCTGACATGACTGCTTTAGCTAGTCTCCTGTCCCCCTTAAGCCAAGATTTGGATTGCACAAACACCAGATACGCTCCCGGTGCATCTTGCCAGGGCAAAAAAGTTGGCAAAGACTCTTCTGCATCTCCCAATCTTAAAATTTACCACCTGAAGTGTTGCTGTCATTAAGAATCTGCCCTCTAAAATGAAGCTGGTTTAGTTTTAAAACATCCCTGCTTGGTAACAGATTTTCTTCAGGTTTTCCAGAAAGGTCTATTTTTCAGGAAAGAAACCAAACCTGAAAAGTTTAAGACTGCAAGAGATGCTCTGCTTCCTCTCTTCCTCTCCCTTTCAGTTTTACAACCATGTGAAAAACTGGTACTGACAATCCCACCGGGTTTATACAGCATTAGGAGAAAAAGCACTGATCACAATTCAAATAGAGAACGTCTCTCTTTCCTCACTTCGCAAATTAATGCAAGTCTTTCACATAAAAAGGAAAACAATAAGGGGGAAAATACCAGAGGGAATTGATACTGAGTGTATCTGAAGTCCTTAAAACACACTTGACACGGAAGTATTCCTCACAGTACTACAAAACAAAAAATGTAGAATATTTGTATAAATACTCACAACCATTTTGTGTCTCAAGAATCATCTCTTCTGGCGTGAATGAGGGTGAACTAAAAAGTCATTAAATCTAGGCATTTATTTGTTAAATGTAGCTACCATCAGTATTAGCACAGAATTTAAACAGAAAAATACTTTACAACATCTACCACAAAGGCTAAAATGTATATAAAATGAACTTATATAAATGCAGAGAAAAAAGTAACTCGTCAGAATTCACATATGTAATACAGTATCTATGGCTCTCGTCAAAAATTTGTTCATCACATGTAAATTACAGAAGTATATAATACTCAAAAACTAGTAGTGCTAATTCAAAACATTCAGTAATTAACAGTTGTGACTCATTTTCCCATAAAAACACACTAAGGTATGAAAAATTCCCATCAAAGATAATAACCACCAGCTATTCCTTTCACCACATGATTATTCAGTAAAATACCCAACATGAGCTGGCTAGTTTGAGCCAACCCTAGGCTCAAACAATGCTAACCTCATAGGAAGCAATTTTCACAAATGTCTCTACTGACAGTCTCTCACAAGAAAACATACACAACCAAACAGGCAACAGTGGAAAAGCAATGTTCCTGTAATAAAAAGCTATATCTAAAGTCAGGCTTGAGAGACAGTGGCAAGATACCAGGGCAAAGTCAGTATTTTGAAGCATTTTTCCATATATAAAGTTTGCAAGACTTCAGATTACAGAACTGCAACTCACATAACAAAGAAAAATCTGTTTCCTTCAGGGTCAAAAATAGACACCTGTTTTTTAAAGAAGTTATTTCAGCAGCAAAATATTATAGCAAAAGAGAGACAGTCTCACAGTACATCTGGAAACAAAACAGAAGAATTATTCAATGGAGCTTTCCATTTCTCCTCTCCCGGTTCTGCCCCCATGCATACCAACCACAGCCTGATGTACAAGCAAGGAAAAGGAATCAGAGAGTTCTCGTAACAGCAACACCTGCTTTCCTTGGGGCTTACAGGATCATACTGTGATCACCAATCGATCAACAGGAAATCAGGAAAGCACAGCTGCTTCCTGATTCTCTTCACAGGAAAGAGAGTAACTGAGATCAGCAGCAGCAGTACAGGGAGGCTCTAGACCCCAAAGGCCTCTGGCATCCATGCTGACACAAAATCTTCCCAGTTATAAATTAATTGTTTAGACTGAAAACCCACAAGCCTCATATTTCTGCTGCTCTGCTTATTCTCAACCAAATCTATTCTAGACTGTTTTTGTAACTATTGTCTTAAGTTCAGACAAACTTAAAATCACACCAGTCTGCAAGTTAGCTTTCTGTTTGAAACTCTTCATTGGGGTCTTTTAATGCTGGTTTCCAGTAACTCTAATTTATCGAGCCAGTTGTAACATTACTCAATTACATATACATTAAAAATTAATACCACAGACTTGCTGGAAATTAAAATGGTCAACCAACAGACAAAGGGACTACTGAGAAAGATAGACTGAAGTAAAATCAGCTGTTTCCACACATTGTTTTCTCTTTGGCACACTAGAGGAGCTGACAGAACTAAAGCAAGAGTTTTGCTAAAGATACCCACTGCCTTTTGGAGAGAGAAAATGAAAAAAAAAAAAAAATCTATTCAGATTCAGAATTCATAAATTTGACAGGAATACAAGCTATTATATTATTTTTTTAAAAATCCATACCTCATTGGCATATGACAGACAGTAAAGTAACAATCCAGTTCATTTTTCCAAAATTATTTATATGCACAATAGACTGCACTTTAAAGATTTTAATGCACAAAGCCCGACTAAGGTGCAGCAATATTTGAGGGAAGACAACAGAATATGTACGCAGCTCACTACAGCACAGAAGGATTAAAAAGAAATAGATATTTTCTGTTATGTTGCTGATAACTCCCTCCTCATAAGTTACCTCTACTACTAAAAGCCTTACTCAGATTTCTGGAACAAATTAATTGCCTCCAAAAACATACACAGTTTTACTACTTAGGAGATATTACCCATCTTCCCGCAATTTCTCAATTATTAAATAATACTGTTCTCCCACACTGCTATGCAGCATAAATGAGTGCTCAGCATTTAATTACTTTTTTCATATTTATGGAATAAATGAGGAGTCTGCTACAGCTTGGCACTTATCTACAGTTTGAACACAGTTTTACAGTTTGATTACATTTAGGAATCCATACGGCACTTACTACCGAGATAAAAGTGATGATTACACCATAAACTGAAACAGCAGCATGTATAGGACTCCCAATTCATGTGAACCCAATAAAACTACTCAACAAGAGATGTCAAAGGATGCTAGCCTTCCACCGATTATGCACTAGAACAGATGTTGAATATTCAGTGTATTTCCGTCCTAGATTACTTGACTAATGTGACAGAACTTTTTGACACGACCGAATAATTTTGCTAATTCAGTTTAAGTAGTCAAGCCCAACGCCAACATACTTAATTGAAAGGTATATATACATATTTTACTTAGAATGGAATGACAGCAGGTTAAATATATAATGCCTTTTCACTAACCACAGAAAGCAACATCTCTGAACAGACCATGAAACCAGGGGAAAAGTTTTCCTAAATTTTAATCCAGTCTTAAAACAAAATTATGGTCAAACCACAAGCTAGTTGTATAAATTCTCAGTTGCCAAAGAAAAACCAAGTAATTTCTGGCATGAGTTACAAAAACATTTAGCATGAATGACCATTATGTACCTAGTGTGATAAGTGTGGTTTTTCAGCTAAATTACAAATTTTCAGCTAAAATACAATTTTCCAACATATGCAAAATTCTCTTAATTATTAGGAAGAACAATCTGGAAGCAATCAGTTTAAAAATCAACTTAATTTCTTAAAACCCTGACAAGAAAGCATTCCACAGAAATATAAGTTTCTTTTTTCCACCCCCCCCCAGACAACTGTTGCCTACAGTTCTGATGTTTTCAAATCTCCACTGGCAAAGAAGTAAGGACATAACATAGAAACAAAGTGATGAACAATAAAGGCTGTGTAGAAAAAAAATCAGGATGAATAGTTAGAAGAGATTTCTGATGCAAAGTTTTGTGCAATTATTCAATGAAATATTAACAGATATGAGGTTTAACCTTGGGTTTATTTGCCAGGATGTAACATGATTTCAAGTTTAAATTGGTTTATTTTTTTGTTGTATACACTGAAATCCCTTGAGCATCTTGGAGAACTTTTACTCAAAGATTAAAGATACATGGCAGGATTTGATTCCAATGTCTGGTTGTGTCCCTCTGTGCGGCTTCAATTATTCATATTGCATACTTGCCGTAAGGCAAGTTACAAACTTCAGGAGTGCTGACAGCAGAGCAAAAGATTGAGGTTTTTTTCTAGGAAGAGAAATGGGGACAGCTAGGGAAAGCTGTGATTAAAAAAGGCTGGCTGAAGAGACACCAAAGAAAGAACAAAACAACTGGGCAGAACAAGCATGCATTTTTAGAGATGTATCACTTCCTCGAACATACATGCACAAAGTTAGTAGTTATTAATAGGTACTTTCAGAAGTTGTTCTTTGTGGGTTTTTTCCAAAATGTCAAGCATCTGGGTTCACCACAGTGTGTATAAACATTAACACTCTGTATGATACTGAAATAGGCTGAAAAGTATTTAGAGACAAAATTTGAACAGGACCAAACATTTCCTTCAGCATCAATAAATGTAAGTGCTTCTCAAGACAGGAACTAGTATTTCGATTATCTGTTTGAAAGATGTATGTTTGATAAAATTTCTTGATAAAGCACTGTATTTTAAGATCTTACTATGAGTTGAAAACATCTTTACAAGCAGAACTGAGACAGGAGGACAGATGAAAATGGACAGAAAGGAAGCAGTGACTTCAATATGGCATGATTCACAGGAACTGAAATCTGCTGAGTCTATGGCACCCTCAGGAATATGGACTTAGTCCACAGTGCCATAACAGCTAAAAATTAAGAGAATTCCTGATACAGATCAACAGTAAGTCATAAGTCAACTTAAGGATTACAAAATTCTCAAGGAAAATTTGGGATTTATCCTCAGATGGTACCCTAAGACAGAATAAGTTATGTGTGGGGTACAGATGAGATCACAGAAGACATGGCATTAAAATGTTCAGTATGGTAATTAACTAAATCCATGGGCACCAATGAATCAAGCAGATCAGACAAAGTAATAAAAAACGCTAAGGCATACAAATTTCTCATCACTTATCCCCTCGGAGAAAACCAAAAGTGATCATACATGGTTAAGCTCACTCTAAAAATCAGTTATGTCATTGCTTAAGAAGCTCCTCTTACTCATTTTAAGTGAGTAGTCTAAACGTATGTTATAAACTTCCTAAGATGCAAGGTAAGACATTTTATAGGTGTCCTGGTTTGAGGACCCATGACAATAGGACAAGAACACACAGAATGAACACGTAGTCAAAACTGAGAAAGAATTGACAAGAAACCCTTGAGACATCTGGGAATCTGTTTTTTAGGATTAGGTTTCTATTTGTGTAACAGGACATACAGTTTTTTTCTGCTACCAAATGATTCAAAACAGCATAAGTAAGGCTCTTTTTACCGGTCTTCTATCACTGTTGCTATAAAACAAGATAGAAACCATCATACAAAATTCACTGCCACAAAATATTCAATCCATGAGGTTTTGGAGACTGATCATCAAACCATTCAGCTTTTAACTAAACAGAGATTTGCCAACTGAGTGTCTGTGATACCCAAGTTAGGGTGTTAGGGGTTTCCTTGCTTTTAACACAGAAAAGACAGTCTATACTCAGACTAACAAACTGAGCTGGCACATATTTAGATTTAGGAAAAAAAAAAATCAAACTAGAATAAACAAAGAAACAAAGCCCTCAGTTATCACAGTTCATTTTTTCAGAACAGTTTTGGCACAACTGTACTTCCCAGATTCAAACCCACCTCTACCTCCTCTTTCTCATAAAAAATTCTACACATGCACTAGGAAACAAACCGTATAAAATATTTTTATAAAATATTTATTTATATAGTGCTTTCCTAATGTGAAATCAAAAAAGAGTAAACAATATATGCTAATTGATGATGAATTTTCCTTGAGATTCACATAGATCGGTTTTTTTTTAAATCCTGGAATTCTTAAGTGAAAACAATTATTTGTATTTGTTGAATAATCATTAAAAAAAGCAGAAACCCCTGCATTTCAAACAACACTCTTCATCTGCAAATCCAATCATACAGGAAAGAGCACACTTACAAATTAGAGACTACTCAAAGCTTTAAAACATTAAAGACAAACAAAATACTTACATCATCCTCCTCTTCTGTATCATCATTATCATTATCACTATCCTTGAACCCAGGTGGAAGTGGTGGCCCAATGAATTCACCATCTTCATCATCATCAGTATCCTCAGCGGGACCTTGAGTAGAAGTTTTTGATTGCATGGAAGGGCCAGTTAACTCTTCATCTGAGCTATCTTCACTTTCACTGCTGGCTGTCTCCCTGCATGGAAAAATATTAAAAAATTACAATTTCAAGAACATTGGCACACCCATAGGAATTTTCAGATAAAGGATATTGAGCACTGTGGTATATTTGTAAACACTGAAATTAGCAGTGAAACACAAACTAATTTTTATTAAGAGAGTATAGGCCCACCATCATCTTGAAGCATAAACAAAGCTTTGAAAAAAGGAATATCATAGTGACAGACAGTTGAAAAAACTGGACAAAATTTTAAAAAGTTAGATGGATTATAAAAACAACAGTAGCATATCAGTAGTACGGATTTTAATATTGCATAGAAGCCAAGAGATTATATGGTTACAGAGCATTTCCAAGACTCTACTTCTAGTTGCAGCTTGAGCAGATGCTCTGCACCTATGTCTATGTTGGCTGGGTGGAACTCAAAACATTAATCAGGCAGGCTCAGAACCAGAGGAAGAACACAAAGCAAAGCACCTACTTTCTAACTGCTTGTAAAGAATAACAGGGCATCGGGCACTTCTGATCAAATGTTTGATATTGTCACAAACCTAGATTCTAAAAGTTACATTAAATTATCATTTTGATGTCATCCAAATCAGTTGTGTGAACACACTATTTTTGGCATTGGAAAATTTCTGAGAAGTAAGCAGAGCTATGTAGTCCATGTTCATGAAGTCTACTCAAAATAAATGTGGTCCCTCTGCTGGTAGTTATCAGGTAGGTCATATTCTAACCTGCAAAAGGTCCGAAAGTGGTAAGGAGACTTTGCCTTTTGACTAGATATGGTGTTTCATTACAGTGACACCTTGCAGTGGAAATGAGATACTCCTTTCAAATTCAGTGAAATTAGCTCAAATTGAAAGACTTGGCTTGCAAGCTTGTATTTTAAGAGCCTGAGTGTGAGTTTTTAAGTGATCAGACTACAAAAAGACAGTTTAACAAAGAAAATAAAAAAAGAGAGAGTCTTTAAGTTGTGGTTATCACTTAAAAACTATAATAAAAAACACACAACATAAAAAAGGACTGAGAAAATATGTTGTAAACTATGTAATTGTGACAGAGAACACAGCCCCACACCACCCCCCCAGACCAGTTGTACACCAAGCAGGTAGTAGGTTGCACAGCAAAGATTTGTGTTGGAAGAGTAACTGAAATTTTATTTTAGGAAGAAGTTAAAAGAAATTAATACCAACACAAATTAGGTCCTCAGAAGTTAGTGATTAGAATGGTTTGCATGCCTGAAAGCTTGTCTAATTTTCCCAACTATATTTATGAGCCTAATAAAAGATATTACCTCTACATACAAACTTTGCTTAGTGATGAGACACATTTAAAGACCTAGATCAGGATATGATTATCTAATAAATCTAATTCAAATAAAAAGAACTTCTCTTACTCCACAACAACAGAGCAATAAATACTCTTTTACAAAAGGAATCTTTTCCAGCATGTGAGGAATGGCTTGGAACCTTCCAAGTTCTTCAGGTTAAATATCCCCAAAACTAACAACTTTATAATATAACATGCAAAAGATTTGCATTTTAAGTCAATATGCATACCCAGTATGGCAAATCATGTATCTTTTCCCTAAAAGCCAAACTATTTAATTACTTTTGGAGAGGAACCAAATATACACTGCATCTGCCAGTGAGAACAACGTATACAACATAATGGTTCAAGGAGCCCTTTCCAACCTTCAGTTCCAGAATTTCAGACCTTTCCACAGACACCCAAGAAAAACACCTAGCTTCCCTCCTAATTACCTATCCCTATCAATCCCTTATTCACTAGGAAGGATAAATCGATCAGTTCAAACATTTCAGTATTTTGAGGAGCAGTGTAATCACTCTGCATGTGGAATGACCAGAATTGCAATACTATCTTTCAACACACCCCAAGCTTGGCAGGGACAGCCAAGTACTTCAGCTAGCACTCCTTGTACCTCTGTCCTCACCTGAAGAAAGTCAAATGTAGGAACATCACAATGCAGCCAGACTAAAAGCTCATCCACCTTTCTGACAGCAACTGGGAGTGGTGCTGACAGAAAGGTCAAAACCAGTGATGTTTCCTTTGACTTTCAGCCTTACAGTCTTACTCTACTAGAGGCTGTAAAGAATGAAAAAACAGTTTGCTAGCCCCTCTCCCAGGATTCAGAGAAGTATGAGGAATTTTTTGGTTGGTTGGTTTTACTTTCCCTCACTACCTCCTCAGTAAGTGAAACAAGCTGTAAGAGGAAAAAAAAAAGAAAGCTGCATTAGTGCATGGATGGCACACAGGGGAAATAAAAAAACCATTTGTGCAAGTATGTGGGCATATCCCCACCATGTGTTCACTCTCCTCACATCATCTACTCTATCTTCTCTAGTTTTTTCTTTCTATACCCCAGCAGATGTTTTCATTTCGCAAAGCATACTTATTATTATGCAAAAATACCTAAGTACCATAAATACTGTAAACATTTCTCTACAGCAAAATAGCTCAAAAGCAAAAAGAACTAGTAGTTGTTCTTTTTGGAGTGTCCAAACCCTTTTTAACAATTAAAAAAAAAATCATATGAGGGCTACTGTGATATTTGAAAGTACTTTGAGTTTTTAAAAGAGTAATATCCAGGAAAATGTTGCCATTTCCCAAGAACAGAACAAGCTATATATATTAGATCAGCTTATAGTAACTAAAATCTACATTAAACTAATGACAGTCCTATATTGTCCATTGTAGGATTGTTCCCCTAAACTAAGGCTGAGTCACAATGGCTTGACCCCTTCACTAGCTTCTTGGTTTTAGCACAAAGTACTAAGCTACATATAGTATTTTACAAGGAAATATAAAACTTCCAGGAGAGATTTTCATCTCATGTCCTCCTTTTCAATGCTTGGTAAAAACTCAAAAAGAAGAAGAAAACTGAGTACCAGCAGAACTCTGGTAAGTCACCAGAGTCTACCAAATAACTTGGAAATACTGAAAGGTATTTGTTATCTTCCTTTAGACAAAGTCCCTTGAGTTCACTTCTGTGAAGTCCATTAGCAAAATTATATGATTAGAGGAAGACTCCGTATCACCTGACTGCTTTGCACCTGAACATTTATTTTAATTGATGCTTTACACTGACGTGACCCATACAGAGTACACTATGACATTATATTTAAATCGATGTGATCCCTCAGGTAACACAGACATGTTCACGTAAGTTAAATGACACTCATGCTCTCAAAAGAATCTGAAGAGTGTTTTTTGTGGTAAGAAAGCTGTTACATGGAATCTCCCACCATATGTAAGTACCTTTGGGTTATTGTGGACCCAGCTCCTGTGGCACTGGATGCTGAAGCTGATGAATCCGTCCCTGGACTTCTAAACTCTTTTTCAGCCTGGTCTTCTTTGTCTTTTTCACGAGCCTCTGAAAACGGAGAGCACATAAATGACAAATAATCAACACTTCTAAAAAATAATAAAATTAGAGACTTGCTGAGGACAGTAAAACAAATTTCTTCACTTTCAGATCTACAGGAAATACTTGGAAAAGTAACAGCAAATAAAGGATTTCACCTGAAAATAGATTACTTTTCCATATATCTTAAATTTCCATTGTTACTGCAGTGACTACTCAGAAAAAACAAAATATCAAAAGGAAAATGCAAACTTTCCAGTTGTTAGTTTGTACACATTATCAAATATAAGTTGATCATGTAAGGATGCTGACATTTCACTATATTCAACACTATACTAAAACAGTATGATTACTTCAAAGAGTTCTTTAAGTTTTCACAGCACAGGGAACTAAATTAGTACATAAGTAACTATGTTCACTTATGTGTACATAAGTGAACTCTGAATATGATTTAGAGAAAATAAACACAAAAAGTTGTTTGTCTTAAGAGTTTATTCCCATTTACTTAATTAAAAAAAAATTCCTGTAGAACAGTGCAACAAAATCAAAGTAAACAGAACTTTCCATTTCTAAGTATAAATAAGAATTGTAGGATTATGACAGGGTAACAGAAGCAGCTACTGTATTTCTAAAACTGCTCTAATAACTTAAGCAGAGAAAAGTTACTTGCTCCCTGTACAAGAAACATGACTTTCTTCTTTTGCTCACTGTTTGTTAACTAAACTAAAAAGTAAAAGATATTTTGCAGCAAAACTAGGAAACATTTTCCTCTGAAGAGAAACATAAACACCTGCAAGATAGAGCACAAGGAAACGTATTTTGATCTCAGTTCTTTTTATCCATAGTTCGGGTAGCAGAGGAGACTTTTCCAAAAATTACCATTGCTATTCCAAAAAATATTAAGAAATATGAAAATAAAATGCTCACATTACCCTACTCCCATAAAATGCTGTAAAACATACACATTTTTGATTACCACATTATGAATACAGAAATTTATGTCTAAGTTAAGCAGCAGAATTACATACAAAGCTTTGTCCTTTTTTGGTAAAATTATCAACCTGATAAACAACAAAATGCATTGTGCTTCCTTTATGGTTAAGAGCCTAGAAACCTTTCAGAGAGAAAGCAAGGGATGGAACACATTCAAGATGCAGCTCAAGATGTCTTGACTTAAAAACATTATGGTTTTGTAATTGCTTACTGGATTTCCCTCCTAAACTAAAACATGGTATACACAAATGATCTCTCATAAGGAATGATAGCTCAATCTGAACCAGGATCAAACATGAAAAGCTTTCCAACACAAGAACACGCTGTTGCGCTTAGCTTCAGCCAACACAAAAAAATGGTCCAAATCAAGTTTTCGTATCCATTTTATATTTGAATTTCCCAGTGTCCACAAAGTCAAAGAGACTTATTGAAGACTTGTTGTTCTTCATAGAATCATAACAATAAAAACAATTCGCATCATAATTATCAAATTCTTTTGTACAGACTTGCTTTCTTCCTTATAATCTGGTTCAAGTTTACTAACTTCATCAATAGCAACACTTCAGATAGCAGATTAAGTGTGACCTGGTAGGATAGAAGTTGCTCTACCATTTCCCTTCCAAAATAAATACATAGCTAAGTAGAAGAGGAAAGGGAAAAGTCTTGGTTCAAAAAGCACCTTTTCCCTGTGTTTGTAAGCTACGGTTCACAACAGGAGCCCTGCACATGCATACTGCTCTCCCATACAGAGACAACAAACATAAATTAATAACTGTACTATTTACCAAGCCCCAAACTGTTTAGGAATGTCTTCCTTGAACAAAACTGCATGATTTTTGCTTTCTAGAGAGACAGTCTGAAACACTTTAAACATCACACCAAGACAAAAAATCTAACACGTTTTAAAAACCATTAACTGACTACACTCGGATTTCTTACCCAAGACCTTTCTGCTCCTCTCCACTGCAGTTCTTCTCGTTTGCTCAAACATGGCTTCGAGGTCGAAAGTCCGAGCTTTCTTCCCTAAAAATAAAAACAAAGAGACTGGAACAGACACCCTGGCCACAAACACGCCGGCAGCTCTAGACCGGGTAGCCGACAGGGACGACCGCCTCCCTCCCACTAGCCTCCGCGCGGATCGCCACCGAGCGCCGCCAGCCCCAAGGAACCACCTCCCGCGCCCCTCAGCCGGGCGCCCTGCATCCCCCCTGGCCCGTATCGCAACACACCGAAACCGGAAAAGCCCATGGTGGCCGCCAGCTCAGGGTCAGGTGTCCCAAGCATCTCAGCGTCTGCAAGGAGAGAAGAAAGAAAACCACGGGGGTCAGCCGGGGACGCGGGGTCGGCTCGGCTGGACCTGGCTCTGGCTCCGGCCCCGGCCTCCGCCCAGACCCGCCGCTCACCACCCTCCGCCGCCGGCTCCATGCTGAGGCTGCCCCGGAACCACAACAGGCGCCGGCAGGAAGCGGCCGGGTGCGACCAGAGGCTCCCGGGGATGCCCGTCCGCCAGCACCACCTTCCGGCCGGGCCCGCGGCGCGTTTCGCCTGCCGGCTTCGGGCGTCAGCCGCCGGCCTTCTGCCGTTCTCCCGCCGCTGCTCGGAAGGCCTTAACTAAATCTTCAGAGTCACAGAATATCTCGAGTTGGAAGGGACCCATGAGGATGATTTGAGTCCAGCTCCCTGCTCCTCACAGGACTAGCTAACGCTAACCGTGTCACCAAGTGTCGTGCAGATGCTCTGGCAGGTCTAGTGCCTGACTACTTGCATGGGGAGACTGTTCCAGGGACTGACCACCCTCTCAGTGAAGAACCTTTTCCTAACGTCCAACCTGAACTCCCATTGACACAGTTGCATTCCATTTCCTCATGTGTTGTTGCTGGTCACCAGAGAGATCAGCAGCAACTCCAATGCCCTCTTCCCCCACACCATGAGGAAGGTGTAGACTGCCATGAGGGCACCTCTCAAGCCTCCTCTTCTCCAAGCTGAACACAGCAAATGACCTCAGCCGCTCCCCCTAAGTCTATTCCTCAGGGCCTTTCACCATCTTGGTCACCCTCCTCAGAACTAAATAGCCTGAAGTCCTACCGCAGCAGCGTGCTCCTCCTCACCCCCACTTAAGCCATAACCACCAGTGTGGTTTGTGGTGACTGCATCTGGCTTACTCTGGACTTTGGGGGACAGATGGAAACATGGTAGCCAAGGGCTTTCTTGAAAGGTGAGCCAGACATCTTGCTGGTATGCAAATATGACTATAAGTCAATCCTCTTACTCTATAACTAGTGGACAGCCATTGAGCTCTCTGGCAGCGAGCTGCACACCAGCATCTCCCCTTGAGCAGGGGCACCTCTCAAGGTTACTCCTCAAGGTTGAGAGATGCCTTGCCACAACATTCTCAGTAATTAACAGCACACCAAACTTTGAAATCTTAGCTAAGCAAGCTAAAGGATTGATTGTGCTTACATAATCCTTTAGACAGAAACTACTGACCAATTCTGGAACTAGGAGCAGAGTCAGCTGCACCTAGAATTCTCTCTGAGGTTAGAAAGCAAGGGGGTCCCTTCAGAACCTCATGGCTCAACAGGAGGGTCTCCCTGCCAGGATCCTGTCCTCTATGCAATAAATAACCACATATACCTTGCCACCAAATCTTGTTAAACCACTGTCACATTTATCATTGAACTTTGCAACATCAGTGAAGTATCTTGTTTCTTCTCTCTTATAAATGAAGCGTGTGACTCCATCTGCGACACCTTCTCATACTGAAGCACCCAAAACTGCACACAGCAGTCAAGGTGGGGCCGTGCCAGTGCAGTGCAGAGTGGGACAGTCACCTCCCTCAACTGGATGGCTCAGCTGTGCTCGATGCACCCCAGGGCACAGTTGGCTCTTCTGGCTGCCAGGGAACACGGCTGAGTCATACTCAACTTACCATCACTCAGACCCCCAGAGCCCTTTCCACAGGACTGCTCTCCATCTCACGTCCCCCAGTGCATATGTATGACCAGCACTACCCCATCCCTGGTGGAGAATCCAACACTCAATCTTGTTAAATTTCATACAGCTGGTGATTGCCCAGCTCTCTAGTCTATCCAGACCTCTACCCTCAAGCCAGTTCACAGCTACTCCTACTTTAGTATCATCAGCAAACTTACTCAATATACGTTCAATTCCTGCATCAAAACCATTTATACAAACATTAAAGAAAACTACCCCTAAATTTGAGCCTTGGGAAATCTTGAGAAGATACAGGAGAATTTCCTGCTTTGCCATGTAAACCCTGTAAGGTTTGGGGCTTAACTTCATATTCTCCATTTGGAAAGCAGAGTGGAAGAGATTTCTTTCCTCGTGTCAGATGCGTCTCTCTCCCATAGATTGAACTTTCCAGAATGGGCGCTGGACCAAGCCAGGAGCAGAGTCAGTGCAGTCAAGGCAGACAACTTGATTTACAAAACAGACCCATTCCCTGAAATCCAAGTTTCACCCAGTCCTAAGACTCATACGATGATTTGGGAATGTGTCTACAGCAGATGCATCACCTAGCAGAGGCCCAACCTTGGTAAATGATCAATCTGCTACAGTCACACACCAATGCATCATCCCAAATTCTGAAAAAACAGAAGCCACACCGGCTCAGCACGGTGCAAAGGCAACTTACTCTGCTTCCACAGCTTTGCTCCAAACAGAGACCGTGTGCCTGCGTTTGAAGAGGAGTCCCCTCACTGGTTGTGTCCTATATCACTACACAAAAAACCTGCCTCTGAGTAAGTCTGATGTACACAGTCTTGCCCCAATACCACATCAGGCTCGCAGTATAAAGGATCTTTGACTGGGCTATCACAGGGGTTCCACAAAGAGCTACTGTGACCGCAGAGCGGAGAAGCAGGCAGGGAACCGCTTACCGCTGCTCTCCTCGCGGCCGTCACAACAGACCACACCTGGTCTTCGGGTGACCCACAGGAATAGCGCGGCTGCCCGCCGGGCCAAAAGATCCCTCGGTGAGGCAACGGAGCCCCGGCGCGGCAATCTTCCCGGAAACCGCCTTTCAAACGGGCCAACTGAACACCGCCTACAGTCAGGCCCTGCCCTTCCTCTTCTTCCCGCCGCCGGAAGCGGCGATCGGCGCGACGGAACTGCGTCACTCGCGCAAGGCCTGCCGGGATTTGGCGGTTAGCGAGCGGCGGTAGTCCATCTCATCCGTTTTGGCCACGCGGAGCCACCCCTCGGCCCTGGCATTGTTGTCGCCGTCGCCATGCCCGTCGCCATGAGCCCTGCGGCGCCCACCGCGCAGGAGACGCTGGAGGTAGCGGGCCGCATCATCGACCGGCAGATCCAGGATGATCGCTGCTACCCGGACCTGTCCGAGCTGCTGGCGGTGCCCGCGCCCGGTGAGGAGCATACAGGGGCCTTCTGCCTCCGGCCCGCGGTACCCCCGGCGCACCGCAGCTCACTGCGACTCCCCGCAGGGCGCCCTTGGCCGGCACTGCCTGGCTGGCCACGTATGGGAGCCCTTGCGAGCAGTTAGCCGGGCAGGACCCTCTCCTCTTGGCGGCTGCTGGCCTTGCCTTCTCGGGGATGGCGGCAGGGCTGAGTCGGACGGCTTCTCAGGCTTGAGGGGTTGGGCGGGGGACGTGCAGTGGACGCTTTAGTGTGTGGGTGAAAGTTGTAGATATGGGATCTCCCCATGATACAGGAAGCAGTCTGGGAGGAGTGGCCTTGGATTGGCTTGTCAGCTCCATCTCCCTCCAGAGGGTGAAGAAAATGTCACTTGTTTTTCATTCTGCCTATTGAGAAGTCACTTGCAGAGTGCTCTCAAGGTCACCAAGTGCCCAGCACCATCCCTAAGTTACAAGCGGCCTGAAAATCTAAAGCCACTTTGAGTAATTTTCATTTGTTTATAGCTGTATGTCACATGTAGGTACGTTGTAATGTATATCTGTTCTCAGACAATTGCTTCATTCTTGCAATATCAAGACAGCATTTACTACTTCATTGTTGCCAACTGTCTGTCAAAGTGTGCTGTGAAGAGTCACTCTAGAGCTGTAGGTGACCTGATTAATGTACAGCCAAGGCATGACATGATATAAGCAAAGAGGATTTGGTTTTTATTGTGATACAACATGATGTACATGACCAAAGTGTAACTGCCCTAACAGCGTCTTGGATACATCACATAAAATAGTGGATGTATCTGGGTATTTTAACTTGGAACTGGGAGTACAGTTCAGCTTTTCTAGGTGAAGGTATATATTGGTGGCTCGTTCATATCTGACAGTTCAATGACAAAAGGGCTGGAGAGTGTCATAGAAAAAGTGGCACTCACCATGTGTCAGTTATTGTAAGAGTTTAATTGCAAATCTGTTTCCTTATGTCTAATTTGATATTTAGATTTTTTGTTTATGGTCCTGCTCCTGCAGAAACTTTTGTTCGCACGTACCTTGTGAGTAATGGTACTTGTATGCTTAAAGTCTATGTATAGACTTTTGTGAGTAGTCTGAAGCCCTGTATTATTCATCTAAAGTAAAATGGGAAATGTGATCAGTCTAATTTCAATTTCATAGACTAGGAAATAATCAGGTAAAGATTGGTTAAAGAGAATATAACCGTTTTTTTGTAAATTTCTCATTCTTCATAGGAGGTCTAATCTTGTTTCTTCTTGTTACTTACAGCTAGCCCTACTGTTTCTGGTATGTCAGATATGGATTATCCTTTGCAAGGACCAGGTTTGCTGTCGATACCTAATCTTCCAGAGATAAGCTCAGTCCGCAGAGTCCCACTACCCCCAGAGCTAGTGGAGCAGTTTGGACGTATCCTTATGAAAAAGAATGTGTTAGGTTGTGTAAGTAATAATAGTAGTATCAAACTTTTTTCTTCCCTAATCTTCTTCCTCTGTTCTGGTTGGACTTAGAGTAGCTGTAGCAAGGTCCATTTATATAGAGTTGCTGGTGGAATTAGTTTCTGTATGAAGAACTTTGCATGTTTATGGTACAAAATTTATATAAAAATATTACATTTTTTAAAAATGTTTTTAAAAGGATTTTGCCTTTGCTAGCTGAATTGCATTTAGTCCTTACATCAGCAGTGTTTCAGATATGCAGTGCAATTGTATGATGGGAGTATTTCCAGAAATCAGCAGAGCTTGGCTGACCATTGACAGTGACATCTTTCTGTGGAACTATGAAGATGGGTAGGTAGACAACATGGCCCTGATGATATTTTATTGATATTATATTGGAATTAAGTGATTGCAGTACTAGGAGATTGTTTACTGGTAGCACAGAGGTGTGCTATGTAATTTGACTTATCTTGATTCCTTTTAGGTTTTACTGAAACTTTTGAATAACAAGCGTTTAAGGATTTTTAAGAGTTAGTAGTATTGCTGCCAACTCATCTAAAGATGAAAGGAAAATTCATTTTCTTACAGTTAGACATAGCTAATATCCTAAAGCTTTTGCTGTATTTATGCTAGGGCTTTGCTTATGCCAAAGAGAAAAAAATTATACTAATTGCCTAACTTTTCTAAGAAGATTTAATAAGTATTATGATGCCACTGATTCCCACAATGGTAAGTAATAGAGTATTAGTCCTTTCATGTATTGTGGCTGTGTATTTTCTCCTGCCTAGCTTATTTTAAGGACACTTAAACTGAAAATAATCTCATTATATTTTCATGACAGTGACATGTTTGTAATTCGCAGTTTTACTTTTTTTATTTGTCTATACAGTAACAATTCTTGTAGTAAGAATATTGTTATAGGTGTCGTTGCATTTCTTAAGAAGCTTAGAGTTCAGATTGTGGTTCATGTAGCTTCTATCCATACATTTCCATTGTGTCACAGTGTATTAATTATGTTCCCCAAATAAAACAACACTGCATAGTTCTAATCGTAAGGTGCTGGGAAGGAGGTTTAGATAATTTTAGATTGCTTTAGGTAATTTTAATGAGGGGTTGAAAGTCATATAAGTTCCTCCCTCTTGATGTTATCAGTGTAATTCAGAGTAGACTATGAATTAACAAAATATAAAATACTGCGGTTGGGTTTCAGGTTTGAAACTCAGCTATAGGGACTCCAAGCAGCTCAGATGATTGCCCCATTATATGTAGGTCGCTCCGAAAGTAATGCCTCCTGTTTGTGTTGTAATTCCATGGAAACTATGACAGATACAAAGAGCAAAATAACACTGTTTGACAGAGCAGATTCTCAGCTACAAAACACTAATTTTCAACACAGTCACCCCCACGGGCTGTGCATTTTCACCAGCGATGAACAAGACCCTGCGTGCTGCACTCGTAACAATCTGTATCCCTGGAGGTGACTCGCCGTCACTGTCACCACTGCTGGAACGTGGCACCTGCTGCCTCACTGTGCTGGCACCCACTGCTTGGTCTCTGTAAACATTCAGCAGCGCCAATGAATGTCAGTGGGTGCAGTTTTTTCCGCATGGAGGAATTCAGTCACACACCTTTGCTCCACAGGCACTGCCATGCCAGAGGCCATTTTGTCAAACTGCCCCTCTGCTGCTGTCTGTCACACGGCAACAAAATGTAATGGAGTATTGGTAGGAAGGTTCAACCTCTCCTGCCACAGCACCAAAACCCGCCTCTGACCTCATGGGCTGACATAATAGAATAGGAGGCTTTACTTTCAGAGTGGCCCTCATGGTTTTGCTGTGGAGCTTCTCCTGTCATTCCATTCTGCCGGACCTGCTTTTATGCAGAGTAAAAGATGTAGATGGCTTCAGAGCATTACAATAATTATTAATAATTTTTAAATATACAGAATCTCATTTTATTTACTCTGTTGTTATGAGGTACTATGTGACAAGTTTTATGCAAGTTTGTGGGTTTTTTTCTTGTTTGTTGACAGGGGAGATCTGGCTTACTTTGACGGTCTTAGTGAAACTATTCTCGCAGTGGGTCTTGTAAAACCAAAGGGAGGTAAGGAATATATGACAGTGACTAGAATTAGACTGTTACTGAACATTCTATATATGTTTTTTTTATACATATGTGTGTGAAAATCTGCATTGTCTATGTGTGTATGGATGTATACACAAGATATATGACCTTGTTCCAGTTTTAGAAACATTATGAAATCAATTGCAGGCCAAAAATAATGTTTAGTTTAACAATATATTACACTGATAAGTTTGCATTTTTTTGCCACATCATACTCTAACATTTATACTGTTTATAAATTTACACATTCGAGTAATAACTTCTGGTTTCTAGCCCTCCCAGTTCTTTGGGTACCTATTACTTAGACAACATTGTAGTTAAAGTTGAATTTGCAATAGGATTGAATATAGAAAAACCACATTCATAAAAAAAAAAAAGGCATTTTTAAGATCCTGTATTTCAGGAACTGGAAGCCGAACTGCTCACTGATACCCCTTTCTAATTCTAGTTTCACAGATCCTTAGGTCTTAAGTATGACTATTCCCTCTAATCAGTAAATGTGTCTTTCCAGTGCATGTATTGGATACATCACTTATCTGAGAGGCTGGCTGCAAAACTAAAATTTTATTTTCTCCCGTTTGTTAGGTATCTTCCAGCCTCACATTCGACACTTACTTGTTCTGGCTACCCCTGTGGATATTGTGATTTTAGGGCTCAGTTGTGCTAATATACAAGCAGGTAATTCTCTCTTCTCTCATTCTCAGTTTTGCATTAACAAATATATGGGGCTATTTTATTACTAGCCATTTAAAAAAATAAGAAGCAGAAAAACGAGATCATGCATGAAGCACCTTGCTAATTTTTAAATTGTATTACAGACAGGGGAAATAATTTTTATGGGGTGTGAACTTGCTGCAACTTGGTCTTCCATAGGAGTACTGAGTTGTATTATTCACTTCTTTAACATAAAGACAGCTTTTGAATCAGGTACTCCTGTTAGTTAAACAGCAGAGAGAGGGAAGGAAGACATGGGCATGAATGAGTGAATACAGTTCATTAACCTGGCTGGCATTTGTATTCTAACCACAGAAATTAAGAACCTGATGCTATTTTTTCATACCATATATATTAATAGAGACAACACAGAACTGTTTGGAGAAAGTGAGAGGGTTACAATGTTCTGCTTTCTTTTTATACTACCTTGGTGTGAAAGAGAGAAAAAGTAGAAGTCTATGTTTTAGACTTGTTGCAATTTAAAATAGATAGCAACATATAGAAGTGAAAAACATTGCATTTCCTTACTCAGAAACTTATGCAGAGGATTTTTTTACGCTATTTTTTTAAAAACAGAACATTTGTTACTCTGAGGTTTGCTTTCGGAGAAGTGCTATTCTAGAATGTGTCTTAGTATTTACGAAATTTGCTGTAATTCTTCCTGTTTTCCGAAATGCTTCTTGTCACAGACTGGTGATATTTATTAGAACAACTTAAAAATTAAAGATGATTTATTTATTTAAGGTACTGGATCTCTCAATGACAGTATGTCTGGTGGAATGCAGCTGCTACCAGATCCTCTCTATTCGCTCCCTACTGACAATACTTACATTCTGGCAATCACCTCCACTGATAACGGGCGTATCTTTTTGGCTGGAAAAGATGGCTGCCTCTATGAAGTAGCATACCAGGTGAGTCTAGGTTTTACACACAGACATTATTCATTGTTTCATGCTTGCGAGATCTCAGCTCTAAGAGTTCTAAAACATGTCAGTTTTGCCATCGTTTTTATTCCACCGTTGCATGGCTTGGTTGCACAGCAGCTCTGATGTCTTAGTGTAGATGCATTTTCTTTGAAGAAGTTGTAATTATATGAGGAATAGCAGCGTGGCTCTATCTCAAAAATAAAATTAAAATTGTGACATCCTGCACCTTTTCTTTTAAGTAAAAATTTCGTTTTAATGATCACCTATTTCTTTCAGCTAAGAAGTACATGCTTTTTCCATTAAATCAATGGTGCATAGGTAGATTTTTGCTTTTTTTTTCAGATTTGTCCTGTTAACAAGTTTTTTTATATAACTGCGAGTTTGGTTTTTGTTTTTTCTTTCAACACTGTATTTATTTTAAATTGTAGGCTGAAGCAGGCTGGTTTAGCCAGCGCTGTAGAAAAATTAACCATTCAAAGAGTGTGCTGTCTTTCCTTATTCCTTCATTGCTACAGTTCACATTCTCAGAGGACGGTAAGTGCTGATGTTCAAGACTTATCCAATAATTTAATGTGATCTTTTAAATAAGACTACCAAGAAGTCAGACTGAATAATTTCCTTCTTCAGAGCATTTAGTTATTGTCAATGAAACTTGCAGTGGCTGATAATTATAAAAATCAGGTTACTTCTTTCTGTGTCTTGTTCAGGATACAGATAAGCCTGGAAAGTTTGATATTTACAACTGAAGTTACTATTCTGTACAAAATTAATATGTGCTTAGTGGGATCGCTGCAAACAGCAGAATCTTTATGTAAATAATTATACCCCATTTCATTATTTAGTGAAAAAATTTGAAATTATTAATCTTTTTTCTTTTTTTCTTTTGTTTCTTTTTTTTGGTTTACGAATAATTGTGTGAAATTGATTGCTGGTTTAGATTAGTTGTGGTCGCAGTCCTGTGTGGGACTCCTGCAGTTTTTGTGAACTTACAATTAGTTATTTTATAGATACTCTGTCATAAGCTGCTGATTGCTGTTGATTTGCTGGTTCTCCCTCTTTTTCCACCCAACTCAGATCCTGTAGTTCAAATTGCCATTGACAACTCCCGAAATATCTTATACACCCGCTCAGAAAAAGGAGTGCTGCAAGTATGTGACAACTTCTTATGACTGTTGGCTATGTTACTGATGTGTATATAAGTTTTAAAGTTTTCCTCAGTAACTAGGAATTCTGTAGATGTGTCAGAATATTATTCCAGTTTATCTTTTAGTAACAAAGTTTGTGCTGAAGACCTAAAATACTTTCTTCTGAGGAAGGAGTAGCCTTTGTATCTTCCCCTCAATTATATGGAAACATGAGGATGAAATAAAAATAGAGTTTGAGTTGCTGCTTGATAGGTGAGGCTATATTGATTAATTCAACTATAAATCACTGAGCTGCATGACTGAATTGCAGGTTTACGATTTGGGACAAGATGGGCAAGGAATGACCAGGGTTACTTCTCTTTCACAAAATGCTATGGTTTCTGCTGCTGGGAACATTGCCAGGTATATTTATGACAATTATTATGTAAAAGGCTTCTTTTAAGGCCAAATGTTTGACGCACTATTTTTGAAGAATATTGTTTGCTTATTTCTTTGGATTGACAGTGTATGGGTTTGTTTTGTTTTTCAGAACAATAGATCGTTCTGTATTTAAGCCTATTGTTCAGATAGCAGTGATTGAAAATTCGGAATCCATAGACTGTCAACTGCTAGCAATCACACATGCAGGTAAGAAAGCAATGCTAATTACCCCCCTTTTAAGCTGATAAATGGGATCTGTACGGTTTACCAAAATTGAGAACTTTTTTTAATCTTTTGTTCAGGTGTTCGACTGTATTTCAGTACTTCACAATTTAAGCATCCAGCAGCTCGTCCCTCCATGTTAACCTTGGTTCATGTCCGTTTGCCACCTGGATTTTCAGCTGCTTCTAATGTGGAGAAGCCAGCAAAGGTTCACAGAGCTCTTTATAGCAAAGGTAAGCAATGGAATAAGGCTCAAATGAGATAGATTGAATTTATTTTTTTTTTAACAATCACTATCCACTGGTTTTACATTGGGAATTTTGAAGCAGCGAGAATAACTGAGAACTAAGCATGGCTTCTGTATGTTAATCAGAGAGGTTTTGGAAGCGGAAGGTTGTAACAATTTTCAGAATTTAGTTCTG
The DNA here is from genome assembly GCA_009769605.1 of Bucorvus abyssinicus. Taxonomy (NCBI): domain Eukaryota; kingdom Metazoa; phylum Chordata; class Aves; order Bucerotiformes; family Bucorvidae; genus Bucorvus; species Bucorvus abyssinicus. The sequence continues at coordinate 14,829,010 of CM020063.1, forward strand.
CATGGTGCAGTGTTTGAGCAGAGAACTTTCTTCCTGTATTGATGGACCTTTTCTTCTTCCAATCTCTCCATAAAATAGATCTAATATGTTCAAATTTGCCTACATGTCTCTAGCCGTTCTTGAAAGCAGGGGATAGAATAGGCTTCTTACATATTCAGTGCCTCTCATGCTGAGTTTAGTGTGTGCTGACTGGTTTTTTTAACTCATTTAGCTACTGTTGCTGTATAAGATCGCAAACAGCTGCCAGATAGTTCCAGCTTTATGTTGCTTCTGATTGTAGGCTGAATTTTTAGAAGTGCTGCAAAAATGCATAGGGGAGGTGTCTCTGTGTTGCTTGTTGCTGACCCTTTTAGTCATGCATACTGATTTTTATCATTGAAGTGATTTCCAGATCCTTTTTCGTCCATGATCTGTTTTAACATCTCATTTTTGAGGCATGTTCTACCTATTTTAGGCTCATTTTTGTTTGCATCTTCTAGAGTAGATGACAAACGGTGACCTTTTGTGAAGGAAAAAAGGTCCGAAAAATGACCCTCTGAAGAAACTTATGACCTACAAACTCAAGAGATATTATTGCTGTTCGGATTATATGATTGGAACTTAAAGACTGGTTTTAACTAAATAAGGAATGAATTCATGAATTTGCTTCTAATGCATGATTATTGCTTCTAATGCAAACTTAATATTGCTGGTTTTGCTAGGGGTCCTGCTGATGGCAGCTTCAGAAAATGAGGATAATGACATCTTGTGGTGTATCAATCATGATTCTTTCCCTTTTCAAAAGCCAATGATGGAAACTCAGGTACTAAAGAAAACTTTTATACAGTTTGGATGGAATCTAGGTATCATTTTTTCCTTTCTAATAACAGATACTTGAATAATATGGGAATAGAACTGGGTAGTTCACTTCCCTGAGAAGTTTGGAAATGCTTACAAAGCTACTAATCAATAAGCTTACAAGAAGAAAAAATTAGTAGGCAGTTTTGTCAGTAAATGGGAAGTGATCCCTTAGAAGGAATTCCTAGTTCAGGCATACTTCCTAGCTTAATGCACGCTAAATATTGAAAGCAATTGCCTTGACATCTATTTAAGCTATTGGAAAACACTGTTGTCTATAGCATGCTGCATATTGTGCACAAGCACAGAAATACATGGTCCACAGTCTGTAGTGGTGTTTGTTGATGAGGATAAAGTCTGACAGAGATAGTTTGAAATGTAGATGCTAGAGACTTTGGGTTTCTTCATTAAATTTTGGACATGATTACTCTCCATTATTTCACAGGTTTTTTTCTGATTTCCTTTTTCCTAGTAGTTACGTAAGTGGGTTTGCAAGACCAGTCTGAAGAGGGTTTGTTACCTTATGTGTAACTTCAGGGAGACATTTCATACATTCCGGCTGTGAAGGAAGTCTGAAGTCTTATGCTAAAGTAGAGGAGTGCCATGTCAAAAATAGTATTATTGGAGAAACAGTGGTAGAGTTGGAGGGAATGGAGAGGCTGTATAAGTTAAAAGTTTCAAAGTCAGTTTTGATTTATCTGCTGTTTTAATAACTTACAAAGGAGCATTATAGTTACTCCAGATCCCTTCCCTGAAAAAACTTACACGTAAATATCCCAAGTGCTGACCTCTCTCTTTTTTCCAAGCCATTTGATGGTAACAGACAGCTAGGTTTCCCAGACAAAACTGCAGACTGTTTTGGAGCAGCAGTTCTTCCTTGTTAGCATTCCTAGTTTTCTGGAACATCTTCACTACCATATGTCTCTTTTTGAGTTATATTTGAAGTACCATTGCCAGCGGTGAAAGTCTTGTAAACTTTTCTGATTCAGTTGCAGCATTTTTTTCTGAGTAATTGTTACAGCGTTAAAGGATCCCACGTTGCAAGTTGTTTTACATTTAAATATAAAACATAATCCCTGTCTCCCAAAAGCACCAGAATATATAGCTGTGAATTTGGTGATAGCCTTTTGATAGACAATACAAGAACTTGCTTATTTTCTTTGGATTTTATTGGGTCAAGAGTAGATGCTGTTCTGTGTAATTTTAAACTGTAAATCGTAAAATATCAACATGGATGTACAAAGCCCATGTCTGTTATCTAACTTTGGATAATATCTATTTGTTGCTCAGATGACCACCCGTATTGATGGACATTCCTGGGCTCTTTCTGCTATCGATGAATTTAAAGTTCAGAAGATTGTAACACCGCTAAATAAAGACATTATTCCAATAACTGATTCCCCTGTTGTTGTGCAGCAACACATGCTGCCACCTAAGAAGTTTGTTCTGCTTTCAGCCCAGGCGAGTATTAATATTCTTAATATAGGAAATCAGAAGCGTAAATGTAAAGTTGGAAGACTAATTTAAACTTGTAAACATTTATTAATTTGGGATATGTTGTAAGGATTATATTCTGAAAATAAAAACAAATGAGAAGATTTTTGAAACCATCTGTGTCTTTTAAATCTACTGAAAGCTACTGGGCCAGCTTGTCTTCTACAGTGTATTAATAGTTCTTGTTGGTCTCCAGAGACCCTTGTGAATGCAGATAATCTGAGAAATTTCTTTCACTTTGGTTAAACTCATGATTATGTGAAATTGAAGCAGTGACTGGTTACCCAGAAAATATAGTTTGAGTAAATATTGTTGGCAATTTAAATTTGAATAAATAATTTCTCCTTTCTCATAGAAGAAGTCTCAAAAGAGTTTTTTGAAAGGGTTTTATAAACAAAACCAACAAAAAAAATCAACTTCCCTATTTCTCTTTTCTGATTACATTTAGCAATATTTTAGGGCACTTAATATCTTAACCAATAAGCAATTTTTAAAAAATACTATGTTTTATCATGAATGTCTTGCATCCTCTAGACTCAACCCGCATTTGTTTAATGGCAGCTGTTTTGTTAAATGCACCAATTGGACCTTCTCCAGTGCTTACTATGGATGCAGACAACATGATTGAGTGTAGAGTCTTACCATACCCTTAATCCAGAATTCAAGTATCTTTTTTCCAGGCAGTTTTGAGGAATTGCAAGATACATAAAGCCTTTCTTTTTTGTATATACTTGATGTATGTTTGTATTGTATGATTAATGTTAGGCTAAGGACAGAAAAATTAATCTCAGTTTATGGAGAGTTTATAGCCATTGCAGTATTTTTCCTGTCTTTCTTATACTTGCTAGAGAATTCTCTGCATGTGATTGGGAACTGCGCTTTAGGTACCATTAATGTTATACCTTAATCCAGTAGTGCCACAAAGGAAGATTCAGAATGCTAAAGATAAGCATTGTGGGGTGTTGGTATGGCCAGAGTAGAGACAACTTTAGTCTAATTTATTTTGGGTTGCTTTCAGGGGAGCTTTATGTTTCATAAACTCAGACCTGTCGATCAGCTGCGGCATCTGCTTGTTAGCAATGTAGGTGGAGATGGAGAAGAGATTGAAAGATTTTTCAAGTTGCATCAGGTGAGAACTTTTGACCTCTTCTGAAAAATGGAAAATTTATAATATTTATGAAAATCTAAGCACTTCCTTTAGTATCTTTCAGTTGTTGCTATAAACTTGTAGTTAATGTTTCATTTATCGATTAAAGTAGTAGCTTTTCCTCCTGCATTGTGTACATAAAACAAGATAGTCTAGTGAGAAATAACATCGCATTTTATAGTATCTGAAAATTGAAGTGTAATTCACTTTCCCCTATGTCTTACATGTCTTGTACGCAGAAGTATAATACAGTTCTTAGTTTAGGAAGGAGATCATCTTAGAGCAGGGGAGGAAGAGTTTCTAAAAAAACCTAAATTCCTACCAATACAAGAGGTTTCTACATTTTGAAGGCCAGTAGAAATGTGTATAACTGGTCTATTTTTGTTTAAGTTAAATAACAAACAATGCTATCATGGATTGCAATTTTAATTTGACTGGTACTGATTAGTATCTGTAGTGAACGTTCACTGTCATCTATTCTCTTGTGCTTTGATAGGACCTTCTAAGTATATTTTAACATGCCATTTGCGTATGCAAACCATTATTTGCATGGACTTTTTTCTTCATACACAATCTTAATTTACATTTCTGTAGAAATTCTGTGAATTTTAGTCATGATTACATGACAGACATGGACATTGTTTCCTACCAGTAATTGTACTCAGTTTGCAAAAACTGTTTATAACAAAAACTTTCCTCTGCAGTGGGATGCCTCACTGTGGTTAAATTCCTGTCTGTAATGGGAAGAGCTGATATCCTTGTCTTCTAAATAAAATGATGTAAAAAGTATTTACTGTTTAATTATTGAGCTATATAACTTCTATACATTTCTTATCAACTTTATATAAGCTGCCACGCTAATAGTATAATGTGCTCTAGGAGGATCAGGCCTGTGCTACTTGCCTTATCTTGGCCTGTTCTAATGCTGCATGTGATAGAGAAGTATCTGCCTGGGCTACTCGAGCATTCTTTAGGTACGTTTCAATTCTGTAGATTTTTATGAATATTATGACTGAGATCACTACAGCACTAAATAATTGTACAGGATGTTTAACCTGCTGGCTGAGTGAGTATTGTTTTAAAATGAGCATAGACTGTTAAACCTGGTGGAATATGCTTTTGCACTAATTTAGAGATCATCGAAAAAGGAAGCTTCCTGTAATATTCCACATGTAGAGAAAGCTATTGAGAATGTCTTCAAATGCACTTACCTATACTTCACAATATCCCAGTTCACTGAAGTGCAGTGTCTAGTAATGTCTTTAATGAGACCAACTCAGCTGGAAGAACAGCAGGCACATTTTTAAATTTTTATTGAATTCTTAAGTTTCTTTGGATTTTTTTTGGTTTGGGTTGGGGAGTTTTTTTAGTAACATATTGCAGTTATTTATGCTGTTCACCATTGTGTCAAGGAGATTTATATTCAAATGCACTTGCCCTGTTCAGGGCCTGATGGCTCTTGGTCATGTACATCGATTTTATTTTTTTTAGGTTGGGTTAATTTGATTTGTCTTTTTCCGCTACAAAATGAGTGAGGAAGTATGGGCTTCCACTCTGGAGGATTAGTTTGTCACCTGTGTATCTTAAGTACTGCATATCCTTGGAATTGGGAAGGTTATGTATAGTTTAATCAGCTGCCTTAAACAAGCTGGTATATTGTGGGTCTCTTGGCTGTTCTCACAGGGCATGTAGCCTGCAGGAGAAAGCTTTGACTGTATGTTTGCAGTAGTGTTCGAGTGTTAACATTCCCAAAAGCTTTCTTGTTCTTTTCAAAAACTTGTGAAGGTGTTAAATCTAGTCAGCTATTCTCAGTAAACTGAGTAATTTCTCTTTGCTAAATTCAATTTCATTACAAAATCCGAGAGAAAATGGGGGTGATAACTCTGAAAAGCAGGGTGTTAGCAAGGGAAGACCTAACAAAGTGCTCAAAGGAGAGAGAAGGATAGAAATTACTTGTAGACAATAGAAAGATAATCATGCATAATCCCAGCTGTGTCCTTCTTTCCACTTTCCTGTAGAGGCAAACCTTAAAAAGATACTTAACCATAAGCCTGGTTTTGAGAATCGGTAAATTACTCTTTAAAGCCTGCTCATATCATATCACCAAAGATCTTAAAAAATCCACAAAAGAATACCTAGTTGTTCATCTAACTTACCATTGCAACTGTCTATATTAATGCTTTGCATATAACATGTAGTCATTTAGATTGCTTCTGCCAAAAGCATCATACAATCACAAGTCTTTCTGAAAAGTTATGCTGTTTTTTTTAGTCCCTGTTTTAAAAGAACCCCAAAATTGCTGTTAATTCCCAAAGACATGAAAATTAAATGGGACTGTATATAAAGTGTGAGGAATTTTTGTCTTTGCATGTAAACTTGAGGTATGGTGGAGAGGCACAAATGAGATTTCCGTCAGCTCTCCCTCCTCCAATCAACGTTGGGCCTATTTTGGGTTCTCCTGTTCCTGCCAGTAAGTAGCAAGCATTTCATGGTTTTGGACAGGTTTTTCTTCCTCAAATATGCTGTGTTTTGTCTTCTCACAAGTAATTGTGTTCTTTTTGTCTGAAATCGTCATTGATTTTCCACTGGCTAATTAATTACAGGGTTCTCTTCCATTTCTCTTGAGTGATTTTTGATTTTGTGAGACGGTAATGTGATCTCAAACTACGTCTGGATGTTGCATATAGTCTGTTAATATTACACAAAGAAGGTATACATTTGCGGCTGCCAGAGACATGCCATCAGCCAGAGAACAAGTTATCAATACTATTGTTCAAACTTCACACAGATCAGTAGTTTGTTTTGTGGCTATAGCAGAATATTGTCATACAGTGTCATTGTCGTACCTCTGCAGGTACTGCTTATGAGAAGAAAAGTTCTGATCAAGAATGGGTTAGTCATTTGGAGTGATTTCTCCCTATAAAAGCTCTAGCTTCAACATTTGGGTTCTCTTTAGGTCATCAGTGCCATCTACAAATGAGAGTAATACCTGTTCTTTCTCCTCAGAACTTTATTGGAGTGGAGGCCTTTCTGTATTACTCAGATTCACTTAAATTTCTACAGTTGCTTTAGGAAGTTGTTCCTTAACATGGTGTTACTCAATTCCAGATCTTAAGGGTTTTTAAAAAAGAAATTAAAAATTACGGATTTGGAACTCTGATTGAATGACTAATTTTTTTTTTTTTTTTTTTAAATCAGGAACTCATTAATTTTCAAGATCCTTTACCCTTATCTGACATCTGGAATTCAATTTTACACATGGGAAAAAAACTTGATTGCCTGAAATGGAAAGAAATTCCATTTCAGTACCATTTTTGACATATGTCCAGATTCTTAAGTACTGGGAAAGGTGTGCTGAGCTGGGATGAAGTTTTGGAAAAAGAGTTGACCCTCTGTTTCAGAATTCTTAACTAGTATTAAAACTCAAAGAATGGTGGCTATTTTTAATGCATCAATGGCATGACTTTCCAAGCCTGATGTTGTGGAACAGTAGCGATGCGGGAAGGACCTGAGGGAAGGCATAAGATTGTAAAATTAAATCTGAGTTGCAGAGGACAGCAGTTATGGGCAGAACAGGTGCTAGGAGCAGTCTGAGAATGAAAGTAAGGTGTGGGGGAAATGACAGGAAACTCTGTAAACAATCATGTAGCTTGTTTTAGAAGTAAATGTGTTTTTTCCCAAGTCTATATGTTTGGATTTTTTTTATCATTTGCTGTCATATATGCCCCTTTGAAACTTAGTATCAAAGCACATGTTTCCATTTTGCTTCAGTGACAAGTCCAGGTGGAAGATGGCACCATTCTTCTGCTTCTGCTTACTCCGTTTGCTCGAAGGGTAGAGAACTGTCATGTGAAATTAAGATTCTGATATTGTGGATGTCCCATGTGGTTGGTCAGACAGTGCTGACAGAAATTGATTAAAACACCTTGACATCTTGCATGTGGAACTGCGTTACAATAATGTTAGCATTAAAAGACCAGGTGCCTTTAACATAGTTCCCTCTCTTTCTGACTGTTGAAAGTCTAGTCATGCAATTGCATGCTGCTTTTCTGCAAGTTTGTGCTTTGCTTGGCACACAGGAGAATGTGCTGTGAGAATGCATTGGCACTGTTCAGTGAAGGACATTGGTCATCCTTTGCACTGATGTGAGTTGGCCAAGTTGAGAGAACTGTAGCAAATAAGGCAAGAAGGACTGATTGTTGATAAATGCTAGGTGTTCAGAGTGCCAGTTTTCTTGCCATTTCTGTGATGTATCATCCTACATGCTGATGGTACATGGACATTTTTGTAGACGACCGCATGTGTTCCTCATGGTTTTAGTTCTTAAATTAGGTATCCAGACTTAATTCGCAAAGGGTTGAGTACTCACAGCTGAATCTGAGGCTGTGGACAGTGTCAAACTGAATGTTCCAAGTTAGCATTGTTGCTGTAGCATTTGTCCAACTGCCTTACATAAAAATTAAGAATGGTAATACCAGTTTCTTTCAGTTGAGTGCTCTGAAGGTAAAATTCATTAATATTCTATGAAACTATCTAGATGAAAGCGAGTGCTTTGAGTAGAGGTGCCTGCATCAGGAATGGGAGCAGTCAGAAGGTGAAGAACAAGCAAAAGTATGTGGACAATATTATATTCAGTGCAGAGAACAGATGGCGTGCATTAAATAACATGTGAATGCTGGAAAAGAAGTGCTTAATAACTCCTCTTGAAAGAGCATACCCATTTGGTTCACTTATGGAGTGTTGGGTTTTTAAGAAATGAGTGCAGTTTGGTATTTAACTATAAATAAAAGCCGTTGGAATGGTTCTAACTTTAAAGTACTTGATTTAACAACTTTGCTGCTTTTGCAGGGATTTTATGTGGTTTATTTTAGTTTGATGGTTTTAATTTGTTTGTTTGTTTTTAACAAACTTACCTTTATTTCTTTTCCCTTTTAGGTTCCCCCTTAACTATTGATAGTTCATATCCTAATCCTAGCTTTTTGACAACACCTGGGCCAGGTGAGGCCTTCTTTGCCTTTGCTGGGGAAATGGAGTGGTTTTTTTTCAACTAGTTGTTCTTATTTGCATTCAAATGAGTAATATTTACCTAATTTTACCCTAGGTTTACAATCTCCTTGTATGTCAACTCCAATGTTTTCTTCTGGGAATTCTATGTCTCACCCTGCAACATCCATTAGTGGAATGACGGGTCCTGAGATAGTATTTTCTGGAAGACACAATGGCATCTGCATATACTTTGCTCGGATTATAGGGTGAGAGGTTTCTGTAAAAAAAGAGATTCTGTCACTCCGTTTGTTTCATAGTTTTTCTTACCCCTAATGCTTGTAGGTTGTGAGTTCTGTCAATGGAATTTAAATTTAAAACTAGTAAAGTGCATTTTTATGTTGTTTTTATGAAGTACCCGTTGATATAATACATTCTCTTTACAGCTCTTCTAATAATAGTTAATGGCTAGTACAGGAAAGTTGCTTAGACACTTATCCTGCAACGAAGTGTATATGCACAACTCTGAAAACTGTGGTTTTATTTTTCATACCTATGAGCTGTATGTTTTGATTCCTACTAAAGGATGAAACAGAAATGCAGAAGGACTTATAGGATCAAAGTCCTGGCTTGAAGTCTTTTCTGTTAAGAAGCTTTAAACAGAATGCTCCAGTCAGAGCAATGAAGCAAAGCTAAACAGGATTCTGTTTCTTGGATGATGAGTCCTATGTTACTAAACACCCCAAGCAAGAACAGAGCTCTTCATATGTTGGTCACCTCTCTACATGCTAGTTGGGAGAGAAATCTTCGTTTATGACACTTGTTTGCCTACACTATATTTCCAGAGAGTAACATTGACCTGTAATTAAACTATTTGAGAAAGTCATTCTTCATTTGATTGAAGTTTTAAAATTTGAAACTTTGTTAACTACCTGTATCTGTACCATCCAGAAATGTGTAATGCAAATCCTTATTTTAGCTGTTAAAGTATAAAGCATTACTATTTCTTTCTTGAGAAATTGTACATAGAAGGATTGCAAAAATACTTGCTTAAATTACTTGGCTTTTAACATGGTACTGTTTTGTATTGCAGAAATATTTGGGATGGCAGTATAGTTGTGGAGAGAGTTTTCAAAAGTGGCAATCGAGAAGTTGTTGCAGTATGTAAAAGATTATTTTGTATTTTTAAAAGTTCCTTATACTATATGTTTTAAGCCCTTTTATACTTCTGTTCCCAATTGTAAACTGATAAGAAAAAAATCCCCATCCTTGTTTGAGTGTTTTCTTAAGTGCTGTGCTGTTAACTGAGGAGTAGCTTTAGGTTTTAAGTCTTTTTAAGCTACGATTTTGTATGTTACTTTTTAAGACACCTAACTATAATTTTGACCTCTGTTGTTAATTGGCAATGGGCAGTTTTCCTCCATGTTTAGTGATCACACCTCGTTCATTTCTGCATATTCCCTCCATACAAAAATAAAAATAAAATGCTTCACTGGGTTAGGATAAACATTGCAGTTGTGCAAGGACATAAAATTTTTTTATTTTTTTATCTTCCTAACATCTTGGTGTTTCACTTCTTGTCCACAACCAAAATAACAAAATCTTTTCTGACTGTGGATGTTAATGTAATCCTGAAGTGAGTAATTTCAGTAGTGCAAATTAACTGCCACATGAGCTCTCCTCCTCCCAAGTAACTGGGAGACTTTGGAAGATGTTGGCAGTTATATTTATGTGTCTTAGTAATGCTCAATCATTGTTTTAGTTCAGAGTTGGAAATAGTAAAACAGCTTTTCGTTATCAAAGCGTCAAAGAAAGTAGGATCTCAAATGCTATCTTCAGAGGATTACTGCCTCTTCACATGTGTGCCCCCTCCTCAATGACTGTGGTATAATAATGGTGTGTTTTAGGGACAGCATTGCTGTTATGCTATTTATTTGTTGTACCTTCTTTGTGTTTGTCTGTTTAGTGGCTTTAGGTTAAAATTGTACGTTTTAGTTTCCAAACTTCTCCCCAAAGCTTTCTGTAAAGAAGGCTGCTTTCTTTTCCAGGTAGAAAGCAGTGTTCCATCCCATGTACTGGAATGTGTACTACAAGAACTAAAAGGTTTACAAGAATTTCTGGACAGAAATTCACAGTTTTCTACAGTAGGAGCCCTTGGAAACCCAAGGTATTAATCATGGTTTTAAATTTACCAATGGTATTTAATGTCCAGCTCTTGAAAAACTCTACCATGTGTATCTGTGTTGAGTTGAAGTGTATGTATGGTCTCCAGCTTCAACTATTGAGATACTAAAAATGAGTTGTTAGATTTCATCTTTAAAAAAATTCGTATTTGTCATCATATCAGCATCTTTTTTTATTTTGGAATTGCAGTTTCAGCACACCAGCCAACCTGCAACAGAGGCTCCTGGGTTTCATGCGGCCTGATGGTGGAAGTTCTCAGCAAGTTCAGCAAGAGCTCCAGAGGAAATATCATGGTATGTAATTACTTTTGAACAGAAAGTGTCAAGTAATGGTGCATTTGGATGTTGCCTTTCTTACTTTTCTTGTTAAAACCTCTGAATAAAAATGCCATCTTTCCTCCCAAATTTGAGATTAATTAATATGACATACTCGGTAAGAAGTTCTTCAGAAAACGCACTGTAGTCTGGGAACTACCTTTGCTAGCACCTTGCTTTTGCTTCCAAAGTATATCATACTGTTCCATCAGGAGCAATGCTTCTGCAGTGATATTGATGTGAAAAAATCATTTACATACAACTGTACTAGAGATGAAATATATGCCCAGAATAAAAACTCAAATCTAGATAGAGAAACATTCCAGCCTTTAGGTTAACTGTGTCAAGAGTCTTCATTTGTTACTCACTCAGATATTTCATTTTGATATTGAAAGCTTTAATATTGCGACTTATTCAAGTAGTCTACAAAGAGGAATCTCTGTGAAGAGAATCTGGGTTTCAGCACAGTTAACAACTAGTGGTCTTGAGCCACTGCAAAACAGAAGTTGTATCTCTCAATTTATTAAGTTAAATAAAAGTGCTTGAACTTTAAAGCGCATCTAAACTTCTCTCTCTCATACAAAGAATTAAATTTCAATTCAGTGTAGATACATGTCCTCTTTATCCTATTTTGCCCATTCAGACAGTCTTGAAATGCAGAGCTAGAAGTTTCTTTGCACACTTACCTGTCTCCTTTTTTTTCTTCCCAATGATCTCCACATTTCATAAGATTTTTCCATCTCCTCGTTACAATACTTAGTAGCTGCACACCTATTTGTATTTTCAGGATAGCAATTGTTAAGCAATTCATTTGTGAGACAAGTGAGTTCATCCTATATACTGTAATGCAAGTTGCCAAAGTTTCAGTCATTGAAATGCCTACAAAGCTTTGTTTAGAAATATGAAGCCTGTCACACAGCCCATTTGAACTCATCCTCCTTTAGTGTAGCTTTTACGCAGCACTTGCAGGCCGGTTGGGAAGTGTTGCTGATGTGTATACAGAATCGAAGATGGTTTTGATCCATGTGGGTATAATTGTAGGGTTTAATTTCTACCTGTTTTTCTATACGGCTCACTTTCAATAGTGTAAATGTAATTTTTTTTTTTTTTAAGTCAAGTAGAATTTGGTAGACATTTAATAACTTTATTTTTTCATTTTTATGCATTCTCAAGCTCATAAACCCTTTTGGATTGCTAAAGGACACAATATAATTAATTGCTGCCTCATTTCTGAACTATAAGCACTGAAAAGTAAAGACATAAATTGTTGCAGTTATGTTCCACCCTTCAATGGGTGTATGTATAGTAAGTATTTCCATATTATTCTTTCAGTGCATATAATACATCTTACCAGATTTAAATTTCACTAGTTTTCTGAGTAGTTGTTGTTCCTTTAAAGATAGTGTAGGCAGCATTGACCGAAGTTGTAATTGTTTTTTCTAAAGGCAAATACAGGTAATAAAACAAAAAAAGGGAATATGTATGGGTTTATTTTTATTTCTCTTTTGTTCATCGTAATTACATTTGTGATAACTATTTATGAAAAAAAACAAGCAAAAACTTAAGACTGATATGTAAATCCAGTGCACTCACAAAGACATACTTCTTCTTCAGAAAGTACTCCTCCTGTGTTGCATAGTTTGAAAAAAATTTAAACAGATGGTGTTTGTTTTGGGGAAATGTTAACATGGCACTTTCCTCCAAAGAGAGCTAGACAGCATTAATCAAGAATGGAAGAGGAAAAAAATATTAGAAATTTAAGGAGATTGTTATTGTAAAACCTCAAAAAATTTACACGCTAATTTGAAACACATAGAACAGTCACTTATTGACAATCTCTTTAATTTTTCAGCTGAGGCACAGCTAACTGAGAAGACCTCACTTCAAGGCATCCAGCAGCTTGTTCGCAAAACCTGCCAGGCATTGGCTTTATGGAAATTGCTCTGTGAACACCAATTCAGCGTTGTTGTGGGTGAACTTCAGAAGGTACAATCTGAATCATATGATTTTTTTTGTATTTAACATCTGAATTTGTTTGCTATCTAGATATTCCCAAAGGAGTATTACTTTAATTCTAAAACTAAGAAACAGTGTGTAAATTTTAAATCACATATGGATTTTAATTCAGGTTGCAAGTGTTTATTTTTAAAAGACTGATGTGAAGTATGGACTCATCACGCAATTTTAGCAAATTGGAAGTGTTACAACAATAGATTTTATTTTACTTCTATTGACAGATAATAATAAGTCTGGTTCTACAGATTACTGTGTTTTCATCTTAAGCACATTCTGCAAAATGTGCTGAAAATAATAGATCAATGTTGTCCAGCTAAGAGGATTTCACTCTTTGCCTTGGTGTTGGTAAAAGTTTAACAGGGGAGAGCAATAGTATTGTAGAGTCTCAAACCCTTGCACTCATAAGTAGGGGTCCAGAATGTATCATAGAACGGCAGAGGTTGGAAGGGACCTCTGCGGGTTACCCACCCCCTCTGCTCAAAGCAAGGAGAACTAGAGCACATTGCCCAGGACCATGTTCAGTAAAATTTTTAATATATCCAAAGACAGAGACTTCACAGCCTCTGGGCAACATGTTCCAGTGTTCAAGCACCTTTGGAGTAAAGAAGATCTTTTGTGTGTTCAAGTGTAATTTCCTTTTCTTTGGCTTTTGGCCATTGTGCCGTGTCCTGTGTCTGGGAACCATTGAGAAAGGTCTGGCTCTGCCTTCTTTACACCTTCTCATAAATATTAGTGTGATCCCACACATTGCCCCCTGAGCCTTCTCTTCTCCAGGCTAAACAATCCCAGTTCTTTCAGCCTCCCTTTGCTTGTAAAGAAGGAAACTTAGAGAACTGTGGGTGCTACTGCTGTGTACCTTTTCCTAATGTTAAATTTGCATCCAGCCCTTGAAGAAGCTGTTAATTTGAATGCAAAGCATTCTGTTATAGCACTTGATAGGAAAATAGATTATTTGAGAAGTAAATTCTGCCTTTTTATGCATCTGTCATTTTTTCATCTATGAAAGTACTTAGATGGTTCTCATTATTAAAAACTGTGACATACTTTTTTTATAGGATGTGTATTCTCACAGTGCTATGTGAAGTAAGGGGAACTGCTAATTCCATTCTTACTTGCAGAGATCCGAAACAAAAGTGGCACGTAGTGAAGATGGAAGAGGAGGTCTGCTAAGAGGAGTTCTTACTGTCCTTTGGCATCCAAGGGTCTAGTGCTTTCACTGATAGGACTTAATCCCTTATTTCCATTTTCCTGTGTATTTTAAATAGTTTATTTCTATGCTGTACACTTCAGTCACTGGAGTTTTGTGTGTTTTTATTTACTGGAGAGTAAATTTTGCTGCTGTAATATTGTGATGTTTCTAAACAGAATAAAATAAGAACTTTGGTAAACTAATGTAATTCTGTCTATCTTCAGGAACTTCAAGAACATCTGAAGATTACTGCTTTTAAAGACTTGGTAATTAGAGACAGAGAGTTGACTGGAGCACTCATTGCTTCTCTTATAAACTGTTACATCAGAGATAATGCTGCTGTGGATGGCATCATTGCCCATTTGCAAGATATCTGTCCTCTTCTTTATAGCACTGATGATGCTGTGTGTTCCAAGGTAAGCATACTTCCAGATATTACAGCACCAACACACAGCTTTAGAACATGTTCATATGAGGAAAGTTGGGCAGCTTGTAAATGATTGTGCTCAAGTAGGTTCAGGAGCACAAGAACCAATGAAGGCAAGTCACATGCCTATTTGCGTCTTGTAGTTGGCCAATGCTGAATATTATGCAAGCTCTGGTTTGAAGCAGTTGCCATTACTTGCCCTTACATAGGGTTTCTCTCTCTCCAATGTGGTATCTAATAAACTGTCCTCTTGATGTTGCTAAATGTGTTCTTAGTCCAGTTTTTCCTCAGTGTACTCCCTTGTTTTCTGTCTGTTGCATAGTTTCATGGAATTTATGGAAAGATAATTATGTTTAAGAACTTTTCTTAAGTTCTTCAGATAAGTGTGAAAAAAGTCACTGGTGAGGGAAGAATGGGGAACTAGTTGATTGTTTAGGTCTTAAGCCCTTCTCTCAACTGCCGTTGTACAGTCTTTCTGCTAGGAACTTGGTGTTGCCAAGTCATGAGAGAGTGCTTTTGAGAGGTTGATATTTCTACTGTTACAGCTTTGAACTTTGAAATAATAACTCATTAACTTACAACAAAATCTATGATCTGTTCATGATGTGTTCAGGTCAGTAATTTCTATTTTTCCTTCATTTATCTTTAGGCAAATGAACTGCTTCAGCGGTCTCGACAGGCTCAAAGCAAACTGGAAAAGGAGAAGATGCTAAGAGAGTCACTGAAAGAGTACCAGAAAATCAGTAATCAAGTAGACCTTGCTAATGTTTGTGCGCAATATAGGCAGGGTAAGAGGCCATCACTAATCTTGTTCTGATAAACAGTTTCTGTAGAATTCTTTCAAGCAATCTTCTTTTTTGTTTACTAACTTTCAACTCATAGTGTTTTACCATAAACACTTTCTTAGTAACTCTTAAAATTAATATATTTGAACCTGTGCTTGTTTAAAGCCTTTCTAGATTTCAACAACCAATCAAAAAGCCCACCTCTGTATAAAAACCACTTATTTCACATTGCATTGTCCATTTGTTTCATATATGTGGTAAAATTTGCAGGTAAGGTCTTACACCAAATGTGCTGGTTTATGCAGTAGGAGCTAATATATAGTTTAGATATAGATGTTACAATCAAGATTTCAGCCTCTGTACAAATATGTAGCCTCAAACTGGCATATAACCGCACATTAGCTACAGGAATAAGCCTTTATTCACTCTGGTCTGTATTGTATAGGGTTTATTTTTTATTGTTTGCTAAAATGGGAAATGTTTGATGTCACAGCGTTTTGTCATAGATTTTATACAATAATGAATGGTTGTATTTGTTGGGTTTTTTTTCTAGTACGTTTCTACGAGGGGGTAGTAGAGCTGTCTCTTACAGCTGCTGAGAAGAAAGATCCCCAAGGTCTTGGCCTTCATTTCTACAAAAATGGAGAACCAGAAGAGGATGTTGTTGGACTCCAAGCTTTTCAAGAGAGGCAAGTTTTCAGGATACCTTATTACCATGATATGGGGCGTTTTATTTAAGCAACTGGAAAAGTATCTCTTGGGGAAGGTATGCAGGGTAGTGACAAACATTTTATCATAAAGGACACAATATAAATGGTTTTGCCCAGCACGCTGTCCTTGATTATCGTTAATATGACATCAACTTACTCTGGTACAGAGGGTAAACTGATAGATGCTGAAAACATTACTGAATGTACTGAACATTACAGAAATACTTGTTAGACAGATGATAGAGAAAATAGATTGTGACAACTAGCTGACAGCAATTTGTGACTTTTTTTAAATTCTAGTGGTTGTATTTACAAAGGCGTACATTAACAACATTTGAGAAGAGTATTTCATAGATAGTTGCAATGAAAATTGTGAAGTTATTTTCTTTTGTTCTCTTTACAGATTGAATAGCTACAAGTGTATTACTGACACCCTTCAAGAGCTAGTGAATCAAAGTAAAGCTGCTCCTCAGTCTCCCAGTGTACCTAAAAAGCCAGGTCCACCAGTGCTGTCATCTGACCCGAACATGCTAAGCAATGAAGAAGCAGGGCACCATGTAAGAATCTCACAAAAAATCATGACTGTGGTCCAGAAAATAGCATGATTCGAAGGGGTGTAGAATTTATTATTTTTAAAAGATTATGGAATACTTTAGCGAAGTAGATAAAAGTCATGAATTTGTCATGATTTGGCCTCTTTATGTGCAGAGCATTCATAGAAATGATGGCATGCAAATAACGTGAATGTAAGTGTGTCACAGACCTATTCAGTGCGTGATGTCATAGCTTCTGGAATAACAGCTGTGGCTTTTTCTTACCTTAGTTTGAACAAATGCTAAAGCTGGCTCAGCGTTCAACAGATGAACTCTTCAGTATTGCACTTTACAACTGGTTGATACAAGTTGACTTGGCGGACAAACTGCTACAGGTGAGCTCATCTGTATGAACTAATTTGTTGGAGGGTTCCACTGAACTGGAAGAGTTAATTGTAATAATGCTGACACTTTGAAAAAGAGGAGAGAGCAAGAATTTAAACGTTATCTTTATGACTTTTGCAGGTGACTGCCCCCTTTTTGGAACCCTACCTTGTGCGGATGACCAAGATTGACCAAAACAAAGTCCGTTACATGGATTTACTGTGGAGATACTTTGAAAAGAACAGAAATTTTAGCAATGCAGCCAGAGTCTTGGCTAAGTTGGCTGACCTGCATAGGTATGGATTATGTGTCATCTATTGCAAATATTGAGATAATTGGGGAAAAAGAGAATGAACTAAAATCAAAACCTCATGTGTAGGTATTTTAAGAAAAGGCCAGCGCCCAAGGATGTTTGTTAAAAAAAAAAAATTAATTAATTAAATATATTAGCTTTTAATCCAGGGCATTACTGGAAAGAAATTGTGTGTTTAATTTATGTATTACACATTAGTTTGCAGTGTATTTCCTGTTGTAAGTACCATATATATTAAGTGGCCGTTTCTTAACACAGAATTTTATAATGCAATAGCGTAACTGTAGAGCAGTGGATGGAGGAGTACACTAGAACTGAGCCTGCAGCAAAGATGGGGTTACATGGCTGGATAACAACCTGCATGATTTAATAAAATCAGGACAAATCACATACTAACTCCCAGAGTCTAGTTAGAATATAACTAATGCTCAAATAATTACATTAAGTATCCATTTTATTTTTAATATTTGTTTTGCAGTACAGAAATTTCTCTTCAGCAGCGTCTTGAATACATTGCACGTGCCATTTTGAGTGCCAAAAGTTCCACTGCCATATCCTCTATAGCTGCAGATGGTGAATTCCTACATGAACTAGAAGAGAAAATGGAAGTAAGAAAAAATACTAAGCTACACTGTAAATGCATTATTTCACTTCGTCTCATTGGCACATGACATATTTAGTACTAATTCTGTAGAAACGGTTTTCTGTGCTTTCTTCCTGACATGGTAAAGTTATGCAGCTGATAGGGGACTCTGAGGTGTAAGAAAATCACAATTCTACATGTAAACCAGTTAATTCTTAAGCTGTGATTAAATTAATCCATTCTTGAAATATTTTTCTTTTTAAACAAGGTTTCAAGGATCCAGCTTCAAATACAAGAAACATTACAACGGCAGTATTCTCATCATTCTTCAGTGCAAGACGCAATCTCCCAGCTTGATGCTGAGCTGATGGATATCACCAAGGTGATTAAAATTCTCTGTATTAAAAGTCAGTTTATCGTGTTATGGAGGTGGGGTAATGTTTTGCAAAGCATGATCCTATGCTGATTAGGAAAAGTAATAGACAGTTTGGCATTCCTTGTCTCGGAATGTCTGCTACCCTAGACCATCTTCTTCTCTACTTCGATATTCCTTCAATCTTTAGTACTTTAATTTCTTCCACGTGTTTATCTTCTTTATTAAGTCTCCTAGATTTCTTCGTTTATTGGGAAAATTCTTAGAAAATTAATGACATTAATTACAACTTCCTATAAAATTGGGGATCATATTTAAGAAGGGAAGCTAAATGTAAAAAAAAAAATCATTTAGTGTTTGACAGTTACTTAGGTTGTATCTTTACTAGTCTGATATCTACCATACCAGATAAAGAAAAGCTGATTTTTTTATCCTACTTGAAATGTAAAGCCTGTTAATTTTTCTTTCAGCTCTATGGAGAATTTGCTGAGCCTTTTAAGCTCTCAGAGTGTAAGCTTGCAATTATACATTGTGCGGGTCATTCTGATCCTATCTTGGTTCAAACTCTCTGGCAAGAAATCATTGAGAAAGGTAGGCCTTAATGGACTAGGAATGAAACATGCTAGAACTACAGGAAAAAATGGTACCATTACAGCTTTTAAGACTGACTCTGCGCTGCTACTGATAGGCTGTCCAAGTGAGATGCATCTTTTCTGGGCTATTCTGTAATATATTTGGTAAGCGTAGTGAACTAGTAATTCATTGATGTTATTACCTTTGGGTTTTGTGCCTAAAGGACAGAAGACTAATATTTTTACATATGTGTGGGACCATATTGCATTCATGTCTTGAATAATCACATTCCAGATTACGTTTAAGAAGTTGTTTCATCCCATCTTGGCCTCGGGTGCCATTATATATGGACTTCAGAAAATGTGTGAAATTGTCTGAAGGTTTCATTGTTAGGAAATTATAAGAAAAATGTTAAATTTATCATGACAAAGATTGAAGAATCTTCAGGGAGTTGAGTGGTTTTTATAATGCTGACAGGAGTGTAAGGGTTTTTTCCATTTATAGAAAAGCAGAGTAGTGGGCACAGCTCTGCAAGCCTAACCACTCTGCTGTGATAATCTGTCTCACCATTTACCATGACTCTCTCTTCCCATTTGTTTGGTTTTTTTTTTCTTGGATTTTGTGGTCAGGGTCGCCACTGTGCAAATAACATTGACAGTGAATTGAGGGAAATGCTAGGTGATAGTGGGGTTTTTGTGGGTTTGTTGTTGGGTTTGGCATTGGGGTTTGGGATTTTTTGTTTGTTTTGGGTTTTTTTAAGCAGATGTGCATGGAACTTCAAGGAAACATAAAAATCTGTGAGTATAGATGCATACACACTAGAAGAAGTTGTATTTTCCCCACCACATGCTGATTTTGCACTAACAATAGTGTAAGATTTTCATGTGTTAGTAGTAAATTTGAGTACTTTAGTGTAGTTGTGAATAAATATTGAACTTTTTTTCCTGAAGTTCTCTCTAAATGATTTCTTTTCACTTCCAGAGTTGAGCGATAGTGTGTCTCTGAGCCCTGCTGACAGAATGCAAGCACTTAGTCTGAAGATGGTATTGCTTGGAAAGATATATGCTGGCACACCTCGTTACTTTCCTTTAGGCAAGTTGTTTAGCCTGCATTATGCATAATGCATATGCATTACATGAATGAGTCTCAGCTTCTTTTTAGCCTGTTATACCACCCAAGGAGACCCTCCGGTGTGCTCTTTGCAACCGGTCTTGCCTATCCCGCATTGGCCTTTTCAGCCATCAACGCGCTTGCAATAAGCGTGGGCAAAGCCCTTCCCAAATCTTCGTCCGCGAAGCCAAGCCATGATGACATGAATGAGTCTCAGCTTCTTTTTAGCCTGTTAAAAAAGTTTTAACCTAAGAAATGTCTCTTAAAAATCTAAAAGGAAAGAATATTGATAAGTTTGTGATACATAATTACTGTAGTAATTTGTTGCTTAAGCTACAGCAAAAAATTTCACAAATAATTACAACTGTTACTAGTGATGAAGTTGATCTTGAGGGTAGCTAGGTACTACTTTTCCGTTTAGTCTGGGAAATTAGTATTGAGATACTTGCTCATTATTACAGTGACTTTGATGATGGATTGAGGAGAGGGAGGTTAGGCAAAAAGTAGAAATACAATTCCTATTGGTCTCTAATTTTGTTGACATCATTTTGTACGATTAGAAAACCTTTGCAGTTTTTACAGGTGCAGTTTTTCCTAGAATTTGTATAGGGCTTTAACCAGAATTTACAGTTTTCCATCCTGAAAGGGATGTAAATGAAGCTTAGAAGTCAGCAACAGTTATTTTTGGATGGCTGTGCAGATCCCATTTTATAGAATTTGTTTGTATCAAAGTACAAAGTAAAAATGCGTACTTACACGTATAGTAAGATTTTAGGCAGCCACATGTATCTGCTGTCTTTTCAAGTATCTACTGTATCTGCAGAGGCAGATCCTAAAACCAAATTTCAGGAAATTTCTCGGTCCTTTCTGGAGCTTCTTTCTGCTTTTGAGACATTCACACGTTTCAACAACTTAGTATTATATAAAACCTGGAAAATACATTGTTCAGCACCGTTCTTTTACAATACTAAAATGCTGTAGAAGAACATTTAGGGCTGAGCAATATATTGTTAATAGTTACTGACACTTAAACATGATAAAAGATGCAGTAGAGTTGCTGGCTATTCTGGCAAATGACATGATGGTATGTTCTTTTGTGCTGAGAACATTCCTTAACAGCGTACTTCCGTGGCAGGACTGTAATAAAGTACTTAGCATGAGTAATTCCTATCATGCACTGCTGATAGCTTAATACCATCTTTGGGAGCTAGTTAGATTTTGCATATCCTTCCCTCAGTGCAGAATGGGGGCAACTGTTACATGTGCTTCTCTGGAGAAAGGTACAAACTGAGTGGATGACAGAAGATTAAACTTGGGAGTAAATCCCTTTCATAAGCCTTTCTTTGCTAGACTTCAATTAGCAAGTTGGAATCTAAACATCCCATTTTTCTTCTCCTCCAGATTTTTTAGTGCAGTTTCTCGAGCAACAGGTCTGCACTTTGAACTGGGATGTTGGTTTCGTAACGTATACCATGCAAGAAATTGGAGTGCCATTGCCCAGGCTGCTTGAAGTATATGACCAGTTGTTTAAAGCACGGGTAAGGAAAATAGCCAGAAAATAAAAATTTTATTTTCAACTACTATCAAGGTCTGTCTTTAGTGGGAAACATAAAATAATGTGTCATATAGCAAAATATTAACGTCATAGCTTTTCTCGTAGCTTTTTTTCACTCAGAGACTCTTACTGCTGTGTTGTTGTGTTTGGGGTTTTTTTTCCCCTGCTGATTTTATTCACTTCAATCCTAAAGTACGAGGAAAATAGTTAGTCCTTTTACTTCACTTAAAGCTGATTTAGGATTAAGTGGGATTAGAATTGTTATGTTGGAGAAGTAACAGCATATCTCGAATCTATAATTTAATTTGTTTCCTATTAATGATTAAAATTTGCTATATTACTGCATCTTTTCTAATCTTTTGATGCAATAGGCATAAAGAATAAGAAATCATAGCTTAATTTTTAGTTTGTAGAACAGGCTTAAACTAAATTAAAACAAAGAGAATTAACTTGCTTCTTTTTACCCAGATTCCTTACAGTGTAGCGAATTCAGAACTTCCTGAAATCTATTACTTTACAGGCTCTTAGGTAATGGTAAACTGAGTTAAATCCATGTATGTTTTCGTATTGAAAAGTCAAAATAGTACTTAAATATATATTAAGATAGAATTCCCATCTCTTTACATTTTTGTTACAATGACTAAATAATTACCACAGCTGGCAGTTTGTATGTACACACACACTTCTTTTTTCTTGTCTCCTTGTTTCCTTAATAATTTTTGAATTTTTCTTTTTTAGGACCCATATTGGAATAGAATGAAAAAGCCTTTACACCTTTTAGAGTGTATTCATGTATTATTATCAGGATATGTACACGACCCAAGCAGAGTACTTATGAGGTAAGAAAGGCAACTATATGCTAATAGATAGTGAAAGATATAAAATATCCTAAAGCATTTCACTTCAGCAATCTCCAAAGCTTTTCTGCTTTTCCTTTCGGTGAATTTAGTATTTCTTACTGAGACTCCTCATTCAAAATCAGTTGGTAGAAACTTGTAGGGTCCTTAGTATAAACTACTTGAATAAAGATAATTTTTCTCCACTTCACTGAAGATTAATGAGGAACTGAGAGGATTATTTTTTAAATTTTGGCAACATGCTTTAAGGAGTAGTACAGACAAATTGGGGGAATCTGGGAGAAGTGGGGAAAAATGAGAATCAGACTTTTTGTGACTGAAACAATGTGAACTGTTTAGTGAAGAAAGCCCAGAAGCACTGGGTCCTTTTATTCTGAAAAAGAGAAGACTAAACATGGGGATAGATCTGCCCGGATTGTTTTTATTTAAGAGGTTGGTGATGAATCACTCTCCAAGACTAAAATTCAGCTTAATCTGCAACAGGAAATAATTTAGTTTAATGTTAGAAAAAGTTTCTAGCTAAAAGAAAAGCTATGTACTTGAACAAGTTGCCTGCATCTTATGGAATCTCTACCTTTGGCAACTTCGGTGAATATACTATAACAAATTTCAGTCAGAACTATCTCATCTTAGAAACAACCAGCAGAACTATGCGAGGTCTTGGTACCTCTTCAAATGACAATTTTTTCTGTTTCTCTTAAAAATACACATGTAAGTATCCCCTGTTCACATAAAGAGTTTACATCTATCTTTTCACACTTCTTTGGGTCTTTTATGGTTAGCTGATTTAAATACTCTAATTATGATTTGAGTGAATGTTGTCTAATTTTAATATCTATTTAGATACTAATACCTAAATTGTCATGATTTGACACTAACTTTACATATTTAAATTGTCATCTAAATTAATAACTTACACATTGATTATATTCATATCTAAAGCAATAACTAAAGGTTAAATATTTCACATTGCTATTAACTGTATCATATGTTATTGTTTATATTTAAATCAGATAAATAGTAATGAATGTTTTTTTTCCCATCATGTCTCAAGCATTTTTCTTATTATGTCACAAGCATTGGATTGGAAAAATCAATTTTTCTAATAAATATTTAAATACTTAGAAGTAGCAAATATGTCTTGCTGATAAGTTATTCCATTACAGAATACTCACTTTTTATTTAAGATTAATTCTAATAATACAGAAATAAAAAGAACCTCATTATTATTCTATGCTTTCTTTGCAGGCGGCGATTCACAAATGTTTGTTTGGATGCTGTTAGTTGCTACCTGGTTGAACTTCAGTCTATGAGCCCAACATTAGCAGTTCAAACAACTATTCAGAATTTTAAATCAGTGCAAGCAAAATTAGAAAGGCTGCACTGAATCATTACCTCAGATAAAATTAACTATGATACTAAAGCTCAGATGTCTGCACCGAGTGTCTGGAAGAACAAATCCTCAGAAATTCTGAGAAAGCTTTATCTCCTGCTGCAGTTAGTGATTGTGTGGCCTGTAGTCTGCTGTCCTAAAGATATCTACAAACCGTAGAATGTAAATGTGCCAAATGGAGTTTCTTTTAGTACTACCGATGTTTTTAACCATAGAAAGCTTTTTTTTTATACTTTTGAAATAAAACATGTTATGTGATCTTTCCTCTGGGGATTAAAAATATTTGGAAAATATTTTTCTTTTTCTTTACTTAACATGACGTAATAGAGAAAAGTAGGATGTAAAGTCTACTTCATAGCTGTTTGACAAGTATCAAAACAAATGACAACTGCAGAAGCCAAGATAATGACAAAAGTGCTTGTCGATGAGTGAGGTTATAATTGGGGTCATACCAGGGAGTAGTGATGCAATCGTAACTCTCTGCATGAGTTTATTGGGAGGTCTTTTAATAACAAAGGTAATCATTATTTCATAACTGGCACTTTAAACATAGCCTGCCTCTGTAAATAGGATGTTTGGGATAAAATTGCAGAATTTTATTTTTATTACAAGTCAAAGAATAGTATTAAAAGCCCATCAAATTATTTTCCTATTCCATTTTAATAAATATGTTGTATCTGTTAAAATCAAAATAAGAAGCGACTTCTGTCTGCTATTATTTCATGCACACAAGCAACCATTATGTACACTCCTTAAAGGAGCAGAGAGGAAGCATGCCTACAGGACGATGCATACTAAGATTTTTAAAATCTCATCCTACATGGCAATTTGCTTTGTTTGTGTTTTACTGCTATGTGTGGGTTACAGATTCAGCAACATATGTGCTATAAAACATACACAAGAAACTACCCGTTCATGCTGGTCTTTAGTCTTTCTCAAATAACTTTTTCATGTATGTAAATAATCAAAGAGTTTGAACAAATTTTTAATGGGGGAAATAAGAAAAAATCTGTATGCCTACAGGATAGATTGATGTATTTTTTTCCCAGGAGAATGAGTAGTTGATACACATATCACAGGAGCTCAAAAAAACAGAAACAAAGTAGTATGGATTAAAGCATTTCTTTAAATGCAATAAGATATTTATGTAGCTACTTATAGCTGTTATGACCAAATCTTATTATCATGATCTAAATTATTGTTTAAATTACAACCACTAACTTTCTTCCTCTGTGAACAGCCAGGTGCATTCTGATGATTCCCGGCCAAAGACTGCACCAACCGTAGCAATGGGTAAAGTAAAAGACATATCTGGTTTTACCTCTTGTTAGATCAAAATATACCTGAAATCTTAATTTTGGCTTTTCTATTTTGTCAATGGTGAAATTTAAAGCAGTATTTAACTTTAGTGTTTAAATAGAGCAATTACTGTCTGTTCTGGGAAACAGATTTTCACTCAAGCCCTGGAGGCGCCTCGGGCAAAGAGCACCCAAGGAGAGGCAGAAGGCCCTGGCTCACTCTCTGCAGAAGAAGCAGCCAGTGGCTCTCGCTCGCTGCTGCATGGGAGAGGACGGAGATGATGCAAGCAGGACACCCGTGGCTGCCTGCTTTCTCCCACTCTCCCAGAAGGAGCCCTCCATCACAGAGCGGGGTGGGCAGAGCAGCAGAGAGCGGGAAGAATGGCCAGCACTGAGAAGAGCCGAGGGCCTGCTGATGCCGTCTGTCCTTGCGGGCCCACGGGCTCCCGTGGCTCGAGTGGCACCTGCCACGGGCTGCGGGGACACCAAGGCCCCGCATTTGATCCAGGGCTCTCCCAGAGCAGCCAGAGTTCAGGAGGGTGGGACACAAAATGTCAGGGGGCTGCTGACGCTCCCAGGCAGGGAGACGCCTTGGTGCCATGCCACACGGCGGCAGCTGCGCCGGGGCTTGTGCCGGCCCCAAGAGCCCCCCGAGAAGCGCCTGGCCAGGCCCCGAGGGCATTGCCCGCGGCCGGCAGGAGGGACGGTGCTGGCCCGCGGCGGGACTGCGGTGGGGCGGTGCAGGCCTGGCGGCTGGCGACCCCCGCCGGAGGAACCGGCCGAGGCAGCCCGTTCTTTCCTGTCCCAAAAGGGCACTGCCAGCAAGGCACTGCCCAGGCTGAGGGCTGACAGGGAAAGGGCTCCAGCTCCTTCCCAAAGCCTGCCCTGACGGCTCACAGCAGGCCGAGACGCTGGGCTCCATTGACACTGTGTCCCCCCACTCCACTGCAGACTCCAACCGGGGGGCCGGCTGGGCCCCATCCAGCCCCACTCCGGCCCAAGGGGCATCAGCAACCGA
Organism: Bucorvus abyssinicus; assembly: GCA_009769605.1. NCBI lineage: Eukaryota > Metazoa > Chordata > Aves > Bucerotiformes > Bucorvidae > Bucorvus > Bucorvus abyssinicus. Next base: position 14,855,086 of record CM020063.1, read on the forward strand.
ACACAAAAACCCTTCTGCTAAAGGGACCACGTCCTGTGGTGTCTCCACAGGGTGCGTGTGGTGCGGCCACCTTCGGCAATGCACACCCAGGCCTCGGCGCTGGAGGCAGCCACACGCCTTGACTCCCCGCTGGGTAGGACAGAGTCCCCAAGAGCGATCTGCAGGCTGCCCTGTGACCGACCCCCCGTGGGAGGAAGCAGAGGAGCCCAAAGGGCTGGCCAGCAGTGCTGGGATGTGGGGACAGCCTGTGGCACTTTGTCCTGCAGCCTGCAAGGGAGCTGCGAGGTGTTCTCAAATGAAGCCTCTTGCTGCATGTGCCTGGAGACGTCAGCCACAGCCAGAGGGACCTGACGAGGCCCCGGCAAGACACAGCCGGGGCCTCGGTGAGTGCCGTGAAACCCTGATGCCGAGCACAAGACAAGAGATGGGGGGGATGGAGTGGACGGTGGCGTTGCAGTAATGCCAGACTCAGATGCGAGCGCTGCAGGCAAGGATGGCCCACTTTGACGTTCCGAAGTGATGGAAGGTGACATCACTGAGCAATGGGTCCTGAAGTGTCTGAGGGATGGACAGTGACATCCCCAGGCAATGGACTATGACATGACTGGCCGATGCATTGTGACCACACGTCCCTTGCTGCTTGTATCTGGGTGCTGGTGCTCACCCACCCAGTTGGCGCCCACACTCCAGCCGAGCGACTTTGCGAGCTTTGGAGCGTTGAGCCAGCCCTTGGTGCTGGTGTCGTGCTCGGGGAGTTTTTGGTCGCAGCCCTCCGTGCCTGACCCCAGAGCCCTTAGAAGATTTTCCCCAGCCCTGCCTGGTTCAGACAGCCGGGGCAACGAGGAGTCGCAGTCACAGCAGCAGAAGTGAGCTGGGCAGGGAAACCTGGGCAGCTGGGCGCGTTTCCTTCTTGAGGGGGCTGGACATTTCTTCCGCTGGCCCTGGACTAGCGAATGACGGTCGACTCTCTTCCATTTCTTGGGTGACAGCACCAGTGAGTGGGAGCGGCTTGACACCCCCACCTCCCTCCAGCCCACCAGAGCATGTGGTAGGCATGGCCACGGAGTTGGAGAATCGCTGCCCAATATGCCTGGACAGCTGGGAGGAGGCCAGCTACGTGATGCCATGCCTCCACCAGTTCTGCTACCCATGCATCGTGCGGTGGGCAGAAAGCAAGCCTGAGTGCCCCCTCTGCAAGCAGAGGGTGAGCTCCATCCTGCACTCGGTGCGGGCGGATGATGACTTTAGAGAGCACATCATCACTGCCCCGGCAGCACCATCACCTGAGGTCCAGCTGACAGCAGGAGCTCCCTGGCAGCCAGATGCTCATGGCCTCCCTCACCCTGCAGCATCCCAGCTGCCAGCCGCAGGCCCACGGCCCATGGCTCCAGTGGGAGGCTTCTATGCCTACATGTGGGCATTCATATTCCGTATCCACCCCACTGTCCTCGAGCACATGATGCCCTGGCTGCATCAGGAGCTGGGGCAGCTCTTTCAGGATGCCCAGGAAGCAGCAGCAGTGCAGGACCAGGTCCTCTTCAGCCTGCGCTGCTTTGGGCCGCATGAGGAGACTCTGATCCAGCTGCTGCAGGACACTCTGGGCACGCGCACGAGGAACTTTGTGCACCAGCTTATTGACAGCATCGTGCGCCGGTGCAGCAGGGAGGCCCGACGTCGGATAGGACTCGAGGATGCCCGTGCTGCTGAGGAGCAGGAGGGCAGCCCTGCAGCTGCGCCCAACCCCGCTGCCTCCCGAGAGGGGTCCTCTGCACCCAGCCACACCCTTCAGGGGGATGCCGGCAGCCGCCCCTCTGCCCTTGTTGCCACACACGGGGAGCAAGAAGAGCTGCAAGAAGACCCAGAGGAGGCTGTGCCTGGGCCTTCCACACGCACCCGCAGCCACAGCTGCAGCCGCAGCCACAGCTGCAGCCGCAGCCACAGCCGCAGCCGGAGACACAGCTGCAGCCGCAGCCGCAGCAGCCAACGCTCCCGTGGCAGGCCCCGGCGAGCCCCAAAGAGGAGGGCCAGCAGCCCTGGGGTCCCCTCCCAGCCCTGTCGCCGTCGGTGACACTGGGAGGGTGCCTCTGGGGCTGGTCAAGCCACGGCCTGGCTTCTTCGAATGAAGCTACAAATAGGAAGTGGGGAAGGCTCTTTTCCTCTTTTGGGCGTGCTCTTCTGTTTGGAAGGGGAAGGACGAAAGAGAAGAGAGGACCACGGAGTGGTCACCCTGGCAACAGGAAGTTTGCTCCGAGTGTATGCTGGGACAGTAAAGATCTTCCTTGTGGCAAGTAGAATTTTAAGTTTGTCCATCACTGGCAAGGGAAGAGGGACCAGGATGCGGGGATGTGGGACGCCCACCCCCCACTACTGAGAAGTGATTGATCTCCAGTGGGGGAAGAGAAGAGGGGTTGGAGAGCCAAGAATGGAGGCACCAGCGGAATGTGCAGCCTGGATACGCCCTGGAAACCCAGTGCCTTTGAGCTTTGGAACCGGACTGGCGCAGCGCTGGGGAAGTCATCCAGGGCTCTGGACACTCCCCACATAGAATGGAGGTGGCCATGCCCAGCTGCCTCCTGTGGGGTGAGAGGACGTTTGTCCCACAGAGCAGCTGGCAACTTCAGGCCAGAAGTCAAAAGGACTGCGATCCCGCTCCAGTATTCCCCCGCCACCTCCGGCACAGAGCGCGTGTGTGAGGAAATGAGGTAGCGGAGGCATGGAGGGAAGGGATATGGATATATGTGTTTAAGAACTCACTGTTCTCTCTTTCTCTCTGTCCTACCCCAATTTAATGGATGATTTTTGGTTTCCATTGCTTGAAGGAAATTGATTTTGTTCCCCCTAGTCGAGCCTGCTTCTCCACTCGCAGCCATAAGCGGCGTGTTAAGCCCCCCATTCATTCCCACCACGAGCACTTGAGTCTGTTTTGGTTTCCTCCCGGAGGAGATAAAACTCCTCTTGGGAGCAATCGCCTCCTGGGCTGCTTGCATTTTCAGACGGCGGCACATGCAAGAAAGGAAAATTGAGGCATGAAGTGGCGAAGAGGTCTCCGTATGAGTAACAATGCAGGTGGTGTTGCTATCCCCAGCCGTGCTCATGCCCCCCGTTGCCTCCCGTCTCCGCTGGGCCCCACCACCTCCTTCTCCCCCAGAGGCCCTACAAACTCGGTACGCAGCCCGCGGTCTGGCACTAGCAGTGGCAGTGCCCAGTTCCTGGGCTATGGCACTCGAGGGACGGGGTGCATCCTCTGTGGGAACTGTTTCTCCATGGGCCAGAGGAATGGGGGCAGGAGATAGAACAGGGCTCAGGCCCACAGGGGAGCAGAGGCACAAGCCCCTCTGCTTCGGTTCCCCTGGCGAGAGCTGGCAGTGCCTCACGCCAGCCATGTCCTCAGGGGGGCTCTGGTTTAAGCAGAGCTGTTGTTCTTTGGAAACACCGCCACCCTGGCATGATCTGGGGCTGTTACAGCTGCTTCAGGGGGGTGCGCGTGGGGCCCCAGCGTGGATGCCCTTTGCAGCGCACGGGGAGCCAGCACCGTGTGTCAGGGATGCACGTCAGCCCCTAGAAATTGCAAGGCCATCAGCCTGCTTTGTCTTCTTAGCTGCGTAGAGTTTTCCCATGTGTGTGGCTGGGCTCTTCTGGGAAGACATCCACAGTTTATTCCTGTCTTTGGTTTTCAAAACCAATGCCTGCATCCCTAGACAAGATGCCAGGGAGCTTGTTGAGAGCCGGCAGTGGAACAGCTGCACAGTTCGGAGCCAGCCAGGAAGCCAGTAGGCTCTCTGTAGTAGTCTAGGTCTAGTTATTGGACAGCACCAGGGAATCAAGGATTGAAGACGATGGAAAAATGTCCTCAGCTTTACTAACAACATTAAAGGGGGGGATGTTAATGTCGATGGTTGCTCCTTGCTCGCGGTAGGCTCTCCTTGTCATCACTGGTATGATTTGCTAACGTGCACTCAGCTCGTGACCTCTTCCCTTTGGTCTGTCACTCCACGTTACTGCTGAGTATTCGGCGTCTTTCTTCATCCACAGATGCCGGGTGCTATTGCCGTGTTCCCGTTCTCCCCCAGAAAGCAGGTTTTGCCCAGCTCCAGGCCTGTATCTCTGCTGCTGTTTTGAGCTTTGCGGTTGAGGCCACTGCACAAACCATAGAAGCAATCATAGAGTCATAGAATGGCTTGGGTTGGAAGCGACCTGTGACGGTCATCCAGTCCAACTCCCCTGCAGTGAGCAGGGACATCTTCAACTACATCAGGTTGCTCAAAGCTCCGTCCACCCTGACCTGGAGTGTTTCCAGGGAAAAGAACAGCTCCTGCTGCACTTGCGGCCTCTTGAAATTCTCATGTTAGAGACAGAATCCCCATTTCAGCATTTCTGAACCCCTTCTAGGGCAGAATCCTGCCACGCGTGGGCATCGGTTTTCATTCTGCAGGAGCGAACAAGGTGTGTTACCAAGGACGCGTTTTTTCACACTCACTGCTCTGCATCAGTCCTCCTCACCCACACAAAACATTGCCTGATGACTGCCACATCTTCCATATTTCTAGCTGATTCTTTTAATTAATTTGATTCTTTTACCATGCACTAGTGACGGGATTTATAACCAGAAAGTTCAGGCCTGCAGAGATGAACTGAAGGTAGGTGGCACCGTCTCCATCCTGGCATTTGTGAACGGGGTTGACCTACATGTGCAGACACGTGCCATTCATCCCACCGCTTTAGCTCTGTGCGCTCACTAGACTTCTTCTTCCTTCACACTCTCGTCCAAGCAAGTGCATCCGTAAGATCAATGCTTCAGCCAAGCGCCCAGAATCCATCCCGTTTTACAGCCATCCCGTGGGCTCGTAAGGTCATGAGAAAATGTAACAGGAAAGAAATAGAAATCCCAGGCCCAACCCTATGGAGCGCTTTGCACTTCCAGGAGACCAGCAAGTGGTATTAGTTCCTGTTGACTGCCGTGGGTGTAGGACTTCTGGCTGCAAACAGACTCAACTTTCAGCTCTTGGGGTTTTACAGGACAACATCATACACAGTTTTCGAGGCATGGGGGACCTACCACCTCTCTGTTCCAGTGTTTCACCACCCTCACTGTGAATAATTTCTTCCTTATATCTAGTTTGAACCTCCCCTCCTTTAGTTTAAAACCATTACTCCTTGTAGTCCACCGAAGAGCCCACCCATCAAATCCATGTCTCTCCAGTTCAGAGAGAAGGATGTTGTGAGGGACCGTGTCAGAGGCCTTACAGAAGTTCAGATAGACGACAGCCGCAGCTCTTCCCCTGTCCACCAGTGAAGGCCAGGGCAGGACTTGCCCTTGGTGAAGCCATGCTGGCTGTGTCCAATCATCTCCCTGTCCTCCATGGGCCTTAACAGAGCTTCCAGTAGCACCTGTTCTGTGGTCCTCCCAGGCACAGAGGGCAGGCTGACAGGTCGCTAGTTCCCAGGTTCCTTTTTCCTCCCCTTTTTGAACAGGGGTGCAATGTTTCCCTTTTCCTAGTCACCTGGGACTTCACCTGCCTGCCAGAGGGAATGTGCCCACTGCAGCAATGGCTAACGTAAAATACAGAGCTCATTTTACCTCTGGTTAGATCAAAATAGAACCGAAATCTTCACCCTGGCTTTTCTATTTTGTCAGTGTTGAAATTTAAAGCAGTATTTAAATTTAAAGAAGTATTTCAATAGAGGAATTGCTGTCCGTCCTGGGAAACATATTTTCACCTTGCCATAGGAAGCCGACTGTCGTGAGATATTACCAGTTATCTTTTGCTGATAGCTGGGTGTCACACCAGGGATGTCATGTGCATTTACTGCAGACTTGTTATTGCCTTTTTGTTGCTACTTCATACAAGTGATGTCCCATGTCTTGCCTGGTATACTTTACTTTACTTTTTAGTTTTTATAGTTGCCTGAATGTATGTGGTGTTTAGCCATATTCCAAAATCCAGGTAAGTCGCTTTCTATTTTCAGGTCTGAAAAAATGATGAAAGAGTTTGGTGTAAGCACAAGTGAGAGACTTGAGTTTCAGCTCTTCTTTTTCTCCATTTAAGAAAGAATGGCCCTGGTGATAGCACAAGTTTTTGAATGTAAGAGTATTTCAAAGTGCTTCAAGAGTTATCTTTTGATTTCTTTTCAAATGATTGCAGGTAGTTTTAATGTAGACATTACCTTTTATTTTCATAGCACTTGCTCTGCTCTCTGATGGAGAAAGAGTAGTTTCTTTTTTCCCACTTCATATCTGAAGCGACGTAGAAACCTGAGATCAGAGTAGAGGGGTGGGTGGATTAAAGCAGTAGGTAAAACAAATGGTGACAAGTACAGAGAAGTAACTGGCCAAGATGAACGAGAACTACTTCTCATTAACCAAATTAGCAACAATTGAATGATTACTTTTGTTGGTATTTTTTGGTTTTTTCTGTCCCAATGTTACTCATTCTCAATCAAGACTGTGGTTCAGTGAAGGTAGAAAGGTAATTGGTCTAAAGTGGTTTGAGGAACAAGGGCCAGTTTGCAGGTATATCTTCTTTAAAGGATTTCTTCAAGGTGATTATGATGCTGTCCCAAATACGGGTTCTTTCGTCTGGTGTGCAAAAATCAATGGACACAAAGAGTTACTTGGTTTATTGCATTTCTGAGCAGAGTTGGTTGGTAACTCCACAAAAGTAGCACACCTTTCCCGTAGTATAGGATTTCTTTCTTTTATAGACCAAAGATTGAAAAATCAGCTTATCTTTAAGCGTACTGCTGTCATTTGCCTGCATGACTAACGAGTCCTTCACTACCATTTAAAGTGGTACTGCATCTATTTTTTATTGCACATGCTGAGAGGGCAGAGGGCTTTGGTGAGTGGAGGGTCCTTCTAGCCTAAGGATGAGGGGGTTTTAGTACGCTCATGAGCTAAGTTCACAGCAAGTTCACGCAGTGAGCGCCTTCTCATAGTGGTTCTACTTCTTGTGATCAATGTCCAACGTTACAGACACTCGTGGTTAGTATCCGTCATTCAACTCCCCCTCAGACCATGATAACCTACAGTAAACGCTCCCTTCCATTGGTCATGCTGACCCGTCCGTTCCAACAAGGATAAGCTTCACTGGATACCCCACGCTGCCCTGTTTTGACATCCAAGTGACAGTAGGCTCACCCTACTTCTGGTATTTCACCTAAATTCCTGCATTCGATAGGCAGCGCTGGTCTCATTGCTATGCATCATACTGTCACGCATCCCCTCCCCCCTCTCTGAATGCTGAGGACGACGCAAATTGTCCCTTAGTGGCCACGGCCGTGTCGCCGCGGCTTTCCCCGCTGAGGCGACAGGTGCCCATCCAGTCTTCGCATGAGACTTCTATGCAGCTTTCCAGGCCGGCAGGTTTCGAGGCGCAGGGGTAGAGGCCAGCCGTACCTGGACCCCGGCAAGACTACGTCCAGAGACAGGCGGAGGCGGAACCTTGCACCGAAGGTCTGCGATCAGGGACGGCCCGGGCAGCCGTGGCGGGGCTGCCGGGCGCGGTCAATCGTCGGGACGGGCTATCCCTGCGCCTGCGCAGTGCGCTGCCGTGCCCCGCCTCCGGCCGGTGGCTCGCAGCCGGGCCGACGGCCCGGTTAACGGTGGGGTGAGTGGGGCTTGGGCGGCGTAGAGGTCCGCCTGGGGCTGAGGCGGTGGCGTTGGGCTTCCTGAGGGATGCGGCGGCCCGTCAGCGCCCCGGCTCTGCCGGTTGTGGTGCACATCGATTTGGGCACGCACCATCCCCCTTTGTCCGTGTCCTGAGGGCCGAGTTAGCCTGGCGGGCCGTCTCTGCGCTAACTGGGGGAAGGGTGGCCGTGGGATTCTTGTGGATGGCGCCCGGAGGAGGGAGTGGAAGTCTTCCCGCCCTTACTCTCCACACAGGGGCAAGCGGCTTGCCCGTGCTCCCCTTCGCGGGCTCTGCCGCCCCGCGAGTAAATCCCCGGAACGTGAGGCAGCAGCCTCGCGGCACCGATCCCCCTGGCTGGTGGGATGTACCGCGCCTGCCCCACCCCGGTCTGGGCTGGCTCGGAGGCGGGGATGCCCTTCTGCTGCCTGGGCTCAGGCCTGAACCGCAGCCGGCCCTCGGTGCCCAAGGAGCCCAGGCTGGTGTTTTGCTCGAGTTTCTGATCTCTTGCGCTTAGGAGGCTGCAGTATAATTTCCTCTCTGTGATTTTTTATTAGTGCTTTTAGCAAGGAACTTTGTCTTGTGGCTCGTTTTTCTCCTTCCGGAACAAGCATGTAACCTGCATGGCTGACAGCCTGTGAGCTACGTGAGTGAAAATACCCGTTTTAGTTTGGAAATGAGGAAGCTGCTGTAGTTAAGGCTTGGTGTCTAGATTCTCATCTTCTGCCCCCATCCCCCAAATAAAAACTTATTGTCTCCCCCCCTCCCCCCCCCTTCTTCAGGTTCTCTATAGATATGTGAAAAAGCCTCTATTTCTGCTTTTCTTTATAATGGTTACCTAGAGGTTTAATAAGAATGGAGATTAAGCTAGATGTTGTCATCTCTACCTGTATCAAGCAAAGAAAACCATGGCCTCGCATCTCATGGGTTGGACAGGTAAGCGTAATGAACTTTCATTTAAATAAAATTCTGCAAAGGGTAGGGGTTTAATTATGTAATGCTTTGCACTTCTGTTTATTTAAAAAAAGCCTCAGGAAGTGATTTGAATACACCCCACTTAAGAGATACTGAAATAAATACCTTGGATTTCTGTCTTAGTGACTTGAGGCTGTAGCTGTGAAATTTCTCAGATAAACAGTGGGGACCCTTTTTTTTTCTTTTCCCAAAAGACTTGTTCCTTATACGAGATTGTTGTTTAGATGGTTCTAGTTTTCCATAACCTTTTTTGCAGTACATTGTGAGCATTTGCAGTAAATTGTGAGCAAAAATATTTTTTCCCATTCCATCCTACATCTGTTGAAAGACATTTCTTAAACTTTTTTGATAAAATGAGACTAAATTTTTTTTCCTTCTCTTCTAATACATGATTTGAATTTAAGTAGGTAACCATTGAAGGCCAATTCCTGAAATCACTGGGAATAATCTCACTAAATTAAACACTACAAGACAAGATCACTAGTGTCTAATTTATGCTTTGTTGTCATTTGTCAACAGGTACTTCAGTTGAGGTACTTTGAAGGACTTTTTAAAGATGACTGTAAAATTGTTTAATAGTTTGAAACTTGTGAACGAAATTTCATCATCATTGTAGCTTGATGGTAGATATAATGTTGTACTGTAGAGAAAATTTGCCAAAGAATGAAGTTAGTGTGGTAATTGCAGCTGTAACATCTTTTTTTTTTTCAAATTATTTTTCCCTAATATTTTGTCTCTGCATTATTTTTTACACAAGCCTGCAAAATAATATTTTAAAAAATCAAGTGCCCTTTTTTCTTTCAACAGGAAAAAGAGGCTATTTTTCTTCTAGATGATAGACATATATGTGAAATTAACCTGGTATCAGGGAAGACTAAGAAGATCCCTCAGCTGCAGCCATTGCTGAAAAGTGTACTTGTTTTAACAACATCAAGAAATGGTGAAGTATTCTGTCTTATCAACTCATGCTATTTTATTGCGTAACAGTTTAGAGGGGTAGAATATCTAAAGTATCTGCTTGTTCACTGTGAGCTTTAGAACCACAGCTAATATGGAAGGGAAGTAATTTTAAGTACTTCACAATAATATCCTTCAAAACATCTCTCTCCTGATGAACACAGGTGCCTGGTTGGCAGGAATACTTACAACAGGAGAGCTGTTTCTTTGGAATAAGGATCAGGACTGCTTGAAAATTGTGCCAGCAATCGAAGAGTCTAGGAAAGTAGTTGCAGCAGCACAAGGTAGGTTTTTTTCAATTAGTCTTTTGAAAAATGGAATATAGCAAAAGTGGTTTTCCACTTTTTAAGTGTTACTGCACAAGTAAAAGCTGTATTATCACAGTTTTGCATTTGTATTATCTGTGTGTTAGCTAAGCTTTGACAAGTGTCCCTTTTGTCACTTGAATGGTTTTTGCATTTAGTAATCTCCTGCAAATAGTAATTAATTTTTAAATACAGTAAATAATTAATTTTTTAATGGTTAGTTTTTAACTGTAGAAGAACATACCAGCAATTCTGTTGTTTCAGGGAAGATCAGTAGTGCATTTAGGGGCTGAATGTAATAGAGAGTAGAGCACTTATGCTTTTACTAATAATTTTCATGAAAGGTGAATTTCAAGAAAGACAATCTCAGGAAACAACTCTAATGGTTGAGTCCTGTGGGAAAGGTAATTAATAAAATACATTAAAATGGGTGTCCCATCTGACATTACAGCTGCCCAAGGTCTTCTATCAGTGATGAAGCTGGAAATGAAAAATACTTAAGGTGACAGCTTGGATTTCTGGTGATAGAGAAGAAAAGAAATTTACTTTCTTTTTTCTTTCTAAATCTAAATTGGGTAAAGGTTTCTGGCACATTGTTGTGTTTGTTGGTTAGTTGGTTTTTTTTCTTTCCAGAGTGTTTAATGAGATTGTACCTGTATGTATCTGGAAATGGCAGGAGAGTGCTATTAACTACTCCTACAGCATGTGTCTTTTTGTGGGAGAGCACAGGACATGAAAATACATCCTTGTATAAAAATTCTTCTGGGTGTTGGACACAAGTTTTGCCTGGTCAATCAGTCATGTTGCCTTCTACTGAAGAAAAAGAAGTTGGAGTGCATGCTGCCTTCATACAAAGTGAGGTAAAAAATAAGCCCTGAAGCAGTTATTTAATCTCTTAAATAGATTATAGCCACATTAAGTAAATTATAGCTGGAATTTTGAGAGTGATATCTGTGTCTTCGGTGTTGTGTGTAGGCTTAATCGTTCGGTTTGTGTTAGATGTAATGACAACTTAAGAACAGCCGTAGTGGATCAGATCAAAGTTTATCTGGCAATGTAATATTCTTGCGGCCTTTATATTTCTGAATGACAACACTATGTTATTTAATCTGAATTGTGATAGCTATTGAGCTGAATATGTAAATAATTAAAGAGAAAATGTATGTAACCAGATGTTTGGGTTTGTTCTGGTTTTTATTGTATTGTTTTTTTTCACAGATACTGGGTGATTGCTGTTTGTGCTCTTTTGTGTTTTACTCTGGAGAAAGTTTGATGCTCACATTTCTGATTCTTCGATGGCATGAAAATAGCTTTAAATACGTTAGGTAAGTTCAAAGATATATAAAGTCACGTTAGCTTAAGAGGAAGATTTTTATGAAGAAGTGATTTGAACCTGGGATTCAGAGCTGCAATTGAACACGTTTACATCAATGGCCAATTAGCCTGCAGTTACAAGCACCTGCTTATGTTTACTTATGTGTGTTCATAGCATGCCACATTTTATATTCATATATGGACAATATATGCATATATATGATACATATGTGGTAATTTTCAAGTTTTGAAATGTGGTTAATGTAATAGCGTTTATGTATGTGTTCCATACTTCCTTGTTAACTTACACATAAATAAAACTGAAAGTATTTATTGCTGTAGGTGGGTGGCTGTGTATATATACACATGCCTGCACACACATATGTGTTAGTGTTAGGGACTTTTTCCATCATGCTAATGTTCCCTTTTCTTGTTTTTCTTATGCTACTAGTGCATACTGTGCAGCCATGAATGTCCTGAATACCTCCTTCTCTCCATGTTTGTTTAGTTTGTTTGTTTTCTGTTCCCCTTTTCATCTCTTATGCCCAGACTGTGTGAGTGTGTGTTTCTTTATCCGGGCCAGGACCATGTACTGAAATAGTTATGCTGATACAACCACTTAAAAATGCAATTGAAAAATAATCCTGAGTTTCCTGTAGAGTCCATTCCTCTTCCTAAGTGAGATACATGTATGTATGCCTTTAGATGGGTATGTTGTCTGTAGGAATAAACTTGAGTAACTTGCTAAAATTTTGCCCTACACTTGATGTGGTACAACTGTTGCTGTGAAATGATGACTTTTTGACACTAACTTGTTAATCATGTCCTCTTTGCCTTATGAAGTGGCATCACTCTTTGCTTAGTTTATTGGTAGCATGGTAGTACCTTTCTGGTAGTACAAAAAATGAAGCAGAGCTAACGTTCCCAGTGTAGAAGTGCATATATATTCTGTAGTACTTGCAGCCTGAAACTGTAAACAGATTTCTTAGCCATGTTACTTAAGTTTCTTTATGCCAGCTATAGCGCAATTTCATTGCTTATGATTGTTTAATTCATTTTTTCATGTTCATGCTTTATTTTTTGTCTGTTAGGTGGCATGCTTCCAATGGACTCTTTCTTGTGTTTCCTATAATGTTTTGAATCTTTTTAGGATCATAGAATGGTTTGGGTTGGAAGGGACCTTTAAAGATCATCTATCCCAATGCCCCTGCCATGGGCAGGAGCAACTTTCACTAGATCAGGTTGCTGAAAGCCCCATCCAACTTGACTTTGAACACTTCCAGTGATGGGGCATCCACAACGGCTTTGTTCAGAGCAGCATGCTGCTGATTTTAATTTTTGAATTCTGAGTATTCCTGTGTTGGATGATGTTACAAGGTCTGAGGAGGCTGTCCCTGGGTAGAATGCAAGTGCCTTTATTATACAGCATGCATCTGTATTTATTTGCATGTTCTATACATGTAGCCCAAATTCCTGTCCCATAAAAATAATTCTCAGTGCTCAGACATAATTTTTAAACTTGCGTATATACAGAATATTTTTACTTGTAAGGTTTTGAGGAAAACCTGGGGTTTTTATTGTTCATGTTTTATGTATTTTTGTTTTGCATGGTTTTTTACTATATATGAATCATCCCATTCAGCAAAACTGATTAACCTCTTGGTTTTGTTGTCTTTTACTTGGTATTCAGTTGTTTGCCATACCAGACCCACTGGGTGCAGCAGACTTGTTCACTTGTTGATTTGGTTCCTCCCTGTGTGTCTGTAAAGTCAAGAGGAGCTTTGCTGTGTGCATTTGCAACAGATGGACTTCTGCTTGCATTAGCTGTTAACCAAACTGATCCAAAGGTATGAATGCTGGACAGTACATAATTCAAGCTAATAGATCCCTTTGAATGAAGTGGTAACTAGGATTTAATCACACATTTTTAGGAGTGATTTTTGCAGCATTACTTATGATATAAGTGATTGTATTCCTACTGATATCCACAGCAAAAAAATTCTCCACAACTTGTAATTTTTGAATGCCGTTTTTCAGTTAAGAAATCCTTGTGAGGTCCTCTGTCATTTCTAATCTCCAAGAAATACGGTAATAAGGAAACTAATTTCAGTTAGTGCATTGTATCTGCAAAGATTCTGGATTATTCTCAATCAGACCTCAGCCTAACATGTACTGGAGGTTAGGTTCCTACTTCATGGGGTTACTCCTAACAACTCAGAGGCTAAATCTTAACACAGTGCTAATGATGACAGGGAGTGTGGACCAGCTCATGTAGCGTACCAGGATAGGATGATGCAGCCCTTCAAAGCTCCAGTTGTTATTCACCAACAAGACTGGAGAAGAGTGATCTTAAATTATTTTGAGGATTTTATTAAAAATTATGTTGAAAAGAATATTGAAGTATATATTGAGTCTATAATAATTTTAATTATTTTTCCGATGTTGAAATAGATATAGAAATTAATAAATAGTCTAAATAGAAATAAATATTGAAGTGCAATGTCACTGTAATGTATAATAATGTTTCCAGTACATCAAATGTAATGCATAGCTTACTAATAGAAATTGCTTTTTACAGTAATGACATCTTGATACAAACGTTTATGTTTTCTTTACATTTTCTTTCTAGGCAACTCAGATTTTGTTTTTAAACACATTGAATTTTGTGACTGTTTCGGGTAGTCTTGAAGGTTGTAGCAGCAAGAATAGCATGGTCCAATCAAAGTTTGTCAGGTCAGTAACTGATGATGGTTTTGCTGCTGTTGTGGATTTTTTGGTTTTGTGTTGTGGGGTTTTGTGGTTTTTGGTTTTTTTTTTTTAAACTAATATAACTTTTTGATGGAGACATTTGATAGAGAAAAATATGTTTTTCCTGCCCAATTTAGATCTTACTGGGTTGGCGATATGAGTTGGACTACTGATAGCCTTTTCTTGGCTTGCATGTTAAAACGTGGGTCTTTGATTTTGTTGACGTGTATGGGTGAATTGCTGACCATGGTTACTTCTGGCTGCTCTATAGAATTTGGACCAGCAGAGTTTATTCCATTTCATCCACTAATAACATGCAGGTAAAATGATTTGAAAATGTTTATACATTTTTGTCATATGGTCACATCTTACTTTCTAACATCTTTTGCAGTTTTATGTAAACTTCATCTTTCAAATCCACTCTTTCGCTTTTCATCTGTCTTCTCAATATCTGTTTCTCTTTCATAGTTCTTTTCTATTTCTTGTAATGGGTTTGTCGTGATGAAAATTGGCATTGTGACAATGTAAGTATACATTAAGTGGTTTGGTTTTCTAAGTGTTTGAATTCAGTAGGGATTAAAAATAACATGTTTTTATGATGTAAGAAGAAATTAAACTTACAGAAGTACTAAAAGTGCAGATTTATTTTAATCCAGTGGTATATCTTTGCTTACTATTTAATTTTGCAAGTAGAGCTTAATATCATGTTTCCATTTAAGATCCTGTAAATAAAGTATTTGTATGAACAAACACTAGTTACCTTTTTATCTGGGGTTTTTTTTGGGTACTCTAGATCTATATGTTGAAATTTTGATGCTGGTTGCAAGGGGGAATAGAAGGATCTCTGGTAACACTTACTAGCATAAATTGAAAGTTCCAAAAAGTAATACAGTCAGAATAACTAGAGGAAACAAAAGGGAATCTAAACTTTTTTTAAAAAAAAAATCCTATTAATTCTGAGTGACTAAAGCTGGATAGTGTGTAAATGTAAAATCTCATTGAAACATTCAAACCATTGTAATACCTTCTTACAGTTTCTGGTTGAAAAAATGGGTACTAAAATATATTATGTAAAATACCTTTATTATCATTTATTGAATGTATGCAGCTACTTTGTTTGCAAATAATCTGCTAACTTTATGACTCTTAAGAAATTAAACCCATGAATTTTACACATTATTTCGAAGTATTATGGGGCTAATATTAGAGCACGTGCACAACACAGCTTTCTGGAACTCAGTCAGGAGTGATTTCTTTAGAAGAAAAGACTTTGTAAGACCTCCTTTGTGAGAGAAGTCTTGTCTGTTGATATAAAATATTTCTGTTGAATGTCTGAACTGATTCTGAAATACTAAGATTCAGACCTTGACAGGCTTTTTTGGGTTTCATACATGACTTTATTAGAAACTACTTAGAATTTGATGGTCAAGCACTTGTAATACATAGTAAGAGCTAGATAAGAAAGTGTAATATAGAAATCTAAAGTAAAACTGTGAAGAAATACATATAATACTTATTAATGAAATAATAAGAGAATATGAAAAGCAATTTTCCTTTTTCTTTAAACTAGAAAAGTGGTAAATGCAGCAAAAAAACTGGCATCTTGCAGGTATAAGTAGTGTTATCCAGAGTGCTCATCCTGCAAAAAATGTAGACACTTCCTTAGAATTCTGAATGGACCTATTGGGGCAGTAGGGCTATGGTATTAAATGTTCATAAGTTGGTTCTTTTCTATTCTGTTCATGATTATTACATGATAGTTGCTTCTCATTTTTGATATATTTTTAGACAGCAGCACTCTTTTTGTGAAGACTCTAGTCAGTCTCTTGGTTCTTCAGCTTCTGAAAGTGACCTTCTGAGACAGAGATTCTCTGTTGCCTCACATCCAAGGTTGCCCTACCTCATTGTCTCTGATGGATACATGATAACAGTGCTTAAATTTCCTAACAACCTTTCACCATCAGGATTTATAAGATGCCTTTTGTGTGATTCAGCCCAACAGCTTGAGAATATCCGTCAGAATTTGCTGAACTCCAAGGTAGGGTTATGAACTATTTTGCAGGCTCTAAGTAAAAGCTTCGGGTGCATAAAAATGTGTAATTTTTAAACTGAGTACCTCAGTTTAGTTTACTGTGGTATTTGTATAAATTATTTTGAATTATAAAGTTGTTTTGAGAACAGTGTTCATGTGGAAAACAATGAATGCACAGTTTTCTCTGAAATTTAATTCCGTTGATGTCTGGGTGACATTTCAGTAAAATGTCGTAAAGGGCACAGTCTTAACTGTCACTATATATTCTTCCTGGAACTGTAAAAAAACCTGGGATTTGGCAGTTGGTTCAGAGCATTAACAAGTGCTATGCCACTCTGACCAGCTCACCCTTTCAGAATGGTGCAGAAAGGATTCTGTAAAACCTCTCTATCTTAGGCTGCTGCTGTTTTTAGAGCAGTCAGCAACAGTTCCAGTGGTGCTGTGTGCACATATCCACAAGGTCCTCAACTGAGGTTATCAGTTAAAGCTGGCTTAAAACATTTTTCTTTATTTTCCTGTCACTTCTAAATTGAGCTAAGATAGGGAGAAGGTACACTTTCGAAGAAAGAGGTTCTGCAGCTGTTGCCGACCACATAAGATACAATAGATTTCAGAATTTTTGGGTTTGCTGATGGAATACAACTTTTCTTCCAATTCACTTTGTAGTTTTGATTTTTAGAGAAGTGAGTTATGATGGTATTCATAAGCTAGAAGAGTGGGCAACAATTTGAGGATTTAAAGAGGTATGTTACTAGGAAAAATGTAAGAAAACCCTACATACTGGCAAACTTGTTAGGATCATTTCAGGGATCAAGAAAGCAGATTTTTTCATCATAAAGCAAAACAAAGTGGTGCTGAGAAAATTCAGCATTCCTGAAGCATGGTCGAATGATAGTTTGTTTCTGTGCAACATGTCTGCTGGCCTGTTCTCCCTTCCTTTCTGTGACTTTGAAACTTCTCACAGAAGAGACTGATTTCCTTTGTTTAGGAAGTGTCTGGTTTCATCTTGCTATAGACAGTTAATATATTTTGCATTATTGTCATTTCTTTTAGTCTAAAGGGAGACCTCCGTGTTTACGATCACTGTTGTCTTTAAAAGCTAGTCTTTTAAAACATGCTCAAAACCAAAGTTCCATCTTTTCCGCCATTCCGAAATTCTTGGAAGAGGACACAGCAGAGATGAGTGAGCAAACCATGGATTTACTGGTACTTAATAGCATTTTTTTGCTTACATTTATGCAAATAATTTCATTTTAAGGTATTCTAAATGAAAATTTTTTTTTTCAAATAATATAGGTATATTTGCTCTTAATTGGTAAACTTAAAGTAATTAAAATTGTCTATATCCTCATTTTCTTTATAGATGCAAGAGATATGTTTTTTTCTCAAGTGATCCTTGATGATTATTTTCAGACATCTTCAGCAGTCCATTAACTTTTTGAAAAATATGTACTAATCTACATATACATTAGTTTATTATACACATGGTTCAGTAGGTAGCTTCATAATAAAATGTAACATTACACTACTACATATAGTGGGGCTGTAATGAATATTAGTAAGAATTACAATATTACTATCCTTAGTAAGATATTTATCCTCGGTTTTAGAGGATTCTTCCCCCAGTTCAAAATTTGTGCATGTCTTTTGGAAGAGTGGCTCTGTGATCAAAGTTACTGTGCAGCCTTTCCCAACTCCATTTCATGCTTTTGGATTTTGAGTTGTTTCGTGAATTTCTTGAACTTTTGTTGGAAAAAACTCTTCTTCATACTCTGAGCTTAATAAAGGACAGGTTCTCACTTTCTGGTATAAAAACTGCTGTGGTGTTTTACAGTGTAATTTTCTGTTGTTAGGTAATATAATTTCTGTCTGCACAAGTATTCCAAATAGCCCCCTTTAGTTTGATATCTAGATGAAACTACTGTGATTTAAACTTACGAGCAATTAAGCAAGTTAATGTAGCATAAAGATTTCATTTCTGAGACTGACTAAATCCTGATTCCTTGTAAGACTATGCTCTCTCTCAGCAGACTTGAATTTAACTGGTGATTTTTTTTTTTTTTTTTGGTCTGATCTAGGATTATGAAGAAGAATTAGATGACGAAAAGCAGTTTTGCAATAGCCCTTCCAGCTTCTATAGCCATTCATTTCTTGGTAAAGCTGATCAAGGCCACTTAGAATTTGCTTCAATGTTTGATACTATCCATGCAAAAGACAATACTGAAGAGAAGGACAAATTATCAGTAGAACTATATTCCATTCAGAAAAACCTCCTTGCTGCATGGCAGATAGCGATTTCAAAAAACATTGAGGAGAAAGATATATTGCTGAATTACACGGTGACCTGCATTATCCATTTTTTCAACATTCTTCAGTTTGTGAAATCTTCTTTGCTAAACCAGGATGCATCTTTAAACAAGTCTGTGAAGAACACTCACTGGATGCATTGTGTCCTGAAATATTTTCAGCAGTGTTTAACTGTCTTGTACTGGCATTCAAGAGCCAGTCTGACTGGGCACGTGTCAAAGCTGACATTACAAACTTTGAAACTGATGCTTTTACAACAAGAAGATCAGTTATTTTCAAAAAACCTTTTGGCGTGTTTCTGTCTTTTGAAAATGGTTTCTCACACTCTAAATAGTGTGTGCATACTACAGTATGAGAAATTTTTTGCATCTCCTCATGGTAATAGCCTCGTGGAACTTGACTCCCTTACTGTGCCTATTTTCCTAGTTCTTGGTGAAAGTGCTACTCAGCAGTTCAGCTCACTGAAATCTCTGCTTAGAGAGCCTCCTCGAGTGGTAAACCATGATGCAAAAACGGAAAAAAGGTACGAGTGATATTTGCGTGGGGAAGAAAAATGTACAGGACAACAAGGCAATTGGGCCCAGTCATCATGGATTTATGAAAGGCAGGTCCTGATCTCATTCTGTGACAGGGTAACCTGTTTAGTGGATGAGGGAAAGAAAGACTATGGATTTTGTCTACCTAGACTTTATTAAAGCCTTTGACACCATCTCCCACAGCATTCTCATGGCTTGGATGGGTGTACGCTTCACTGGATAAAAAACAGGCAGGATGGCCAGGTGCAAAGACTGGTGGTGAATGGAGTTCAATCCAGTTGGCAGCTGGTCACAAGTGGTGGTCAGTACTGGGGCCGGTTCTGTTCGATATCTTTAGCAGTGATCTGGATGAGGAGATTGAGTGCACCCTCAGTCAGTTTGCAGATGAGACCAAGCTGGGTGGATGTGTTGATCTGCTTGAAGGTCAGGAGGCTCTACAGAGGGATCTGGACAGGCTGGATCGATGGGCCAAGGCCAGTAGTATGAGGTTCCATAAGGCCAAGTGCCAGGTCCTGCACCTGGCTCACGACAACCCCCTGCAATGCGACAGGCTTGGGGAAGAGTAGCTGGAAACTGCCCAGCAAAAAAGGACCTGGGGGTGTTGGTTGAGAGCTGGCTGAATATGAGTCAGCAGTGTCCCCAGGTGGCCAAGCATCCTGGCTTGTATCAGCAGTAGTGTGGCCAGCAGGAGTAGGGAAGGGATTGTCCCCCTGTACTCATCAAGGGTGGTCAAGCACTGAAACAGGCTCTCCAGGGAGGTTGTTGAGATCCCCATCCCTGGAGACATTTAAAAGACATACAGATGTTGTGCTTCGAGACGTGGTGCTTTGAGTGGTGGTCTTGGCAGTGCTGGCTTAACAGTTGGACTCGATGATCTTAAAGGCCTTTTCCAACCTGAATGATTTTCTGATTCTGTATACTGGAACAACAATTATTTGTTTCAGTAATACAGTAATTACAATGTCCTTTTGTTTATTTTCTGTGTCATACTCTATCGAAAAGCATGATTATCTATTGAAGCATGCAGTTTAAGGCTCGGATCTTGAATATAGTTCAGGTACGGTGACTTAACTAATTATTGCCAATCAGTTCAGAGACAATAGATGGGTTAACAGCTTGCACCAGGTCTGGCAGTGCAGCATCAAGCCAGATATTTCATCTGAAGAAGCTTTTACTGCCTCTTGCCCATTCAACTTGTTCCCATGCAGAAGATCCAAGCTATGGAGCCACAAGACTGCTCATATGCAATATATCTGCATTGTCAGTTTAGTTAGCACAGTTTGCACTTGTTTATGGCTGTGGTGTCCTGGAGCAGTTAGAAAAACCCAACTGTGTGGAAATCTATTAAACTATCTTCTATTTCTTCTTTGAAGATAGAGACATAAACTTGAAAGAAGCTTAAGCTGAAGTGTGGAGTATTTCTCCATGGCAGGACCCGAAGGAATCCAAGTGTGTTAAACATCTGAGCAAGCTGTTAATTTCCAGAGATTTAGAACCTAAGAGGCACTATAAGTCACAAGTTTCATCTTACTACAGTAAAATGTAATTCTTCAGTAGCTTAAAATGTAATAATGTGTTCATTGCAAATTTTATAGGCATATTTCAATTGCCTCTGAGAAGGTAATCCACATTTCTGGTTAATTGTGCTCTGTGTACTGAACACTGTGCGTATGACTGATGCTGTATGTATTAATAATGGAAGCAGTAGTGTGAGAAGAGAAGGTGGTGCAGATGTATTGCAGTCCTGTGCAAGCTTTTTCAAGTCCCTGGCAATGTATATTTGCTTGTGTGGGCAAGCTTATTACATATCTGGCTGGTATATCTAATAGTTCTGCGCTGGGCAGCAGGGACTTACCAGCCCTAAAAGCATACTCTGCAGACTTAGTTTCCTTGTCTTTGCTTTTCTGTGTTAAGGCTTTCATTATCTTTTTAATTAGTCTTGTTTTTACAGACCCTGCTACCTGTTTTGAGGTTTATTTAGGTTATTTCATTTCCCCATTGTTTAGATAGCAAGGGATTCCTTTTGGATGTGTTTGCATGATTGAAATAGATTGCTGCTTTTACCCAAATTTGGAAGAATCAATGTTTGTTGGTCAACAAACAAAAAAGGCAAAAAGTGTTTAATTTTTTTCCCCTGATTGAGGTCAAGAAAGCAGTTAACTTAAAATATAATCTAGTGTTCAGATGCATAATGCAAAACATATGGAAATATGATATCTATGTAAGTAACTTTGGTTTTTGATTTTTTTGTAATATTGTACTTCTTGGACTACAGGTTGATTGTACTATGGCAATTATTGTATAAGAAAGTGGTTTGGTATCAGATGCAGCTGAACAAAAAAGTGAACAAGAATGCAGAAGAAGAGTCTGTTGTCTCATTGCTCTTAAGTCATATACAAGCGACCATCCAGTCTTCAGGAGTGACCTTAGAACAACATTTGAAGATTAATTCTGTATCTGGTTAGTACTTTGGAAAGAGCTGCAAGTGTTACATAGTTGCATGGTAAACTGAGTCCTAGGAAAATTAGGTCCAATTTACTGCCAATCAATAGCTGACCACCAGATTTTTCTGAATAGACTTTTCTTAAAACTCTGATCAGAACTCTCGCTTAAATGCTTCGTGTCCCAGCAGATTGTATTCGGTGTGTCCGAACGTGAATTCAGATCTCATTTGTACTGTGTTATTTCTCCTGAAGTAGATGGTCATCACAAAAGACTATCGCAGATGGTCTTTTACTGGATTTCTGTGCAGAAATCCTGTTCAGTCTATGTGATCACTGTGGGGACGAGCGTGTCGTATGTACTTGTATGTAGACAGCCTGTACTAAGCATCTAATTTTGTGTAACCTAACATGATAGACTTAATATAGCGTTATAGCAAAGAGTATAAGGTTGTAGCCTAATTTCCTACACATTACTGCCCTCTGCCCAACCTCCTTTCTCCTTCCACTCTTAATAAGCTCAGCTTCCCATTTATGTCTCCCACCATATTCTTGATCTCTGTCCTTTAAATAAAACTCTGCCTTCTCTTCCTACATCACTCCGTACAATACATTGGCTCCTTCATGTATCTTTCACTCATTCTAACAATACACTCAACTTCCCACCAGTCCTTCCCACCCATTCCTTGTGTTCTTTATTTACGTTCAGTTTTCCAAATAGATTTGGCATGGTTTACGGATGAGCTGGAGTAACATCTATGCTGATGGGCCAGCCAGTACCTGAGCTGGCTGCTGCTGTTTAGCACAGTGGCAAATTTATTCTTGTCTTTTCTTCTATGGTAATGCTGGTTTGTTTTTTTTTTTTTCCTCCTCCTCCTTTGTCAAGGAACTGTGCTCTTTTTTACAGTCACCTTTCTGTCAAAGTATTTAGGAATTGACCAATGGATTAAAATTGGAATGAGAATAAAAGTGGAGAGGTGCTATTTAGAGAGAATAAACATGTAACAGTCTGTAGACCTGTTGTCTGGAAGAGCTTTTACACTGAGAAAGTATATATATGTTCAACTTGCTAAATAATTTTTAGCATTTACCTTTTTACTTTTTACAATGAGAAAGCATCTCCAACATCATAGCAAATATAAAAACAGACAAGGGAAAGTGCTTTTCCCCATTAATAAACTATCGTGGGTTTTGAATACAGGAGTTTCAAACTATAGTTAACATTGATAACCTTGTGTAATCTAAAAAAATAACCTAATTACTGAAAAACCTGTGGGAGTAATTAGAAACTGAATTGATTTTTTCATTTAGTAGTGATTAAGCAATTTAAAAAAAAAAAGGCAAGGAGGGATACCCAAAGTCATCTTCTCTCAGGTGGTCCAAACTTAGAATTAGGTCTGAGAATAGAAATTTGCTGGAAACTCACATATTTTACCTTGCTTTTCATAAATCTGTAATACTTAAGTGAATGTGTGTTTGCACGTGTAGAACTATGTAGAGCTTTTAATTTGTTATATATGTGACTTTTATAGGTGAGGAGAAATTTCTTTTAGGCTCATACAGGGAATCTGTGGACATTTGGAAAAGATCTCTTTCTGAAATCAAGGCAGAAGGTAAGGGATAAAGTGGTTTTTTTGGGTGGAGGGCATATGTAGTTACTTATGACTTTGTTTGCTGTTCAAAAAAAGGGGACAAGACACTTTAAGAATGCATATTTAAAATTAAGCTGGAATTTGAGTAGAGACCAGTCAAAACTTAAGCGTGGTTATTCCCTGAGAAAATTCCATGGATTTCTATTTTAACATCAGTTTTCCTGTGATTATGAAGTACTTTGTACAAAAAAGCTCAATAATATATTTCTGAGCAAGAAAGAGACAATCAAAACCAGACAAACAAAAATCAATTCCCTCAACAGCTGTAAAATCAAGAGACAGTGTTCAGGGAGTAACAAAGCAGAGTAATTTCTGTCAGGAGTTTATTTAGGAGTTGATTTGAAACAGATATTCCAGAGTTTCTTTCCAGGCATAATGAGAAAAAAAATGTGCTGGTTATTATGATGAGAAATACCTCATGCAGAAAGAACTCAGCACACTGGAAGTTTGGAGGATGTCTAAGCAATTTCATTGTGGTTTAGGCTTCCCTCCTTTGAACAATCTCTCTTTGTGCCTTAACAATTATATCTGTTTTATTTTTAAAACTGCCAGATCTCTAGAATTAAAACTGTTTTGGATAAGCATGTAGGAGGATCATATCTCATAAAATAGCTGCTCCTGATTTCTACTCTGTAGCAGATTATATGGTTACGTAGGTACCTTCTGGAGGGGGAGAAACTAGTACTTTCAAACTGTTATGTCTGGTGTAGTGTTTATTGTTGCTTTTCCAACTGGACTTCTACTCTTTTTTATCTTTTAATGCAGGAGGAAAGAGAACATGTTTTCTCCAGACTAGATATTATCTTGCGATATTATTTTGCCACCTATATCAATATAACTTGTGTGAGGCTCAGGGACTCTGCGATCATCTGGTAGGAGAGATTCTAAGGCGATCACAGCTCTCCGTGAGTCAGATGGAAAAATTTTCTGGTATGTTTGTATTGTATAAAGGGGTGATATGTTGACAGGTTGAATAACCTAGCATCTAATTCCTGTGCCCCATCACATGCACACTTGACAGCACGCTTCTTTACACTAGACTGAAATCTGTTTTCAGTGACTTTAAAGATCTTTTTCTGATCCTCAGATGTTCTTTCAGCTGCGCCTGTAGGTGCAAGTGTTTAGACAACTTTCACTGTATCATTAACAGCAAAAGCATGGGCTGTTATATGTTCTTAAATTCAAATCTGTTCAAGGAAAGACTTTGGATAAGAAAAATAAGGGGAAAATGATGTGATTTTATTTTATATGTATTTAATTTTTTTTTATGAGACAATGTGATAGAATAGTGTGTTTTAGATTGTCCCAAATTGACAGGGAGGTTTTTTGCAGATGCTTGTAACTTTTTTTCTGTGCAGAGTATGAAATCTTAATTTCCAAATTTAAACAGTTTTTTTTGACTCAGAGCTGATCTAAATTTAGATACTAGAGGTCTCTCTCTAGTAATTAAAAACATAGTATAAAAGTATTTTAATATTCATATAATGTGTAATTAGCGTAAAAGATTAAGCTCTGTAAGTCCTGAAAGCTTGTCAATAAGTTAGGTAGTACCACAGTTCGCTTATTTTAAAAAAATATCTTGTAAGCTGTGATTGTGCAATTTTAGCATTTAAATTTTAAATAATTTTCCTCATAATGTTTTAATTTGATATCTTGTTTTGTTAGATACCAAGTATTTTCAGCATGAGCTATGGATGGTGACAGAGATTGATACTGAAACTGCTATGGCTGTGATACGATCCATGGCACGATTCATGGCTGCTTATTTCACAAATCAGCTGCTCTATATTTTTCCCCCGCACAATGTGGACATCCTGCATCCACTTCATATCAAACAAGGTATTTTTTCTAAAAGCAGTTTAATTTGCTGTGCTTAACTCTTTTTTGCATGTATATCAATGCTGTCCGTTATGCTTTAACTTGGTGATTTATATTTTCAGCACCATTAGCTGTAAAGATAAAATAACAGTTCTTCTGGATATTTTTGTTGTGGGGGGTGTGTGTGTGTCTGTGTGTGTGATTAATGTTTCGCATCTCTTGATTATTGAAAATGTTTTTGATGTTCAAAGTTAATAGTTTGTATGTGTGTAATTATGCCATCCATAGAATAGTGCCATAGAATCATTTAGGTTGGAAAAGACCTTTAAGATCATTGAATCCCAGCCAGTGCTCTCTGTTCTTCTGGGCCTTTAAGAGTTCCTTTTTGAAGAATGTCTTCCTGGACTCCTTTGCCCTTCAGGACTGTCCCAATATATTGATTTTATTTTTTTCCCAAGGGTTTTTTTTTTTTTTTCCTTTATTTTTTTCATGGTTTGAGGTTAGTGACCTAAATCGGATCTCAGGTAAAAGGATGCTGTCATTTTTTTTCTCCTAAATTAAGCAACATTAGAATTTCATGGCTCTTGCACAACTTTTCCCTGAAGATGTGGCTCTGACTGACTTTGATCCTCTCAAAAGTGAGAGAAAAGCAGTGCTTAACAAAACGTTGGATTGGATCTGAGGTACAGTGTGAACCAGATTGAAATCCAGAGGAAAGCATTTTTTGCATATTTGGCAGTTAAGCTCTTGGAAGCTGAAATGCTTCAGACAACATATCATCTGAACAAGTGGGAATGTCAAGTTGGTTTGTTGTTGAACCCATGTAGTACTTATTAGTTTAATTCCTACTTTTCAGAATTTTTCTGAGAATTACTATTTACCACAGTGGGTGATTTATCTATTTTCTGCAAGAGATTCTTTCAAAAGATTTCCCTTGTTAGGAAATTTTTGGTCTCAGGGTTAACTTTTCAAAGTGATTCACTGTCCACAGCAATGAAGAGTTACTTGTGAGTATAGTAAGTACTGTAATCGTAAGTTGATATTATAATGCCAGATAGTTGTCTGCAATAGTAACTTATTTTGATTGATTAAGTTTACTGCAGTGTATTTGAATACCTTGACTATTTTTAATGTTTCTGTACTACAACATGCACTGGTATATATTTTGTCGTGGTCTTTTGGATGTTTTAATTGGACAACTTTCCAGATAAAACCTACAAAATAAGACCTTAATCTGAATACTTGAATTAGTCAAAGATCCATGTACATGGTGAGATAATCTTGGAAAAATTGCATTGCACAAGCTGGATTAGTGTGAATATTTCCCTAAATAATGTCATTGCTTCAACATTTAACAGAAACTGTAAAAGAAGAAAATTACTCGTTAGGGTTAGTGTTGATTGGCATCTCGCCAGGAAAACCAGGAAGTAAAACCTTGGAAAACAAATCTAAACTATAAGAAACAAGGAGATACTGAATTTGTCTTCAGTTTGTCTTGATACATTCTCTTAAAATAATACACTATTCTTTCTCAAAAACACATTGTAGCTTTCTGTCTTCTGCAGTAGGCAGCACAGTGAGTGCTGTGGGTACACTAGGAAAACTCTCAGAATTTCCATTTAACTCAGGTGTACTCTCTGCAATATCCTAAGCATTCGTAGCATACTTCTAAATGTTCCACCAGTGTGATTAAATCTTCAAAGTAAGAATAACCCACAAGTCTGGCACATGCTCGCGTATCCCATATTTTTAAGCTCAAAAATAGTCTACTCTGACCTGACTGTGATATCACCGAATAAGCTGTGTCTGCCTGCTACAGATAAACCCTTAGTGTGCCTTTAATAAAGAGCAATTGTACACTGAAACAAATCCAAAAGCAATGTGAACAAATGAATTCTAGATTATTTATCTGATAGTTTGCAGATTTCTTTAAAGTCTGTTTTATGTGTTACAGACTTATCTCCCCGTATTATTCCACTGCAACACTGTTTGGTTACCAGAGCTGTACGGGATCAAAACCTTTCGTCTGTGTGGACAGCAGAATATGCTCTTGATTTGTTTTTTATTGGTGGACTCATTCCAGAGGCTGTGTGGTTAACACACAGACTTGGGAACTGGAAACTCTCTGTTTCAATTGGTGTAGCCTACCAGCTGTATTTTCAGAACTCTGAAGAATTCTCAAGGTAAATTTGAGCTTGGAGTTAGTATACTATATTTGTTATTAATGTCACCTGCATGAAGTTTTTTGTGTATTGTCTCAAAAATTCAGATTCTTAGACTCCTGTGTAGGACCTAACATGTTACGATTATTTATTTTGTCTATGTTTTTAGCGGAGCTTCATTAGATTGTTTATGGGTTTTACTTTGTTATTAATGGACAGTTTCTTCTTGTACTTTCAGACTGAAGAACACAGAGCATCACCTGCCATTAAGCTTATCACCACTGCAGACTTTTCAGGAAAAGTTACAATCTTTTTTAGGACAGCCAGTTACTTCTGGAACGTCAGGATGTGTTAAATACAAGCAGTTTACAGGTACCTGCAATTATAAATGTGTTTCTTTTTTGTGTTATTTCACTGCATATTCTGTGTTATACGCTGTCTTAAAAAGAAACAAGTACCTAGTCTTCTCCAGTGTGTGCTTTACTGTCATAATGTATTCAAATACTTAATTTTATAGGGGTTTGGGGTTTGGCATTGATCATTCTAAAAATGAACTGTAATATCAATCTTGTTGCATTTGTGTGTGTCAGTCAAATGATACTGAGTTTGAAAAAACCTGAAGCTTCATTAAAACAAAACAAATGCCGTGAAGCAAATGTGAATGTATTAACAGTACAGAAAGTATCATCAGACTTAAAATTAGTTACATGACGGTGTTTAATTTTTGCTTTTCCTTTCTGTTAAAGGGTGGGGAGGTGGTATCTCAGCCTGACAGCTCCGTGTTCCCAGCACCAATAGACAGCAAGGCTGAGAACGTATTCCCAGTAGACACATACACAAACACACATACACAACACCTGGAAACAGCTGGCCATGCAGATCAACACCTACAGACATGCTCAGCACTCACACAAATGGCACCAACAATCCCATTCTGTTTCCCTCTCTTGCTGGTCAGGATGAAAGTCTGCATATACATACCTATATCTACAGTGTGGATTCCTCCCATAGCTGGACTTAGATGCAGTAGCTGAGTCTCCTAAGTTGCTGGTGTCTGCATACATGAGGCCCCAAAGCCCCAGCCCCACTCCAGTTTCTGGGGCAAACCCACCTACAGACATCCTCTTGCCCTGTGCACGCACTGTCTATACACCTCCACAGTAGCTGGCGTTGAATGTACAGTCCATCCAGTAGCTAGCTGGTCTGACATCCTCAACCTTTCCAGGTGCCCCACCCTTAGAGACACACACGCTTGTGTGCACACTGCCTTTCTGGCAAGGTGTCACAACTCCCTTGGTCCCTCCAGTATCCAGATCCCCTTTTCCTGCCTTTAGAGACATGCAGACACACAAGCAGGTCTCCCAGTTGTCTCTCTGGTGGTTGGCCAAGTTTTCACCAGTCCCTCCAGTCACTGCCAGCTTTTGTGGTCTCACTTTTGCAAGAGGAGATGCACACACCCCTAGTTCCCCGGATGCTTCACTTATTCATCAGTTAGTCTGACTTGATACTTGCTGTCATTCACATTCATTTAAACAGCCTCGTTTGCTCCAGTTGCTGGCACTATGGATACAGGGGCCCACATGTGGTCCCACTCCAGCTGCTGACCCTTGACTTATCTCCAGTCTCTGTGGCTACTGGCATCCCAAGACACACAGGCTTTCTGACCTGTGGTCCTGCTCCAGCTGCAGGCATTTAAATTGCTATACACAGGCACACAGAATAGAGTCCATCAACCAGGAAAATAGGCATGTACTGACAGGGCCCATCAGAGGTGAGGCTGCCACAGCTCCATGCCATGCCTTGGGTTTCTTTCCTATAGATCCCATAATGAGCCTTGTGCAATCCGTGCTCATCCCCTTCATCCTATAGTATGTCTTATCCTTCTTGACAGTAACCCCTCTCAAGCCAAAACATACTGAAGAGAGCCACTCCCATTGGCTCATCTTGCTGGGTTTCATACCTGGACATTGGGGCTGATGGCCCTTGTGGGAAGCGCCTGGACAGGATGTCTGAGTGTAATTTGCTGTTGTGCATCTCTGGGCTTGAGGAGGTGGGCCTTTCATGGGTTGATTTTTCTGCTGTGAGTAGATGGGTCTAGGTATTATTCAGGTACCCCCACCTGCTCTTGTGTCTGTGCTCCTTTGTATGTGTGTGTGTGTGTGTGTGTATAAGCTTTTTATCACAAAACATAACTTAATACTTCACTGCTGAAATTCCTCCAGTTAGCTGCGTCAATCTGTCATTGTTTACATTTTACAGAAAGTTTACTGGCATAATCTCTGTTCCTTACTTTCTTCTCATGTGTTTGGAAACCATGTTTCAAGCTCCTGTCAGCAGGCGGATTTTAATTAATCTTTACATAAGCCGTGTGCCAAACATATCCTGTGTAGATTCTTCTTTTGTACTCATTTCCAAGGATTTTATTTCAAACAAATGCACTCACATATACATGCTGTATATAACAATCTGGAAGTATGGTAGGTATTGGAAAGATTTGGCAGCACATGTTTCAAGACAAGCAGGAGGAGTGGAAGTGGAAGTAGAACAGTATAGTGTGTGAATTTCAGGAACCAGTTAATGATGTGCATTAAAGATCCTGCTACTTCTAGCAGATGAGGAAAACATGCAATAATATGTAAAAGAGCTCAAACAAATACGTTTCCCTTTTCTTGATGATGGTGCTCACTGATAGAGTTGTTATAGCCATTATCAATAGTGTACATAGCTTAACCCCACTTGGTGAGAATGATTTGCCAGAATTTTATGTCAAACAAATCCATCGCCAAAAAGTTCAGTTCCCTATCTAGAAAGACAGTAAATTCCTCCTTAATGTGGCAAAACCTAAAATTAATAATTGGCTACTGTTTTCCAATGTGAGAGAACTTACCTTAAGCAAAATAGATGCGATGTGTATGTTGTAATAGATGAATGCAAATTCTGAGAACGTAGCCTCATAATTTCAGAATGAAGACCATGTATGAATTGAGGCAATTCATTTGTCAGTTTCTGTGCTTAATATTTTATAGATCCCATTGAAGAGGAAGATGCAGATGTTCTTTATAGTTCAATACAGGAACTACTGAAGGCAGCTGTTATGGCAGATGCTGATATTCTCTCCGAGACATTTCAGCTTTTGATGGATTCTGCCAAGGATCTTAGCAGAAAATTGTATGGTTTAGTTCCAGATGGGCTTTATCTTCCAGCACCACCATTATACTGCCCTCAGCCAGCTTCTCTCAGTGAAGTAAGTGTGCATGATAGAAGTTTCTTGGGTCTTTCTTTGAATGTATTTATGAAATAATCATGATCTTTATTCTGGTTGTTTTCAGCTCATTTTTCTGTCTATCATGTCCATTCATTTACTTAAGTAACACCATAATGATAAGA
Source organism: Bucorvus abyssinicus (assembly GCA_009769605.1). Classification (NCBI taxonomy): domain Eukaryota; kingdom Metazoa; phylum Chordata; class Aves; order Bucerotiformes; family Bucorvidae; genus Bucorvus; species Bucorvus abyssinicus. The sequence goes on from CM020063.1 coordinate 14,885,345, forward strand.
AAGCATGTGTTCCTCTGTGTTTTTTCCATAAATGATCTACGCTCTTAAAAAGAAAGGAAATACTCTTAGGAGCAGAAACAACATTTAGGTCAGATTCCTTGTTGTATATGTCCTTTCTAATTTTGGGACATGTTTTTGTCTTGGAATTTGCATTTTTCAGGAAGACTGCAATGACATTCTTTTAAAAATTGAGAGAGAAGGTCGTCAGAAAGTGTCAGGAGTTCTTCAGCGAATCGTCTTGCTCTTCCGGGCTGCTTGTTGTTCCTGCCCTGCAGCACAGTGGTATATTGCACAGCTGAAGTGGGCAAGAAAAGTTATGCAAAAAGTAAGTCTTTATCTTGTTTTTTTTAAACTTGATTATCAGTCGTAAATATTACTGACAAGCTTGGAGTTGCATTGCAGAAACATTCAGTCTCATCTGGATATTGATGTCATTTTTTACAGGTTGTTTTCTAGTTTCATGTTCAGTTCTTTTAGGAAAGCAGAACTTAAAGATATAGGGTATCTACTTCATAAAATATCTCCTTCTGTACCCACTTGGTAACATGTGAAATCATTTCTTTCTCCATTTGAAAGAAACAAGCTGACTTTAATTGGGAGTTGCAGCTGTAAACTGGAAGTGTGTTCCAGATCACTTAGGGTTGAATATGTAACAGAGAATGTGATGCTCACTTCAGATAAAGTGGTCATCTTAGTGCACAGAGCACAGGACTTAGAGGATCTCATTCTACTCGTGTGCATTTTGTTTGCACAGAACCAAGCTTGGAACATGTTGATTAAAGAATTCTGTGTAAACTCAGGCTTTTCTAGGTCATTGTTATGCAGCCACTTAAGAAGGTTGACTTGCTACAGAAAGGGGGGTGTGTGTGTTTGTGTGAATCTCTGCTTTCCCTCCCCTCCCCTCCCCAGGATTCGTGCAGTGATCCAGATCAGGAACTGGTATGACTGACAAATATTTCATTCTGTTTGGTCATTAAATGGTCACATGCTTAATGCTGGCACAGGGAGGTGATCAGAGTTAGCAACTGAAACAGGAGAGAAAAACTAGGCAGCCTTGGCTGACAGCAGCCTGGACTGTGTTGGACTAAACTGGTTTCTTAATTGTATTCTTAGTTGTTACACTTTGTTGCTCTGGTATTTCATGGTAATCGTGACTGTCATGAGTACCATGCAAACAAAAGCATTTTTTGTACCATGACTCATACTAAACTTATTCCTGTAAATGAATTTCCAGAATACTGATTTGGAGAAAATGGAAGGCCAGCTTAACGAAATTTTACTAATCTTGGCAGTGTTCTGCTAATAACTGAGAGGCTGTACATTTAGTAGTGACACATACAAAATTTTAACTGATTTTTATTTGCATTTTAATTATTTGTTTAATTATGCTACCTATAGATTCGAAGGAAAGGATCTCTTCCTTCGCTGAGTCCATTCCCAGAGACTTTGCTTCGTTACTCCAGTTTCCGCACTGTTTTCTGTAGATCTACATCTTCTCAAGATCATCAGTTTGATGATACTACCTGCAAAATTTTAGGTCTGTATGCAATAAAATAGAAAAAAGAACACAAGTGAGAACCTGTGGGTGCAAAGAAAGTCTTACTAGCTTCAAATAAGTATAATGCAATTGAGTGCAGGAATGTACTCCCTTTCCAGCTTTTATGTTAGTTATCAAAACTCTTACCCTGAAAGTTGCCTGTTCCAAGTTGTTGAGTGTGTTGTAGATCTGTCAGATGTGAAAGAGCATGAATACTAAGCAGGACTAAAGCGCTCTAGGTGCACAGCATTACTGACATCTCAAGAATAAGCACCATTTTTTCCTTAACTACTGTTAACATAATGTTAATTCCTTTCATCTAGCTGAAAATTCTCAAGATGTTTTATTTCATTTATTTAAATAGCATCTCACCATGTTGCATGTTGGTGTTGTAGGTTGGTTCAGAGAGCTCTGTGCATTGTGTTGGATGTTTCATGTTCGTGAAAGATTATCTGACAACTGTAGGAGGTACCTAACTGCAAGGGAAAGTGTTAACAGTCATAAGGTAATTATATTACCAATATAATAAAGATACATTTTAATTTTATAAAGCTATACGAAGAGTTTTAAAGGTCTGCTATATACTTCTGTGACAACTTGTATTTGTTTAGTAGGACAAAACTAGCACCGTGCTGTAACGTGCAGTAAGTATTTGGTGCTACAAAATAGCGCTGTCCATGTGAACTACATCTTTCTAACAGTATTTCTGATGGCCTTTTTGGTGGTGTTTAACTCAGACAGTTGAAGAGACACTGCCAGAAGAGCAGTAGATTCTACATTTGTTGTCTACCTAAGTATTTACTTTTTTTTTCATTAGATGAAAATATTTGGATGTTGCCTGACCAATGTATATTTAACACACAAAATTTTTATGGTGAATTAATTATTCATGGTTTTCAAAAAGAATAATGAACAATACTAAAATCTAGTATTTTTACTTATACCCTCATCAACCGATGTCATATGTCAAGGAAGAAAAAGACACTACTAGCATGGTATTTGTCATATTCTGTAACAGTACAGATGTGATTTTTGTCCTATTAGCCTAGCAACTCAGCTGCCATTAGCAAATGCTTCCTTTTTAAAACAAGTCCAAGATTTTTCTTCACCAGAAAAATCAAGCTTCAAACAAATGGGATGGCTCTGTTTCAACTAGTAGATTATTCTGATTTTTCTGTGTTTACTGCAACACTGACAAATGAGATAGAAAAAAAAAAACTGTTTCAAAATAAACTGCCCATCTTAAAAGCCTCTTGGGTGACTTAATTACCTTGCTCCCACGAAAGAATTTATGATCACCTTAAGTCACAGTAAAATTACTTCACCTGGTAATTCAGTAATTTAACGAGTTATGGCTAGTTTAGTAAAATCCTCAAGCTTTACTCTAAATGACTGCAATGTTCATATTAAGTAATGTTTCTATAGGATCCAAAGAAGAACGAATATGATGCCTCCACAGTTGAGCATTGTCTGAATGCAGTGGAGTGGGCTTGTCGAATGCTTCCTTTCTGCAGGTTCATGAATGTTGAAGAATTAGTTCAAGATGTAATTCTGAGTCTGCTTGGAGAATTGCCACCAGTGAAAAAGGTAAAAGACTTTAAAGCTAGAACAAAACCAATAGAGATTATCACAAATGTTTCTTCTCCTTGTAAAAGCTACTGGTTAGACTTCCTTGTGCAGTAAGTTCTGTTGGAACATACCTTGCTGGTATGTTAGCTGCTTGAAAAGATACTTATTTTTTGTGCAGGTGGCAGAGATTTTTGTAAAAGCATTTCCTAATGCTGAAGATATAAGAGTTCCACTAAGAGATAAGTATCATGGACTTCAGCAGCGATTCAGACACAGTAGTGTTAAAGGTAATGTGCATCCTTCTTCAGGAAATACTAAAATTTTCTTTTTTACCCTGCTTATTAACTGTGACAACACCTTTTTCCATACCCTATGTGAAACAATCATTATAGCTTTCAGTTATACAGCTTTGAAATGGTTTTGTGGCAAATTCTGTATTTTCTTTTTAATACGTTTATACCAAAACCAGAATATCATGACTTGCAAGTTGCTGGTGTTTCTTCACTTTATGACACTTTCTGTCTGTATTTCTAAATGGCTGTAATTTATGATGACTCAAAGTTCATTCATGTCTCAATTTGAGAGATTAACTGAAAGCGGAGGTTTGCATTTAAAATCTCCTTTCTTTCAGTAGGTCCTGAAAGTGAAGAAATGATGTCTATTGTTATACAGACTGCTGAAGAAGTGAGAATAAAGGCCCTGAGACGTGTAGTAAGGAACATAGGCCCCATAGAAATTAATATTTGGGAGCCGGCAGAAGAGGGCGCAGCAGATGATGAGGAACACTGTTATGACAGGTTCTCATTAGGCACTAGTCTGAGCAGAAGCACGCTTACTGATCTTGGGAATCCTCAGGTATATAGTGATGCTGACACAGCAGATTCACTTTCTGATGCTTTGTTTACTGAAGAAGCAAGAGCTCAAACACCCTCCCTCCAAAGGTATGAAAAAAATTGCGGCAGAAAGCTTTCTATTTAAAAAAAAAAAAACCCCAAAAAAAATTGTCTTGCTGTCCGAGTAATCATTTCAACAAACAGGATAATCATTGCTCTGGGTAATTTATCAAATGAAGAATTACAGATTTCCCAAATCTTAGAATGCTAATGTTATATCAATTACTCTGTGACTAATATGTTATTAAAGTGTAAATTATTATCAGCCAAAACCATGTTCATATATGGTACTGCTCAACTGCTGACTATAAAAACTATGGATTTTGCATTTGAATAATTTGACAGCTTAACATTGTATTAATGCAAATTTAGGGTTGTTAGTTTGCCATTTTTAACAAGAGAGGAAGAAAAGGGACTAATGTTGCATTTTATTTTTTCATGTAATTTCTTAGAATGGATTTTAGTGTTAACAGTGCTTATGTTTGTCTTACAGGGTCAGTGAACATCAGAGACAAGGAGAAATAGGTAGCAAAAGTACCACAGGCAAGATAAAAACTCTTAATAGGAAAACAAAACATAAAGACGAATTGTATGGAAAAGACATGCACAATCAATGTAATTTACCTATAGTTGGTGCATGGGAATTTGAACGTGATGATGATGAATATGTTATTTTTTTAGAACTCTTTTTGAGTTATGTCCTTGAGAGAGACCTAATAAAGTATGGTGACCTTGGAATTCCATTTCTTACTAGCTTTTCTGGACTTCTTCGAGAGCATGAACTAAACTCTCTCTTTTTTGATGTTCATACCACACTAAAACGTCGACAAAGCAAAACGAGAAGCCGAAGTGTGTTTAGAGCAGGGTCTTGCTATACTGTCAACCTGGCATCTTGTGATTCTGAAACAGTGTCTGTCTATAATGAAAACCAAAATATTTTTGAAAATCCAAAAATTGTGCAGTCCTTTATACAGACAACAGAACCTTCTGTGAGTAACCTAATGAAACAACGCAATGAAGGATTATTTGGTTTAAAACAGAAGCCAATTTACAGAGCTCAGAGTGACAATCAAGGAGTCACTGTTGCACGAGCAAGCCAGAACTTTCCTAACCATACTTTCTCTAGCCTGCAAACTCAGGCAACTTCTCAATATATTTACAAAACTGTTGATGTAGTTGATATTGTACCAGAAGAAGAACTAGCTGTAGATTTGATGGGTAAGTTGAGCAATATTGCAAAATTGCTTGAGTGGATGATTAGATGGTCCGATAAAAGACTGCTTTGTGGTTCCAATAAACAAGACTCCTTAGAAGAGAATCTCCCAGTGATACATGTGAAAACATCAGCAGCTGCTGTCCTTACTTCGTTGTGGCTTTTAGAAGAGTTAAACAGAGATGGATCTCAAGCAAAGAGCATAAAGTTTAAGGTAAGAAAGAGGATGGGGTAATTGTCAATGTGTGAGTTAGGCCAGTAAAGAAAATCACACACGTCTTTCACCTCATAATTTGGTTCTCAGTAAAACCTGGAATATTGATTAATAGCCTTTCCATTAAAGGTTGCTAGGAAAAGAGAAACATTCCAGGAATACTGGAATTCTATCTCTAGGAAGACTTTTGTTGGAAATTGAAATTCTCTTTGGAAGGCTAACTCATTTATTTAGATACCACATTGCTTGGGCAAATTGCTACAAGTTCAGCCATTCTGTCTAGTCTTAGACATCGTCTTTGAAGAAACCTAGCTTTGGAGAGAAGAGTACGGAAAAATGAGACAAAGAATAAAGAAATAGTTTCTCTGGGCACTCTTGAATTTAGATTCATTTGTCTTTGAGGACAGCAGAGATACAGTGAGTATTTAAACTAGTTAAAGATTGGTGAAAAGTGAATTTTTTATTTTAATCTAGCACTGAATGACAGAATTGGAGATTGTGTATGAAAGAAGAGATTTGCCAGAAGAACCTGATGAGTATTGCTTTATTGTATATCTAGAGGCAACTGGATCACTTATCCTCTTTAGTTAAGTCTACATGAAAGGCTTTGAGGGGAGAGTATTGTGAGGTATTTTTCAGAAGGCTTTTTTCCCAGATCAAAAGAGGTTTTGTCTTGGGTTTGGTTTGTATTTTCTGTTTTCTGACAAGTGTCACCAGTATTTTTCTAACAACTTACTGCCAAAATCTTGTGTGTGCATCAAACTGCATGATTGTGTATGGCTTTTTACCTTTCATACTGTCTTCAGTGATACTTCTAGAGGTTTGTGTTACGTATGAGGAAGGCCAAACCTTATGGTGTATCTTTGTATAGAGTCTATTTAATTGTCACATAGCGTCAATTGACAGTTGACATTCAATTGATGCTGACAAATCTCTCCTATGTTTCCTTTGGATAATTCAGAAGACCGTTGCTTCACTTAAGGCAAAATTGGGGCAAAACTCAGGTTCCACAGGCAACTCTCAAGTCCAGAATTTCTCAGTTTTATAATAGAGAAAAGGATATGAAGTTAAGCATAAACATTATATCATTGTGGGGTTTTTTAAGTATCAGTTATCTTCTTTTTTTAACTATTGAATTGTCATTTTCACTGTTATCATTATTAATAGACTCCAGATAATCAATGTCTGAAAGAATTTCCATCTCTACCAGAAGCACAGTCTAGGACAGAGAAAAAAAGTAGTTCTTCCATACTGGCCAGTCCTCCTCTTGATATGCAAAGTATACAAGCCTATGATGATCTTTGTGAAACTGGTTTTAGGTAATTAATTTTTTTTTTTTTTTTTAACCTAAGATCTCTAGTTGTTGTAATTCCTCAGCTAAGCAGTGTATCTGTATGAAGAGGTCTACTGTTATTATGTGTTACATCTGTGTTTAGTTTTATGTGCAAAGTTGAACTCATGCATATTGTTTACAGCTGCATGAAGCAGATGAAATATTCTCCATCAGCAGATCTGCCTCTAGGTAGAAACTAGTCTACCTGTTGCCCATGAAGTGAATTGTAGATGGTTGTTTATAAACTTAGTGATATGGAAATATGATCTAGATTTCTGATATAATTGATACCATGGTTTCCTCAAAGAATTCAGATAACTTCTACTCTCTTTAGTGTAATTTTCTTTGTGTTGAGATGAGAGCTCATAATGTTAGTTTATTTTTCATTGGATCTGTAATCTAGCTATGTTTGTATGTGTGCATATCAAAAAAAGTAAATAGAAAAGGCAGTAAATATTTACTTTTTTAGTATCTTACAGAGTTCTGAAGATGGAGATTGCTTAATGTGAAGTCCTTTGAGACATTTCTCTATCTTCTGCACTAAAGAAACAAAAGATTTTTGGTATTAGTATTCTGAGATATTATTTTATGTTTTCTCTGACTGTGATTTTTTATTTAATAAAGTAAGTTTCTATGAGGGACATAAATGTCATCTTAACCATATGATTTTGAAGTCATGGTGCAGTTTATGCCTTCCATTTTTGGTAGTGTATGTGGTGGTTACATTTTTCTGGAAACAGCCCAACTGAAAGACTGTACCATTAATATTACTAAAATATTACTACTGTACCAAAAAATAATATTAATCTTGGTTTAAATTAAATTCAGGGTGAAAATTTATATCGACATTGATTATATCACACCAGTGTTTATTTTACAGTTATGGACTATCTTGCAATCTGAGAGAAACAGCATACTTAAATTAAGACCCTTATTATTTTTATTATTATATGTATTATATTTTATATGTATTATGTTATTATATAGTCCTTATTACTTTTATTATTTTTATTGTTAATTACCTTTTGTGATTCCAATTAGCAGAATGTCTATAAAGTCAAAGTATTTTGATAAGAAGGAAATTAATCATGAGAGTTACTCTGTACCTCATATGGCTGAAGATCTTAATGAAGTGGGACCATTTGTTCAGGAGGAGTTAGATGTAACATCAGAAAGAGAAGGTTTGTTTTTTATGGTATATTCTTTTACTATCATCTGGCATAGAAAACAGTAGGCGTTTTTCCTGAATAGTATTATATGTCCCTCTGTTTATTGAATTAAAAAAACGAAATAAGTTTTCATTGGTCTATTGAAAATATTGTAGCTATTTTATATTATAACTAAATGTTATGTGATTGCTTTCTCAAGACTTTCTGATCAATTTTTTTCATTTATGTAACTTCTCTTTGGTGTGGATAGGACAATGTGTATTAATGTATTTCACTCTCTCACTTTCATTTGGAAAATATTCATGCAACTGTGTAAAATATGATATGTAAATTGTTAAGAGCTGAGTAAGCATAGATTAAATTTATTGTATTCCTACAACGAAAATAAGCTTTTTTTTTTTTTCCCCTGCAGGTGCATGCATTATTGTTAGTAATAACACAAATTTCAAATTTGCTGAGACATCTCTCAACCTCTTTCTCCTCACTAGGGAAAAAGTGGACTAATGTGACCATTTGACAGCAATCACATAACAGTGCTGGATGTCATGTAGTTTTCTGATTTAGAGTAACTGTGTTTATTTTGTAGAGTTCTTTGAAGAGCCATATGAAACTCCAAAGAGTTCCAGTAGCTCTGTCAAGATCAAACCTCTAGAACATCAAAGAGGAAAGGCAAGTTACTATTGTGCATAGACATGTCAAATTATTAGGACTAATCTTTTCAAAATATCCTGAATTCCTCAGTATACTTCAGAAGGTGAGGGCTTAAAGTGTTTAGAATTGGTGAATTTTTTTCCCTGCTTAAATCAATAATAGAAGTCACAAGTAATTAAACATTTTTCTAAAGTGAGAAAAAATTGAAACCTGCTGTGAGAACTTTGAAAACTGATGCATTGCTTGTAAAACTAAATGTATGTTGCCTATATATAATATATATAATTATATATTAAAAAAATACATTTTAGGTGTATTTTTCTGTACTAGAAAGCTGCATTAATGACTTTTTTTCCTTTAAAAATGTGTGCTGCCTCTGAAGTTGTCATGAGGTGATTAAGTAAAGACTCTACCATTTGTTTGCATGCTTGCTTATTTTTCAATTAAATACATAAAGATGTTTACTTTGCTCCTGTCTGAAAACTCAGTCTGTATCTGTAAATGTGCCTTGTTTTTTTCATACATCATGTTCGGTTGTTTGTCTTCTTTCTTTGAAATTGGCTAAGGGTTGTTATGCTGAAAAGTGAATTACAATGCCATCAGTCCCCTTGCCTATAGTACTTTTGATTCAGTGCTGTTAGTGGGATTAGAAACAATAAATGTGTTGTGGTCTTCAATTCCACAGTGCATTTTACTATCCTGAATATGTGACATGTAAAATCCTGCACTTGTTTCCACATTTCTTAGTTTGTAGGTAGTGTGTGTATAATAGAATAGAGTTGTTTCCACATTTCCATCTTACGAGGTTTGCGATTAGGACAGTATATTTTTAGGCTACTCTGGATATGTATTTGAAAAGCCAAACTCATAATAATGACTTTAAAAGAGTCATTAGGATATCTCCTTATTGCTGATCTGTAGCTGTCCTCAGATAAGTATGTAATTTTGCTCATTTTTCAGTCAGGTTTTTTCAAGTGACTAATGAATCAAAAGTATGTTTGCCTTAGGCTAATGAAACAATACTTTATTGAAGCAGAAGGGGCATATAAAAATTTACAAGTTCAGGTGCATCTTTTTATATTCCAGCAGGTCTCAGATGTAGATAGTCCGCAGGAAGATCAAAAGGTGGAACAAACAAAGGAAGGAAATGCTGAACAGAATGTGTGAGAGATTTTTTGTTGTTCTCTAGTTTCTCTTTTAACTTTACTTAAATCTGAAGTAGTTTTGTTAATTATAGTAGCCACTGAAGTCACAATGGGTTCTTGCTGTTGTTTATAGCAACAAACTCATAATTTGAAACAAAATTTCAGTCATCTTCTATTTCATGTGTCCAGGCATTTCACATATACAAAGTGCTGGGTGGATGAGTGATTATTTTAGTAATGATCAAACAGAAGAGGTGTGGTTTGTGAAGGTGTATTTTATATCTGGGCAAAGGATACGCAGTTCCTTCTCCAGACCTGAAATAGGAGCAGCATACAGGCTAAATACAGCTGAAGGAAATTTTAACAGTTATTTCATTACACAACGAAGAAGAGAGAGAGGTTGGTGTCTAAGAAGCAGAAGGTGACATAAAGAAGGATATGGGCAATAAGCTTCTTAGCTCTTGAAAGAGGGAGAGAGATATTATACAAGTTAAGAAATTCACTTCATTATGATATTTTTTTAAATTTTATGTTTTAAAATATCTTTAAATTTATAATATAATGTATAGAAAATTATAGAAACAATCCATAAACCTGATTGTCACATCATCTGTTTGAATAGATTACTGTTCAGTTTGGTTTCTCTGAAGTTTTTTGAGAAAAGAAACTATATTCTGTAAACACAGGGTTCATTACGTTTACCATGAGGAATCTTGGTCTTCGGAGATTTTTTCATTTGTTTTAATGACAAAAAAGTATCAGCCTGTTTTTAATGATTCAGTTAGCTTTCTTCTTGAATCTAACAAATTTGTAGTAATGAAACCTTTTCCTCTGGTATATAATTATGATGGCATATAAATAAATATTCCTGTGTATGTATAATGTTTGTGAAAAACTTTTAAATGGCCTAATTTTTGAAGGAATCCTCTACTATTTTAAGCTGATTTTTGTTTTGAAAGAAACAAAAATAACTGCACATAAGATGCCCCTCAAGGATTTCTTAATGATACTGGCTTTTCTTTTTGAGGAATGCAGATTGTAATGGTATTAACAGGATTGCTGAAATTGGATTTCCTCTTCTTTTGTCAACTCAGATCAAGGTGTTTTTTGCCTGCTGTTTGTATTTAATAGCTGGAACGTTTTCAGTGCTTATGTTTGAGTCAGTTGCTGATTGCTGGGGAGACAACGCATGAATGTCAATATTTGCCAACTCAAATTGCAGTGTAATGCAGTAATCGAAGCAATGCAGATCGGTATAGCTCTGATCAGGTGGTCTGCAGGTATTTTATCTCATACAAACTAAAACACCTTTTCAGGACATTTACACATGGATGTAAATGTCTATAAAATGAAAGTAAACAGTGTAACAAATTATTGTAGTATTTATAGTACTCATTTTTTCTTTCTTTATAGCATACCTGAGTCTGTTGCTAGCACTGTTTCTCCCTCATTCCCCTTAGAACAAGATACAAAAATTCCCACATAAGATAAACCTCTAATGTTTTACATAATGAAAAATGGACTATCCTGATTAAATTTTCAGTCTAAAGTAACCTGATGTGTAGTTTTGATTACAAAATATTTGCAGATATAGGATATTGTACCTGTGAACTGTAGTACTAAGTAGCTTTTCCTGAAACTTTTTTGTACTGTAATCCTTGAGGATCATACAGTCTTGTGTGTTGTCCAGTATATCACATGAATCAAACATGTTAATTCAGAGCTCCCAGATTTCAAAAGAAGTGCTACTTTGGTTTTCTGGTTCCAGACAGAATCATTGTAATTATGTAAGATTACTAGAGAATATATATTGTTATATAAACCACCTAAACAGTAAAAGTATACATTTGTATTCTTATTTTTATAAAGTTATGGAAAAGTATATGCTCTACAGCAACTGATAGATACAAAGAAATATACACATAGTATTTCTATAAACAGGGAGGAAGTTGGAATTGGGAAAAGGGGTTAGGAGTCAATCTCAGGCTTTCACTTCTAGAAGAGTCCTGTGAGTTTTTTACAGTTTAGAGGAAGATCTGAACTACGAATCTCTTTGGATTCTATTTTCATGTGTCTCTAATCTCGTTGCCTTCTTGAGTTTTTCATGCCAGCTTTTTAAAAAAAAAAACTTTTTTCAAACTTTTGGGGTTGCAGGCTGTGCTTACATTTTTTAATTGTCTTCCAAGAGGTTTCCTGTGCCCCTTCACACACTTAGATATCCAAAACCTTTTCAGTGTTACTCATTAGCCATTGCGTTATGCTTCTATTTCTTCACATGCTTGGAGGCCATCCTGTTCAGTTGTGAAAAATGCTCCAAAGGTTGCCTGTACTGGTTACAAAGTCAGCATTTTTCTTAAATATGGAAATGTCTTTTGAGTTAATTTCTGTTGATGTAGATAAAAATCCTTCAGTTTCTTTGTAAGTTAATGTAAATCCTAACCCTCTCGTCTTCATTTAAGGACTTCATCTACTTAATAGTCTTTACCTACTAAAAGATCTAAATATCTCTGTGAGAAAATTAAACATATTGTGTCATCTGGTACTTGTTATTTTAATTCCTTTGTGATCTGAAATTTTGTTGTTGATTTTTAATTCCAAATATACAAAGGCATATTTAGTTACTTAAATGAAAGTTAATCCACCAGCTCTCTTATTTCAGCTAATAATGTCCTTCATTTTCCATCATCTGTTTTGTTTTATGACAAACAAGGCCCTCTTTCTGACAAATAATTGCTTTCTGCCTGTATCTTTAGTGAAGGTGACACTTCAGACTAAAAAATCAGATAGAATTTACGTCTTTACTACTGTTTTCATTCAGTATACTAGGAAGCGGTAGGAAAAAGATGTCATACATAGTCTCCATTGAAAATTGTGCAGTTTTAATTATTAAATTGTTCCTATAAATTAATTACGCTATAGAAAAATGAAGTACCTTTAAACTTTTCTGGATTGATTTAAGACAAACTCATATAGGTGTTTCTAACTATGAATGGTTTTCATAGTTTTGTTCTTTTCCTTCTTAAGCAATACAAAAATTTCTCTAAGTGATGGTCATCAGCCTTCTCAGACTGTTGTGTCAGCTATGTCAAGTGTTGCCTCCAATACTTCCATTTCTGCAAAGAAGCAAAAAGCCAAGGAAGAAGTCCCTACGGAAGAGAAACTACACACATCAGAAACTGTCAGGCAGATGCTCCAAGATGAAATGTCTAAGTTAGTTCAGGTGAGATAATCTCATTATTGAAAATAGTGTCCACAATCCAAACTGTTATTTAAAACAATAGAGATGGTTACTGTTTGAAAGGTATTTTGTGTGTGGTTGTTTTTGAAGGATTTCCAGTGCCATATAAATTAATGTGAAAACTTATTTTAGACTTAACTCTTGCTTTTGACTCAAGAAAATGGGTAGTATAATAATAAAAGTTTGAGTATGTTTTAGTTCACATAATTCAGTGTGCTCTAATAGAAAAAAAATTCAGAAGCTCTAATAACTTTGCAGCTGTAAGAGGATTTAATTTTTATTAGTACATTGAGGCAATTTTATGTGACCATACATTTACTCAGACTTCACAGAAAAAGTGAAGGAATTTGCCTTTCTTTAGCATAACCTCTCTGTAGCAGGTATTTAATGTATCTTAAAATAAAGTCCAGTACAATAAACAGTCATACAACTGAATCATTATTGAAACTTCAGGACATTGTTTATTTTGTTGCCTGTATTAATAAGATATTGAACAGTTATAGCCTAGAGATAGAATTTTTGCTAAGATTCCTGTTAAAGTTGTTTACAGTGTTAACTTTGGATGTGTGTATCCAGCTACAGCAAATCAACTTCATGAGTTTAATGCAAATAGTGCAGTCATCCTTTGCCAACATGCCAAATGTGCCACAAATGTTGCAACAGCATCAATCCATTCACCTGGAAGGAAGCCAGCCTACACACACTGCTGAAGGCAATGGCTCTCAGAAAACACAACAGCCCGCTCAGGAAGTTAAAGAAAAACCTGGTCAAAAGAGCTCTGATTTTCAACCAAGTAATAGTTTAAGAGATGAAAGCATCATCGAAAAAGTAGGTATATCGAAGTGTTGTTTATAAAGACTGTTCTGTATATCTGATACATAATCTGTCCTGTTAAATTAGGAAATATTTTTGTAGTGATGGCTGTAGGCAAAAAAAATTTATACCGTTTTTGTGCATATTTTGTGCGTGGTTGCTGTTTCAAGGTACTTGTAAATGCTGTTTTGTTTCTGATTTAGAATCACCTGGATGTGAATGTTTCTTTAAGCCCATTAGAAAGCCACAGCAAAGAAATAGGATTTATGCCACTCTCTCAAGCTTTGCATTCTTTGGCATCTAATAAACCACTGCATCTCCTATCTCCTTCCTTGGACATCCAAAAAACACCAAAGCTTGTCCCTCTTGAAAAAAAAATGAATTACTCAAATGGATTTCCTTTGCTTAAGCTTGAATCAAGTTATCATTTCAAACCACCATTTTTACATCCAATAGAAGTGTCATCAGCTAGACCACTTCTAGTACGACGAGTAGCTTGGAGTTCATCAGGTTCTTTTTGGAACCATCAGTCATCATACAAACCAAGAAAGAGTAAGTCAAAAGACGATTTGAACACAAGTAGGTATGACCCTGAGATACCAAGACAAATGCATGAGGAAGAGAAAAGATGGGCAGAAACCATGCATAAGGGACCTCCCAAACACCTGAATCTAGGTCAGTATGAAGGACAGCAAGAAGTTTCACCTCGCCAGCACTTCTCTACAAATGTGAATATGGACAAAGCACTGGTCACGCAGAACACTGCTGGTATCCCACTGTTGCAACTTGACCCAGTACCTGGACTTCCACTGGATGTAAGACAGCCAATCACTGCAACTTTAGTACCTGTTAAACCTGCAACAAAGGAGACTGACTGCAGAGAAACACTACAACACACAGGAATATCACTTCTCCATGCTAGCTTACCTCAAAAAAAGAAGGTACTGGGTTTTAAGAATGTATTCTTCTAAGTTCTCGGGGCTTCTCTGTTTCATGGTTTCTTATTCATCAGAAACAATGTTTCCAGACTATGGAATTTGGAAGTGTTTAACACAGCTACCAGAAGAGATCTAGAACTGTAAGGTACCTTCTTATTGGCATGTCAATATGAGGCACATTCCATAGTTCATCAGCATTCAGCCCATTAGTAATGAATGCAAGGAATGTACTGTCTAAAATACTGAATGATGTTTATATGGTAAAAATAGTTCTATTTTTGCAGAAATTTAAGTAGAATTATTTACAGAAATACAAACAACTTAGTAAGAAATCCCCTTTTGTTAAGGGCAGAAAGGGAATGCTAAAAGGCTTGGTAAGAAAATGTTATCTTCTGGATATTGCGATCATGATGTTTTGAAAAATGTTCTTCTGATAGACTCTCATATGCTTGCACATTCCAGTTGAAAAGGGAAATGTTTTTCCCTGAAAGATGCTTCTTCAGTCCTTGTCTACATTGCGTGGTTCATACCTTCATCCTCAACTGCATCATTAGAAATGCAAATATTAGTGAAATAGATTATGTGGAGAAAGTTCGTATCTTTTAGTTTACTTTCAGAAAATAGTTTACACCTGTGTACATTAGCTGAGATTCTGGACTGTTGCTGTTAACATTTTATTTTCACTTACTCTATGAATTGCTACAGGAGTTGTGTTTGTATAATTGAGATCCAAACTGGAATCCAAACTGAACCTGCTCTTTTTGTCCAGTCTGACTGTGGTTCCTCCCTCTGCCTCCTCTGTCATTGTTTCATTTTTGCTTCTTTCTCTCTCTGAACACTTTCAGGCACCAAAACTCATTGCACTTCAAGACCTCATTGCATTTGAGCGACGCCACCAGCATCATATTGTGCCCAGTACTTCCTGTGGACAAGACCTAACTGAACCTATCCAGTTACTAAAAACTGATGTTGAACCATTTGAACTAAAAGATGTGCAGAATAATAGAAAAAGGCAAGCCAAACTTTTAGAAGTGGCTTTTCATTTTGAAAGACTTACTGGTAACCGTATACCTTCTAGCTTTGAAACCTGGGGGAGTTTTCACAGCAGCTTCAAGTAAAGTGAGACTGGATGTAGTTCTCTTGGAAGAGAATAAAACAGCAAATACTAGTAAAGACCCAGCAGGAGACCTGTAATATTAGGTCATGAAGGGATTGTTGCTGTTACTGGGCTTATAGGGAGAAGACTGGAGATGGGTATCTGTAGTTTAAAGTCTTGTCATCTGGCTGTTTTCTGTATGTTGTAAATTAAATGCTTGGCTCCTTACACAATGAATCTTAATAGGCAACTGTCTACACTGCATGTTGTTGCTGTTAGCAGTAATCTTCAAGAAGGAAAGGGTTAAATTCTTTCAATGTGATTCAAGATACAGGCTCTGTGTTTGAATCCAGACAGTGATTAGCAAAATTCCTGCTGAAGGGATATTTTATTTTGTTGGGTATGTTATTCATTACTTTTGAAATTTGATTTATTCTTTGCTAATTGGATGCACAAGCAGATAAAACAGTTTGTTTAAGCAGCACGCATGTCTTTCTACAGTTCTCATAGAATGTTGATGGATTCCTGACATTTCTCAGATCTGTGTCTTCCATGAAACAGTTAACAGCATCATTACATCTAGAACAGAACACTTGCTTCCAATTACAGTGCTTTTAACTCTGGCAGTTGGAAACACAGATGAGTTTTTTGCTCTTAAGGTGAAAAACTTGATACATAAGTAACTGCAACTGGAGTTTTAAATGCCTATTTCAATATTACCAGCTGAAATGCTTGAATAATATTTGCAACTTTTTCAGTAAAATTGACAGAAAATTTCAACAACAACAGAAGTTAGGTTCTTGCTGGAATGTTTCTTATAGATGCCTTACAGGCCTCTTGTGTACTAATGATTATTTTACTATACACAAAATATAGATATGGAATGTTATGCAGTTTGTAATATTTGATATAAATATTACTAGACAACTAACAGATTTTTATGTGACTGTTAAATATTTTTATGAGTTCCTACAACAATTTAATGTAGATGTGTGGTAGGCAAAAGTAGAGCATTGACCTGATCTGTATGCAGCAGTTGCATTTGTCTTTTCCACCTTTATTTCAGCTTATATTTATTAATTTATTAGAAAACAATGATAGGTATTTTTATTTCAATGCAGTTTTTTTTTAATTTGTAATTAATATGTTGACAGACAAAAGAGGCGTGATAAGAAAGAAATGGAAGAGAAGGAGGAAAAGAAGAAACCGACTGTGTCTTTCCGCCCAGATGATTCCATCATCAGTATTAGTGATACAGTGATGGCTGTTGGATCAGGGACTGGGGTATAGAAAATGGTTTTTTTCTTTGCCTTTTTCCATTCAAGTATGAACAGGAAGGAAAGAAGCAGGAAACTGTAAACAGAAACAATTATGTAATTCTCTTCCATGCTCTAGCCTAGAAATAGTATATATCTTTCATTCATATACTTGCATTTCCTGTAAACAAGAGATTTATTTTTACAAAGTATTCCATGGTTGCTTTCATTTTTCCTGGGACATGAACTTATCTATTTTGATAGAATATTGGTCTGCACATTTAAAATAAATGGTAACACAAATGCTAATTGCAAAAAAAAAAAAAAAAAGTATGTTTAGCCTAGCAGTAATACTAGGAGGAATTACCCAGGCATTCCTCTTTTCACATGAGGCTAGATGAAGACAGCAGCGAGGATGGGGAGCACAAGGTCTTGATTCTGTCTCAGCTAGGAAACTGAGAAGAGAAAGTCTTTATCAGGCTGGGTTTTGATTTATGCACTTCTACTGTTCGTATGCCTAGGCCTTTTTGATATCTTTTAACATCTTTTAACGTTTGGGGGTTATCCTTGCAAGTACTAGATATCAAGGTAGAACACTAGCAGATTTAAAGCTAGATCACTACCCAGAGCAGCAGCCTCTGGTTTTGGTCCATACTATACCTTCTTTGAGACTTCCCGGTCCAGCACTGTAGCTGGAGATCCTTGCCAAATCTGGGAAATGTTAATTATGATACAGCATATGCTAGAAGAAGAATGAAGAAGTTGTGTTATTTCAGATCACCCCAGCATACATATGGGAAAGAATGTTCTCTAGTCAGTAATTCCACTAAGTTAGAATGGATCAGAAGAATTAAAAACGGGGCTAAGAAAAGTATGTTTCAATTTTTTATTTCTTTTTCCAAAGGAGGTATATTGGAAAGTTTGCAACATCAGGAAAGCCTTTAATTGCCGTTGGAATATTTTTTAAGATAATTCTTTTTCTCCTTATCTTAGGATCAACAAGCAAAATCTACATGTTACAGTAAGGATGATTTTCTGATTTCACTGGGCAAGTACAAGTCTTTTTAATGCTTTGAGTGCTTGAATAAAATAAATAAAGGAACAGAAGTTGATTAGATTTCAGAAGAAAACTCTAGAGTCACTAAGATGTTAAAAACTCAAATTGTGTAGTCTGTGGGCAATGCAGCATCGTGGCTTATGGGATATTTACCCAGAAAATTAGGAAAACCTTTCAGGAAGTACAACAGATATTCAGTCTTTTTTTGGGATAGTCAGTTTTTAGGAGATTGGGTTGGAGAGAGATGCAGGTAAATTTAAGATCTCTTACGAGTTTTCCATAAACTCAGAGTAATTCTCCTGAAAATTGTAGAAGTATTTTAAGTTCTCTTAAAAAGAAGTCATAAGCTTGTATTTATGTTTATAAACAATGACCTTCACAAAAGAATAAGAATATTGAGTGAATTTCAGAAACTATGGTTCACAGTGATTTCTGTTCATGTGATTCATCAGAAGAATGCTGTAAACAATGCTTTCAAATTCTAAATCAGTTTGTTTCTTTATAAAAGGTATTATTCCAGTTATATTTGCCTGCATATTCTAATTACATGAAATGTAAGGCTTTTAAAAGAAATGGAATGATTACATGTTTCTAGCTTGCAAAATGGAGACCATGCCTGTAGAAAAATTTACTTTCTAGTATATTAACTGAGCACAATATTTAGTCCTATCGGAGGACAAAATGCAGTCCATTCTCTGAAATTTGGCCTTAGAGAAAAACTGGCATGCAAAGCTCTGTAGAAATAATAATAAAGAAATAAAGGTACACATGTCATAAATATTTCCCCCTTTCTAAAATATGAAACAAGTTGTTACTGTACAGCATACTAAAAGATTTAATTTTAAAATTCCGTGTCCAGACTGAGCCTTGATTTTAATACAATGTAACATTGTAAGTTTAAGTACAGTCGCATAGTCACATAAGACAGGTAGTGCAAAGTTTTCTTGAAATCATTCATGAAATATGCTTAGAGAAAGGTTAAAATTATCTGTCAGAAATGCAAAGAAAAATCTGTTAGAGCCCTTATTTTTGAGTTAGTACTATTGCTTTCACAGATTTCTAATTCTTGCATCATTTGTAGACACCGGTTGTGTATTATCACATTTTAGGCACAATGGGGGAAGCTGTTATGACTTCAGCAGATCTACATTACATGGCTTCTACAGGAAAAAAACCAGCAGAAACTCAAGATGCAAGTACAAATACTCACCAAGGTAAGTGCTAGCTGTGTGACCTACAGAAACCAACTACTTCTGGTATTAGTTTTTATTAGTTGTGATATTTGGTTACTTTCCAAAATGGAGGAGGTTTTTAAAGGGAAAAGAGTTTTCATGCTGTAACTTCTTGTTTCAAAAAGTATTAAACCAGAAGGTATTGGACTATAAATTACAAAATATTAGTTTAAATGATTAAAAATAAAAATATTGCTGATGCAATTATGTAAGATTCTCGACGTGCTTGCTCTAAGTCAGTTCTGCTGTGACTTTTTCTGAAAGCTGTTTTTAAATTAGCTTGACTTTATCTAAATGCATTTTAGACTGTCTTTCACATGTGACTGAAATTATTTCCCTGCCTCTTCCCCTGTCAACTTTTCTTTGATTGTGAGCTGGGAAATCAGAAGTGTGCATTCAGATAATGCTATCAATGTCTTTATTTTCCTTAAATTAATGCATTTTGGTTTTGTTTTTTGTCCTATCAAGTACTCAAATCATATCAGGATGTTGGAGTCAGTGCTGGAAGTGAGGTTGCTGAAGTGCAAGAAAACGAGTCAGTCAGATCTGTTCCTGTGTCAGGTGTGGCTTCAGTCTTTCTCCATTTGTTGTTTGGGGAGTGTATAAAAATACTACAATTCTAACATGGGTTTTTTGTACATGAGGTAGCTTAATGCAGGATGTACATAAATTTATCCGACTTCTTGAAACCAAATGTGAAGTTACTGAAACACTGCTTACAAAAAGTTTGGCTGGAATTTTTCATGATGCAGTGTACCTATGCTTTTGTATTCATCTATGAGGAGGTACATCTGTTGATTTCAGCTTCGTTTTAGGGCAGCTTAATCTTAGGGAGTTTGTGTTATGAAGATCAAATGGACTGACTAGTGGGGTGCTAAGACAGATCACAGATCCACATGAAATCGAGCTGTAGTAGCCTAGCTAATTATACAGTTGTTCCCGTGCATTGTGTAATAGCTATATGCCAAGTAACAGCATTCTCTATCACTTGTCTTTACGGTCAGTTTGCACAACCAAAACCAGAAGGTAGCTTTCATTTTGAGCTAAAGAAGATGTATTTTGGTTTGGGTTTTCTCCTCTCATTTTGTAAATCTTTCATAAACGGTACTATGTAGAATGCCATCATCATCATGGCTTGGCTTCGCGGACGAAGATTTGGGAAGGGCTTTGCCCACGCTTATTGCAAGCACGTTGATGGCTGAAAAGGCCAATGCGGGATAGGCAAGACCGGTTGCAAAGAGCACACCGAAGGGTCTCCTTGGGTGGTATAGTCGAGGCACGGTTCTTTCTGCGCTGTCTTTTCTCCTCGAGCTTGATTCTACGCGTGCTCTCAAAGGAGACAGCAGCGTTATGTATGGTGTGCCTCCAAATCTCCCGATTGGAGGCCAGGGTGGACCACTGATGGTGGTCAATATGGCCTAGGCTGAGGTGTTGTTTCAGGGAGTCCTTATATCTCCTCTTTGGTAGAATGCAGTCCCTAAGTATTTTGCCTATGGTACCAAGTGGTACCAATTTTTCCTTTCTTTTAAAATTCGACAGTGTTGTTCCATATGGAAGATAATGTTACTACATCGCATGACTTCTTTGCAGTTAGTTTATTAGAGGTCTTTCTAGTCAAGTAGTGTAATTTATTTAGATAAGTAAAGATGTGCATTTTAATTTTTTTTAACCTATTCAGGAGAGAATTGAATAGCAGTTCAGACTGGAGCATGTTGCTTTGATTGTAATTTTTTGGGTATTTTTCTGCTAATTTATCATCAAAATGAAAAACAATTTGGTAATGCATTGTTAAAGCAAACATGTAAGAAACCCATTAAGCTACATGGTCTATATTTAGAGAATGCAGACCTGTTTCCAAATAGTTTGTCTGAAGTTTTATGGCTTTTACTGTAAATATAATACTATTATTCTTTTCTCGCAGAATCATCTAGTGCCCCTGAGGTACTACCCCCAGAGGTGTATTTAAACCTGAGATTCCCCACTGAAGTTAATGAGAGACCGTTACCACCCTTTCTGTCAGATGCACCAGATCTGGTTAGTGGTCTAATGTACATATGGTTAAAAATACATTTTAAGTATACTGTTTGTCTTACCTCATTAATTTGGGTTCTTTATATCTGGATGAGTCAGTTGGTTGTGTAATACCATAGGGAAGATGGCAGTTATTTTGTCCCCAAAACAAAAAAGCCTTTCAACACAAAGTGGTAAGAGGTAAACATAGAAAATGGTTACTAACGTACTGTAAACAATGTGTGCAAATGACATATATGCAAAACTTCATAATCTTGTTGTTTAGAGTGAACATAAATATATCAGTGTGACTGACATTGAAGACAGTGACATCTTTAACAATTTGCCCATGATACCCGAGTCTGCAGAAGAGACAGATACTGCACAGCAAAATGAGAAGTTTGAAATTCCATCTCCTGCAAAACTTAATCACACGGCGGCTTCTGTTACAAATGCAGTTCCACCCAAGGTGCTTCAGAAGAAAGGTAAACCATTTCGTTTTCAACTCAGAAAAAAACCTGCACATTTCTGTTGTAATACTCTTGCCTCACACAGAAAGCCTGCAGCCTTTCCTCAGCTCACCTACTGCTTTTTTAGTCTTATACATCACAAATTTCTTGATTTCTGATGATTCCTGCCTCCTAAAACATACTATTCAGTATAGCACAGCTCTGCCTAATTATTTGCGGTACTTAAATGTTTGCAATTTATTCGGTGACATTGGTGCACTCTTTGCTTTTTATTTCAAGAAGATCATCTGAAGAATGTATCAATCCAAGTGCAAGAGAAAGATAAGTCAGATTCTGCTAGAGATTGTGTAACTTGGAACACAGTACATGAAGATGGGAGAGCTTTGCCTACTTCAGGGCTTCCATCCAAACTCGTTGGCAAAGAATACTTTTCCACAAAGCAGCAGGAGATGGATATGCAACTACAGAAGCTACAGAACATATCAGACAATATGGAGGAGGATTTCAGAAATACCAAACTGGTGAGTTCTGACTGCCAGCTGTTGTGTCTCATGGTTTGTTTTGTAACTTCTTTCGGCTGAATTAAAAATTTACCTTTTGGAACAATGTCTTCTAATCTGCTAAGTGTATGTTGAGAGAGATCAAGAATAATACACATTTCTTTCACATTTAATGCTGCATTCTTGGCTGATATGGTTACAGTGGGCCAAACACTGTCCAGAATGGTGATGGTCTTAGTGAATGGACAGAATATATTTAATTTCTCAGTAACTAGGTAAATGGAATAGCACAACAGTTCAGGCTGAGCAGGAAACCTTTTTGGCAAAGATTTCTGCAGTTGTGCCTCTGCCCTATATTATGTGACTGTTTCTGAAGCTGTTCCTATTTCTCTTATAAAGTATTTACGTTTTTAACATCTTCATGATTTTAAATATAGAAGTAAATTAAATGCATTTTGGACATAGTGCATTCAGATGATCTTGTATATAATTCAAGTATTACTATTTTAAAGGTCATGACAGAGATAATGATAAAAAATTAAAAATTTCCAAGAGACTGACCTCTTAATTCTGTATCTAGTTTAATTTGCCTAAAACTTCACGTGTGGCTGACTTCATGTGTATGTGAAACGGGGAATGTTGGCAATTACTTCTTCACATTACTTAGGCTATCTTCTTAAGTTTAGAGCAAGCTGGGAGTGACTGATGTAAGACTGAGCCAGTAGGTACTGATTTTACCCAGCTGGTAAAAAAAAAAAAAAAAAGGTCTTTCCCTTTGCACGTCAAGAAAACTAAGTCCATTTCCAGTTCCTGTAGAGCTGGCTTAACACGGAATGAATTCTGCAACACTGTGTAATTCCACAGCATCTACTTTTCGTATAATCATTCAAACTAATAGTGTCCGTTGCCGGTCTTTTCATACCTGCACAGAAATGTAAGGACCTCATTGTGTCACCCACACACAGTTCTTACACTAAGATGGCTTGTTTAATCACTTGTGTCTTTCATCAAGGTGATTATCCAGCCAGATATCTAAAAGCCCATAGTGAAAAAAAAAATCTTCACACATCCTTTCTTTGTTTCAGCATTTCACTGCATTTCAGTTTTAAAACTTCTTCTGGATATCCAGCCAAATCCTGAAGATAAACCCATTTTCTTCTTTGCCCTTCCTTCAGTATACACCAGTTCGTCCTGCCCTTTAGAACAGTTTGTTGTGTATTAGAAATCAGTTTTGAGGCCTGTTCTTCCTAAGAATAATACTCAGTGAAATTTCTCAATCTAGATTAGTCAGTTTTAGTTTTCACTTTCACTTGAAATTTTAAACTTCAGGAAACTCCTGACTTAGGAAGAATGTGGAAATACTTTTATTTCTATGGTTTTTAGATAAGATATATTGGAAAACTTCAGCTATTTTTAAAATAAAAATAATGTGATCAGTAGGAATAAAACTGTTCACAAGAGTAGTTTAGTTCATCCTCATTTTTCTCAGAGTAAGTGTCTGGAAGATCGAACTCTTTAGGTGAAAGGAGTCTGCTTGAGCTACTTTGATTCCTGAACTATATTCTTTCTTCTGAATCAGGATACTCCATTAAAATGTTTATAAGAGTCTAAGGAATAAATCTATTTAAAGCAAACTTTGCATGAATATCTGCAGTGTAATTCTCAGAAACATCTTGAAGAATGTAGTGTTACTTAGTTTTTGGGTTTCATTTATAGCTAATGAAACTAATAGAAGATTTTGAAGTGGCTGCCAATTCAGACCTTAGTGCTCGTCCTTCGTTCTCCGAAGGTGCTGGAATCATTGATGATGGTATGTGTTCACTTAACAGAAAGAGGGTAAACTTGCAATTGAATATTAAACTTGGCTAACTTTTAATTACTGCTGAAGTTTAATGCAATCCCAAAAGGTGTTATTGAAATATGCACCAAAAATCAAACATAGGAGAGAGAGAAACAAAATCAAAGATAGGAAACCTGAATATTATGGGTACTTCATCAAAAAAATGCATTTGAAAATATCTGCATGCTTTGATCTTTTCCACAACCATAATGCAGGAATTGGTCATAGGATTTTAAAGATGATAGTACCTATTTTTGTTGTATCATAAAATCAAAACATGGTGTGTATGGGTGCTTTGTTTGCTGATATACAAGGATATGAAATTTGTCCTGTTTTCTCTGCGACTATGAAGAAACGTTTTCATGCATCTTTGGTAGCTACTTAGCTGTAATATCTGCTGATTTTAATAAAAACTTACATCAGCTTAACTGTTTGTTAGAGCTGATGTATTGAATAATTGATTGTTTGTATAACAATGGACTGTGTACTACCTGTTTACTTGTAGCTACTGGACTGTACCAAGAAGGACCACACTGGGGGTAGGTTCTTTCAGGTCCATTTTACATCCATACATAAACACAATCTAACCTACTTACAAAATTAGTACAAAGCCAAGTGGTAGAATCAAATCATCCATTTATCTGTTATTTATTTATGAGACAATACTTAAGATGTCCACTAGCGTCACAGTGAGCAACTCACAGTTCAGTCTTTTTGTTCATGTATACAGGACTGGTCTCTTTCATGGGCACCCCCTTGCCGTGGGGAAAGAGCTTGTGTGCCCTTGCGAAGTTGAGAGCTATGCTGGTGGTGGCATATGCCTCCAGTAGGGTCTCCCAAGCCTGACAGGTCTCAACTGAAGGGTCAGACAAAGTGTGTCCACGGGCAGGATGGGCTCACTAGCCTTCGGGCAACCATCCTAGGAGGACAACTCTAACTCCAAACCCGGGCAGATGGAGCTCGTTTAGCCCTTTAAGGCCATCCATCTAAGAGAAGGATACTCTAACCAAACCTACAACCTGAGGACTTCGCTGTCACCGTCCAAGCTCGCTAGGCCCTGGCAGATGAACCTCAGGTGTAAAGGGTGGGGCCAGTCTCGCGCACGCTGCGCCTCACCTAAAAAATCCACCGCGCAGGCTTGAAGGGTGTACTCACGTTTGCAAAGCCCTGTAGCGACAGGCAAGGGACGAAACGGCAGGTGGAAAGATGTCACTGGAAGCCGCAGACCCAACCCTGCATGCAGGCGGTTCAGGACATTGGTCGCTTGAGACTGACCCGGGAGATGACAGTCTCATTTGGCAGCATCCTGAATGACCAAGCAGCCTTTTTCAAGGAGAGCACTGCTTGCTCCACGTGGAGAGGGGCCTAGAAAAGGTGGCCTAACCAAAGCTCATCTCCCCTTCCAATCCGGTTGGCTAGCCGCGGCCAACAGGCATCTTCTGTTGCGGTCAACCAAAGACAAAGAGACAAAGGCATACACCTGCCTCCAAAGGTGTGTCCAGATTGACACTCGCATGTTGGAACATCAGAACCATGCTCGATACAGCAGACAGTGGGCGTCCTGAACGCCGTTCTGCTATAATTGCTCACGAACTGTCACGACTCAACATCGACATTGCTGCTCTCAGTGAAGTTCGCCTTCATGAGGAAGGCAGCCTTCAAGAACATGGTGCCGGCTACACACTGTATTGGTCAGGCAAACCCAAAACCGAAAGTCATCATTCTGGAGTTGGCTTCATGATTAAAAACTCCATTGCCTCTAAACTTGAAAATTTGCCAACAGGTCATTCCGATCGCATTATCTCCTTACGCCTCCCGCTACACAACAAGCAACATGTTGTTCTCTTCAGCATATATGCCCCAACTCTCCAAGCTGACCCTACAGAAAAAGACAAATTCTACACCGATCTGCGCCGCCTTAATCAAAAGGTTCCTGCAGATGATAAGATCATAATCCTTGGTGACTTCAACGCCCGAGTAGGTAAGAACTCTGAAGCCTGGAAAGGAGTACTAGGCAAGCATGGAGTTGGAAACTGCAATGACAACGGTCGCCTCTTGCTAGAGTTTTGTGCTGAGCAGCAGCTTACCATCACCAACACAATCTTCCAGCAGAAAGACAGCCTGAAGACAACCTGGATGCATCCTCGATCTAAACACTGGCACCTCATTGACTATATCTTAGTGCGCCAGAGAAACGTTCGCGATGTCTGTCACACCCGAGTGATGCCTAGTGCAGAATGTCAAACAGACCACCGCCTTGTGTGCTGCAAACTTAACCTCCACTTTAAGCCCAAACCTAAGAGGGGTGGCATTCTGAGGAGGAGGCTCAAAGTTAACAATCTTCAAACAGCTGCAGAGAGAGACAGCTTCCAGGCAAACCTTTGAACTAGGCTTGAAGACCATCCCATAGACTCTTCTCCTGAAGCGCTTTGGCAACATATTAAAAATAGCATCCTGCAGTCCTCTGAAGAATCCTTAGGGTTCTCCTCAAAGAAAAGCAAAGACTGGTTTGATGAAAACAATCCAGAGATCCAGGAATTGCTGGCAAAGAAGAGATCTGCTCACCAAGCACACCTCGCTCAGCCATCTTGCCATGTAAGAAAAGCAGCCTTTCGTCTTGCATGCAGTAAACTCCAACAGAAACTTCAAGACATCCAGAACAAGTGGTGGCTCAACCTAGCAGAAAAGACTCAACTATGCGCAGATTTGGGTGACCACAGAGGATTCTATGAGGCTCTGAAAGCAGTGTACGGACCCACACACCAAGTTCAAAGCCCCCTACTCAGCGCAGATGGCCACACGCTTCTCACAGATAAAACCTCCATCCTGAATCGATGGTCTGAACACTTTCAAACTCTCTTCAGTGCCAACCGTGTAGTCCAAGACTCAGGAATCCAGCTCATCCCAAAACAAATGGTGAAAAATGAATTGGATATAGCCCCTACTATGGGAGAGACCCTTAAGGCCATACAGCATATGAAAACCGGCAAGGCAGCTGGGGTTGACGGAATCCCGCCTGAAATCTGGAAACATGGAGGCCAAACGCTCCATGCTAAATTTCACGAGCTAGTTGTGCGCTGTTGGGAACAAGGCGAACTACCACCAGATCTCCGTGATGCAATCATCATCACCCTGTACAAGAAAAAAGGAGTAAAGTCAGACTGCTCAAACTACCGAGGCATAACTCTGCTCTCCATTGCTGGAAAAATTCTCACAAGAATACTATTGAACAGATTGGTACCCGCTATCGCAGAAGAACTTCTACCTGAAAGTCCGTGTGGTTTCAGAGCCAACAGAAGTACCACAGACATGGTATTTGTTCTCAGACAACTGCAAGAGAAGTGTAGGGAACAGAACAAGGGTCTCTATGTAACTTTCGTTGATCTCACCAAAGCCTTTGACACTGTGAGCAGAAAAGGTCTGTGGCAGATCTTGGAACGATTAGGATGTCCCCCCAAGTTCCTCAAAATGATAATCCTGTTACATGAGGGGCAGCGCGGCCAAGTCAGATATGGCGATGCACTCTCTGAGCCCTTCCCAGTAGCCAATGGTGTGAAACAAGGTTGCGTTCTCACACCAACTTTATTCACAGTTTTCTTCAGCATGATGCTCCAAAGGGCCACGGCAGACCTCGACGAACAAGACGGCATTTCTATCCGATATCGTACCGATGGGAGCCTTTTCAACCTAAGGCGACTGAAGGCCCACACCAAGACCCTGAATCACCTTGTCCGCGAGCTGCTTTTTGCTGACGATGCTGCCCTTGTTGCCCACACAGAAGCAGCTCTGCAGCGCTTAACATCCTGCTTTGCAGAGGCGGCTGAGCTTTTTGGGCTGGAAGTCAGCTTGAAGAAGACAGTAGTTCTCTACCAACCAGCACCACAAGATGATTACCATCATCCCCACATCACCATTGGCGAGTCAGAGCTTCAGTCAGTCCAGCAGTTCAGCTATCTGGGTAGCATCATCTCCTCAGATGCCACGATCGACAAAGAGAT
The DNA here is from genome assembly GCA_009769605.1 of Bucorvus abyssinicus. Lineage (NCBI taxonomy): Eukaryota > Metazoa > Chordata > Aves > Bucerotiformes > Bucorvidae > Bucorvus > Bucorvus abyssinicus. The sequence continues at coordinate 14,913,517 of CM020063.1, forward strand.
AGACAACAGAATAGCAAAGGCAAACAGAGCTTTCAGAAAACTCCATAAAAGAGTCTGGTGCAATAAACACCTGAAAAAAAGTACAAAGATCAGTGTCTACAGAGCCATACTCTTCTGTACAGGTCTGAATCATGGGTCATCTACCGCCACCATCTGCGACTCCTCGAACGCTTCCATCAGCGCTGCCTCCGCACAATCCTAAACATCCACTGGACTGACTACGTGACTAATGTTGCTGTCCTTGAACAGGCAGACGTCACCAGTATTGAGGCCATGTTGCTGAAAACGCAGCTGCGTTGGGCAGGGCACGTCTCCAGGATGGCGGATCACCGCCTCCCTAAGATCGTGTTCTATGGTGAACTTGCCACCGGCTGCCGCAAGAGAAGAGCTCCAAAGAGGAGATATAAGGACTCCCTGAAACAACCCCTCAGCCTAGGCCATATTGACCCCCATCAGTGGTCCACCCTGGCCTCCAATCGGGAGATTTGGAGACACACCATACATAACGCTGCTGTCTCCTTTGAGAGCACGCATAGAATCAGTCTCGAGGAGAAAAGACAGCGCAGAAAGAACCGTGCCTCGACTATACCACCCAAGGAGACCCTCTGGTGTGCTCTTTGCAACCAGTCTTGCCTATCCCGCATTGGCCTTTTCAGCCATCAACGCGCTTGCAATAAGCATGGGCAAAGCCCTTCCCAAATCTTTGTCCGCGAAGCCAAACCATGAATGAACAGGACTGGTACATACGTCACTGCTCTGGCAGTGCCCTTTTCATAGGGAGGCACAACTGCTCTGGGTTCAGGATGTTCTAGGTTTGGCAGATAAACTACATATGCCACAAATAGATAGGAGTGTGATGGGTTTTGCCTTGTGGGGTTTTTATCACTGGTCTGCACTAATTACTATATTTATTATTTTCTCACGGAATCAGAACAGTATTTGAGGGGCATGATTTTTGAGGACGTTACAGATGGTGATAAGGAGGGCTTACACTTGGAATATCCCGTACCCAGTTGTACTGCATCGGAAGTACACTCTCCTGCCTCTGCAGCTGCTGCTTCCAACTCTCCCAGTGGCATAAAGTCTGGTATAATCCTTAATGTTGATTTTACCCTTTTGCTCCTTTTAAAAAGAAGTAAACCTTTTCTCACTGCTGTTATACAGAAGGTTGTGTAATGTCATAGAAGTCAGTTGGCAGCCTTTCTAGGCATTATTTAGAATGGCTGCACAGGTGTGCATTGATATGAGTTTGTATGTTGCATTTACATGACAGAACAGTACCACTAAGCTTTGAAAACAGTTCAGCAGTGCTTGCCCTCCAATTCACCATTAGTGATAGAAAATTAATAACTTTGGGTCTATTTCTGAAACCCATCACTGTGCTGATTTTAATTAATTACTTAGGTGTATGTGGATATAAACAGGCACAGTGCCACAGAACGCTCAGAGCTTCCTTCCAAAGCTGACTCTATCATATTTGTCATTCTCCAATGGTCTAAAGAGGTGAGATCCCAATTAAATCCAACCTACATCAGCAAAACAAATTGTTTTGTATTGCTAGTCAGCAGCTACTGGCTGTGTCCTAAAACCTTCTCGTATGAGGCTTCATTTCATTTTGAAAACTGGCAGCAAATTGGTTTTTGCAATTAAGGAAGGCTGCAGTAGCCATTAAAAGGAGAAGGAAAAATCACGAGGCAAGGAATGTGTTGGCTGTGTTTAAAAATGTAGAGTGTCTTATTTTGTCTGCGTATTGCCTGCACGTCTTGCATTCAAGCTTCTAAAAATTATATGTACTTTGTATAGACAAACATGCCTTTGACAGTCACATTTGCAGCCACCTCTCTTAAAGGTGTTTAAATGTGGTTCCTCTCTCTGCATACAGCAGAAGTGAATCTCAAATGGCCTGCACAGCCAGATAAATTCTATAAACTATAATACGCTTACAGTTTTCTCACTAAGTATAAACTTGCAAGCTAAGAGAACTGGAGGTGATACTAAGTTGCAACTAATTTTTTGAAAGTACAGTTCAGCTTGGAAGGATAATAGAGCTCTTCCTCCCAAATATCCATACTACTCTTCAGCTGCACCTCCTGCATTCCAGGAGTTTGTAGCCTGACTTCTTCAAGTAATTGGCAATGGTTAATTTTCCATAAAACACTGTATTGTTAATTGGAACAGATAATTACTTGGAACCGATAAGCTTAGTTTGATCATGGCAGAAAACTGACAACAGTGGTCTCACCTAGCTAGCAAAACTATCCACGTCAGTCAGGGAGCTGTTCTCTGAATCCTCTCTAATAACCTAGCAGGTGACGACATGCTCTCTCGGAGGTCATTAAGCCTATGTACAACATTAATTTATTTTTAATGTCAATATATTCATGTTGATATATTTCTGTATTTTATCCCACAGGCTGTTTAACGTATGTATTACTATTTGTGTACAAGTGCAAGGCTTTTATTAACAAAGGCCATTTCTGTTTCAGGCTTTCACGTACACAGAGATCAATGTGACAGGTACGTATTGTGACAGCGGTTTTGTTGAAAACTTGTTTACTTTAAACTACTCCTTTCAGTGGGGCGGGGAACTGTCAAGGTGGAACTTCTAGGCATTCATTTTCAAACTGAATGGAAGTCTTTTTATTAGTTACTTACAGGCATTCCTCTGACGTGGGTAGTGCTGATTAGGCTTACTTTATGCAAAAACTGCAGAAGCATTCAATTTGATTTCTAGCTACAAGGAACAGAGCTGTTAATGTAGATGCTGCTATTCTCTACATGCATTTGTATTTCTATTTGAAAAACACTGGTTTTGAACAGCTACATGTAACTGCTGCTAGTAGTTGTCTGCTGAGGCCACCTATCACCAGAAAGTTTTTGAAATGTTACTGTATGAACAGTGTAAAGCCACAGACTGAAGATTTCGAGATTGGAATGACCTTATAAATTAAACAAAATGGTCCTGACATGCATATTTTTTCTTCTTAACTGCTGTCCATCTTCTGGATCCAGTGGTGCAGTAGAAAACAGTAGCTGGCTTCCCTTTCTTCCTGGTCATTCTGCTCAGTTACCCACCTTTCTTGTTTTGCTTGAAGCATAGCAGTAAATCGAATGGTTTAGTTTATTTTTAAAATGTGTTTTAAATGGAACTGCTTATTGTGACTGAAGCAGATTACATAACTGTGAGGATGGGTGTGAGGCAATAAACTGCAGCACTTGGTGATTTTTACCCAAAGGAGTGACTTGAAGCAACTGTAGTTTGTAACTGTAAACTACAGGAGATTCAGAATTTTTTGAGAGCAACTAGTTAAAAGAGAGGAAAGAAGCGAGCAGAACTTAGCTATTCTCTCCCTCACACTGATGCTTATTCAGAAGGTCATGGAGAGTTGGGGTTCCTGAGACTGCCACATACCACAGCCTTATCTCAGCATGGGCAGCAGTGCAAACCCCAAGGGTGCTCCTGGCCTTCTGGGCTGCCAGGGTCAGCCTCCTCTCTGGCAGCCGTGTTCATGCTCCCCAGAGGAGCTCAGGCAGTTCAGCTCAGGATGGGACCATGTTTCCGCACGGTTTATTCGAAGCCCTTTTTGCTCCAGTGCCCCGGATGTTGGTGTTACTTGTTCTGTCCCATTGACGTGGGGGAGCTGCAGAGCTGGCTAAAGTTTGTGTGATGACAGCGAAGCCAAAGTAATGGCTGGTGACTTGTTAAAGATGCTGCATCTGCACCCATTATCCAGGTGTTGCTTGTGTGCGCTAACACAGGGGATCAGGGTCAAGGAAATCAGCCCACAGGCTTCTGGTAACACAACCTGAATATTCTTGGTTTAAGCATAAAAGGAAGGATTTTAGCTTGTTGTTCTCACAGGCACGTTCTACTTTAAATCAGTAACACTTTTTTCCCCCTTTCCTAACTTTAAGCTCTTTAGAAGATCCCCTGCAAATTACTGGCGTCATTAGTGATCTTGTAGCAGAAGGTGATGTCTCTCCGTCAGAGCTGGACTTTACAAAAATACAAGCTAAGAAAATCTCTAGGTAATACCATGGCTGTTTTTTGTTATCTATCTTGTCACTTTAACCCTGGTTATTCATCTCATAGCATGTCATTTGAGTTGGTGTTAACAGGACTGGTATTAGAACGGTTCAATAGCCACTATTTAATTGGCTGTCACTGTCAAATGCGCTAATTGTTTTTTATTATTCTGGTTTTAAAATTCTTTCCTTCCTACTTGCTTGCTCCTTCCTCTAACAGGAGTAGACTGGAGCATGGCTACATATACAGCAGATTCAGTTCAGCCAAGGGGACTGGAACCTTCCACTTAGCTCTGAAAGACAGAACAGAAATTTCCTGTCAAGTGGCAAAGGAGCTTCAGATGCTTCCAGCCCCAGACTCCAGCTTGTCATGCTCTTATCCCTGCTGGAGATTTCTACACCTTCCTGACTGTCAGTTACAAAATTGGCTGTGTTTTCTCCTGAGATAGGTTGAAATTACAGCTGGTTCTTTCTCCTGTTTGTGAAATCAGTTGCTTACAGGCAAGACCACAGCTGTTCAGGTCACTAAACAGCTTGTTGTGTTGGTGCAACTGTTCACACCAGTTTAAGACACCTGTTTCAGGATGTTCTAGTCACTTATTTAAGTAAGGTGTAGTGCTCTAGTTTACTGGTTTTAATATTTATTCAAATTGTAAAAGGAGCTCAAGAGCTTCAGATCTAAATCTGTGCAGAGAAAAAACATCCTTGTGATCCTCTGAGAATTCCAAACACATTCATAACACTACATCAACATATAAGGGTAGCTAGCTGGACTGTTTTGTGTAATTACATGAATATTTTTAAAATTGCTGAAAATCTCAGAAATGTATTCAAGTAGTATTTAATCAAACCGGACCAAAGCCCTAAAGACAACTCCATTTCATGTACTTATTTTCACATATGACCATGAATACTTCTGATAATGACATTTCCCTTTGCCATGAAGTAAATAACTTTCAAATGTGTCCAAGTTCTTCTAACTCCTTGAGGGCTTTAGTGCTTCAGTCCATAAGCTTTCAGTCAAGCTGCAGCTACTAGAGGTATCTTATTAACCCACACTTGTATCTTCTATTGATTCTGGAATCACTAGTGCCTGCCAGTCTGAAAATGAGCGAAGTTTCAAAATGGGCTGCAAAAAATGAGGCATTTGAAGTTGAAACACTTCTCTTGGAAAACCTCATACTTAATTTTTAGGTCAGTGCTTTTTTGTTTTACAACAAAGAAAAGACCTGTTACCCAGCAGCTCACTTTAAAGACTATTGCAAGGCGAAGTAGTAAATCTTTCTAAGTAGTAAATCTTTCTGAAGAACTCTGAGAATGAAGTTACATTAGCATTTTTTCATTGGCTGTGTTTTTTCTGTTGTTAGCATTCTGAGTTAGTGTTTTTAAAATTACTTTGTACCAACAGACTTGTGAAGGAGTTTGTAGAGTGAGGGGAAGAAACAAAAAGGATCGTAGAATCTCATTGGTAATTTTTTTGTTTTAGATGCTTATACCACACACACTTAGAAATGAAACATCAAGACAAAATGATTTGCAGTCTTTTTTGTGCCAGTTACCCTATAAAGACAATAACACATGATCCACGTTTAAAGCTTTGGCTCTGTTATCTGAATGAGGTTGACAAATGGCAGAAAGATTTTTAGGAAATGTCTTGAAAGACACTTGTGTGCCAGGATTTTATGAAGTAGAATTTTGCAGAAGGAAATTTCCCTGTTGTTTGTTACTTATGCTTTCAGCTGGGTCAGAACTTTAAGCGGATTGCGGTGTTTTTATCACATCAGGTGTAGCTGCTGTTGTTTGTAATTTAAAGGATATGATTATTGCCCATTTACATCTGCTCTCAGGATTCATGATTCTGCTGTGGGACGTGCTCAAAAAACGGAAAAGGAGAAGAAAGAGATACAAGCATGGATGAAAAGAAAGCAAAAGGAAAGAATGAGTGAATATGTGAAAAAACTCGAAGAACAGAGACAGAAAGAGCATAATCCGTTCAGTCTAAGGAAGAATGGGGTAAGAATACTGGTTGTCTTGAAGAGTAACTGATATATATTGTACAAGTGTCCATTGCCCAAGTTAGATAATATAGCGGCTGTTGGTGATTTTTTTTCTTATTTTAATGTTGTGTTTTTATAGGTATAATTTTATTTAATTGGAACTAGCCATAGTTGTGTCAAAAGTGATCAGTAAGCAAATATACCAGTGTTCTTCACAGGCAGCAGTAATGACAACTGGCTGCAGGTTGTGGCAATTGCGACCTGTCTGCCAGCTCTGGATTCAGGCAGTACAGTCCCCTGATGGTGGTGGGTATAGCTGTAACATTTGCTGGTGAAAGCTCGGTTTTGTCAGGGAGAATTAACTACAGGAGTTGTACAGATGTGTTTACATCTTGTTTCATCTTGCCCCGCACCTCCCATAAACCCCCAATGAATTTAAGAAGCAGAGGTCAGATGCCAACATCCTTTACATATGTGATAGGGTACTGAGGGCAGCCATCCTTGTCGTTCACACGCACAGCAGTGTACGCAGCCGCAGAGGGTCGGCAGAGATGTTAGGATATAGCATGTATCTCAAGTGCCTGATGGATCCTCTTGTTGAAGGCTGGTTTCCGTATAGACTCAGCAAACAATCCCTTCCCTCCCAGAAATTTTTTAAACTTTAATCAGTTATGGCCCAAAATATTTCTTCTGATCTACACTGCGCTGGAAATAAATGAAGGGGAAAAAAACCTAGTACAGAACTAGTTCAGAAATAATTTCCCAATCAGCATTAAGTGTTAAAACACGTGGATACCTTCAGGACCTGAAAAGATGCTGTTGAGTCAGGGGAAGCTCCAGAATTACAGACGATGAGACCCAGCAACAGCAAATACATCCCTAAAGTTTTTACTCATCAGCTGGATGCAGGGTATGCTGTAAATTCTTTCCTGCTGAAGCTGTACTGGTTTTAACTCCCAAGCAGCAAACATGTAACACACAGAAGTTTCCTGTTACTAAATGATTCAGCTGTATCCCCTTTTAGAAGAATAACGGATCTCAGCTATGAAGTACAGTATTTCCCCTGGTTTTAAATAGTCTTTCAGAGTTGAACCCAACTGCTCTGTTGTACATGTGTAGAGAGAAGTGATGGAGGAGAAATGGGTCCTGCTTTTCTCTCTCCCTTGGTTTGCCAACCCATGAATAGACACTTGATGCTTTTGTTATAGCCTTTTCTCCTGAAATCACGAGATGGGAGATTTCTCAGCTCTTGGTTGTCTGGCTTTTTTTTTTTTTTTTTTTAAGAAGAAAGCATTAAAAAATTGCAACTTGTACTCTAGCAAACACACATCAAAGTGCAACCTTGCCCTGTTTTTTAAATTAGTTATTGTTAGGAATGTCACCTGTTTTTGGGAAATGGAAGGTGAGGCCATTTGAGCTTGACAGTGAAGACATCTCCTTAGGATTGTTTTAAGCGTATGAGTTATGGCAACTGACTGCAAGCCTTCAGTATCTTTTTAGAGACTGGAAGTTTATAGAGACAATCTTACCTGAATTTCCTGGTAGAGCCATATGCTTTCACATTGTTTTTCCTTCTGTTGAGAGTCTTAAACAGTAACTTTCAAGTCAAATAGGTTCACATTTTGAGAGTGAGAGATTGGAATGAGACTACAAAACAGATTATGTTAATATTTATTATACTTTCTTGCATAGCATCGTAGTCTTACTTCAAAGGATATTAAATTCTTCCAGAAGAAGAAAGAAGAAAAAGACAAGTAAGTTGCTATAAAAGTAACTTGTTGTGTTTGTATTTGTATATTAATCTTCCAGTCTTAAGGACGAGGTAGTTTTAACTACCTTGTCTATGAAACTCAGATATGAATGGCATCTCAACCAAAAGCATAAATAATTCATGTTGGCTTTACTATTCAGGAAAACTCTGAATATATTTCATCCTTTGACTATTTTTTTATTTTCCAAATATCCTTTTTTTTTCCTTTTTTTTCCCCCAACATTGGCTATTTCATTCTGTGTTAATCAGTATTTTAGCTTTTTGCTACTGGTCTTAAAAGTGTTTTCATATCTTCTCTGAAATTGCAGAAATACATTCTTCTATTGTGGTTACCATCTAGCCTTACCCGACCCACTAGTCAGCTGCAATTAAATGAAATGGGTGATAGCATGAGTTAACATGTAATATTATTTCTCCATAGAGCCCTGTTATCTGAACATCACAGTATGAGAATGTTACAGGCACTTTCTCTGATGAAAGACATGTCATCTGAACCAGTGGTGTTACCTGCAAATGAACGTAGACCATTGTCCAGGTCAAGGTCACCTCAGGAGCACAGAAAAAGGTGTATGGCATCTACTAAAGGGTAACAACTTCAAGCATTAACCCTGCTCTGATTTGTCTGCAATATGTAGCTAGTTGGCATAGGATTAGCTTGAGGGAAGCCTAATATTCTGACAGGATCAAAGATACACTTTGTCTGGATCAGAGGAGTCTTAAGTTCCTATAGCAGTCTTACAACCACTCCTGCAGATCTTGGAGACAGCCTTAAAAATGTCTCTTGGAGCACAGAGCTGTAGTCAATGTCCTAACTCATTCCACTGGACTTAGCCAGCAACACAGTTAATGATCTGAAGAGCATCTAGTAAAAAGCGAGAAGCAAATAAAAATACTACCGTGCATGCATGTAGACTGCCTAAATTAGAGGTCAGCAAACTCGAGAGTTCCTCTCTTCCTTTCTAACTTTTTTTATTACCTAGGATTTTACTTGCTTTTTCTTTTGCACTTTGATGCTTAATGCCTTTTGAGGAGTTGATGGTATTTGAGTATTACAGATTGGTAAATTTATTTTACTTCACGGCATTAATGTCACGTGTGTGACATTAGGCAATGCAGGTATATGCTGCAGCATGCTTTTTCTTCCTCTGCTTAGTGATGTTATGTTTTACAGAATAATAGGAACAACTTTGTACGTAAAAGAATCTTGTAGCTTCCAGATTTAAATATTTCTGCATCTCTTTTTAATAGGCAAAGTGCCAGGGTAGAGGATTAAACTGAATATGGTCAGGGTTGTTCTGAGCTTGCTGGTGGTGCCCACGGGCAGTTCGAGTACCTGGCTCCTGCCAGAAGCCACGCCTAAGGAGTGTCATGCAGGAAGCCACCTTTTGGAGTGGCTGTAACTTCTAACTAATACATTTTGTTGGACCTAAACTGGCTCTTTGTAAAGCCAAGTCGATAATGCCCTCACTGTGATTGCCAGCAGCTCTGATTCTGGTGAGGCTTATTGACCCTACAAGCAGCATGTAATGCTGATCCTTAGCTATGTGGGCGAAAGGTGATTTTTGTGGCCTTTCTGCCTTGTCTGAATAAGCCTTGTTAGATCTAAGTTATGTGGAGGAATGGTATGTGGTAGACAGTGCTAAGTGTTTGGGCTTTGTTGGTTTTTTTTCTCTTGTTGTAGAAGGCATCCAAACAGTCCTATTCTGTCAGAAAGGAGCCGAATTGCTGCCAAACCCAGCACTGGTCAAAAAGTACACCGTCTCACCCCAACCCTTGGTGTAACACAGCGCAGGGGTAAGAACAGAACTTTCTTAATGAAGGCACATACTGAAGATGACCTTCAAGTTACTACTGGATTTTGGGAGGGAGGAGCTTTAATACCTATGTAGAAAGTCAGACCTGTAATCCTGGAGGTTTCCTGTCCTCGGGCTTTTGCAACTGTGCTATCATTGGCCAGTAAATGAGAAGAGTTACCTTTCGTTATTATCTCTTTCTAAATCCAAAGTAGATTAATTTGCCATAGCAAGAGTTCTGTGTAATCCAGGAAGCAAGCTCACAGCTGAAAATACTTGAAGCATCTCTGAGTAGTTTTGATCTACTGCACCTAACAGAGGAAATGCTTTCATTGTCCTTCTAGGAAATGCCTGTATGCTCCTACAGAAAAGCACTTCCAGAGGAAAAGTGAGAAATGCTGCAAACTGTCCTGTTCATTCCAGACACTGTAAGTTGCAAAGAGCAGTGACATAGTGCTCTTCAGCTACATAAAACGGGGATAAAACAAGACACAGAGAACACTTGTCAGACTACATCCTGGGTAGAATCTATGCAACACAGGCCTCAGACTCAGCATTAGATTAGGAGAATAAAAATCATCATTTTTCCCCCACATAAAAACACTTTTCATTAGAGTTGTGCAATTATTTCAGTCAATTGCCTCTCTTCACCTCAGCTTCAAGATTCCTGAAACAAATGTGCTAGATTTCAAAGATTCCTGACACAGGCGTTATGAGGTCATGAGGGACAGAGAACTTGAATCTTTCTTTCAGCAAAAACCCAGAGTGTTAGTAGTACAGTGTGCAAGTATTGTGCCTTTCCCTCACCTTTCTATGTTGCTTGTTTTCTGAGCTCTTTAAAGTGGGAATTCTCTTTGCTGTCCCTCTGTACAGTATCTATTTAAGATACTATTCTGTCAGAGTGGACCTTTTAAAAAAAAAACAAGAATTGGATTTTAGTAATTCTTCTTCCCTGTGTCTGTCTGTGTAGGTCTAAATCTGCAAAAGCTTCCTCACGTAAATGTTTTCTCCTAATCAAATTCTTTAACAGATGCAGAACTCCTGCATCTGAGCTTCTGCAACTTCTGCATATATCTGTTCTGATCAGACATAAAAAGATTGAGGAGAGAATCAGTCTGAAACAGGAATGCTGTGGGTTGATTCCATGCTCCCTTACACCAGAATTATAATTGTGGCGTGTCGCCGGTTGGCTGAGGCAAGCCAATCACGAGGACGTGCCCTTTTCTATCCCTGAACCCCTCTCCTCCGGGAGAGAAAGGGTTAAAAAGCAGAGATACGAAAAGGAAAAGAAAGATTTTGTGAGATCTCTGAACGTTTGGAAAACTGAAACAAACTTTAATAAAACTAGAACAAAATATATAATATGCAGGGAAAAACCAATGCAAAATCTGAGGGTTTATACGGGATGGAAAAGCGAGGGTTAAACACGAGTGAGAGAGAGGGGGGGACGGTGCCGCGCAGAGTCCGAAATGGCGCTGGCCACGTGTGTGCCCTCGTGGAGTAAACAAAGGAAACCGCGGCTGTTACGAACGCCGGGCTCCAACTTGCAAACCCCAAGCTATGCTGTTCCTACCAGTCTGGTCGTGCGAATTAAAGGAAGCAAAGCAGCAAGAAGCGGCAGCGCTGGCGGCAGAGAGGGTACGGCATTACAGCAGCAGGCAAAGAGCAGCCTCGGGGTGCGGCGTCTCCAGTGGCCACAGCAGTCTGTCCCAGGCAGCGCAGCGGGCGGCTTCCCCAGCACACAGCTCCGCTCCACTCTGGCAGCGCGGGGGAGCCATAGCCACAAGCAGGCAGGCAGGCGGGCAGGGTCCGAGCCAAGGAGAGACAGCCTGTAAGGTCCCCGGAGCCAAGCCGCGAGTCTGGAAAAGCCTTTTCCCAGAGCGAAGCTGCAAGGTCCGCGGTGCCCCTTGGAGTGCGAAAGCCGGAAGTGTCCCGGAGAGCGAAAAGACCCGAAAGCCCCAAAAAGCCACGAAAGAGCCTGTGGTACCCGGCTCTTAAAGGCACAGTATGCTCGCGAGAAACTTTCTCAACCAATGAGATGTGTAATCGTAGCATGGAAGGGAATAGTCCAATTGGTCAGTTTAAAACAAAAGCTTTCAAGCAGTTTTTTTCCTCAAACTGCCACATGGCGTAACAGAGTATATGTGAGCTGGCAATACTGGAAAGGGAGAGAAGCAATAGTCAGCCCACAGGCATTTTTCCTGTCTCACTCACACTCCTCTACATGCGTGGAAAGTCATTCTCCTCCTCCTGTCCACACATCCCGTTTAAACGCTAAACTCGAAACACACGTTGAGCTTTCTCTGATTTCCTGTCACCTTCTTGTGTCTGTTTCTCCAGTATATCCCATCGCTGCTAATGGCTTCACTGAACTTCTCTGTCTTCTAAGAGGCACAAATCCAGGATTTATATAAATGTATTGCTCTATCAAGTAATGTAGCAATGTCCCTTTTTGGAGACTGCACTACAGGACCTGGATGCCACAGGCACCGTGCACGGTCCCGTTCCTCTTCGTGTACCGCCCTGGGAAGGTGGTTTGGAGCACAAGGCTGGAAGGGACCAGCAGCATTTTCTCGCTGTAACACAACATCAAGATAACAGGGCATGTGGTTTTCACATGTATTTACACACAACTTCAGTTCTTAGAACTTGGAGCTTCTGTTCTTGAAGTTTCAAGACATTCAGAAGAAAACAGCGAGAACTGTTACAGTGCTTTGGTTGGCTTGTTTTCTCCTCAGCTGCTGAGTACAGTGTCAGCAGAACATCAAAACAAAAGCCTCCGTGTGTTGCCACTGCAGTTCAGGCAGAAGGTGTCGATCAAGAGACCGATCGTGATGTAGTAAGTCCTTGGACTGTGCCTGATGATATCCAAAGAATACTTCAAGATACTCACGACTCCTTGTTTCAGGTAGGATGTCTACTTACTCTAAGGAGTGATTTGATACTTACTGTTTAACTCTTTATTTCTCCTCTATTTAAAACATGTTCTCCATTCAAAACCCGTGGTGGAACAGATGCAGAGGAATGTAAATGATGGTCACTCAACAGAACTACATTTTGTCTTTACAAGCGAAATCATTCTTGAGGGCCTTCACAATGAATGTTCTCTGTAACAGCCATGTAGGGTGGGGTGTCTGTCCAGGCAACAGACTCTAGTGGGAGTGCATGAACAGGAAAATAAATTGCAGTTGTTGCAGAATAATCAGATGCGCGACTTGATTAGGGCATGTTTGGGAAGAGAGGGATCACTTTTACTGGCTGCTCTGAGGTCTTGTCTATGAATTCAAAGATTCAGCTCATCTTCTCTTCCTCCAAAAGGCCTCTGCACTACATCCTGTGAGTTTCTCTCCTCTCGGCATCATCGACCCTGATGGCATTTCTGACAGCACGGGAAGTATCCTTAGCAAGCTGGACTGGAGTGCAGTTGAGGCGATGGTAGCAGATGTGGAAGACACTTGAACAAAATTTCTCAGCTGCTGTGCACTCCCAAACAGTTGCTTGTGTTTCATTTTGCTTTTTTAAATAATCATTGTTCTAAGTAAAATGGATCGAGGCTTGCATTGATTTTCTTCTTAAGCAGCACAGAAACTCTCACAGCTTTCAGCCTTGCCTAGACAGAATTCTGTTCCTTGCAACATGTCGTTTGCTTTCCATGCCTTCAGGTGGACAATAACTAAATGTAATTGCTAAATGCAGACAGTCTCAAACAAGAGCTTGTGTGTTGGCTACTTTGCCCCTCTCAAATACAAAAGAAGTTTCATTCTGTTTAAGAGTGCTGCTGGTTTACCTCTGTATTTAGTATTTAACATCGTTATGGATGAAGTTATTTGTGTAAATTAACAATGGTAATAATCTGATTTAATAAAAGTGAGGTTATTATTTTCTGCTGTAAAGCAGTTGATACACAAAGCACTGTTATTGCCATGATCTACGGTGACTGTGCCCATGCAATACCCTCCTACTTAAAACCCAGCTGACTTGACCAGTAGTTCAGAGAAATCTTAGAGTTTGAATTATTGATAGAAAGAGGTACAAAGAGTCAGGCAGCAATAAAAGAAATACAGACTTTTGTTAGGAAAATCAGACACCCGTATGAGACAGTAAGGACAAGTTTGTACTGAGGTGAGGGAAAATGCCACTCTTCATCCATCTATGTAACACGGTCATGTTAGAGCTCTGCCAGCAGAACCCAGATGTTTATGGAAAAATTTCCCATATGTCCAGTCACCATCAACTAGTGGTAGCCTGAGCAGATGGAGCTCCAGTGACTCTTTCCCAACAGCAGCAGTTCTTATTTCTGTAGTAAAGGAATGTGAATTTTTCAGGGAAGCCAGAAGTTGGGTAAGTTCCAGTGGTTAATTACTGTCACCCAATACTCTAATATTAAAAAAAGGAAAAAAGAATTCAAAATAACTGCATGTTTCTGAGTGAAGCTGCATCTTGACAAACATAAAAAAATGTGGTTCAAAGAAAGCCTGTTAGAGGATTACACACTTATGAGGGTAGAACTGACAGTTTCTGTAGACTCAGAGATCAACACTGGCCATGTATTTCTAGCAGTCCTCAGAAACTACATCAGTTTGTCCCACAGGTCTGTCTGGAGTGCAAATCTCGGCACTGAGAGCGATCGCATCCAAATGAAAAGCTACCTTCAAAGAGCCAGTCAAAAGCAAGAAATAGTGATGTGCTCAAAGTCTCAAACTGTTTCTTTAGAGATGCAGCAGAGAAATCATCAGCTAAGTACCTTCTGGGCCTCGCGGAACAGAATCTGAAAAATGCTGCTTTAGTCAAGTATGAAAGTCTTACGGTCACAACCAGCTGTGAGGAGGAGAAAGGAGACAGAGGCAAGACTGTGGCTCATAAACCTTGTCCTAAAAGGCTTAGCAGACTTGGCCTTTGTGACCTGTGACCTGCAGAGTCCCAGCAGTACAAAAAAGCACTCTGGTGGCGTGGGAATAGGATCTTGGAAGAGTGATCTCTTATCCCTGCTGCTTCCATAGACTCGAGGAAGGTTTTCTTGCACTTTCTTTTTTAGGGCCACAGATGCAGCTTTGTAGTATGTCTTTCTCTGAGAGAAGCAGGTGCTGCATTTTGCTTTGCTGATCCCTAACTAAAGTCTGAAATCCCCATTAAGAAACACCCCCAGGAAGTTTCTGCTGTCGTAGAAACTAGGAGCATTGAACAAGTCAAAACCCGTAACAATAAACACTAAAGTTGCTGCATCCTTTTAGAAACAAATTTCTAAATATTTTTTTCTCTAACATTTCAGTAAATATTTCTAGTTGAAATACAACTGTACATGTATTTACAAATCCCACCTGTTCTACAATTTATTTGCCTTAGTAACGTTCCAGGATGAAAATCTCTCTTGCAGAGTTGAAATAAAAGTTAATGCTCTCAATAACGCTTAAGATTCTCCAGAAACAGCAAACTACAAAAACCAAAACTTCAGAAAATGAGGAAGTTGATAAATAGAATTTGCTTCTTTCCCCAGTCCACTTTATTTCTGCAAATTTTATTTTGAACTGTGCCTTAAATTTGCCATCCTTTTTTTTCTTTTTTCCTCATAGCCTTTTACCTCTTCAGGTCATAGAACCAGAGAATGCTCTGGGTTGGAAGGGACCTTTAAAGGTCAGGTGGTCCAACCCCTCAGCAGAGAGAAGGGCTGTCTTTAACTGGAGTGGCTTGTCTAAAATGCCCTTGATTGGTTCCAGCCCTCCATCACAGAGCGGGGTGGGCAGAGCAGCAGAGAGCGGGAAGAATGGCCAGCACTGAGAAGAGCCGGGAGCCGGGGGCCTGCTGATGCCGTCTGTCCTTGCGGGCCCACGGGCTCCCGTGGCTCGAGTGGCACCTGCCACGGGCTGCGGGGACACCAAGGCCCCGCATTTGATCCAGGGCTCTCCCAGAGCAGCCAGAGTTCAGGAGGGTGGGACACAAAATGTCAGGGGGCTGCTGACGCTCCCAGGCAGGGAGACGCCTTGGTGCCATGCCACACGGCGGCAGCCGCGCCGGGGCTTGTGCCGGCCTCAGGAGCCCCCCGAGAAGCGCCTGGCCAGGCCCCGAGGGCAGTGCCCGCGGCCGGCAGGAGGGACGGTGCTGGCCCGCGGCGGGACTGCGGTGGGGCGGTGCAGGCCTGGCGGCTGGCGACCCCCACCGGAGGAACCGGCCGAGGCAGCCCGTTCTTTCCTGTCCCAAAAGGGCACTGCCAGCAAGGCACTGCCCAGGCTGAGGGCTGACAGGGAAAGGGCTCCAGCTCCTTCCCAAAGCCTGCCCTGACGGCTCACAGCAGGCCGAGACGCTGGGCTGCATTGACACTGTGTCCCCCCACCCCACTGCAGACTCCAACCGGGGGGCCGGCTGGGCCCCATCCAGCCCCACTCCGGCCCAAGGGGCATCAGCAACCGAACACAAAAACCCTTCTGCTAAAGGGACCACGTCCTGTGGTGTCTCCACAGGGTGCGTGTGGTGCGGCCACCTTCGGCAATGCACACCCAGGCCTCGGCGCTGGAGGCAGCCACACGCCTTGACTCCCCGCTGGGTAGGACAGAGTCCCCAAGAGCGATCTGCAGGCTGCCCTGTGACCGACCCCCCGTGGGAGGAAGCAGAGGAGCCCAAAGGGCTGGCCAGCAGTGCTGGGATGTGGGGACAGCCTGTGGCACTTTGTCCTGCAGCCTGCAAGGGAGCTGCGAGGTGTTCTCAAATGAAGCCTCTTGCTGCATGTGCCTGGAGACGTCAGCCACAGCCAGAGGGACCTGACGAGGCCCCGGCAAGACACAGCCGGGGCCTCGGTGAGTGCCGTGAAACCCTGATGCCGAGCACAAGACAAGAGATGGGGGGATGGAGTGGACGGTGGCGTTGCAGTAATGCCAGACTCAGGTGCGAGCGCTGCAGGCAAGGATGGCCCACTTTGACGTTCCGAAGTGATGGAAGGTGACATCACTGAGCAATGGGTCCTGATGTGTCTGAGGGATGGACAGTGACATCCCCAGGCAATGGACTATGACATGACTGGCCGATGCATTGTGACCACACGTCCCTTGCTGCTTGTATCTGGGTGCTGGTGCTCACCCACCCAGTTGGCGCCCACACTCCAGCCGAGCGACTTCGTGAGCTTTGGAGCGTTGAGCCAGCCCTTGGTGCTGGTGTCGTGCTCGGGGAGTTTTTGGTCGCAGCCCTCCGTGCCTGACCCCAGAGCCCTTAGAAGATTTTCCCCAGCCCTGCCTGGTTCAGACAGCCGGGGCAACGAGGAGTCGCAGTCACAGCAGCAGAAGTGAGCTGGGCAGGGAAACCTGGGCAGCTGGGCGCGTTTCCTTCTTGAGGGGCCTGGACATTTCTTCCGCTGGCGAATGACAGTCGACTCTCTTCCATTTCTTGGGTGACAGTACCAGTGAGTGGGAGCGGCTTGACACCCCCACCTCCCTCCAGCCCACCAGAGCATGTGGTAAGCATGGCCACGGAGTTGGAGAATCGCTGCCCAATATGCCTGGACAGCTGGGAGGAGGCCAGCTACGTGATGCCATGCCTCCACCAGTTCTGCTACCCATGCATCGTGCGGTGGGCAGAAAGCAAGCCTGAGTGCCCCCTCTGCAAGCAGAGGGTGAGCTCCATCCTGCACTCGGTGCGGGCGGATGATGACTTTAGAGAGCACATCATCACTGCCCCGGCAGCACCATCACCTGAGGTCCAGCTGACAGCAGGAGCTCCCTGGCAGCCAGATGCTCATGGCCTCCCTCACCCTGCAGCATCCCAGCTGCCAGCCACGGGCCCACGGCCCATGGCTCCAGTGGGAGGCTTCTATGCCTACATGTGGGCATTCATATTCCGTATCCACCCCACTGTCCTCGAGCACATGATGCCCTGGCTGCATCAGGAGCTGGGGCAGCTCTTTCAGGATGCCCAGGAAGCAGCAGCAGTGCAGGACCAGGTCCTCTTCAGCCTGCGCTGCTTTGGGCCGCATAAGGAGACTCTGATCCAGCTGCTGCAGGACACTCTGGGCACGCGCACGAGGAACTTTGTGCACCGGCTTATTGACAGCATCGTGCGCCGGTGCAGCAGGGAGGCCTGACGTCGGATAGGACTCGAGGATGCCCGTGCTGCTGATGAGCAGGAGGGCAGCCCTGCAGCTGCGCCCAACCCCGCTGCCTCCCGAGAGGGGTCCTCTGCACCCAGCCACACCCTTCAGGGGGATGCCGGCAGCCGCCCCTCTGCCCTTGTTGCCACACACGGGGAGCAAGAAGAGCTGCAAGAAGACCCAGAGGAGGCTGTGCCTGGGCCTTCCACACGCACCCGCAGCCACAGCTGCAGCCGCAGCCACAGCCGCAGCCAGAGACACAGCTGCAGCCGCAGCCGCAGCAGCCAACGCTCCCGTGGCAGGCCCCGGCGAGCCCCAAAGAGGAGGGCCAGCAGCCCTGGGGTCCCCTCCCAGCCCCGTCGCCGTCGGTGACACTGGGAGGGTGCCTCTGGGGCTGGTCAAGCCATGGCCTGGCTTCTTCGAATGAAGCTACAAATAGGAAGTGGGGAAGGCTCTTTTCCTCTTTTGGGCGTGCTCTTCTGTTTGGAAGGGGAAGGACGAAAGAGAAGAGAGGACCACGGAGCGGTCACCCTGGCAACAGGAAGTTTGCTCCGAGTGTATGCTGGGACAGTAAAGATCTTCCTTGTGGCAAGTAGAATTTTAAGTTTGTCCATCACTGGCAAGGGAAGAGGGACCAGGATGCGGGGATGTGGGACGCCCACCCCCCACTACTGAGAAGTGATTGATCTCCAGTGGGGGAAGAGAAGAGGGGTTGGAGAGCCAAGAATGGAGGCACCAGCGGAATGTGCAGCCTGGATACGCCCTGGAAACCCAGTGCCTTTGAGCTTTGGAACCGGACTGGCGCAGCGCTGGGGAAGTCATCCAGGGCTCTGGACACTCCCCACATAGAATGGAGGTGGCCATGCCCAGCTGCCTCCTGTGGGGTGAGAGGACGTTTGTCCCACAGAGCAGCTGGCAACTTCAGGCCAGAAGTCAAAAGGACTGCGATCCCGCTCCAGTATTCCCCCGCCACCTCCGGCACAGAGCGCGTGTGTGAGGAAATGAGGTAGCGGAGGCATGGAGGGAAGGGATATGGATATATGTGTTTAAGAACTCACTGTTCTCTCTTTCTCTCTGTCCTACCCCAATTTAATGGATGATTTTTGGTTTCCATTGCTTGAAGGAAATTGATTTTGTTCCCCCTAGTCGAGCCTGCTTCTCCACTCGCAGCCATAAGCGGCGTGTTAAGCCCCCCATTCATTCCCACCACGAGCACTTGAGTCTGTTTTGGTTTCCTCCCGGAGGAGATAAAACTCCTCTTGGGAGCAATCGCCTCCTGGGCTGCTTGCATTTTCAGACGGCGGCACATGCAAGAAAGGAAAATTGAGGCATGAAGTGGCGAAGAGGTCTCCGTATGAGTAACAATGCAGGTGGTGTTGCTATCCCCAGCCGTGCTCATGCCCCCCGTTGCCTCCCGTCTCCGCTGGGCCCCACCACCTCCTTCTCCCCCAGAGGCCCTACAAACTCGGTACGCAGCCCGCGGTCTGGCACTAGCAGTGGCAGTGCCCAGTTCCTGGGCTATGGCACTCGAGGGACGGGGTGCATCCTCTGTGGGAACTGTTTCTCCATGGGCCAGAGGAATGGGGGCAGGAGATAGAACAGGGCTCAGGCCCACAGGGGAGCAGAGGCACAAGCCCCTCTGCTTCGGTTCCCCTGGCGAGAGCTGGCAGTGCCTCACGCCAGCCATGTCCTCAGGGGGGCTCTGGTTTAAGCAGAGCTGTTGTTCTTTGGAAACACCGCCACCCTGGCATGATCTGGGGCTGTTACAGCTGCTTCAGGGGGGTGCGCGTGGGGCCCCAGCGTGGATGCCCTTTGCAGCGCACGGGGAGCCAGCACCGTGTGTCAGGGATGCAGTCAGCCCCTAGAAATTGCAAGGCCATCAGCCTGCTTTGTCTTCTTAGCTACGTAGAGTTTTCCCATGTGTGTGGCTGGGCTCTTCTGGGAAGACATCCACAGTTTATTCCTGTCTTTGGTTTTCAAAACCAATGCCTGCATCCCTAGACGAGATGCCAGGGAGCTTGTTGAGAGCCGGCAGTGGAACAGCTGCACAGTTCAGAGCCAGCCAGGAAGCCAGTAGGCTCTCGGTAGTAGTCTAGGTCTAGTTATTGGACAGCACCAGGGAATCAAGGATTGAAGACGATGGAAAAATGTCCTCAGCTTTACTAACAACATTAAAGGGGGGGATGTTAATGTCGATGGTTGCTCCTTGCTCGCGGTAGGCTCTCCTTGTCATCACTGGTATGATTTGCTAACGTGCACTCAGCTCGTGACCTCTTCCCTTTGGTCTGTCACTCCACGTTATGCTGAGTATTCGGCGTCTTTCTTCATCCACAGATGCCGGGTGCTATTGCCGTGTTCCCGTTCTCCCCCGGAAAGCAGGTTTTGCCCAGCTCCAGGCCTGTATCTCTGCTGCTGTTTTGAGCTTTGCGGTTGAGGCCACTGCACAAACCATAGAAGCAATCATAGAGTCATAGAATGGCTTGGGTTGGAAGCGACCTGTGACGGTCATCCAGTCCAACTCCCCTGCAGTGAGCAGGGACATCTTCAACTACATCAGGTTGCTCAAAGCTCCGTCCACCCTGACCTGGGGTGTTTCCAGGGAAAAGAACAGCTCCTGCTGCACTTGCGGCCTCTTGAAATTCTCATGTTAGAGACAGAATCCCCATTTCAGCATTTCTGAACCCCTTCTAGGGCAGAATCCTGCCACGCGTGGGCATCGGTTTTCATTCTGCAGGAGCGAACAAGGTGTGTTACCAAGGGTGCATTTTTTCACACTCACTGCTCTGCATCAGTCCTCCTCACCCACACGAAACATTGCCTGATGACTGCCACATCTTCAATATTTCTAGCTGATTCTTTTAATTAATTTGATTCTTTTACCATGCACTAGTGATGGGATTTATAACCAGAAAGTTCAGGCCTGCAGAGATGAACTGAAGGTAGGTGGCACCGTCTCCATCCTGGCATTTGTGAACGGGGTTGACCTACATGTGCAGACACGTGCCATTCATCCCGCCGCTTTAGCTCTGTGCGCTCACTAGACTTCTTCCTTCACACTCTTGTCCAAGCAAGTGCATCCATAAGATCAATGCTTCAGCCAAGCGCCCAGAATCCATCCCGTTTTACAGTGATCCCACGGGCTCGTAAGGTCATGAGAAAATGTAACAGGAAAGAAATAGAAATCCCAGGCCCAACCCTATGGAGCGCTTTGCACTTCCAGGAGACCAGCAAGTGGTATTAGTTCCTGTTGACTGCCGTGGGTGTAGGACTTCTGGCTGCAAACAGACTCAACTTTCAGCTCTTGGGGTTTTACAGGACAACATCATACACAGTTTTCGAGGCATGGGGGACCTACCACCTCTCTGGGCAACCTGTGCCAGTGTTCCACCACCCTCATTGTGAAAAATTTCTTTAGGTACTAATACAAGAACCAAGGCTATTTCCCATCTCTACCCACTGGAGTGAGGGTACAGCTTGCCCTCCCAGTGCATTTGATGAGGCCTTTAATATCTTTGTTAGTGAAAGCAGCATGGAGAATCAAGGGGCAGCTGAGCATCTTACCTCAGTTTGAGACAAGCAGCGACACAGCGCTGCAGAGTCTTTCTGGGTTTGTATCAGTAGGATTGAAGCTCTGTTTGTGTGAGGCAGAGCATGTCACAGGTCACAGCGACTTCTTGGTGTTACCATGTTTTATTCTTCATGTTCCCTTTCCCTAGCAGCCTACAGTTCTTCCAACCTCCAGGCACCCTTTGAGAAATGTTTCTTTTAAGTTCCCTTGGGGCAATTTTCATGGAACTCCTAATTATGTGAGTACTAATATGCATTAGAGAGAGTGGATTCTCACGTGATTTACAGCTGCTGATTCCAGAATGCACTGCGGACTGTGCTGGGGGCAGCAGGCACTACAGGCCACCCACACCGCAGGACAGGGAGCTCCTCTTGTCCTTGGGGAGCAAGCTGGGCCCTCTGCCAGCCTCCCAATCCCAGCCCACGGGCTCGCCCTATCCTCTCTCCCTTCCTGCCTTCCTTCAGTCCTTCTCTCCCTCCCTCTCTTCCTCACTTTTCCTCTTTTCCATCCCCACCTCTCTCCTCCACCTCTCTTCACCACTCCGTCAGTCCCTGCTGGGAGACCTTGATACCCCTCGCTGTTGAGCTCCCCGAGCACCGCAGCAAAACGGCATGTCTCGGCTGGTACCAACGTGTTAACGTTTCCCCCTCAGTTCTGGATGTCCTGTGCCTCATCAAAGTGCCAGCGGACTGGGCGGGACAGGAGCACTGGCGGGAGGTTTAAACGCACTCTAACCGAACCGGGCATTCACGAGTAATTAATTTCAGATTACAGATTGTGCTTTCAAATAACTGTCCTGTTCTTGAAGATGTGGCATCCCAAAAATCTTAGCCTCAAGTCCTCTTTTGTAACTAACTCCTATCTAGTAATATTTCTCTGCTTCAGAGCAGTATTGCAACAATTGCAAGAGTGATCGCTTGGAACAGCTGCAGTGGTATTTACTGGTACAGAAGGCAACGTGCTGTACCTCATACCACAATGACAGTACAAGAATCCCACTATATACCAGCGTTTAACAGTAGCAGTAAAATAAAGATCTGTACTAAGGTCAACTAATTATTATTTTGCATATACACCCTTAGGGATCATTAAGTAAGTTTACCATAAAAAAGAAACCCAAACAAAAACCGGGATTAAATGCATTATTTATCCCACCTTTACAGCAATTAGAAAACTCTGTCCTTTGTCCTCTAGCATCTTTCCCTATACATCAATACAAGATCTCTATTATCTACATATGAAATACCTTCTCAGAGAGTTTGCCAGCACCGTAGAGGTACCAACACTAAGAAAGCAGCTCTGTCTGGAAAGCACTAGAACTTTGAGCTCCTCATTAGTGAAGAAATATGACTTTATTTACATGAATGCATATTTTCTCCAATTTGCCCACAGCCTGTATTGAGGACTGCTGCCTTAACATGTTCATTAACCTGTATACTTCATGAAGTACCCCACAAAGTATTTCAGTTGGAATTTACCTTGCTTTATCTATATGTTTTTAAGGATGCACACTGTGCCAACTGCCCCATGAGATAGAGAGTTTATACACATTCTGAGTAAAACAAATAGCATCATTTAATCAACTATTTGATATTTCGAGTAAAGAAACCTCCACATTTGCAGTGTAAGGCCAAGACCTCAAAGGTTCCCATTTAAGGCTCCGTTCCGGGTTCAGCTAGGATAGGGTTAATTTTCACAAGAAGCTAGGAGAGGCCACAGCTAGGATAACCGGACTGAACCAGCCAACAGGATTTTCAATACCGTACTGATGTCATGCCTGGTATATATAAGGTGGCGGGAAGGCACTGGCACATGAGTTTCAGTGTTGGCAGCAGGTCCCAGCTGGTAAGCAATTGAGCTGTGTATCACTTGTTTTACACATTATTCCATTAGTATCATTGTTATTACTGTTGTTTCTTTTCTCTTTGTGGTGTTCTAGTAAACTCTCATCTCAACCCATGGGATTTTACCTTTTTCTCTTGACACTCCTCCCCATCCGACCAGGGCGTGGCACAGGTTATGTGAGCAAGAGGCTGCATGGCTGCTGGCTGGCCTTAACCATAACAGGCTCTGAACCATATTTTAGTATAGCAGAGAATTCTAAGAATCTATTGTAGTAGTTACGGCTGTGTATAGGAAAGTAACATACTCTTGAGAGAGGCCACTGAATCACAGAACTGTTTTACTTGGAAGAGACTGTTAAGATCATCAAGTCACATGGTTAAGCCAGCACTGCCGAGTCACCACTAATCCATGTCCTCCAGCACATCTGTATGTCTTTTAAACACCTCCAGGGATGGTGACTTCACCACTTCCCTGTTCCAGTGCTTGACAACCCCTTCTGTAAAGAAATATTTCTAAATATCCAGCCTAAACTTGCCCATTGACATCAATCAAATGATGAACCTTTTTCACGTAAATCTATGAGCATCCTGCTTTGAGTTAGAACAGAACCAATTCTCCATTAGGTGATTTTTCTCTTCAGTTCAGTCTCTTCTAACTAACTGCACCGTCTGAAGTTAACAGCATATTTTCGCAGACAGTGTCTGCTGCTAGAAGTGATAACGCTTGATGTTTACAGTTACTGCCAGGGACCGGGATGCAGAAAGGCTCTTGCTTATACCAGCTCCTGTGCAGACCAAGGTCACTGCTAAATTCTGTGTCCCGTGGTGGGGGTGCAGTAAGTGAGAGGGTTGTTAAGTAAGTAAAAAGCTTGCACTTGTGTGGAGGAGCAGACAGGACAGGTGACCGAAACCTGACCAGCAAAGTATGTATGTAATATTCAGTGTAAAGCTGAAAGATCACAAGGGTCAAGTTCTCTTTTTCTACGGCCAGCGTCTGAGGACTCTGTCCCTGCATCTGCCTTCTGCCAATCCATGTGTTCCTGAATCCAGTTCCCATCTGCCGCTGAGTCCAGCCTGCAGTCTGG
The DNA here is from genome assembly GCA_009769605.1 of Bucorvus abyssinicus. Lineage (NCBI taxonomy): Eukaryota > Metazoa > Chordata > Aves > Bucerotiformes > Bucorvidae > Bucorvus > Bucorvus abyssinicus. The sequence goes on from CM020063.1 coordinate 14,937,672, forward strand.
GGGATTTCAATACTGGTTTTCTATATATTTGAATATATATCTCATTATTTTCTTTTTAGTATTATATTTTCTTTTTATTTTTACTGTTTCATTAAAGCTGTTTTAGTCTTTTCTGCAACCTGTAGGTCTCCCTCCTTTATTACCTTTTTCTCCCCTTTTGGGAAAGGAGAGGGGTTAATAAAGGGCATCTGTCATTTACTTAGTGGTCAGCTCAGCCTTAGCCTGTGACAGTAAGGAAAAGTGCCCCACACCTTTCTTACCTCAACATTTTCCACTTAGAACATCTCATCACGTCTTTGGACCACCTCTCCCCTTTCCAAGGGTCACAGTAATCTTGTGGATGCTGTTTGCTTGTGTCATGGAAAAAAATGTAACTGGACTGGTCTCCATACTACCCTCACAATACAGCCACAGATAAAGTAATCTTAATTTATAGGTAAAGTAAAATTAGCACCATTTTAAGCTAGCCCATTGGATCATAGAAACAGCTGGGGGTCAGAAAGTGTGAAGCGCTTTGTCCAACTGTTCCTGCTGTGGAGTCAACAATCACACGAACGGAGGTGTAGCTCACTCACCACCACACTGTGTTTGCAGTTCACACACACAAACTATCTAGAAAACATGTACTGTTATTTACACATCTGTTGGGTTTGTGTCTGGCAGGGTTTTGGTAGCAGGGAAGGCAGCTGCTGGTGTGGCCTCTGTAAGAAGCTTTGAGACAGCTCCCCTGGCTCCAAGTCAGCCCCACCTCTGGGCAAGGCTGAGCCAACCAGCACCTCCACGACAAACAAAAGAGGGAAAACCTGGAGCTCTCTTTCGTTTTGGAGGGGAGTAGGAGAGAGAGAGACAACCCACACAGACACCAAGATTAGTGAGGAAGGAGGCAGGAGTACACTCCACAGCAGCCATTTCCCTTTGGCCCATGGCGAGATGGCAAGCTGAGTCCTTGCAGTCTTGAGAGATCACCAGTGGAGTGAAGTCCCATTTGCAGCCCGTGGAGGAGCCCACACTGGAGCAGGGAATTAATCTTGAAGAAGGTCATGACTCTGAGGATCTGCACTGGGACAGTTTGTTCCTGGGAGAACCACTGTCTGTGGGAGACTGCCACACTAGTTGGAGTTTATGGACGACTGTCTCCCATACGAGGGACACCACATTGCCACGGGGAAGGACTGGGAGAAATATTTCCCTTGAGGAGGGAAGAGCAGCAGGGGCAACATGGAGAGGACTGGAACTGACTGCAGCCCCCATCCCTTGCCCCTGCCGAATCACATGGGAGGAACTAAGCAGCAAAGCCGGGCCCAGGAAAGAGGAAGGGGTGGGGGAAGGTGTGTTTAAGATCCTGTTGTTTTTCTCACTGACCTGCTCTGATTCATTGGTGATTTGGTACTGATTTTGTTTAAATGTAGTTGATTTTGTTTCCCCAAGTCAAGACTGTCTTTTGCCCATGACCATAACTGGTGAGTGAGCCCTCCCCATCCTTTGTCCCGAACCTTAAGCCCTTTGTTGTATTTTCTCCTTCCTGGAGTGAGAGAGCAGCTCTGTGATGCTTGGTTACCAGCTAGGTCCAAACTATGACAACATGTCTTTGCAGGATGTACAACAGTACTACAAGTCTAAATTACATTTCAGGGACTGGTCAGCTGCCTGATACCTATGGCTCACTGTGCATTGATCAGCTGGGGTAAGTCTTGTCATCCTTTCAATATGAACCAACACAGATGAAACACCGCCCCATGGCAATAAGCAGAACTTCCACTTTCAAGTGAGAGACAGAAAAAAAAGCTCTAGCCCTCAAATCAAGCTGACAAGAATCTCTGGCCTGCAGTTGTACTTTCAGAGCTAGACATACCAAAGCTGATCAGTCTCCCACCACTGCAGACACCTGAACAGCTCTGCCTTTGAGAAACCTTCACCAGATTAACACTTTCGTCTAAAAAGTGAGACTTGCTACACTGAATATAAAATGTAAATTTGATGTAATTTAGATACCATCTAACTGTCACCATGTACAAGAAAAAAGGAGTAAAGTCAGACTGCTCAAACTACCGAGGCATAACTCTGCTCTCCATTGCTGGAAAAATTCTCACAAGAATACTATTGAACAGATTGGTACCCGCTATCGCAGAAGAACTTCTACCTGAAAGTCCGTGTGGTTTCTAAGCTAACAGAAGTACCACAGACATGGTATTTGTTCTCAGACAACTGCAAGAGAAGTGTAGGGAACAGAACAAGGGTCTCTACGTAACTTTCGTTGATCTCACCAAAGCCTTTGACACTGTGAGCAGAAAAGGTCTGTGGCAGATCTTGGAACGATTAGGATGTCCCCCCAAGTTCCTCAAAATGATTATCCTGTTACATGAGGGGCAGCGCGGCCAAGTCAGATATGGCGATGCACTCTCTGAGCCCTTCCCAATAGCCAATGGTGTGAAACAAGGTTGCGTTCTCGCACCAACTTTATTCACAGTTTTCTTCAGCATGATGCTCCAAAGGGCCACGGCAGACCTCGACGAACAAGACGGCATTTCTATCCGATATCGTACCAATGGGAGCCTTTTCAACCTAAGGCGACTGAAGGCCCACACCAAGACCCTGAATCACCTTGTCCGCGAGCTGCTTTTTGCTGACGATGCCGCCCTTGTTGCCCACACAGAAGCAGCTCTGCAGCGCTTAACATCCTGCTTTGCAGAGGCGGCTGAGCTTTTTGGGCTGGAAGTCAGCTTGAAGAAGACAGTAGTTCTCTACCAACCAGCACCACAAGATGATTACCATCATCCCCACATCACCATTGGCGAGTCAGAGCTTCAGTCAGTCCAGCAGTTCAGCTATCTGGGTAGCATCATCTCCTCAGATGCCACGATCAACAAAGAGATAGACAACAGAATAGCAAAGGCAAACAGAGCTTTCGGAAAACTCCATAAAAGAGTCTGGTGCAATAAACACCTGAAGAAAAGTACAAAGATCAGTGTCTACAGAGCCGTGGTACTGTCTACTCTTCTGTACAGGTCTGAATCATGGGTCATCTACCGCCACCATCTGCGACTCCTCGAACGCTTCCATCAGCGCTGCCTCTGCACAATCCTAAACATCCACTGGACTGACTACGTGACTAATGTTGCTGTCCTTGAACAGGCAGACGTCACCAGTATTGAGGCCATGTTGCTGAAAACGCAGCTGCGTTGGGCAGGGCACGTCTCCAGGATGGCAGATCACCGCCTCCCTAAGATCGTGTTCTATGGTGAACTTGCCACCAGCTGCCGCAAGAGAAGAGCTCCAAAGAGGAGATATAAGGACTCCCTGAAACAACCCCTCAGCCTAGGCCATATTGACCCCCATCAGTGGTCCACCCTGCTGCTGTCTCCTTTGAAAGCACGCGTAGAATCAGGCTCGAGGAGAAAAGACAGCGCAGAAAGAACCGTGCCTCGACTATACCACCCAAGGAGACCCTCCGGTGTGCTCTTTGTAATCGGTCTTGCCTATCCCGCATTGGCCTTTTCACCCATCAACGCGCTTGCAATAAGCATGGGCAAAGCCCTTCCCAAATCTTCGTCTGCGAAGCCAAGCCATGATGATGATGATGATACTACCTGTCATTTTATTTTTTTACACCCAGCACACTTAACACAGATCGTTTTGTGCACCAGCTTTCCACACTGATCTCCCTCAGACCATCTGGGCAACTTCTGTTCAACTTCAGCCAATCTCCAACCCTTCTGCGCTTGGCAGTACACATCCTTCAGACTTAGGAGTTTCTTTTTGCCCAAAAAGCAATGACCCACTGCACAAGCAATACTTTTTCAGGCCTTTCAGCACCACAGAGCAGTGAAAAATGGCCAAGACTAGAAATCCTTCTTTTACTATTGCGTCCCAGAACAGCATGTAGACCTATTTTTCAAGTTACTATCTTTAAGACAGAATTCTGAATCTCCATGCTAGGAGGCCACAAAGAAACTCAGAGGCAATCAGGGCAAGTTCACAATGCCAACACTCCATTTCTCTTGCAGGTGAGTTGAGTAACATGTACACACCTCTTAAGCTCAGCCAATGTGCTATCAAATGAAAAGTCAATTTAAGGACTGTATTTAATAAATCACTTCGATGCATACTATCAAGAATCTGTGTGTGTACATCTATGTATTTTCAGGAATCCTGCATTTCAGTGAAGTAAACCATATAAAAAGTGACAGATTTTCTGGATAAGACCATTTATTTTATCAAATAGATGAGTCTTTACGATGAACTGGAGGCTGCAACAGCGGCTCTCTTGGGCTTCGGTGTGGTTCCCTCACGGAATCCATTCCTACAAGTAGAAATATGGTTACCGCTTTTTGGAAAGATGATTCCTGCTACAGATTACTTTCTGACAAGTGACACGTTAGATCAAGTTCACCAGCTTTTTTCAGCTTACCTCAGTAACACACTGAAATCACTATGGAGTTCATAGGTCCAGGCATTTTTAACAAGAAACATCTAATTAACAAGTGTTTGGAATAAGCAGTACGGTTTTCCCTCTTTTCTGCTGAAGTAAACTTGACTTCTCAAAACAGGAAGATATCAGTAACTGAGTGAACACTGCAAGAATGCGTCAGCTGCAGCACACCTGCTGAAGGCACGCCTTAATCTTTATGTTCCTACTAAGCAACTCAGCAAAAGACTTCACACTCCTCAAGTGCAAGTCAATTTCTTACAGAAATCCTCTGTGCCTCCAACCAGAATTAAGGCAGGTGTGACAAAAGAAGAGTCAGCGCCAAGCTCGCTTTTGGATATGACATTTCAACTTCAGCAACACGCAGTGTGGAAAGCAGGCTACAGCTGCACTCTGTAAGGTATTTTCTGGCTGCTGCTCAGAAAGACTGCACTCCTCAGAACAGATGAATGGATCCCTCAACTACACCCAGGTCTGGGACTTAGAAGATTCCTCTACTTTTCACTATTAAATCCAGTCTACGTTTTTATGACAAAGACTCTTGTATTACTTGTTTTTCATCCAGCTTTCTTATGTATTAGACCAGAAGCTACAGAGCTCAATTTTAGAACACAGATGTCATTCAAAAGAAATTCTTAGTGAGTTTAACAGTACAATACCCCCACCATTACATCCTAAGTACAACTCAAAGCTTTGCTACAAGTTTTAGAAACCTCTAAATCAGTATTTGATGTTACAGCTACTTACTGCTAACTGAACTCCAAGCGAGAGTGACTACACTCCAATCCTGAACTTTTTTGTGGGCAGGAGGAGACTGGAATCCATTTCAAGACTTCTCTCTTACAAAACCCCACACTTCAGTGCAACTGGTAATTTAATTGGCTCACAAAGAGGCGATACTAAATATTTATTTTTAAATGTGGGCATTTTATTACAATAAACTCTGTGTTCTGTACTATCTACACTTAACAGAAAGATCAGAGCTCATCACACACCCTATGTATTAACAGTGAGTGAGATTTTTCATCCTCAAAGGAATATGCAGCCAATTATATAAGGCGTTGTTTATTTCATGATGTATTTAAGAAACGCCAGATACCCCATTAAGTGCGCTGAATAAATAAAAATGTTAGCTTTGAATGACAAACTTTACAACTAAGTGAGATCTACACAGGGCTTCACACCACAGTAGTTTGCAATACAATGTTATACCTGAATCGGCGATAGACCTTTTTCAGGTGCCTCATGCGACCAGTACCAGTGGTGTTGCGTCTTTTAGCTTTTGCACTCCAGTTATCTAAAACACACAAATTGCTGTTACTCATCTGGACCAAATAATTAAGTTGCACGTTATATTTGTATAGCTCAATTACTCAATCTGACAGAAGAAAAAAAAAGAACTATAAGTCAGTATCTATATAGTAATACTGCATGTTAGCTAAAATATAGTTAAATCAGCATTAAATTGGAAAAAGCTCCAAACACTGCAAGATGAGTGTTCCTGCTTTGTTGGAAAAAGTCAAACTACTTTAGAAAACAAGGAACACAGTTTTTTTAACACAAATCAGTTAACTATTTGTTACTTACACTTTCTCTTACGCTTAGCAGGGTAGCCGCATTTCCCACAGGTAGATTTCTGCAGATGGTACGCCTTTGACCCACATCGACGACACAAGGTGTGCGTCTTATTTCGTCGCTTACCAAATGACGATGTACCCTTCGTCTGAAAAGCATTTCAAGACATGGCATGTTGGAAATACCACTAGCACTTCAAGTCATGTTTACTAAAAGAAAAAATTCCTCTAAATAGCAAGCACCAATAGCCACGTCAGAGGCACAATGAACTGTGAAACATTCAGTTTCCTGTACAGGTAGCTTCCAATTCTAACAATAATTTCCTTACGCCTCCCGTCGCCATTCCCTATCCGTTCCCCGCCGCTCTGTGTTAAACTAAAAGGAAGCCACCGAACAGTTATCTCCAGCTCCCTGCTCCTCTCCCCCAAACTCACCACTGACAGGCAGTAAACGGCTCTTTCCTGAAGAAAGGCTGGTTGCCGCATGCAGATCAGCCGCACACTCACCATAAGAAGTTTTGGCGATCAAATACACTCTTCCTACGTTATCCGCTCGACTGCCTCAACCACGGGGGGCGCGCCGGCCCAGCCAGGCCCTGCAGCAGGCTCGGAGGAGACCCCGAAGGAGACTCCCGAGGCTGGCTCCCCGCCCGGGAAGACGCCCCGCGCACCACCCGAGCTAGCAGCGGCGGCGGCGGCACCAGCCGCCAGGCCCCGGCGCCGCACCGGCACCATCCGCCAGGTCCTAGGCCCGCAGCGGCCGTCCCGCAGTGCCGTCTCGCCGCCGAGCTCGACCGCAACAGAGCACAGGGCAGCCCCGCGCCTCAGACAAGGCCCATGGTCCCACAGGACCCGGCGCGGCGGCGGATGGAAACAGATACTCCGCGCCCACGGCCCAGCACTCACCATCCTCCCCGGCCGCCAGCACCAAAGAGGCCGGACCCCGCCCCGCTTCCGCTATGGCCCGGCGAGTGCTTCCGGGGGTGCGAGGGAAGCGTCCGGCCCCGCCCGGCCCTGCTGAGACCTAGCAGAGCCTGGAGTCACGGTGTGTGGAGGGCCGTTTCTGCTGGCCCCTGCCTGGTCGATTAGACCGGCTACCCGAAAGCCCCGGTGTCCCGGGTGAGACCCTCGAGGGTCCTAGCCCTGAAAGGACGTTTGTCCCTGGTGGCAGCACCTCAAAACTGCTGGCTGGGGTGTTGCACCACTCGAGGTTGTGGTCCGACTGCCCCTGGAAATAACGGCGGAGGGGTATCTATGTGTAAATATGTCTCTGTCTGGTAAAGAAAATGTTTAACGCACCTAAGCTGCTGTACTGGCACAGTACGTTAACTCTAATGCTGCTTCTCTGCAGTAGTGCCTGTGCCCTCTTCAGAGGGGCCTCCAGCTCTGCATCTGGGCGCAGTCAAGGCCAGGCCCTCCTCTACGCATTCAGTGAAAACTGCTCTTGTAAATGAAGTTCAAGATTCTTCTGGCCATAATACATACTTTGAAAGTGAGCTGCCTTAAAACATAAGCAGCCCCTCCTGCACTTTCCGCTTGCCTGTGGCCCCAGAGACCCGTTGCCATGTGGCAGTCTGCCTGCAGTCAAAAGCATCACGATGTGTATCGTTAATGCAAAACTGGCATTTTTTTTCAGATGCACCATTCAAATTCTCACAGACCAGCCTACCATGCGTCTCCTGAAGACTTACAGTCTATACGCAATTTTATCTTAGAAGAATTAATGTGGGAGAAATAACAAGTACAGAGAGCAATTGAAGAAATTTTTGTTTATCTTATTACCAGTTTAACACCTTATCATCTCAGACAAAGTCAGAAATTGATGATGAAGCCAGTTTATTTATCCTTGATTGTAGAATTAGATAACCTTGTGTAACAGTGCTTGATAAAAGTTATGTATTTTATCTGGCAGGCTAGATCTTACTTCTGCTTCTGGTTTACTGACTAAAACTGCAGTTATTCCAAAATGCAGCTGTCTGGGCCTGCCACAAGCCAGCAGAGAGGAACCCTCCCACAATGAACATATGGACAGTTGAACCCCTGTAACATGGAGCTATTTGTCTAGAAAAAGGGTTAGTCCCATGGTACAATCCCCAAAGCAGTGACCTTGTATCTGGCTGATGTGTTTTCACTCCTGGACAAACCAGCCTTGTGTGGTTGTCTCCATGTTAATTTATCCTCACTTGTTCCCTGAGCATGGCCTTTTGCTGAGTACCTTTACCACTAATTTATGTGCTGGGAGGCTTTTGACCTCTGCTAAGTTTGAGGGATGAGGCAAAAGCTATTTTGACTTTAGCTGCATTGTTTCCAGACACATAAAGGTGTGGCCCAGGTTGTTCACTCAGCTCTTTCATTTTGGTTGGCAATTTCTGTCACCAAAATAATGGCTGAGGCAGAGGTCTTTGCTCATATTTATTTTACCTCACCTGAAAATTCACATGTTTAGTCCATCCACGGTCCCGCTGTAGTTAGAAAGATTGTGGCTTGCATCAGAAATAGTGTTGGCCTATATCAGCAATAGTGTGACCAGCAGGAGCAGGGAAGTGATTGTCCCCCAGTACTCAGCACTAGTGAGGCTGCAGCTTGAGTACTGTGTCCAGTTTTGGGCCCCTCACTTCAAGAAGGACATTGAGGTGCTTGAGCATGTTAGGGAAGGGCAATGAAACTTGTGAAGGGTCTGGAGACCAAGTGTTGTGAGGAGGGGCTGAGGGAACTGGGAATGTTAGCCTGGAGAAAAAGAGGCTGTTTAAAAGACATGTGGATGTGGCACTGAGGGACATGGTTTAGGGACCCTGGCAGTGCAGAGTGAGCTGTTGGACTCAGTGATCTTAAAGGTCTCTTCCAACCAGATGATTCTGTGATTCTGCAATAAATGGTTCCAAAAGGTATATCAGCCCATCTTAAATTAGGTGTCTAATGTAGGCTGGAAGAATCATCCCTGGCAGGAGCCCGTCTGCTTGCATTAATTCTAGCAGGAGCTTGGACTTATCTCTTAGGCTAGGCACACAGGTGGCTGAAGCCCTGACTGACTTAATGAAAATATTTTTATAACAATTTGGTGTTCCTTGCCAAGAATGAAAAAAGAAAACTCAGTGTCCTATGGATAAAATGCCATATAGAAAAAAAAAAACCCCAACAACAATTAACTGAAATAGTTTGAATGCATCCTACAGGCTGGACTGGAGTCACACTTCTCCCAGCAACCTTGCTGTGTGTCTTTTAACTAGTGCCTCCTTTCCTCTTTCATTCTCATTAGAACTCAGAAATCTGGAAGATGCTGTGACAGCATTGGACAGATGCCATGGCAACAGCCTCCAAAGGAAGTATGGTGGTTTGGCTGCCTGCAAGGGTATGCTGCCAGAGGAATTATTCTTGTCTTTTGTGGGATAAAAATAATCCTGTCCATTTACATGTCTTCAAACTTGTTAGGAAAGAAAGATGCAGTTGTCTTTAGTATTCAGGAACACCACATACTTTTAGCAGAGAGAATGGACAGAGTTGTGGCTGACCCAGTACCATACCACTACTGGAGAAGCTTTAACCCCTGTGCAGGTGACAAGTGCGGACAGGGTTCATCACCCATAGTGAACTCCAGCCTGCTCAAAACCCACAGACTCCTGTACTGGCAGCAGCTGAATGGCACCAGCCTAAATACAGCACTGACTAACTCACACTTCTTTGATGTGTAGGAAGTAGTCCAAAATTTAGAACGTAAAGTGTCTGAATTTCAGCACTTCTTTTTGACGTAGGAAACAGCAGTCTGTCACTGCAGCCAGTGTCCCATCACAGCTTCTGCACAACACTTTTGGTCCAGTGAGGTCCAGTGATGGGAGAAACTCTTTGTCCTGCCAGCAAACTCTGATCCTGATAAGTACCTAGATCAAGGTTTACTGAATTCCATGGAGGCCAGTGCCTTTCTGTATCCCCTAGCACCATGTTCTGCAGCCTGTCCGTCCTGGCTGGGGATGGAAAACTGAAGCAAAATGCAACACTGGATATGCCTATCCATTTTCCCTTCCATCCCTCTGGGGTACAACCCCCTCTGACTCAAGCTGATCCCAGCGAAGGCCTATAGACCTTCCTATCCTCCTTGCTCTGCCCTGGCATTTTGCTGGAAAAGAGGAGAATCACCCACTTCCAGGTCCTCCCACAACAAAAGCACAGCAGCTTTACAGATAAGTCCATCTCAGGGCCAGGGACACCAAAACCAGGGCTGGCTAGGCAGTGGAGAGGAGGGTGGGTATAAGCACCAAATAATCTCAGTGCCATTTGTTTTACACAGGTTTGGTGTCATACTACTACATCACACTGTTGCCATGGTGCAGTACAGCCATACAGGTCCCTGATGTCCCCATGGTGGGATTTGCTCCAAAAAATAGAGTAGTTGTACTAGTTCTATGAAACTTGAACACTACTGAAAGGACTTGTGTATGGCAAATGCAGGACTGATATCCAAGCAGTTTCTTTTATCACTTATCTGTACACATATGTAGTGTCCATTGCACCAGCAGGAAGGAATTCAAGGGATAGGAACAGTGTAGCTTCAAGCTTCATATATACCTGAATCTAGTCAGTGCTTGATACTGGCTATCTTCAGAGGTGCAGACAAGCTGAAGTCTTTACTTCTAAATATGATCTCTTAGATCAAAGGAATGCCTTTCAGTATCCTCTTGGATATTAACCTAGGTAACAATGTCTCAGGAAGGCTGCAGGTGAACTGGGGAGTTCAAGGACAACATTCTCCTGAGGACCAGTTTGGATGCCTTTGTTTCTGGATATCATCTTGATTTTCAGAGATACACACCTCAGTTGGAACTAGTGGGGAAGAAACTACACTGGAGATCTGTTACCAAACAGCCGCAAGAAACATAACTTTATTTGTATCGTAGCCAGATTCTTCAGTTTGCAAAGAAAACTTTCCTGTGTGAATCTGAACCAGAAACACTGGTCACCACAAGATGACAGTATAGTTCAAATAAAACTTTTGTCCTCAGCAAGTAGGTAAAAACTCTCTAAACAGTAACAGTAAATTAGGTTAATAAACTGAAAACAGTATTATGTGTACAGTTCTTAAATCTCTATGACAATAACAGGAAATATGAGCAAACAGCAATGCTTATGAAAAAAGCTGTTGCATCCTGCTAAGAAACAAATTAGTATAATAAGAAAGGCTTTCTCTTTGTTTAAGATGAAAACAGATAGAAGAAAATTAAATGGCTGTCACTAACTTATGAAATTACCTGTTAAAATCTAGTGGAAATGATAAAAAAAAATATAAAATCTCTTCGTATAGCAAAGCTTATACGATGTGGATAAAATACATTTGATACTGTTGCTTTCTATAGCCAGTTCTGAATGAGAAGGGAGTGGCCCCTTTCTCACAACTACATACTCTTTCCATGCATTGAGAATCTTCTTTTCCATAAAAACCAGCACATATAGCACACAGAAATCAATGCCAGAGTTTAAGAGAAACCCCACTAAAGCCTTCCTTTGCTGTTACACCTAAGGAGGGGAACAAAGGAAGCATTCCTCTGTACAGCAGAGCTAGCTACAAACCTGGAACACACCTGTTACACAGTGCAGCAGCGTAATTCAGAATTTTAGAATTTCCCTAGTTTTTTTTAATGCTTATACTTGGATATGTTACAGGGTTGTATGCATTGGTACACCAAAGCAGTAAGCTTCAGAGGGGATTTCACTGGCTGGCCTCAAGCTTGCAGAGATGATTGCATGGCAATTTGGGGTGAGCACCAGAAGGGGTACACAGGAGAAAGCCACAGATCCTTTACAAGGTGATAGCCACGTGCTTCTCTTGACAGTTGTATAACAGCTGAATATTCTTGTCATCTTAGAACAAAGTTTTCACTGGAGATTCACCAAAAGCATTTGAGTCACCAGAATCTGGAGTTATAGTCTGCATCACATTTCAGGAGGAAAGGCCCAGCGTCTACACACATTACCCTTACACTGCAGCAGAAAGTATTTTAGTTGATCATTAGGAAAATTTTTGTACCAGTACAGTCTGCAAAGCACTGGACTTAATTTACCTTCAAATGGTTTTGGAGAAAAGAGTGGGCAAGTATTTGTCTGAAATGGCTTAGGTGTAGTGGATCTTGTAGTTGGAAGGCAAATAGGCTGGATGATCTTCTGAGGTTCCTCCCAGCCATAATTTTGTGATGCTGTGATTTTATAAGAAGCCCTTAAATATGCAGACCTGTGTCTTATCTCCCTGGCTGTCATGTCCTGAGACAAACGCATTTGTCCCATTTTATGCATGGGAAAAAAGAAAGGTCAGATCTTCACAAATTCTACCTTCAAATTTTGTCTGCTTTTCCCATTATGATGGTTGGCCAAATAAATGCTATGGCCGTTACCTTACAAGCTTGCCTTGTGCTGACAGGCCTGCATTTTAAACATCTGTCCTTCCCTAGAGTAGTGTGGGTCTCTGGTTTGCCTTTTCAGAATTATTCTAAAGCACATTAAACCCAAAAGATTTGTTCTTGAACAAAAGAAAAGCAGATGTCACCCAGCGATATGTTTGTGTATATGTGTATCTCTCTGTGGAGGCACATACACATGGATGGCACACACTTAGCAGTACTAGCAATGTTTTCTTTCCCTTTTTTTTTTTTTTTTAAACTAAAAAAGTTATCAAAAGCTTGTCTGATTCATAGCTGGACACAGCCTGTATCTAGGCCCAGGCATTGCGCTGAAGTTTGCTTACTTGGAAGCCAAGTGTCTAAATGTAACTTACTAAGTAAATTCTTCTATACATCCAAATGTTCTGGTATGAATGATACATTGGGTTACTTTTTGGAAAAGAAATACAATTTCAACTGCTAGGAAGAAAAAAACCCCTTTCCTGCAGAAACGTTGAAGTCTTTGCCAGAAGCTCAGGAAAGAAAGCCTTAAATTTAAAGTTTTATTCTAACAGCTGGCTATCTTACCCTCTCAATTTTGTCACTTTTTATGTGGAATTACACACTTGCCTAGGTATATCTCTGCCATCACATTCCCCCATGAATTACTCAGCTATTCTTCAAGTCTGTGTGTGAATAATTTGGCTTTAGTAAAAGTATGTGAATGATTTTCCTTCTCATCAGCCATTCCTTAGAGCATGTCTTGGTGTTGTTCTCCTCCTGGAATACTTCTGGATAGGTGGGGAAACGCACATGCATGCCTTATAATGAATGCCTTCTGTCTCTAAAGGTACGCAGGTAGTTCAGTTTTGTAAGATCCATCCAGCTTTGGTACCTGTTAGTGTTAAAAGCACTGGCACAGCATGGACACAATACAGTACATTTTCAAATTTTTTATGTAAGTTGCAATTAGAAGTATCCAAGTGTGTGAGTAAATACAAACCTGTGCACAAAATATGCATAAGGTAAATATAAGGTCTCTGATTTTCTTTCAGAAATATGTATTTACTTCTCACAAATATTGACTCTTCACACTGATGCCTGGGAAAATGGACAGGCATGAGTTGTACCAGCGTAAAACTTAACCTTGTGCCAAAAAAAGAGAACTGAACATTACGGCCCGTTTATCTTGGTATGAAGAGGAGTTAACGAGCTACTGAATCTTCTGACAGGGACATGGAGGCCTGGTAAAGGGAAACATATGCTAACAAAGAAGGCGGCCAGATAAGGAGGAGTGAAGTCAGCATCATCTACAGTCACTGGGAGAAACTTAAAGGTGGCAGAGGGAGATTGCGACCTCCAACACAATTCAAGCTCCCAACTCACTAAAGCCCCTGACCCTCCAAGCATGTGTAGTAAATTTTAAATGCAGTATCACTTTAAATGGAAGAGAGAAATTAATTAGCCAATAAGCTTAAAGACAAATAATCATAATCACCAGAAGAAATATAGTAAATAATAAATATATTAATTATGCTAATTCAGGTTGTATAGAGGAATGACTGCTTTTGTGATTGATGAGCTGGCTTTGTGGCCTAGCTCCCAGCTTTGCAAACCTGCCATCAAGAAATACCTTGACTCTCTGTGTGGATTGGCTTTGCACACCAGGTAAAGAACCTGCTTTTGGGACAATAATACATTTCAAGCTTTACTCTAGATCTAACATTCAGGGGAAAGAAAGACCTATATCTGAAGGAAAGTGGAAGTCAGGGAAGACGACTGGAGAAAACTGGGGCACTCATGTTTAACCTGAAAACCAGTAAAATAAGCCAATTTTTTGTTATTTATGTACTTTATCTCACATCTCGCTTGCGGCATCCCAAAGAATTTACATTTATCTTGCTCTGGGACTGCCACAAATGGCTGCTTTCCTTGGTCACTCTCTCCCTTCTCTAGAAATAAAAATGTAAGCACATTTTAAAGTGGAAAAACCTGTCACTTGCTTAGCAGTCCTGTATGGAATTGTGGGATTTACCTTTACTATTCACATATGATATAGAAACTGTAAGTAAAAAAGGCTTTGCAGTGGAACAAAGTGGACAAATGCAAGTTCTGTATTTATTGGAGATAAAGCCTGTTTCCCCAGGTAAAATAAATTTGCCTTCCTCATCAAGATCACTGTTGCATTTTATTATTTTCACAGCTAAGAGCCTTCCCTAAGTACAAATGCTTTGCTAACAGAGCTCTGCTCAACACTACAGTTACAAATGTTATCATCTGTTTATTCTGGAATATGTTTTCCCTGTATCAGGCATTTTCAGCTTTCCATTTACTGGAACTGAGGCATACTGGCTCCGTCAGGGAATTCCCCTAATACCCATGCACAATTTCCCTCTTGCCATATTTCACTTCAATAAAAATAGAGGACAAAACCATCCCCAGCCTTATCAGTGTGTGCAAAGAGGACACAGAAATGTAATGGAGGTTTTTGAGTTTTTTCTTACCTGGTCACAACGTGGAGGTAACAAGACCTGTGTTAGATGAGCACATGCAGCACAGCCAGGCTTCTGGAGGGGAACGCTCTGCACCACCCGGCAGGGCACACAGAGAAGCTCTTACTGGTCTGCCTGCCAAGGCAGCAGAAACACAGAAAGGTTTTCCAAAATGTCCAGTTAAGTAGCTCCTGTTATTATGGTTAGAGCTACACCATTAGCACCTCTCTGTCTCTGAAAGGCTGCCATTGGATGAAGCAGGGCAAACTTAGCCTTGTCAGCACGTATGCGGATGGTGGAGAATGTGCCAGTACTTACAGTTTTAAATTTGGTTTATCATGTTTGTTAGTACTTGTTAACTAATATCTGTAAATCAGAAATGTTTTTCAGTTTTGCTTGAACATGAGGTCAGGGAGAGATGTAAGCTAAAAAATGGCTGCTTGAGAAGGAAAAAATGCCTGAGGGAATGTTGCACCATGAAAAGGTCACAAAACTGTGACAAGTTCAAGCCTGCTTGTTCTGTTTTACTGTACTTTAACGGCAGAATGTAATGTGGTAAGCCTCAAAGCAACAATATTGGTAATTGACTTTTTCTGCTGAATCTCTCAGCCATTTTACAAGTTTGTTATTGACTTAGTCAAATTCGACCACCAACCTTTCTCAAAGTATCCTTCTCTTTTTTTTTCTGTGGCAGTATTTCTCTGCCTTGGCTTCATTACTGGCTCAGAAGACACACTATATTGTCACCAATAAATGGGCAGAAGTCTGCACCTCTCTTGCTGTGAGCCCACAAAAATGAGGAAACGGATGGCTTCCCCATCTGTTGCTATCACAAGCCTTACGTGCTACATCTCCTTGGAATAATCAGTATTTATCTCTTTTTTTTTTTATCATTTATAAAAATGTCAAAGCCATTTGCTAGCTGTAAAGACTCTGAACATCACTGTTGGCTGAACACTTTTTCCTAGGTATTAATTATTCTACAGATCCTCCGCCCTTACCAGAAAGATCATACTTTTAATCACTCTCATGATGGTCTTTTAACCAAAGAGGCACAGAATGCAATCTGTTTGCAGGCTAATTAAGAAAAAGTGCCATCTCCAGAAATGCAGATTCCTTCAAGGATACTAGCAATATGGTCTCCACTACCACATAAAAACATTTCTGATTTAGACAACTCCAAATCACCTTTCTCTGTACTAGTCAAAATTGGTACATACTGGTAATTGCATGGCTTGATAGGCAGAAATTGTCTGAGAGTTTTATATCTGGAAATAACAAAGTGATGTACTTTGTTAATGCAGGCACAGAAGGATATATATATATATATATTCACCTACACACAAAAAACCCCCAAGACACCCAAATGTGTATATATATATATAGGGAATACTTTGACCCTGTGCTTCAGTGGTGTTCCTTTGAACTGAACTGCAAATACAGACAGAAGCTGGAATAACTCACAAAATGACAAAACACCAATTTTAAGGGCTTATAAACTTGTTGTAGAAGAAGTAAGAAATGTTGAGTGCACCTAAATTTTTCCGGAGCTGACGTGACTCTCTGCAGCTGTATCAGCCCTTGCTTTTACTGGTATAAGTTTTCATTGATGACAGTCTGATGGCGGTTATATGCATAGCCAGCCCAGAATCAAGGAGGGCAAAAGTCAATGCTGTGTCATTTCTGTTTGTACACAATGCTCCAAGTCTCTGTTGTCTCCATGAAAGTTTGCAAAAGCTTACTTTATTTGTTGAACTTTGGTTCCAGCTGGAAGATACCTCCAAAAGCTCATTCCAGAAATCTTCACAGTAGCAGTTAGGGTTAATTACTGACTTCTCGAGTAAGCTGACAAAATTTTAATGAATTTCAGATGGTCCTAAAAATGTTGTAGTTCAAAGACATCCTAATAATATCTGTTTCTTTGAAGTCCTGCCTTTATTGTCTTCCCTAACTATCCTTTATAGGAGAGGAATCTTTGTTTAGCTTATTGAAAAACATTTTTTAGGTTCTAAACTCAAGATTCTTGGAAACATTCAGAGGGACAGTGATGGACTTTGACGAAATATTTTTGTTCAAAGTTTGCTGCTTGAAGCATTTTAGCTTTCCAGCTAGTTAAAATAATAATTCTAAAATTTATAATACACATACACCACTGATACAGAAAGAACCAGAAATATAAAATCATGGACAAGGTTGCTACTGGCTGATGTTGGACATCCTATTCACTCTAAAAAGAACAATCAGAAAGAGATGATATTTTGAAAAGCATCAAGACATCAGGCTAAAAGAGACTTTCTGTGTCATGAACTTGAGATACTGCTGTCTCAGGCAGTCATATAAACGAATTTATTAAATTGTGTGAATGAAATTTCATAGTTAAACAATCTAGAAGAATACAAGAAAAAATCAACAAAAACTTAAATCATCGGGTACTTGTGGAAAAATTGACCTTGTCTGACTCCAAGGATCGATTGTTTGAACAGGGTCTGCAGTCCTCTGTGTGGTTTAACCTCTGATACATCCCTTTATAGACTATGTGTGGTTTTGTGTCACTATTCACACTAATGCAATAATACTGCCACTTTAGCCCATTTCATGGGATGCTTTCTGCATTAGCTTATTTAAAGTGCTAAAATCTCTTGATCATGAAATTCAGCTATTTTATGTATATGTGAGCCTCTCTGTCCTGGGCACACGTGTGAGAGTGTATAGATCTGTTGTGGACGCAGTACCTCTGCTTCTGCACACAGCTGGCAGAAGCCCTGACCCCTGTGAGCACTGTGGACATGCTTTTCAGGATCAGAAGGACTCAGGGTGGACCTAAGCCTGCTCTCAACCTTCAATGAACCCACTGAGAATCTCACTCATATTTACCATCCATACTTTGGTTGCAGTTGTCTTCAAAGACAGATGGACTGAAACTTAGCAGGTTTTTTTTCAGCATGAAAGTGACATGTCTCAGGGAAGTAAGTATCAGTAATGGTAGAAATGAAAAATAAATTTTCAACTTCAATGAACACCTAAACCAGACCTGTGTGGGCAACCAATCACTAGATAGGATGGTGAATTTGGATGCCACCATCCACTCCAGGAGAATCCTGTAGAGTAGTGAGCAGTGGGGTGGTCTATGTCTGCTAGTCCAGGATGAGCAGCAACCAGAAGAGTTTGTGGAAGATGGTGGTTCACTGGAACTTGAGCAGATGCAGTGGCTGGCTGCATCTGCAGGCAGAAGGCTCTTCCTCTGCTCTCCCTCCTTTCACTCTTCCCACCTCTTTTCTCACCTGTCTCTCCTCCATGGCTGTGCATTTTTATGCTCTCCCTGGGTCAGTTGCCCACCAGAGATGGGCATCTTCCAGGGAGATGATCTAACTCATTAAACCAGCACAGAAACACCTAGATTTTTTTTTTCTGTATTTGTTTCCTGTTGTATTAAATTAAACCGACTCACAGGGAGGCCTGAAGTGTACTAAAGCCAGCACTAGACGTGCAGAAGAAACACATGGTAGGGATTGGAAGTGAAAGCAGGGAAACATGGAAAACTCACCATTTTGGGCAGTTTTAAGCTGCTTAATTTGTTCACCATGTCTTGTGTCCTGGGATCAGAATCTAATCCTAAAGAATGGTAATCATTTTTTTTTGACCTGATGATGACCTTTGTGTACACACAGGCTGAAATGTTTATGCTCTAGACAAGTCTGATTTATTACCTATATACCACTAAAGGTGTCTGAATTTTGAATTATAAGTTCTTCCAATCCAGTTCATTCAAACCAGAACTCTCACAGGCTTTCTTTCTTTAGCGTAGTTTCTGCAGCATATGGATTCCAGTATCTAAGACAATGTCCTTCTACATGGCCCCCTGAGAGAGAATAATTTGCACTACAGCTAGCACAGCATTAATGCTATTTGACATATTTCATAAAGACACATCCCAAGGCATTGTCTTTAATCCTTGAAACATGACAAATACATTGAAACCAAGCCAGGCAATTAAAACGCTTAAAAAAAAAAGTGAGCTAGTGAGATGGCATTAGCAAACACAAACAAATCCAAAAACTCTCCAAGACAATTTCACAGTTTAAAACCATAATGATAAGATGTTCTTTCTCCACTCAGTTGTCACTGGATCTTTGGCATTTGCAGCAGTCACAGAGAACAGACTGTCTTCAGGGCCATAATACATAATGAACTTGGACAATGAAGACACAAGACTATTTAAAGCTTGGTAAACTGTTGAGTAACCTTAGCATCAAGCCTATAAAAGGCTGGAAGTCTACAGGGAAATATCACTGGTATAATTATATTCTGGCTGACCTTAGCGTGAAGTAGAATACAGACAATGCAATTTCATGCTGTCCCCAGATCAGGATATCATTAGCCCAGCAAATGAAGCATTGCATTAATCATTCTTGTGCTAGAATTAGCATTCGTTGCAAGACAAGAAATGCCTTGCCACATGGCTAACCCTTTGTGTCTCTCAAACTATTCTGTTTTTACCCCACTAAAATATCGCTTTTAAGCCTAAAGACAGTTTATTTCTGAATAGACAGTAGAAATTTTTAGCAAGAATTTAAAGTTGCTATGATAAAACACTTTTTTAACTGCAAAATGTTTAGTAGAGTGTTGCTATTTTCACTAACAGTAAGAGAAAATCAAAGCCCTATCTTCTCTGTAAGTTCCACTCTGTCCCTCACTACCGTGCAGTCAGGGGAAGTAATCGGCGGGCTCCATCTATCAGGCCTTTTAACTATAATTTATAGTATTGTAGAAGTGCCTGTTGGTGAAACTGGGACGGTGCTAGGTGCTGCAGAGCCCCCCGTCACAAAACTGCAGTGTGAGTAGATTATCATGCAACTGCATATAGCCTTAAGTGTCAATAACATACAAATGAAGGAAACTACCCAAATGATCTAGATCCTAAGGAGAAGAAAGTTACTGTAAGTACCCTATGAAATGAAAGAAGTCCCACTGTTGTAGAGGAGGCTGAACAGCCATCCACCTCAAACCAGTGAAGTGCCACAGGACCTGTGGACTTGCAGGCCTAGGAGCAACACAAGTCCAGCTCTAACCATCCTGTTTTGCACCTTGTCAGTTCAGTCTCTTTGCGTTTGTTACTGCTGAAGCCAGGATCAATAAAAAAGCAGGATCCTGTTTCCAAATGAAAGAAGATAAAGACTTTAGGCTGAGGTACCTGAAAATGTGTGCTGAAAGAACTATTACATAGCATCTTCCAAAACACCGTTTTTGTCTTACTGAAATGCTTCTTTAGTATGGTACCTTTCAGAGCAGTCCCCCACACATTCTTTCTTTGCTAGTTGTGTTGTCCTCTGTTATGTTTATTTGCAGGTTTTGTTTCTGAGCAAATTACAGTGCATGTTTATCCTGAGGGTTGTTATAGCTAATGATGTACTTACAGGAAGTGGAATTGCTATCTAAGCCATTAAAACAGCCAGGACTCTCAAGGCATATGTCTGGAGAGATAAAATATTCTTCAGCATTCCCGTATTCTGGGCTAACTATTAAGGGGCTTAACTTGGTTTTAATAATTTCCTTCATAGGCAAATGACCACAATGTTGCACAAGTTGAACATAAAACTTAATAGGAGCATGAGGATTTCAATCAAAAGCAGTAAAATATGTACAAAATGATGAAAGCATATGAATTACATTATTGAAGAGATTCATAGCTACTAAACCTAAAAAGTCCCAGAAACAGACTCTGGCTTAGCTAAATTGGCTCTGGGGTTGCTAACTTCTGTGGAGTGGACATAGGCACCCCTCACATGAATGGAGTGATGTGACCCAAGATCTAGGCATCTTCTTAAGGAAAGCAGACCATGCCAACAGAGCACAGGGTTTAAAATTCACGGTGTAGCAATGCTGTGACATGAAGCATTCAGTTTTCTGAGGACTGCATTAAACTGTTCAAAATAGATTTAGTATCTGAGATGTAGTGTGTGAAGAGTTTTCAGACAGGGGTGCTGCTTTTCCATGAAAGCTTCATCCAGGCTCCACTGGGATAAAATAATGTAAATTTCCCCAGCAGAGCCATTTTTTTATTGTTACTGGAATGGTTGTATCTGAAAAGTGAAAAAAGTCAAAAGAAAAAATAAGATGGCGTAGCAGGGTGAGGAAAGAGAATGCAAAGTGCTCTTACTTCAGTAAGAGCATCCCCACAAAAAGCTAGCTGTTGGTGTGTCACTGAAACTATGGGCTGTGTATGATCTCAGGATGTCTCTCACGGGTAGGACCATGCCAGAATTGTCCCAAACTTGCGTGCAGATCCGTAAGCTGATTTTCTGTGTGAGAACAGATACACAAAAAGCAACATGACAGTGGAGACAGAGGACTTGTGATCAAAATTAATTCTTAGCAACATCAGCTTAATTGTAGAGCTGATCTTCTTCCTAAAGCTAGGGACTTAGCTGTGGTGTAGTGTATGTGACACCAGGACTGACCTGGCATCACTGAAAAGTTATTTAGAGGAAAGAAACTGTGAGAAACAAGATGCGGAAAAGACGATTGTTCTTCCAGTAAGTGCTCTTCACAACTTCGTGCCAGCTACAGTCAGTACATCCAAACCTTGATTTATATGCCTTAAAAACACTGAGCAGCTCCCAAAGCAGGCTGTGTCCCTGGAGAGGACTTCGATGGTTTAAAATTAAAATTCCTCAGCAATATTCAGCCTTTTTAGGGAAAGAAAAACAGAATAGCAAGGCAGAGTGAGAAGAGACGTACAATAGCAGACAGACTGACTGACTCCTCTGGCTGCTGAATTGAGAGGAAGTGCATTTTCCCTGGTAATTGCTGGATATCTGAGTGTTTCATCTAACATGAAGGTAAGGCAATTGCTTACTTAATTTGTACTGATGAAGTGAATATGGGAAGTGCAATGAAATATTAATTTATATGGAGAAATACTTGGCTGAAAATGTATTTGGGCAGTGTTGAAAGAAAGAAGGAAACTAAACCAGCTTCTACAACAAAGATGAGGAAAATCAGTGTGATGGTCTCCTTTATTTCTTAAGCCGACTAGTGTAAAGATTGCAGATAGTTAGAACAACTGCACGAGCTAATGGAAGAAGCAGAAAAGCAAAGTAAATTTGCTTTTGCTGATCTTTTTTAGGTGCTGGAGATCTTTCTGTTGCTGGAAGTTTCAAGCTTCTTTTCCATTTTTTCCAGGTGAGTATTTCTTTAGTAAATTACCTGCTGAAGACTAAGCACATGTACTTTAACAGACAGCTTCTGGTGGATGACATGGGACAGGGCTTAAAGGGTTCTTCAGATACATTTCCTGGGAGAGGAGACACTGTTTGGTGTCAGTGCTGCCACTGCCATTAGTGGTGACAAGAGTGAGGCAGTATGGTGTCCCTTTCCTCTGCCCAGAGGAGTCAGCTGCTCTTTGGGAAAAGAGCACACAGCAGGGGTGTGAGCCACAGCTATGGACATCAGCACAGCTTACCCAAAGCGAGCCCAGATCCTGGGGGCAGGAAGCACCCTCAATGCCTCCGATTGGTTGGTTGAGAGCTGGCACAGGAATGTCTGCTGCACACCATGGCATATGCAGCCCCTGGCAGCTCCCTGCCGATCTCCAGATCTGGTCTGGCCTCTCCCTGCATTGCAATGTGACGATGGACTTTGAAGCTTGTATTATGGTTGCATAAAGTCCTTCAGGCTAGGTCAATTTATCTAGTTTCTCCTTTTCAGTGATTGGAAAGCCCAAGCTAGAGCTGATTTCATTCTTACACATGAAAAGCAAATCCAAGTGTTTTTAGAGAGAGCCTGATCATACCCCTAATTGTTATTGAAAGCCTGTTTTGCTGTTTAGGGAAGCTTTATACTAATGCATATGGATGGAAATCCCTGATGATTTTCCTCTTTTTTTTTTTTTTTTTTTTAATGCAAAAAATATTACCGAAGCAGCCCTTCCCCTCCAGCCCATTGCCGCTGGGATTCTTTTGGCCCTTGGTCTGAGTGTGATGGCTGTACTCAAACCCAGGTATACACCTTTTCTGAACTCATGACTTCAGAAGCAAATGCTTTTTCCCTAGTAATTAAGGAGCTTCTGTATCTTTACAACCCCTAATCAGGTGTCAGACAAAAGCCCCAACAGAATGAGAAGGCTGAAGAACAAAGAACTCAGAAGGGAAATCCACCAGTTTACCCTAATATGTTCCCTTTCAAAACTATGATATTCATGTTGTAAAATAATTTGTGCTTTTTTTATTTTGGTGATAGTTCCAAAAAGCTCTGTTGAGTAAACTGACACATTCCTTTGCTGATGCTGTTTTGTGCCAATTCCACTGATTTTTCATTAGCGGAGTCATATCTCAAGGAAAGAAAACTTGGTTGCACAGTATTATCCTCAATGATATGAGGTTGGTGACTTTTACAGTGCAACTCAATTGATGTGCAAGACACTTGCTTTTGATTTTCCTTCTCATTTACTTTGATGTTGCATCAATTAGGGAAGGATTAGTCAAAATTTAAAAAGTGCCATGAGACAGTACTTATTCTTTTTAGAAGCAAAAAGTAGCCTGCTTCATGTTATATTTTATCATCTTCCTTAATGACATTGTTTACTTTGAATAACTTTAGCAAATCCATATCAGGCATGGTTGGTCCTATTAAAAATGTAAATCAAAACTGAAATTTGTCAGCAGCTTTCTCTTGGTTTCAGTTACATACTGTATTTTTGAACAAACGAGCCAAGCATCAGTGTAAAGACTTTGTTACCATATTATGGTAATACCAGTTCTCAGGAAAAATAGTGTGTGTCTCATTTCCTTACAGTGGTTGAGGGGTAGCATTGTCTTAACACTAGAAAACTATTCCTGCTTTGCATTTGGATTTTCTAAGATCTCCCTTCATTCACATTCAGATTCGGAGACGGACAGTAGCAGTTTATGGCCAATATGGGGGAAATCCCTGTTCTGGGGACGCCTTTGAAACAAGACCATGCACCCCCACAAGGGGATGCCCAACAGCGGATGGCTGTGGTGATCGGTTCAGGTGTTTCTCAGGTACCATCCAAGATCTTTTTCACCATTTTCCAGTTGTAAAGTTAAGAAGATAGCCTTGTTCTCTTTGAACTTCAGTAAATGGGCAGTGGCTTTGATGAACCCTTGACCTACAGATAAATTTGATTTAGGAGGATGTTCCCTTCTTTCCAGCTTCAACTACACAGGTTTTTAATTTCATCTGGAGTGTTCTGGAGCTTTGCAGGTAATGTGCTGTCCCCCCGGTAGCCTCTCTAAGTCATCATTCTGCCCTGCTAATTTGCCCCAGAATACAGGCGGTTTTTTCATTACAAGAAGGTAATTAAGGAATGAAACTTTAGATGTGATTGTTTGAAGCTGTTCTAGGCTGAATTCAAACATCTTGTAAATCACCTGGATCAAGGAAACTGATGCTCCCTAAAACAGCTGTCATATCCAAGCAGCTTCCATTACTTTCACAAAAATCACATTATCTCAGTAGGTAGATGTTTATCGCGCAGGAACATGACAAACATGTTTTGGTGCTACCAGAGAGATAATCACAGTTAATCACAATTGTCAGGGTCAAAGGATGAAAGCTCAGGAAATAAATCTAGAAGTCAACTGTTTTATTAATGTATCATAAGCCCTGAACATCTGTGGTTCTCTTGAGTGTACTATACACCGTTTCTTTAGGTCTACATTTACTGTTGTTTTGTAAGCCCTCTTGGGCACAGACTGTTCATTGTGGGATTGAACAAGCTAATTAATGTAGTAGATGAGTGCTTTTATTTAAGGTGATTTATTTTCAAATGAATAAACACTTCTCATTTTCCTTGTACATTTTTGTTCTGATTTAGGTCAGTGCATTAGCAGATCTCTTGTGTGCAATGGAGATCAGGATTGTGAGGAAGATGGTGCAGATGAAGATCGATGTGAGGAGAAGATGACTGTATGTGATATTGATAAAACACCTCCAAATTCAGAACTTACAGGAACAGGGTAATGTTCTGTACCAGGCTCAGTAGTGCTGGTACCAATTGCATTTACATTTTGATTGTATTTTCAAGCTCTGGCTGTACAGATAGGCTTCCTGGGCCTACGGTAAAGCCTTCCATTATGCAAAAGAGTTCAGTACAACAGCCTCCATCATGCAAGTGGCTCAGTGCAGCCGGGAGGTACTACAGGCCGTTTGATCTGAAGCACAAGATAAAGCTTTTTGCTTTCATTCTTGCTATTGAAAAACACCTTTTAAGATATGAAATGAAATGTAATGACCAATAACACACAATCATCAGCATCAGAAAAATGAGCCAGCGATGGTCATTCTTTTTGTTCACTGCTGTTGCGTTTAGTACTTCGGATCGATATGGATTTCTGTTTATACATCCTGTCTACAACCTAGCAAAATAATTACCTTAAGTTCCTATAGCATAGTTTTATCACTTGGTATACTATATAATTCCCGTATAATACAAAAAAAACATTATGGAAAGGATGTCCTGTTTTTTCTGTGTTGCATTAATTGATGGAACAAGGTAAAGTAATAAAATCAGTTGTGATAGGTATGCATGTCTTAACTGTTAAGACATAATGGTATGTGTTCATTTTTGTTGACAAATCAAGAGCAACATTTTGTGTTCCATATTGTAACATGCTATGCAGACTGCAGTTCTGCAGGTATAGAAGTCTATCCGTTGATATCCCTTTTGCTTGGGTAATCATCTTATGATCAGTTTGTGATCTTAATCTGCAGATACAGCATTCAGTTATAATGCCTCCATAATTTTTGCCTCCTGTAGAAAAATTTGCTACCTCTCTATCTTAGTGATCTTTCATGTTTGTCTTCTTGTAGCTTTGATGCCATTACTGGTGAAACTAGGGGAAGAGTCATTCATACAAAAAGCTTTGGAGGACAATGCAGAAAGGTCTTTAGTGGCGATGGGAGAGAATACTACAGGCTGAGTGACAGTGTTCTTGCTTATACTTTCCAGGTATGTTTCCATTAAGCATAGCTTTATATTTAGAGTTGTGGTTAAAACAGGGGGAATGATGCAAAGCTGGTAGGGTCTCTTGGCAGTTAGGTTTCCCTAAATGCAGCTGAATGAGACTTGTGCCCTCTCTGTAGTCGCTTATTGTTTTGAAATACAAACTGGTGTATAGCCTGATAAAATGAAAGAAAAAAAATTTGTAACTTCTTGGATGTGATTTCTAATTCCCTCACAGTTAGACTGAATGTGAAACTGTTTCCTTAGTGTAGGTCGTGGCCTGAATCACCCTAAGAAACGTTATTTGCACAAGGTTTTGGGGTGCTTTATGGAGATATTCCAGACGATATATGCTTAGTTTGGAAACACTGTCTCAGGGATTTATGTTTGTCTTCTGTTCATCAAAAGCATGCCAAGCAATCCTTAATGTGTTTTAATTCAGAATGTAAATACTTAAAACACAAATATATATAAAAACAAATATACAATGCTTTCCAATCATGTTCAGTATTTTATATGAAATCTGAGGTGGATTCAGCCTGAAAGACACATCAGATTTCTTGCATCAGGAAGATCTTGCTCTACTCTATAGTTTTTAACATCCTTCATGAAGCTCTTGATACACAATTCTATCTTTCATCTTTTAGGTTAAAATTCGGAATGATTTCAGTTACGAGTTTTTCAACAGCAGCTGGTCGTATATGAAACACACAGAGAGGTATGAAAAATCAAACAGTGGACACAGGTATTCACAGGACAAAATTCTGCAACACAGTCAAAAGGTATGTCTAAATTGTCACTGTGGCTTAGTATTTTGCATAAACATTTTCATAATTTTTTTCATGGTTTTTTTCATCATTTTTGTCATGTTTTTATAGTGAAATGCAAGTATTTATTTTATCCAGATATTTTTGGCACAAAGTTCATGACAGAAAAAATCCCATAAAACCTTAGAGATCACTGTTTTGGTTATCAATTAAGGTTGCTGCTGTTTTTACATTCTCCATTTTACCTCTTTATTATTTATTTACTAGCTGTTTTCTCCTTGTTTGAGGAAGACAAACATTGGTTTCTTCTCATAATTGATGAATCTTTCCCATTTTCTTCTAATGATTTACTGCCCCTTTTTTTTTCTATTACCTCTGTCAGTATCTTAGAGCAAAAAAAAATTGATCTAATTCTGTGATTAAAGTTAGTTTATTTTATAATAAGTTTTCTACTAGTAGAACTCCATTAAGAAAGAGATCTGATGTCTTAACCAGGAGGTCACAGTACTTATGCCTTTGACATATTTAAAAAGGAGCATTAGATAAATAATTTGGGAATAACTCTCAATTATGAAGTATAACCTCTATCTTATGGCAAATAAAATCAAGTACCAAATTTATGTATTTTATGGCCCCCAAACTGACAGAGGACAAGCTCATTTTACCATTCTAACAGAGACATATTTTGAGACTTAGTACAACAAAGTTCAAAAGCAACTTTGAGAAGGTGAAGTGGACAGTATTATATCAGCATATGGGATTTTGTAATTCAGCAGCATTCTCAAAATGACTAGAGACCCTTACAAAGAATGTCTCCTCTACACAAAACAGGGTGCAAAGAGAACCTCTCTAGTACCTGTGATTTGCTTTCAGCAAGGCTTGTTAACTTGCTAGTGCCAGACTTCTTGTGTTGGAAACCACCACTAGCTTTGAAGAGGGATGTTTTCCGTTCTTATGTGTCCTTATGCTAGCTTTCAGGTACACAGGAGGAAACAAGGATGTTGCAGCAATTATAAAGAAAGGCCCAAAAGATATATCCTAATGTCATTGTATTCTTTTTGTATTCACCGTGTTGCTTAGATATATCTAACTGTAAAGCTCTGTAAAGCTCTTGGTTAGTAGCCAATACAACATGCATGTCATCTGGGTAGCAGGAACTGTCCCGATAGTGACGTGGAGCATGACTGATGTCTTTTCCTTCCCCCAGAGTAAGCAGCTGATGGTTGTTGAGAACAGTGTGGAAGTTGCTCAGTTTATTAACAACCGCCCAGACTTTCTCACTCTTGCGGAGCCATTCTGGAAGGAACTGGCCAACCTTCCAGTCATCTATGAGTACAACATCTACCGAAGACTTATTGAACATTTTGGGACTCATTTCTTACAGTCTGGATCTCTTGGAGGACATTACAAAGTTATATTTTATATGGATACTGACAAAATGAAAGCAGAAGGTAGAGTACTAGAGTATTTGTTACAAGAAACAAAGTGAATACATAAGAATAAAAATTTATTTGCATGTCTTCTTGGTTAATATCTAAAATCAAGTAAGACACTTCTAGTAGTCACCTCATTCTCTTCATAGGCAAAAGAAAGAATATTAGAAAAAGTCCTAAAACCACAACATTTAGTTCTATAGCCACACCTGTGACCTGCAGTGCTCTGGGTAGCAAAGATTTGAGAATATGTTCAGGACCTTCTCAGGGTAAATTTGAATTCTAGTGCCAATCTAAATCTCAAGTAATTTTAAAGCTTAAAAGTTACTTGGAGGTGAAGATTGGGTAAAACTGTGTAAAGCAGAATAAATTGCAAACAGAGCAAACACCAGAGTGAATTGTATGGTAGTTCTCAATGTGGAGCAGTGCTATAGAATTAGAGACTGCTGAGAAAAGAGAAGGAAACAACAAACTTTTTCCAGACACGCTTCCCACCTCTCAGCCTCCATCCATAGGCTTTAGCAACATGTGGACCTTCCCACAGGGTGTGCTAGTTAGTTGCCTTCGAGTTTAGGTGTAATACTTCATGATGTCTCTAGTCAATGGGAAACTCAGAAACTAATCCAACCCACTTTCTGTGTACAGTATTGTTAATGGATCAATTATCTGCAGGTATGAGCATAACAGACATGTACCAGTGCACCACATCAGGCTGGAACGCATTCATTGTGAAAAAGAAGAAAGTAAAGTGCTCCAAACTGGATGAACTGTTACAGAGTTCTTCAGGTAAATGTCCAGCAGCGACTCATCCAGCGGCATCCTAAATAGCTGTCAAAATGAGGAGGAGGTGTTAATAGCTTTGTTGAACTATATCAAAACACCCTGTACCCAGACACCAAATGACTGTTTTAAAAGGTTCTCCGAACACTCGTCAATCATTGCTAATGTTTTCTCAGTAACTAGTACTTTTCTAAATCAGAGATGCCAAGGCACCTGAAAACTGGATACTTCTTATGTATTATCAGTGTAGAAGCTCTTGATCCAGGCACATATGGTTGGTCTGCACTGAGTCCTTTCACTACTCAATAAGCATATTTTTTGCATGTATTATTTCTCTTTCCATTTGTAAATATAGCAGTGCTGGTATTTTCTTTATTTCTCATCCTGAATCTACAGGAAGCAGTGGTAATAAGATTAAAGGAGATCCCTACATAGAAGGAGGAAGCCCAGGTGCTGTTGCTGGTCTTAGTTATCTAGAGCTGAATAATCCTGCTGGGAACAGTCAGAGATACTCCTTTTGGGCCAGATCAGTGACAGACTATCCCAGAGTAATTAAACAAAAGGTAAGGCTCTTTTCCCGAAGCAGAGGTGAGCAAATGGGATCACCCCAAGGGGAGAAATGATTAAGTTGTAGCTGGTGATTAATCAGGCTGTAGTTTGCAATCATTTTGTTTTCAGATCACTTAAAAAAAAGAAATTTAAAGTTCACAGGAAGAAAATGCCACGAAGCTAACATGATCAGCTGCATCATGAGTCTAAGTCCTGTTGCAGGTCAATACTTACAATCTTACCAGCCTCAGTGACTGTAGTGGAGTTCTGCTTAAGAATAGAGGGTCATCTTAGCACTGGAGAAAGCCCAGATATGAGAGAGCCCCTTTCCTGAAGTGCATATTGGCAGATGTGAGTGTGGTTTCCACTCGTCTTGCCAACTTCCATGTACCACTTTTAACCCTCCTCCTTCTCTCTGCATCCAGAAGCTTAGCGTAACTGGAGATTCTGGAAGACAGACACTTCAAAGTTAGGCATGGCTATATTCCCTGCTACCTTGTCTAGGTCCTTTTCAGAAACTGTCTACATACTGAAGAATGGTGTAAATCCAAAAGATTTCTGTCAGAAAGTTTTCAATTAAATGTTAAAACACAGAGAATATCATAAAATAGGCAATAGAAATGCAAAATGTTTTCACTTATTGTTATCTTCAATCACTGCTCAGTGAAATACCATAATAGGTTTTTTAAATGTCCAGCTTTTAAGGCTGGGAATATCTGGGTGAGAATTCATGTTGCTGTACATTGAAGGTCTAGGTTACACTTTTATCTCAACTGGAATCTCATAGCTCAGATGAGTTTAAACATGACTAATCTACCACTGGCTTTAAGGCAGAGCTGACTTTTCAGAAAAAGGCTAATATTAAATACTAACGTAAGATTTTAGCTAGCTAGCTAGCAAATTAGAGCATCAGTCAACTCCCATGTGCAGGTGCATACATCACAAATAATTTTGCTTGACGAAATGTGCTTATATTCGAATTATAACAGTTTAATATAAATGTTTTTCTACTGTGTGTAGCTGACGCCGTTATACGAGCTGGTAAAGGAAGTGCCCTGCTCCTCGGTCAAAAAACATTACTTAAAACAAGCCATTGAAGAATATATGACTGAAAATGATCCCTGCAAGTGTCAGCCTTGCCAGAATGGTGGTGAGGCAGCTGTGGAAGGAACTCAGTGTGTGTGTTACTGCAAGCCTTACACCTTTGGAGCAGCTTGTGAGCTGGGAGCGCTTGTGCAAGATCAGCCAGGTCAGCACCCTTTAAACTTGTGAGATTTCGGAAGTGGCAAAGTGTGCTCTCCTGCTTCCAGAGTCTGTTTGTCCCACTGCACAGCCTGAATGAGTGGCTGGTGTGCCGTGGCTGCTTGGGTCAGGTATCACTGAAGACATACAGCATGGGGAGAGTCGTGCTGAGCCTGAGTCTTTGCTTAACATGTCCAAACAGTACTTAACGAAGAACTGGTTTTATCATTACTGTTAAATGCAGTGGACAATACTAACCACTGAAAATATCACCACCTATAAATAATACTGAATGAATGAGTATCAATTACTTAAAAATTTTTCCCTTTTCATCTTGTAATTTGTTGCAGCTGATAGCTATTTTTATGTTCTCCCAGATTCCGATAACATATAGACTCTGTGGAATTATACTTACATAAAGGGCAACTTTGGGAAAGGTGAAAGATTAGATCACTTTAATCTGGAATTCTCTGCGAGGGCACAGTTTGGACCATCACTAGCTTTGACCATCCTGTGCCTTTAAACCACCTACAGAGTGATTTAATGTGAAATATTCCCAAATGTGCATAGGTGTCGTTGATGGACACTGGAGCTGTTGGTCTTCCTGGAGTCCTTGTTCAGGGGGAAGGAAATCAAGGAGTCGAACCTGCAACAACCCCTCCCCTCGTGGGGGTGGGAAGGCCTGCATAGGAGAGCAGCGTGAAGGCAAACCATGTGAAGATGAAGAGCTGCAGCATTTGCGGTAAGCAGAAAAAAAAAACATTTTTAGCATGACTACAGGAAGATTTAAAAATCTGTTTCAGGAGGATGCACAGGCTATTGAATTCAGGGAGAAGACCACTTACTGAGCTTTCATATTTAAGCTGAAACAAAATGAAATTCAGAAGCTGTGAATATGATGCAAGGTAACAGTAGAAAATTGGATAAAAACCAGTAATCTAGACATCATTCTATTTAGCACTCTCTCAGATAGCCTGGCAGTGCCTGATTTAAGTATAATTGTGATGTAAATGGGACACAAAATAGCCTTGAAAATGGGCTTCACTGAGAATTTTGAGAAGAAGGGAGACTGAATTCAGACTAAATGGAACTTTTTTTTGCTTCATAGCTTGATTGAACCACACTGTTTTGATTTATCCATAATTCCTACAGAATTCTGTTCACCTCCTCCTCTCTTGGAGAATGGATTTGTTCAAGTAAGTAGTTTCTATTTATCTGTTATCTGTCCTATACGTACCTGCAGTGTCTCTATTACAGTTAATACAGATATTCACTTGCAAATTTAATTTATTTAACTTGGTAAGCTTAGTATCAGAGCTACTGTATAGCAGCTCTCTCAGCATTTCTCCCTGACTGAAGTTTACACAACATTAGCCAAGTCTTCTTACTAAAAATAAAAAACCCAGAAAAGCCCCACCACCAAAATCAGAACAAAATCTTTGCTTGTCTGGACCGTGGTACCTACAGAGAAAAGTAATCTACTTGTCCTTTACCCTATACACATACTCAATTTTTTTCTGCGCCACATGAATTACATGTTAAAGCACAGGAAACAAGAGATAAAACAGTACAGAAAGTAAACTGTCCAAGGTCACCCAGCAAGTCCGTAGCAAAATTATAAACAGATCTTAGGAGTCTTCACTCTACACCCTGTAACTCACCATTGCACTTTCCTGTTCCCTGGTGAAACTATGATCTGGCAAGGTAGTTGGCTGACTAACTTGGGCTTATTTACCAAGAGAGACTAGATTCCTCCCTTGGAGGAATGGATTATGCCTTCTCCATGTTATGAGGCTGTCTAGAGTCTTTTTGCTCAATAAATAGATGAAAGAACTAGTTCAAAATCCATTAGTTGCCCCTGCACAACTGCAGCCTAAGGCAAGATCCTGAATTTTGTGCTCTCTCTTTTGCCACTGATTTTTTTTAGGGTAGTCAATACTTGTCTCCTATAGTGATATTTTTGGTTCGCAGACTAAAGGTAAAACACTGCAATTTGTGAAGTAGTCTCAAATTTTCCCAGTATCTCTCCTTAGAAGAAAGTGGTATATAAAATGAGAAAAGACCTGTGTCTTCAAGTCCATCTCTTTTGAGTAACAATATCATGTTAACATTTAGCAAGCTGATAACATGCAAGAATTAGCAGAGCCATATACTCTCCACTGATACCCCGGAAGACTGTTCAAGAGCTTATGTTCTCCCTCTAATGCTTGATAATAGCCATATTTGCAGCCAGTTTATACACTGGTGGGAGAGTGCTGTTCCATCACTAACGTACCACTGCCAGACTCGTTCCACAGGGTACCTTCAACTCAAACCCTCCCTTTGCTAAGTTAAGATAGCCCAAATATTCTGTATTTACCAACCTATTTACAGCATCATCTCCATTTTGATCACATTTACTGACTTGATAACCAGAATTGCCCCCAATATTCCAGACTCTCTCATCAGTGCATTGTAGAGTGGCTCTAATACTGCTCATTGCCCTCAGCTACCCCATCCTAGGATCAAAAGGAGTTCAACCCTGTGGGTAGTTCTTAGATTGAATATCAAAAATTTTTCTTTCAGAATGCGGAAAACTCATACCCTGTTGGGAAAAGCATTGTTTATGCTTGCAGACATGGATATTCTCTTGTTGGTGATCCTGTTGCTAAGTGTGGCAGTAATTTACAGTGGCAAGTTGGAGACAGATATTGCCAAGGTGCGTTTAACTGATTCTTGTTTTGAAATGCAATTTCAGTGAAGCATCTGTGAACATTTGCTTTCCAACAACAACAGTGGAAAATTACACACCTGCATTTCCCAGTTCCCTAGACATAATCAGGTCTAAATGGACTTTTATTTTGAATCCAGATATTGTAATACAGAAATAGAAACATGCCCCGAAAGTCAGGTTTCAAGGAAGTCTGGAAGTGAGGGAGACTAAATTCCAGTCCAGGAATTATTTCTCATGGAAACAAACTTGGTTGATTAATTCAGTCCTATGAGATATTCAAGAATCATGGGAATGAGTCAATGTCTAAAGCCAACTGAGGAAAAGGTTCAGTGGGCATCACAAAATTCTTAAATAACCATGTTGTCATAAGAACACAACTCCAGGGATTACTTAACATCTTGGATGATCTCCCCAGTTCACTTGTTCTTCTAACTTATATAAATAACCATTAGGGTTTCTTTTTTCCCCTGCAGATTTTATTTGTGAGTCAACTTTGAGTGTGATCATATAGACTGGATTTTTCACGCCTACATTTCAACATCATGCAGCCAGGACTGACTGCCCACAAATGCTAGTCCACACTGTTTAGATGCCATCTCTCTGTGTATCAATACCTGGTCTTCTGGGGTCCTGTATGTATGACCTCTCTCTACTAGGATGTTACCCTCTAGTATGAGTCCTCAACAGAAGCATGGGTCCTAACAACAGAGAAGCCCTCTTCAAGCTAGGGCTGGACCTGCAGGCAGTAGGAGAACATATTTTCTCTCTGTTCTTGATATTACACGTGTTAGGCTGGTGTGATGAGTTAATATCCTGTGCTAACATGACTGATATATTTATACAGGAAAATCAGCTAAACTTACCATTCAATTTGTCAAGGAGTTTAGGAGGAGGTAAAACATGTGACTGCTTTCTGCAATCCACTGATTCACTGTGGCTATCTCAAATGCTTCAATCCTTAGAAACTGCTTGTCTTCTGCCCATCCTGGAGGGGGGGTTGCAAGGAGAGCCATGGAAACCTGTGTATGAAATTGGTGAGAGATTAACTCTGTCTTGTCCACATGACATGCACTTAGAAGGGGCACACTCCCTTTTGTGTGAGCCCAGTCTCAAGTGGTCTCCTGATATGAAGACTATCCAGTGCAAGAGACCAGGTAAGCCATTGTATTCCTCCAAGTGCAATGCTGAAGCTTCTTTCATGGACAGACTATGGCTTATGTAGATAAGAAACAGACAGAACTATAGCTGATTCAGTGATAGAAAAGCCATACTTATGTCACCAGCAGGAAGCACAGAAAATGTGTGTTTTTTGTGGGCTGTTCAAACAAGATGCCTTAGGACATTTCTTGTGAGGTTTTCTTATGGCGTTTTGCTTCCCACCCCCCTATTGCCATCAAATATTGTAGCTAACAATATTTTAAGAGATTGCTTGGGATGTCTGCTGTCTGTTCTGCCACCTAAGTGTACTTCACTTTCCACCCATGTTGTGTAACACCACTACCATGCGAGGGGCACCTTAGATTAACGGCTTTTCTATCTAGAAGACATTCAGTGCACCACAGCCTGTCACAGCAGAGGATGACCAGGCTGGATGACTCCTTTTGCTTATCCAACAGTCACTCCACTGATATGGAGTAAATCTCCAGGAACTGGAATGAAGTGGGAAATGCTGCTTCGAGTTCATGGTTACAGCTATTTAAACTCTGACTTGATCCTGGCAGGCGCTGGCAGAAAGTCAAAGGGCTATAGAAAACAGCAGCTCTGTCTGTCATCTTTTCCGGGTGTGGAAGGCAGACAAGGTTTTATCTTGTGCACTGCTATGATGCTGGTCAGTGACATACAGACATCCAAGCAGCTTCCTGCTTCAAGCCAGTCACATCTTCGCTCGAGGTTCCAGATGTTCTCAAATTCCTGGGGAGATCCTTGCTTGGGGACAGCAGCCACTGCTGTGTATCTCCTACATTTCATGTCTGTCCGCTCCTTGTCAGCCAACTGCTGCCTGAGGTTGCCTGACCTGAGGGAAGAGGCGGGTGACAGTCAGGCTTAGACCTCAAAGGCAGAGGTTCTGGGTGATTCCCAGTGTAAATTGTCTGCTGCTGTGTCATATCCACACACACAGGAAGTGTAAGGGTTTCAGCAGGAATAAATAATATACCTGTACATAAACAGCTCACTGTTGCTGCTGAGTGCTAAAGTACCAGTGCTGCAGTGCTGTTGCAAACTACTCTTTAGGCTTAGCCTTAGTGACTGGTTTTCACAGGTTTTTATTACACCATGTATTCAAATTTCAGTAATAATTAGAACCAGTTTCAAATGCTTCCATCTTTAGAAACAGCTTGTGCCTGCCTTTATGAGTGCATTAGATTAGCAGAAAAGTTAAAAGACAAGAAAGGGACAAAAGTTAAAATAACAATTAGAACAACAGTTAAAAAACCCCAAAGACTATGAGATAAGAAGGGTAAAAGTTAAGACACATGAATACACAGACACAATGGCACATGTACATTTGGATGAGAGTGTTTAGTCAGCAACAGCACGAGTAACACTCGACTCTACTATGAACAGCCCCAGTGGTGGAGACAATACAGTGATTTTCAGTGGAATTTTTCACTCTGTAGGAAGACAGGGTTATGCCTGTTGTCTGTATTTTGCTTAGCAATCTTAATCCATAAGGGAGGTTTCTTTAAAATTTGTTTTTTCAAAAGGCAACAATTTTCAGGGGTATTAAAGCTTCATGTTAAAGTAGGAAACTACGGACATCTGTTCTAAAAAACCAATCAGGATAAGGATTTCTCAGAAAGTGTGACCATATGGATTTAGCAAAATCTTACCATTACTTGATAGAGAAATGTCCAAAGGAATGTTTAGCAAAACTGTATTTCGTTTTCAAACTTGGAATACAACTCGTCACTTAAGGAACAGTACACGAGCAATCTTAAAAATTCCCCAAGAACCATTACGGCTTTTAATTTTAAAGTCAGTGGAGATTGAGGTGGTTTTGTTACCATCAATATATAAAGATATTCAGGTTCTGCATAGAACTTGGGAGCCTTTAGTGACAGTAGAGAAGCTAGTAACTCCGAAACATAATGATGAAGCTGCTGCCAGCTATGACTCATCACTGCTGAAAAAGTTTAGCAGAAACAAACAGCTGCTGCAGAAATGAATGTTTAAGCTTGAACATAGTACCTGTCTCCTTCCGTCTGACTCATGACCCGCGGATAAATCACTGAACAGTAACTTTGCAAAGCGTATCATAAGTTTTTTATAGTGTTGATTCCTTCCATGCAGTAGATACTTCTATTGAGCATACAGGATGCAACTTTATGCCATGACTATATAATTCAGTTTCTATTAAGCTTAACTGATAGGATACTTTCAGCCCTTATTTTTCTGACCCTTAATAGCACTGTCCATGTTCTTCTACTTCAGTGCCCAGTGTGAAACCCGAAGTGACAGAGCCTAAATGTCAGCCATGGGAGAAAGTGCATCAGTCACAATGTGTGTGCAAAATGCCCTATGAGTGTGGGTAAGTTCAGCCTGAATTCGGCAATGACATTCTCACTTTATTCAGGACCAATTAAATTTGTGAAGTCTTCAGTCCATGACAGATGAGAAAGGTTTACTCATATGAGAAGGAGAGATTGTACTTTGTTTGCTTTACAGCTCAATCAATGTCCTGTTCATCACTTACCTGCCTTGTCAGAGCTGTCAGAGGGTTTATCGGTGATGGAATTTGGTTGGATGACAGAAGGTGAAGGGATAATTTCAGCTCCACTTGATCTGTGGAATAGAGGGAAAAAGAGAAAATGATATTTTGAAGATTTAGAAGATTGAAGAAAAGTTAGAACAGAGGCCCTTGGGGCATAAACCATCAAAGCAGTAAGCTACTGAAATAAAGCAGATTTCTTTTCCCTGCTGAGAGACTGGAGGGTTATGAAAGGCACAATAATCTAATCTCCCATTTACACAGTCATGTCACCTTTCCTGACCTCATAATGTGCAGACCAGAGTTTATTGATTCCTGTTTCATCTAGGCCTATATTCCACAATAAGCAATGTAGCAGACATGTAAGGAAATGAGTAACTCTCTCAGTTCTCTGCTAAACATGGAGGTAATGAAACCAAAACAGAGAAGTAACAAGAAGACGGGTGTGACCACCTGGTGCTGGTGGCCAGATGTGCCAAATAGCTCAGCACTTCATCACCTGTGCTGGTTTTCGTAGACTGAATGAAGTCTCCTATAAAGTCAACACCATGGATGTGAGCTCTGGATATGAAATTTATGCCACAGCAGGAGCTGAGCAGTTTGGAAGCTCCAGTTCAAATTTGTCTTATCCTTTTGTGGAAGGCAGAAGAAATTTTTAAGTTGTCTGAAGTTATGTCAACAATTTCTCAGTGGAGTAATTGTAATTTCCACTAGCCACATAGTTCAAGAGTGTGCTTCATGTTTACTCTGGTTCTAAGCCAAAATTAGCACACTTTGAACATCTCAAAATTAAAATTGGTGAGCTTAGTTCAGGTTTTTGAAGACCCACTGGACTCTTCCTTATTATGTAAGGCCATTCATTGTCTTGCATGCCAAGATAAGTGCCAGGTTTGCAATTAATTTGCTAAGACTTTATTCCTGTGCTTAAACACCTAAATATTTTAAATAATCTGGTCCTACTCTTTTTGACTCAATACTCATTAGAGTGGGGCAACAACCCATTCTCTCTTTCATGGGTGTGTTGAAGCTAGTTACATAGAAGGCAAGGGGAGTCCACAAGGCTGAAGAAGTCCTTGGGCAGAATCACAATAACCTTGGAAGCTAAATTAATTACATTCAGTTATGCATTCAGGCTTCGGTTATAATTAATCTACTATTTGCCTGTTTCTATTTTTTATAATTATGTTCAAAATGGCTGGAAGTTAGATAACAGTCATTTCTGTTACCTGATGCCATCTTTTCACTCCATCTTGAAGTAACACGTCTAATAATAGAAGGATAAATCATCAGCTGTCAAAGCAGACTAATCTGCCAGCCTGTTAAAGCTGTAGGAGTAAGGCATGTAAGCCCATCTTCGTCTTTCCTCAGAGAGCAGGCTTGCTTTGCTGTGGCAGTGACTTTCAGCAGCAGTCTCTGCTTGGAAGAGAGCTGGGAACAAGAGTTCACATGGGAATTCAGGAACAGCATGGTGTCAGACCCATCCTACATCCTTTCAGTCTCCAAGAGACAAACAGCTGAGACTTCCGGGGACAGTACGAGAACCGCGCAACAGGCTGGTGAGGGATAATTTGTCCCTCATGGCATGGTGCCTTAGGCTACATCTATCCTCTTCAGTTAGAGCCAGGGAACGATCCTGGGCACCAGAGCTGCTAAATTGCTAAAGCAGTTAGAGCTTTGGCAAGGCCAACTCCCAGATAATTCCCAGGCACGGCACAGGAGTTACTAGACTTGGGGACCATTTCTAACAAGCGATCTGATGTGATCCCCATCTTTTGGGAGCAAAGGGAGTTTAACAGTACGGACACCAGCTGTTCTGTGTGCATTGGCCCTAGTGCAAGGAAGGGATCAGAGCACAGTGTGTTAACACAGACGAAACCGCAGCCTCTGGTAGCTAAAGGCTATCTCTGCAGTGAGACATGAGATTTGATAATTTTTAAATACTATTCCTTCTTCCCCTCCCCACCCCCATTTGCATAACATCTATATCTCTCATCCAAGAGCTCTTAGTCTGTGTTATATTAAAACTTATGATCTTGAATGTAATTTTAAGGGGTAAAAATAATTTTCGGTGTGCTGCATTTTTGACTTTGTAGTTTCTCCAAAATTTGCCTGCCTGTCATTGTAGGTGAAAGGGAGAGAAGGTATTTGCTGACTTACGTCTGCGATTTCATGTCTCACAATACATGCTTTAGTAAAAGCTTGTTCTTACCCAAACCTCTTTTTCAGATAAAGGTACTGAATTTCTCACATTCACTTTACACAAGGATTCTTGCCTCTAATAATTTTTATTGCACTACTCCCAGTCCTGTAATATCCTTTCTCAGCAACGAATGCAAATTACTGATTTCTCTAACGAGTACAGATTCTCCATTCTTTTTGTCATGCATCTGAACATGTTGATTTCCACTGGCTTTCTCTCAGCTATAGCAAATAGGTGAATCACTCTCAAGACTACTTGAGGGATTATACAGAGAGATTGACAGCATGGACTGTGAACAACCTGGGTTCAACCTTCAGCAGCTGATCAAATTAGCCTCCCTCTCCTCTTTTGGGTGTTGCTAAAGTAGTGCAAAGCAGACAGATTAGTGCACATGTGTCTGACCTTAGTCTTTTCAGCTGCCTTGTTTGCAAGTTTTTGACCTTAACACTCAGATATTGAGATTTATCAGGCAAATTTAAAGAAGGCCTCTAAACAATTTTAAAAATAATAAACAACTTAATTACAGATTAGATGCTTTCCCTCAATCACACTTCCCCCTCCCCCAAATTTAAGATGATATTTAAAGATGAACTTTTTCTTGTACCTCTGTCTGTACAGATAAGTTTCTCATTATAAATCAGTACACCACTAACTCATAGGCTGGGCAGCCAGACGATCAAACAATATAATGCAGATGAATACACCAGGTTCCTTTATCAGCTGCTTGGTGCTGTGTATCCATTCGCTGTCTTCTTGTTGTACCTCAGAATAAGAGGGTTGACCTCATTCTTTATGTTAACAAAAGAGCATTAATGAACATTGAGGCAACAAACTTTTCTAGGGATTTAGTGGCTGGTATTTTGACTAAGCACAACAGTTAAGCAACCCATTGCAGTTGAAGATCCTAACTTCAGAAGGAAATGTAATACAGTTAATAATCTTTGAAGACATGCTTGGTTGCAGGTAGATATAACAAAGTTTTCAGTCTCAGCTAATGAACTCTGTGCCAAATTTTAGATATCATAAAGATACACTATGTTACAGATAGATAGATTTAAGTTGCTGTAAATCCAGCTGTTTTAAGAGGCTTCAAAGCCATCTCTGAAAGAACCAGTCCCAAAGCTTGGAGCAGGCACGTTTCCTCAGTGCTTTATTTGGAAATCTACCAAAAATCACTTCCTATTTCTCAGGAAAAATAAAAAAAGAAAAATTACCTTAACTCTTGGCCAGCCAGTGAGCAGGGTTTGTATCATGACTGTCTTACTAGAATTTCCCTCTTCCAAATTCCTGACAAGCCCTTTCACAGGGACTGTTACCCTATCCTTCAGACAGCCTCATGAAGCTCATTAGGGCCATTTGCCTGTTCCTCTCCTCCCAACATGTTTAGCTGAGGTTGACTCTCAGAACTGACCGATTAGACAACGAAAGTTTCAGTGGGAGTGTTTGTGAGCTCTAAAGGAGGAGTTGTGCTGAAGATGAGGCTTTTGCGCCGTGTTTCAGTGCTCTCCATCCCTTGGGAGCATGTCTCTGCTCTCTCATAGCCTGCACAGAACCTTACCTGTAGCTGTAAAGTGCACCGAGGAGAGCACAGGCATGCCCTGCTCTGGAGAGGCACTTTTTTGTTCGCTTCACAACAATGTCATTGATTGCATTGAGAACAAATGGAGAAGCTTAAGGCTTGAGATTAAAATCCAGAAGTAATGGAAGGGCTTTTTCATCCCCTCCTACATGTACAGCATGAAACACAAATGATGACAACTTCCTGAAACTGTCCACAAAGCAGACACTGTTTAAAGGTGTCCAAGATTTGTTATTACCACTGTTACAAGCTAATTTTACTGGGTGTTAGAACAGTATCTGAAATTCAAGAAATAAACAAGCAAGTTCCCTGGATAAATAGAGCAGATTTTTCATACAATTTCTGTGGAGATGTATGCCTATCTATCTCCAGAAATGTCCTTGGTCTCTGATGTTGGATCGTAACATT
The DNA here is from genome assembly GCA_009769605.1 of Bucorvus abyssinicus. Lineage (NCBI taxonomy): Eukaryota > Metazoa > Chordata > Aves > Bucerotiformes > Bucorvidae > Bucorvus > Bucorvus abyssinicus. The sequence continues at coordinate 14,978,872 of CM020063.1, forward strand.
TTATTTAGTAAAAGCTGAATCTTTTAAAGGAGAGCAGAGAAAATATCTTGAAGTATAGTCTAATGTCTTATAATTAAGAAATACTTATAAAATATCCTAATGTGTGTTAATGTATGTTTAATATATGTTTAATGCATGTGTGTATTTGTCATTATATGTATCTATCTGAAGTGTTTTTTGTGTATATACTTAGGTCCATTCACATGTATTATATTAGAGAATAATCTTTTTAACTAAGGTCTTGCTCTCATTGCTATTGAGGACAATAGCAAATATCTAGTAATGTCCCTGTCCTTCAGAGGGGACAGATCCTGGCTCTGATAAGGTGCAGCAGCATATGGAAGAAGAAGGAGTCTGAATTATTCATGTGCCTATGTCTTGAGTTCCCTTGGTGCACTCTTAGGATGTACTTCAATGAACAGGGAAAATTGAAACTGGACCCTGATAATTTTCCACTCTCTCAGCTCTTTTTAAGAGGTACCAAGATAAAGCACTTTTAAATAGCGAAAGCCTTGCTTTTGTTTTCAGTCCTTCCCTGGACACCTGTGCTACAGAGCAAAGAACCAAGAGAAACACACATTTAACTGTTTGCAAGATGCATGCCTTGGAGTGCATGGGCAGGAAATATTCTCCTACTAGTGCAGAAAACTGCAAAACACCTCAGGCAGCTGAAATATGTGGATCGTGCCGTCCATGGGAAAAATGTGACGGTAAGAGATTCTTCACAATTGTAAGCAAAATTGTTTAGATGACTAAAATGAAATCTTTATCCCCAGTTAGGCATTAGCTGTAGGTCTGTCCTGGTATGGCATCCCCAAACTCTCCCAGAAGCACCAGGCACTGCTAAGCTGGTTTAAACCATCAACCCAGTGTTTGGTGTCCAAACATAGCAAGAAGCTCCAACCACGGAAAAGAAAACCCCACACAATATCATAACAAAACACACTATCTACAGGAGAAGCTTACTCCTATTCTCTGTTGAGTGAGTTACCCTGTTGGTCCTCTGGAAATTTTGGGTGAAACCCCTGTCTTACTCATTTTGCACTGTATCCACCTGTTTTAAATTCCTTAACACAGTAACTCTGGGAGTTCTTACTGCCAATAGGAATAGCTAATCCTTCCCTGAAATTTGCTGAGCAGTCTCCCCAGCAGCATCTTGTGGCAAGGAATTGAATGTCTTGTTTTTCACTATCCAGGAACACAACTTACTTTTGATTGTACTTCACTGCCTATATCCAATTTCTCGTATTATAGTCAAAAGTGAATGTCTCTCCCCTCAGAGGAAATAGTCCCAGTCTTTTGCAATCTGTCTGCAGTGGAAGTTTTCAAATTCCCTGATCTAATTTCCCTGAGTGTCCTACACAACACTGCATTTAATGAAGGGTTGCCAGAAATGGGAATATAAACAAATAAATTAGATCTTTACAAGTGCCTCAGATAGAGGCATAGTTATTGTCATATTTTGAAAATAAAAAAGATTACTTGATAGGATTTAAACTGTTTTGTCTAACAGGGTTGAACAGACAAAAATAATAACAAAAAAAAGATAATCAAAACTGACTGCATCTTCAGCAGAGAGAAACACAGGCAAAAAGACCCCAAAACATAAAACACCAAAACAAAGACACTGTTATAGAAAATAAATCTCAGATGGGACCTCCTTCTTATCTGATTATTTAGATGTTTTCTCTGATACAACTATGCACATTTATTTGTAGGAGCAGATCCTCTGATCTTAGTGAAACTACCTGTATGTAAATAAAGATAACAGTTGTAAGTGTCTGCATGATCAGTTTGTTGCTGTCCAAGGACAGATCTTGCATCTTACATGTTATCTGAACTCTGGAGCAGGAGATACATTAACTGATTCAAACAATAACATCAGAGAAGTCTTTGAGGTCAGTACCTCAGGCACCTCAAGCAAGCTTGTCCCACAAGCACAATCAACCTCTCCAAGCAGAGGAATTCCATTTTCACCACTCATTTCCACTTCTGGTTTTTCCACTGAACTTAATGTCAGCTAATGTTACTTCTGGTTAGGAAAAGAATCGTAGAATCATAGAATGTTTTGAGTTGGAAGGGATCTGTAAAGGTCACCTAGTCCAATAAGCAGGGACATCTTTAACTAGATCAGGTTCCTCAAAGCCCAATCCAACCTGACCAAGAATGTTTCCATGGATGGGTCTTCTACCACCTCTCTGGGCAACCTGCGCCCGTGTTTCACCACCCTCTTTGTAAAATACTTCTTTCTTATATCTAGTCTAAATCTCCCCTTTTTTAATTTAAAACCATCACCCCTTGTCTTCTTGCAACAGGCCCTGCTAAAAAGTTTTTTCCCGTCTTTAAGTACCAAAAGGCCACAGTAAGGTCTTCATGGAGCCTTCTCTTCTCCAGGCTGAACAACACCAACTGTTTCATCCTGTCCTTATAGCTGAGGTGTTCCAGCCCTCTGATCATTTTTGTAGCCCTCCTCTGGATCTGCTCAAGCAGGTCCATGCCCTTGTGAAGATGAGCACCCTCCAGAAAATTGCTCTCAATCCTACAGTTTTGCTGGAAACACATTATTCTGTTTTGTGTTGAGTCAAATGCCATCCTGAGTGCTTTTCCTCTGTGCTTTTGGTTAGCGCAATCCAACACCTGTGTTTGTGATGAAGACGGGTTGTGCGAGGAGGAAGGCATCAAGATCTGCGCTGAAGTGGGTGGCTCTGCTGCCCGTCAGACCATGACTGAGTGCGAGGCTGGGCGGCTCAAATGCCAGAGGGAGACTGTCACCCTTGTCAGCATAAGGCCCTGTGACGAACAAAGTAAATAAGATATGTTAGGGTTCGTTTTGCTTATTGCCATGGGATATGTCAAAATGTGTGAACTCTTGGTCACGACATGCTTCAAACCTTGCTTTACCAAATGTAAGCTGTGCTGTGAGGTCCACCAGAGCTGATGAGGCTGTGTGCATCAGCTCTGGTTGGCTCTGAATCAGGGCTCAAGGCTCTTCACCAGGCAGAGCTGCACTCACCCCTACCGCTAATGACAGAGCTCTTGCTTAGGCCCTGGACTGAGCACTGGCAAGTTTAATTAACGTTTCCATCACAATTTAAAAGTATTGCTGAACTGCAATTGCCGAAGTATCATTTATAGTGATGGATTACAGTGTCTGACATTGTAAATACATTTTCCTTAAAGCCACAAAATATATACATGTACTGAGTAGATTTAGATTGGAAAAAAAAGCAATAATAGGCTTTATAGAGTAAGAGTCATGAATCTTCTGTTTTAATAAAGTAGCTTCTTCCTACCATGCCTTGTTCAGCTGAGCAAACAGTATGCACGGCACTGAACCTGTCATTGAGCCTGAAGCTCTTAAAGGTCAAAACAATAGCAGTAAATAGTATGCATTAATAGTAAAGCCAGCTTAATGTAATGAAAAGACTTCTATGCTTGCAGCTTCTCATACTCAGAACTACGTCATGAAAAATCGCCATTTTACATTGTCATAACTATCATCATGAGCTACATTTGTAAGCACAGGTAACTCAGTTACATTTGTCACATGCATTTATGTTTGTGCCAAGACCAGTTTGCTTACAGACTGTTGCACACAGAGGCCTTCCATTACAGCAAAACTCTCTCAAAGGCAGCTACTTGGGAAAGTGTGTCTTCACAGAAATGGAGTCACCTCCCATGCAGTCCCCTTGGAGATACCTTTGGACTATCTCCTAAGACTGTTCCTGAATAAAAGAAGTCTCTTACATTCTTTCTCTACAGAGCTCAGCAAGCTGTCTAGTGTAGTCAGGCAGTGACATCTTTGCTCATATGTGGTGCTCTTGCAAGTCTGTTCAGGTCCCCATCCTGGCAGTCCAATCCCTTCTGACTCTGTTCTCAGATGCAAGCAAGGATAAAAGGCTGGATAGCAAGTGGGAGATGAAGCACAGGCAGTACTATCAGCAGGAAGCTTGTATGTTTTTAAAGCTCAGATGTAATTTCTTACTATCAATAAATACCTACCAAATAAAACATCTGTCTTGGTTGTTGTGTTTGTACCTGTAGCTTCCTCACATAAACTGTACTTTCAGCTGGAAAACCTTTGCTTTCCGTGGTGGTGGTAATGAGGATTAAACCAGACCAGGAGCAGTATGCTTTCCCCTGGACAATCCTTCTCCTGGGGACAGCTATGTTGGAGGGTAAGGATGGCACTGCACTAACTGGAAGGACCCCCAGAACTTTATGCTGAGTGGAACTTAATGGCATTTGTTGTTGTTGTTGTTGTTTTTTAAGAAAATAATAAATTTTTGTAAATACCTTGTAGATGAAAATGAGTAGAACAAAAGTCAAGTGAATTTAATAAATTATTTGCTCTGTATTATTTGCTAAGGAGTAGCATGCCTAGAGAGCAACTGGATGTTTGCCCCTTGATTACTCCGAACATTCTTGTCCACAATTTCTAGCTTTTTTTCTTGGGGCAACTGACACAACATGTGATTGGACTGTGAACCCACATAGCTTCCATAGCTGGTGGACACAGGAGAAAATCACCTGGAAATTTCCTGACAGGTAGCACAGGAATAATAATGACTTGGTGATTTGTGCCTTCAGACATAGGGAAATGTAGAAAACCAGCACAGGGCCTCAACAAATGTTGAGAATTCCTGCTTAAGAAACAGTTCAAAAAACCAATAAGGTTGTCTGATAATCATCTTGATACATCAGCAGGAACAGATCTCCACATCCATAAAATAGTTTAGTCTGAGATAAGACAGACAAAATAATAATGAAGACTGCATTTCAAATGCTTCATCCAGTCCCTGACATCTCATTGTTTATCTGATGCATCTAAATCTTCAGAAGGATCTTTTTTCTTTCCTTTTTCTTTCTAGTTACCCATTCCATCTTCTCCCCTCCTACTCAGCCCAGCCAGCTCCTTCCCTGTAGACACCGTGTACACTCTTTTCCTCCTAGCTGCCTGCATGCAAGTGTCCAGCAAGGGTTTGATCGTCTTCATGATGTGACACTGCAGTCCTTTCCCTTCCTGACTTCTGCCACATACTGTTTTCAGTCTTGTATTTGCCCAGGTCAGAAAGCACCTCAGGTCCATCATACCTCCTGAAAATCTGAGGACGTTTTACAGCATTTTAGAACAGACATAATGACTTCTTTTTCTTTTTTTTTTTTTAAACAACCAGCTAACTGACTAATACTCCTTGGGAGGGAGGAAGAAGTAAGGTGAGTAGGTAGAAGTTTTCTTCAAAGCAATATGACTATTTAATGAAAGAAAACCAGTGGCTGGGACGACAACATGTTTGATCATTCATTCATCCCTATGGTGCACATATCTGCTGGCCACACTTTGGCCTTTTCAGTACAGAAGCATTCCCAGTCACTGTGATCCACCTCTTCACCATACTGTTGTTAAATTAACGAGGAACTGCAGGACATTTTTTGGTGAAAAAGCACAGCCGGATGAATTAGTGTCAAATGAGAAGAACAAAGAGGAGTCCATGGTTCCATGGAGTCAATCAGCTTAACAAAATCACCTGGAAGAGAGCGGTTTTTGTTTTACTTGAACTCAAAGACCACATGCTTCTTTTGGGAGAACATTTGTCCCATCACTATATGTCAGGATACTTGGGAGAAATTTGATATTAGATGAGCTTTGGGCAGCTGAAATGTGAAGAGCAGAAATAGAGACCTGCAGAACACTTCTATGGCAAACAACAGGCTTTTATGGGAACCGGACTCTTTCAAGCTACTGAGAGCATCACTCTGCCCTGCTTTCACACTTCCCAGTCTATGATGCCAAATCCAATGAGACCTGCAATGCATACATGTCCCAAGAGGGAGCATCTTAATATTCAGGCAGTATTCTAAGGATTTGCCCCTATTATCAATGTGATGAGGTCCTCCCAGGGATGTATAGAGGGACCAACAGTTTCATATATTGTGTGAAGAGAGAATAATGAAGGAGAAAACTCACAGCAAGCTGGTAAATTTTTGCCAATGGCTAAAAAAAATAAACATTACACTGTAAGAATATGCTGAGAGGCAGATCCCAGCTGGGAAATAGAGCAATACTGTGCTGGATTGAATTTATCTCAGATGAAGTATGGTAAACTTGTTATCCATACTGATGAGCAGACTCACAGGATCACCTGAGTCCAGTGACTTTGAAGATATCATCACAGAATGCTCGGTGAAAAGGCTGTCTGACACATAGCAGCAGGTGCAAGGACAGAGTGGAGGCACCTTTATAAAACAGTAATGATGAAAAAATTGCCCCTAGTTAACCCTACTTGGCAAAAAGTACCACCATGTGGAGTGAAATTCAGCCTTGGTTTTTCCTGGCAAAAAAAGTGGTCCCCTGAGCAGCAGCACTATCAAGGAATATTTTCTATGAATTTATTTTTTTTTTATAGATTCTCTGATTAGTAAGGACAAGTCTGCAGTGTGTCCTTTCCTTTGGGGAAGACATAGGAGACATCTTCATAGGAGACATCAGCCTATTTTCGTGGAAGTTGCTAAAGAATCAATACCATTGGAGCATCTTCCCCTCAGCTGCATATTATTAAAAGATAGGCAACAGGTTCAAATACTATTGAAGGGACAACACAGGTGGATAGACTCCTGCTCAAAAGGCCCTGTGACAGGCTCCCTCTCTGAAAAACGGCAAGATGAAAAAGGAAGATGGCCCAGGAGCAAAGGTTGAAAGGATGCAGCAGGTCTGGTACAGAGCAGCAGTGGCCCTAGATGAAGCATAAAATGGAATATTTCCAAGCAGAAAGACAAGTAGCTAGCAGAAACTTAGGAAAGAATGAAGCTCTTCTGACGTACATTTTCCTAATCTGGGAGCAGCAGATTAACATCAGAAGAGTGAAAAACACTTTATCTTCCTATACAGTGACATGGGAAAACCTTCCCAACTTCCTCCCAGATGGGAACCTGCCTGCATGGAAAAGATTTGGGACCAACGTGCGTCTAGAGACTAACTGAAAGAAAGCGAGTAATGTCTGCCAGCCAGCTGTTGTTGAACTAATAATGGTAGCACTTATCGTGTGACCTATCATTTGCAAATCTCTTTTTCACCGGAGACTGTATATCTCTGGAGGGCTTCTCATGGTTTCTTGAGCTCACCCCTTGGCACCCATAGGTAATCCCCACCTTTCAGGCTAAGAGACACATGAAGCGGAAAGCTGTGGTTCCTGAAGCACTCCCTGATCTGCAGCCCTGGGCAGGAACCTCCCAGGTCAGCAGACAATGGATCAGCAGTTTAGTGCCCTGCCTAAAAGAAAACATTGCTAACCAAAACGTTTTGAAGAAAAATGTAACTTGAAAACATTGAAAAGGTGATGTAAATTATGTTTAATAGCTACATTATTCCCTGCCACTGAGAAGTCCCTTTTCTCTCCTGTCTTGCTAATGTCTTCTTTAGACAGCTTTCATCAAGCACACTTCCGCTATTGTATCCCTCTTCTCCTAGGGCTTAACTTGTTGTTTTCCCTTCCTTGCCAGTTCCTAATATGGTGAAACACACTTGCAGTTTCTTTGGGGACAGATCTTTATATCCGATGATTTTGCCAGTTGCTTTCAACCTGGGAGCTGTTGCATCACTTCTTTGTTCATTCTCTCTCCAGCCCCAACAGAAACTTAATCAATAACCTCCTGCTGTGGTCTTGTCACCACCTAAAGCCGTTGCATCACCATATTTGTGATGTTATTACAGACCAGCTCCATTTCCACCACACTGTCGTTCTGCCGCATTGCTCACTCTGATGAGCCACCACTGGAAGTAACAGCAGAGCCGTTACTGCATACGACAGGAGACACAGGAGTATAAACTGCTATTGATTTCTTTCTTTCTCTACTGCAAAACACAGAAGAATTGTCTCTGACTTGCAGAATGATGGTGCTGGCACCTCAGATCTTCTCGCCAAACTCAGGAGACATGTTAACTTCTTGGGGCTCAGCCTCCAGGTCCTGCTCTCCTGCACATCTTCCTTGGGCAGCTGTTATCATTTCTTTTGGTCAGGAGCCAGTGGGCAGAGTCGTGCCCCACAGCAGGCAAGAGAAACTATCAATTCACTTTAGCACTTCTCTGAATAGATTTTTATTATATTCAAGCCTCTAAGAACTGTATTAAATGGGAATGACAAAATAAAATTTAGCAAGAAGGAAGCAGTGACAAAAAGCTGCAAATAACGCTTTTGAGCAGAGTGATAGTTTAACCAGACCAGATCACTAGCTTATGGTAAAACAAAGTCATGGTTTTATATTTTAGGGTTGACAGCAGTTACACTGAGACTTTTACAGTGTATTATTTGCTTCCTAAATAGTTACTCAATGGATTATGATAATTGAACTTGCTCGTACTACAGGCCTTATTGATCTAAAGACAACCAACCAATGCAAGCAATGGTTTTGTATTTTGAGAACAGTTACTCAGGTAATCAAATCTTATAATTAGGAGGGCTATATAAGTAATGCCACATGCATGGGCTATAGCATTCTCCTTGTTCAAGTAGTCCAGGCACATGAGGCAGCAAAGGCTGCTGGAAATCTTTTCCAAGTAGAAAAACATGCTAAGGTTGGCATTTCTTGAGTGAGAATGAATTTATTTGGATCATCTCCCAGGACATGTACAAGCTGACAACTCCCTGAAAACAGCCTTGCCATCTTTGTTTCAATACATACCATTGCTCCCAGCACAGCCCCAACCAATGTGCAGTTGACTGCTTCCAACCCTTGGAACACTGGCTGAAGCAAGATGAAGAGGTGTTGTGACACTCAGTGGGAAAATCTGGTTACATTATCTACAGAATAATTGGAGTTTTATTCCTTTTTCTCTTTCTACATTGTTTCCTCTACCAGATTTTATGGACGCTCACCAATAAAATGCCTTTCCAATAAGGCCAAATCCTCAACAAGTGCCAAAGGTAGTCTTGGTCTATGCATATCTACTCTCCTTGCTGTTTAAACTACATAAGCACAAGATACCCTGGCCTGGGGACCATGTAGCTGCACTAGAGTAATACAATGGATGAGCTACTAAGCCCTGGGGAGATTAGGATGGATTCATTCACCCTGTGCACAGGGCAGTGCTTTGAGACTTCAGCCAGCTTTTAGCCAAGAAGAGGTGGCACAAATACAGAGCTGGGGTCAGCTGTGCCAGCCACAACAGCATCTGGCAAGGACTGGTTGCTCATGCTGTTTTGCTGCTGCAGTCAATATGTTTCTCAGTATTTACACATCTTGTTGATTTTAGAAACAGAGGACATATATCATAAGACTAAAAAGTAAGCCAAAGTCCCAACACTGAGTTTGTACCTCCAGGGGTGGGAATGATTAACTCTTTGGTGAAGTCCCTCTGTCGTCCATGCTCACATATGCAAGCTAGCTGCAGCCTAAACAGGGACTGCAACATCCATGGCTGTAGCAGTGACAAGAGCATGTGGTGGTGTTGGCCAGTGATCAAGTGCTTTTAGTCCCTGCAGTAAATGTGAGTTTTTGCACATGTATGCAGGCACTTACCTGCACGTGCTCTCAATCACACCCATTAAGCCAGTAAGGAATGCAGCCACTACCCAGCTTTTTCTTGGCAGAGCTCTGCACGTTGTGTCAGCCAAGAAAAATTTCACATTTACAGGAAAACCCACTAATGTTCTCACCCTGTTACACAGTAAATAAAAGCGTTGCACAACAAATGTTGACACAGTAAATCTCAGAGTAATTTCACAGATGAAACAACCATGTATTCACACATGCTAACAAAATAATCTGAGATTTCTCATTTACTTTTTAAGAAATTATTCCCTAGCGAACTAAACCAAGTATATGAAATGATTATCATAAATCCTCTAATACCTTCAGGGATTGTACTTATGCAGGTTTAACTTAAGAGAGCTTGAAAGAACGTGTAATGTATTGCTTGAGGTTTTGGACAATACTGAAAAAAAGACCTTAGTTTCTTAAAATTTCCAGCCCCATTTAGAGATCCCAGATGACTGAAACAATACTGTCAAGTTTCATTTATACTTCACAAACTGGAATGTTCTCTGGCCCTGAACAATGACCCTCTGGACTGTTGCCTGTCCCTAGTGCATGCTAGAGAGTTTCAAAACAGATATGAGCATGCAAGTAAAGTAAATCAAGTCTAGGAATTCCTGGGAAAGAGCAAATAACCAGTGCTTATGACAGTAAATAAGACTGGACAGGCCTCTTTACAGTCCCAGAGGCAATAGGTTATAGGTCATTTCACATCCAGCCAGATAACCCCCTGCCACAAAAACAGTCGTCTTGCTGGAAATAGTCCTTGGCCCATATGAGTTGAGCTCAAATGCTCTTTGGGGGAGGACTAGCTAGCACAGACCAAAACCACGTTAAATAATTCAACAGGGAGGATAATCATGTGCCCTTTCCTGAAGCCAAGAACTTGGTTGTCTTTTGTTTAAGTAACACAGACACAACCAAGGCTGCTTGACAGAGGACAGGAACAGCTGCAGTGTTACGGTGACCCCATCCACGCTGCTGCTCCCCGGGACACAGGATTAAAAATGCTCTGCTCACAAAATGTCCTGTACTTACACAAGCAATGAAGTCTTAAGTGCCACTGCTTTATAAAGTAACAGTTCTGAAATAAATTCAGAAAAATAACCCATTGCAAAGGTCTAACTCTAAGATGCTATTTATTTGCTAGATTGTTTTTTATTTCTTGGATGATTGCTGTTAATAACTGTAGCTCTCAAAATGGTTTCCTAAGAGGAGTACTTATGTGCCAGACTCATCTCTATCTTTCACACCTATGAAATCAGCAATCATTACATGCAGTACAAACCTTTGTAGCCAGCAGTCACAGAACTTTTGTGAATGCAAGGACTGATCAGCAATTTAGCTTTGAAAATGTGAGACCTAAATCAAGGCACTTGAAAGTGCCGCCTAATGCATTTCCTAGTGGTAGCAGGTGGCATACCTGCAGGGCTGTTTCCTTCCAATCCTCACTGATGACTTTGTCTTTTCTATAGCCCAGTTCATGTCAGTGTCATGATTACAGGGACAAGGACACAGGAGGAGGGGTTGCTGGATGTCTAGACATTTCCAGCTGAATACTGGCAATGTGGCTTCATTTTCTTCTATTCTGCAACTTTGAAAAGGGCACAGATGTCTCCAGAGCTGTCACTATCACAAGAGAAAAACTTAAAATGAAGCGGAAAAAATCCTTAGTCCCCAAAAAGGCCGATTCACTTCTGCCTCCTGAAATCCAAAGCACACTTGTTGAATGCAGCATCATGACCAGTGTGTGTTGTGTTTTTTTGCCCCTGCTCCTGTTGCAGTTCTTGAATGCATTTTTTTTCATAGGTATTTTTTCTGGTCCATGGCCCTGGTGAACCACGACCACCATTTTTTCAGTAATGGAATCTAGCACTGCCTGGCACAGGTCCAGGTTTGAAGTAACATCAACTCTAGCTGAGCTGATTTCCAGGAACAGATCTTTGAATTTCTGCTCTGCTGTTAACTGCAGCTCTTTGGACTGGTAATCTGAAGCTACTGGTAAGCTCCTTTGCAGTGCCGTGTCAGAAAGCCTTCCTGAGAGACAAGTAAGCAGCCAGTGAGCTGAGGAAACAGCAGACAATCAGCTTTATTTTCTCCCTGGGTTTTAACACACAGGTCACATTGACCACGTCCTGAAGTCTCCAAGACAGCATTTGCCAAGACGTACTTGTTCATCAGGGGCCTGGAATTCCCAGTTGGTGCCCAGTTACCATCAATCACTTGTACGTCATAGCTGTTGTAGTTGATTTGCCTGAAAAATAACCAAGGGAAAACTAGAGCTTTCCTATCAGTAGTGCTATAATAAAAGAGGAAGGCTGTTTTTATTATTTTAGCAAGATATCAGAAACAGAGAGCAGTAGCAGGAGAAGGTCCCTGGGAACCGAGTTTTATGCCAAATAAGAAACTATCAGAGAAGTTTGCGGTTGCTGACATGGCTATGACTTACAGCTAAATGTGCACTTCTTTGCCTTCCTGTCAGGGTGCTGCAGGGACCAGCCGCTCCCTGGGGAGCCATAGGGCAGCATGCAGCACCTGGCAGCCCAGGCCCACCACACACCCAGGGAGCCAGGCAGCCCCAGCCATCGGCACCACCGAGACCAGGCTGAGACATTGGCCCACGGGCAGGGATCCCAATCAACAAGGTCCATGGCCAAACAGAGCAGAATCTGATGGTCTCAGGGAGCTGAAAAGGGGTCTTGGGCTGTGAGCAGGGAGGGGTAAGCTGGTCTGGGCCATAAGTGTGGCTGGTGCCCTCAGGCCCTGATGCTTGAGATATGTTATGTGCTCTAGGTAAATGATTTCATCACCTAAGGATGATGCTGGGTGAAACGCTCTGTTACCCTACAAGTTATGAAATTAACAGCTTCCAAAAACAAAATGAGAATTTTAGTGTATCTCTATACAGTAAGTAAGATCTTGTCTTCCTTTAAGCTCATTTGTGTCAGGCTGAAGACCCCTTGACTCTCAACTTGGGATGTAAGGGGGATCTAGAGAGAGATCATAAAAAAAAAAAAAAAGCAGCCAGGCTTCATCTACAAAGCAACATGTTAAAATCAAGTCCCTTCAACTCTGGATTTGGTCATTGCAGTCCTGGAATAACTGGGCCCCGAACCCCACTGGGTAATGAGCTGGGCACAGTGCACTAAAATCATCCCATCCCTGGGTTGCTGATGGCTGGCTGTGTCTCGTACAGACACACTCATCTCTTTCACCCATACATAAATAACGCTCGACACCTTCTGGTGCACAGTGTGCGATGGGGAGGAAGCACAGCCACCTCATTTGGTGCTCAGCACCGTTTTGGCAGCCAGTTTCTAACCCTGAGTTATCACAGAGCTGAGACCCACAGCTGCTTTGGTGCTTTGTGGATGGAGCCAGATACTCCTGAGAACTGGCAATATGAATGACTCTGATCTGGAAGACAAATAATCTAGTGCTGGAAATTAAATGTTAAGAATATGTATATATATTTAAATTTTTTAAAATAGAAGAGATAGGGTTTTTTTCATCCAATTTTAAACAGCTATGGCATAGATATTTGTATTTGGCCTAGTCACCCCCGAGCTCCTTTCGCAATCAACAGAGGAAGACTGGCACCTTTAGGGCATGACTCTCCCAGCCTGTTTTTAGATGTCTACTTAAGATGACAGAAATCCTGTCCTCTAAGGGACTGTTTCTCTTCTCTGCTGACTAACACAATAGCCAAAGATGATTAGCTTGGGTGCAGTTACACACCTTTAGGGGCATCTCACCCCCCAGTAACCAAGCAAGATCAGCTTACCCAAACACTTCCACATTGGAAGTCTTCACATCTACCCACACATGAACACACAAAGCTTTGGGAGCTGCTTGAAAGACCCCTTGTAGTAAAATTGACACATCTGGGCAGCGGATTTATTAAATGTAGTTAAGTTCTAACTTATGAACAATATTATTTGTAGCATCTTTATTCCTTAATGCTCCACCAGCAGAACTGATTCAGCTCTGTTACAAATACAGCTGAAGCCTCCTTTTTTTCTAAAACAGATAGCCAAAGCCTACTGCTCAGGAAACTCTGGGTGAGAAGAAATGTGATGGACCTCTTCTTCTAAATATGTAAACTGAATATGTTGAGCTGGAGCTATCATGAACATTGCAAAAAATACTGCTGTTGGAGATGCATCCCCTCACTCCCTGGAGTGCAAATCCATGAGTGCATTGGACAGCAGTGAGCTCTACAGGAACTCAGTGGGAAAAAAACTCCCAGATTGCCTCTGGTTTATAACTCACTGGGAAAGTCTCAGTAGCAAAAGGTCTGGTACCTGTCTTCTACTGTGTTTACTGCATCTAGCGTCTTTGCATTTAGTAGTCACAGTCATATTTTGCACCAAGTTCTTAAATTAAGATATCTTTACATCTCACATAGCAGCTGAAATAAAGACATCAGGACTCAAACATTTAATACAAGTTGTTTTCTCTCATCGCTGTAACAGGAAATGAAAATTGCTATAACTAAGCAGTGGCTTCTTGACAAAAGTTTGACAGTTGACATTTAAACCTATATACCTGCATTATCTTCAGACCCTTGGAGCAAACTCTGGATTACCCCTTTATGAGGTTGCATAATGATAAACATTATAACTGACACTACATATATATATTCAGTTCTTTTCTATATTACCTCTAATCTTGCATTCTACATTACAATTGCTCTAACTGTTTATACAGAAGCGCACAACAGCACCTGCTAATTGTCCAGCCTTTGAATCCTGTCTCAGGTCTCTCACTGTGGGAAGCGATTCTACATATACTTCACATACTCTTGTGCTAGTGAAAAATTAGATATGCTGGAATGTTGTATGGAACTTTGTGTCAGTGGAAAGGCTCATTATATTGATTTTGGATAATGCCTTCTCTCTGACATTAAGAACAAATAGATAGGACTTTTCTGTGCAGTAAAGGAGCTGCCCTATCGAGAAAGCTGTCCATCGAGAACTGGTAAGGTCTCTGTAACCCTGGTTACCCTGACAAATTCCATTCAGGTTTGCTTCATGTTCCTCAATTATAATTTATGACCCCAGGCAATGATCCATCAAGCCAGATAACATTACTTGGAGCTTACAATGACAAAGGAGGGAAGGCATTTCCTGCCATCAGTGAACAAGAAAACTATTATTACCTACTATGAGTTATCACAGTAGAAGAGGACAGCTCATCCAAGAAAAAGATAGGTGTTGCAGGAAACATTAAAGAGTGACAGCCTTTGATGTGAGGGTTGGTGACCCCTGTGACAGAGCATAGCAGCAAACCTGAAGTCCTTGCAAGTGCAGTCCTGACCCTACTGAAGCCAACAGCAAAACTCCCACTAATTTCAGCAAGCTGAAGATTTCCTGTAGATTCATTTAATGGCTGAATCACCACTTTATTAATGAGTGGCAGATGATGTCTCCATTCTGTGCCGTAATGCTCAACTGTAAAACAGAAATTATGGGAGTTATCCCCATCAGCAAGAAAGAACCATGCAATTCTTCAATGCAAGCGCTCGCACAGAACACAACCACTCTGAAACCAGAGGTGCTAGAGAAATGGGGACAGACACAGAGCTCTTGGCTGCCTTCTGTTTACAGGAAATAACTTAATCTGTCAGTTTGTCATGGGGAGAAGTGTCAGGGAAAAAAATTCCTCTCATCAGAAACATTGCTCAACAGTCATGCTCGAATCAGAGTCCTGTAATGAAAAGCTAGTATTAAGGTTAGAGGGTCAGGAGCAAGAAATCATTGCTTGTTGAGTGTGCAGAAGGCACATGCAACCATTCTGAGTGATTATTCCCCCACAGAATGCAACCAGCAGGAAGAAATAAGGGCACTAAAAACAAGTGGGGGAAAAAAAATTTGCAGCCCTCTCCTAGACCATCACCAGCTTACTAGTACAAATCTTCGTTTGGAGGAAAGAGCTATAAAACTACACAGGAAAATGTATCTCAATGTTTTTATAATAATTTTCACTACACATTTTAAGCAAGAAAACATAATGCTTTATTGTATTTAGCAGTAGGATTAATTGCTTCTTTTCCTTAAGCTCCATCCAGTTGAGACTAGCTGCTGGGAGCTTGGCAACATCCCAAATATAAGAATCTGATACCTCCTTGGAAGGAAAATAACTATTTCACATCCAGCCTGCTCCCAGCTCTCAAGTGACTCTGCTAAGCCCCTGGCAAGGTGTGATAATTATACATAGGGCAGGCTGTTCACCAGTGGGCACTTCTTGTGCTTCTTCCCCTGATTTTCATTGTTCTGCTGACTGCTAGTGAAAAAAATTTGACTTTCAGCTTTCCCCTTTCTGGAAGGCAGGTTTCTAATCCTCAGGTTTGTAAAATTCTGAGTGCTAAAGGGGAAATTCTAATTGTAACTGCTCAGCAGCGGTGATTTGTGGCTGAGGAATGATCTGGCATGGAGATCAAGACAGTCAAACTGCAAGAAGCGGATAAACTAACTGGAAGCAGAAATCCCAGAGAAAGAACAACTCCTTGCAAGTGAATGAAGTTTGGTGATAAGTAACAGCCTCAATATTGTCTTTTAGCCATCCTGGAATGGGAGCACTCAGGGGCCCAAGCTCAGTGGCCCACATTTGGGCAGCAGAGCTGGGCTGGGGAATGAACCCACAGCCAGGCTGAGGCGCCCAATGCAACTGCTCTCAGAATTAGTGCTGCTGCTAGGGTGTATAAGGAATCTACTGGTGATGTGTCTTTGCAAACTCCATGTAGAACTGCATATTGTGATAAGACTCTGTCCAATGCATTAAAGTTCACTAAAGCTTTCTTTGATATTTAAGCACAAATGTATGTTTAATTCACCTCAAGGGGTAACATAAAAATTCCCCACCAGTGTTTAAGGCTCAAAAGCAGCAAACCAACCCAGAAAGCAAACACTTCCTCCCTTCAGTTACTCTGATTAAACATCACATGGCTTTGAAGATTTCACATTGTGTATTTGTGGTTTTCAGTATTTTGTATTGCTCCCTGAATTTCTACCATGAGTGCCCATATAGGTAGCCTCCTTCATACCCTATTAGGTGTCAGAGGGAACATGCACTGATGCTAACGTGCCTGGTCTACTGTCTGGATGATACAGCAGGTACTGAACCAGTGAGACAACCAGGGCGCATGGCAGTCACAAGCACAGGGACCAAGCAACAGATGGTGGAGGAAAGGAAAAGTCTCATCCAGCACCAGGGGAGACCAGTGTCAATGGTCCTCTTTCTTCCTTCCCATCTGCTCCCCTCCCTCCCTCTGTACATCCACAGAGTTACCAGCAGTGAGAGCAGTTCCTATACTCCATACCCAGGTCATTTTCAGACCAAAAAATGCCCACCGCCACCCTTCTCCTAATAATCTGTTAAGTGAGCGCTATTTTTTTTTCATCATTTGCTTTTGATGTACTTGTCCTTTCATAAGAAGCCAAGTTTTTCCCAGGATGGCTCAATCTGTGCATAGTGGGATGATCATGGCGGTTGCCAGGAGAGCTGACTTGTTACGCCAGGCAGCTACCCTGCTCCAGCAACTCCAGTTTGATGCCGGCACACTTCATGGCTGCCAACATGCAATGACTGACTGTCCTTCTCCTCCCTGTTGACTCCATTTGGATGCAGTGAAGGTGACTTTCTCCTTTGGGGCACTGGTAAGGCATCAGGCAGAAGCACTGGGTCTGTGTCTCTGGGAATGAACATGGAATTTTAGCTTCAATGTCATTACTAAAACCACATTTCATAGTTTTACAATATTTCAAAGTCCAACAGGGAAAACCAGTATTGGAGGTTTGTGATACATTACTTACAAAAAGCCTATAGTGAATACACTATATGGTAGGGTATTGGAAATACAGACAAAGGAAGCTTTAAATACCAGCAGTGGCCCATACAGAAGCAGAAATGAAGTATGTGGTTTTATCCACTGTCTTTCCCTGACCTTTCATCTAAACAAAAAGATATTAAGTTGACTTTCTCTTCACAATTACCCTTGCCCACAATGTTGCTGTGAAATGGGGTCTTAAGGTCCATATTGCGTCAGCGCCTATTTCATCAAAGCTCTCTTTATGAATGCTAAGCTACCTGCTGCTGGCCTGTGGTAAAGCTCAGTCCTGCAGGTTATTTCACTACCCATTTCTGATCTAATCAGATTCTGACTCTTTATATTCTTTCCCTGAAATTCCCTAGGCAGAAAACTAAGTTTCTGCCTTCCCTTTCTTAAAGCACATGGAAAATGTGTGTGTTGCTCTGTTTAGCTGCTTTCACATGGTACCGTAGTATCTTCTGCCTCTGTGTTGATACCAACTACTCGTTCTCAGGAAAACCAGAATTCTGTTTCCTAAATATTTGTGCATACTCCTGATAAGGAGGACTTCCGTGGGTGAGGAGGAAAGTCCAATTCAAACTTCTTGAGCACCACAGTGAAAACTTATTTTATGTAATGTATTTTTCTCCTTTCTCATTTTTCCTCACTGAAGAGAGTTCCTCTGTAGGCTTTTGAGAGAAAAACACTGAGGTGCTGGCACAGAATCCAGTTTTAAGCCACTTCCACAGTGGGAGCAGATTTAGGCTTCTTAGGGACTCCAGAATAAATAAGCCCAATATTTTTTTAAATTATAACCACCTTCCAAGGAGCCCAAGGTGCCTAGAGGCTCTCCCACAGCATGTCCTTTGAGGGGCACACCTGGTCATGCCCTCTGCTCTGGCTCCACAAGGAACAACTCATCATACAATATTTTTACAGCTACCTTCTTCAAATCCTGTGCTGTGGAAATCTTGCATCTTCAAAATGGGGTTTTAGTATTGCTGCACACTGCTGTTGCTTTATTTGTCATAAGCAGACAAGGTGAGATAAGGATCATATTTGTCTCTGGAAGCAAGGAAGAATGAGTGTGGCTGCCACTCAGCCTTTTCCTGGCAAGGGCTTGGTGTGTGCTGAGGCAGCCAGGACCTCAGACATTTACAGGAAAGCCCACTGTTCTTATCACAAAGTTACACAGTAAACACCCAAATTGCACAACAGTGTTCATAAAATAATTCTTTTAGGGATTTCACCAGCTTAGCTAGTTCATTAAAACTCTTAATAAACACAGTTTTCACATATGGGTATTTCCAAATTTTACCATTAAAATCCCATTCAGACTGATGGCCCTAGTCTTGCTTTTTAAGTAGTGTCATAATTTAATTACATAATTTAATTATATGCTATGGAAGTTGTGGGCCAAATACTCCTGAAGTAAAAACTAGTATTTGTAGTAGCTGCACAGAGAATGGGCGATAACATTGCTGACTCCATTTTTGTGATTAAATGTTAATTCTCCCAAAGAAGTTCCCTTAATCTCCAAGTTCCTTTTGTGCCTAACTAAAGTGAAGTGGAAATGCTACACCAGTTGTGCCTAAGGAAAAAAAGCATATAACACTTCGTAGTAGGGACACAGGACTGACCACACTTCCACACTCCTTTAATCGTAAATTGCTCAGTTGTACCACAACCTCTGTAAATCCCATTCTTGGGATAGTGAAGGAGTCAGCACATTTTCTTTTTAGATCCAAAAGACTGGATAAATACCATCGCTCAGAAATCATACCTGGACACTCCTCCCAGTCATAGCAGGTATCATAGCCACAGGGCACTTTCTTCAAGCTGTTTGTAGAGAGCTTTGCCCTTTCAATAGCCCAGTCGAGGTTGTGATCACCACGGCAAGGGCCAGTATGCAAGAAATGAAATGACTGCTCTCCGAGGCACATTTCAGCTGAATACTGACAGCTGGGCTTGGTCATATTCTGCTCAGAAACAGCATTTAGCACACAGATGTCTTCTGAGTAGCGTCTGGCCCAAGGGAAAAAGAAAAATTATTTTAGCAGGCTGTGAAACAAGTCCACTTTGGATACCTGTCTAAAGAACTAAGGCTGTCTCATCTGTTGCAGGACCTGGACCTCATACACCATAGTGCTGTGAGATGTGAAAGCTTTGGTCCTGTCCAGCAGATGGGAGGTGACGAACATGTGCCTGCACAAGAAAACAGGAGGTGCTGTTACCTCCACAAGATGTGTGAAATTTCCACAGGCCCTAGGGTGCCTTGTGTGAGCTAATGCAGCCCTGCAGCAATGTGTGCAAGTCTGCCTCTGAGGCACAGTTATTTTGGGAGGGGGAAAAAAAAAAATCTACATGCAGCGTGGCTGACAAACCCAGCCACGCTGCATGTAGATTCTTTCTGTATTGCTCTTGGTTCCTAAGTTGATTTGTTCTTAGCAGGTACAGGCATTTCCAAGCAGCATTATTTTGTGGAGCTTAGTCATCTCCGAAGAAGGGGAGCAGTACAACTCACTTTGTTTATGTTCCTGAGTTAAGCTTATAGCTTTGGTCAACAAAACCTCTCTAGTTTTCAGAGGATCTGGTCTATGTACTTTTGACAATGTCTAGCACCCTCTGAACATGCTCTCTCTACCCAAAGACTCTTGAGAGACAAGATACCTGGTTATTTGGGTGTTGACATGAGTCAGATTAATCCCACGCCAAGGGACTTTCCTGTGGTCATTCCTGTGGTGGAATGTGTGTTGATATCAGCCCTGCAACTGTCCGGCTCATACTCAATCTGTGCTCGTCTTTGCTATCTGCATCTCCACAGCACACCTCCACCCTGGCCAGTCATTTACTAAAAATCCTCTAGGATAACCATCTATTCACTTGAAGGTTTAATGGTCTGCACAGGTCATGTTGTGTACAGACAGTAAATTAAAGTCTTACATGTTTTTATATGCTCTGAAGACTGACACATACAGTCTATTTAGCGGCATGTTCATCTGAAAAAGGTGAATCCCAAACACAGGGAACGTGACCTTGACGTTATGACAGTGATAACATAGAAATTTCAGGAATAGAGAAGAAAAGGAAGAGTTGGGATCTCCAGTAGCAGATGGTAACATAGATTAAAAGGATGCACCATCATGTGCCATTTGGTTAATGTCATTGTTCATTTATTTCATAGGCTATAAATGGGGCTGTAATTAGGATACAGAGGAATAGCTGGCTAATATCTGAACACAGAGTAGCCCTTGCTCTTGTCTTTTGCTATACTTCCTGTTTTGTGTCACAATAGACTCTTGGTCTATTGGTGGAGAAAATTCAACTTTTCTTTTTCTAATTAAAGTATTTAACCTACCCACAATCTTCTTCTGGAGACATACAAACACACTGAGATCCAACTTGCTTTTGTCCTGGTTTGCAAACACCTCTAATTGTAGTTTGCACATCTGAAACCGAAGAGTGAGAGTTATTGTAACTAGTAACAAAGCAAACAGAAATGTCTTAGACTCCTGTCATAAAACCTAGAATGGATTTATTTCTGTTTATCTCTTATTTCTCTCTCCAAAAGCTGCCATGGTTGGGATTCCGCAATTATCCATCAGTCTTTGCAAAAATCACTGGAAAAATCCTGTACAAGAAAGGAAGCTTAAGTTTCAACAGAATACATTCCCCTACTTGGCTTTCATAAAGCCTTGTTAATACAGCTGAGGTTTGTTTTGTTTTTAAGAAAACTTTCCATATCTCAGCTTCAAAATTGAAAGTGTACAGTACATTGCACCGAAAAATTCTGAACTTAATGCAGAAATTTGGGGCTGAAATTATATGGCACTTTTTAAGGCATAAGTAAAACCAAAATTAATGAACAGTTGCTATATGTCTTAAAACCAGTCACAGTCATCTGCCTCCAAAGTCTAGCTAGCTAAAATGAACTGTACTGGTAATACCAGCAGTATAGAAACAGTAAAGTATCTGCAGGCATACTAACCTTTTTCACATCTAATAGACCTCAAAATAGGAGGTATCCAGGACAGGTCTTTCCCACAGGTATACTGTGTTTGACCAGTGACTGTAAACCCAGCTTGACAGCTCAGCTTAATGGTTTCACCAGTGTTGTACTGGTGCTTAAATGGGGAAATCATGACACTGTCAGATGTTGGTGGCCTGAGGCATACCGAGGCTGCAACGAACAAGAAAAAAGTATAATTCTTCTTGGTTTTATGGTAGGTGGATATTCACAGCAGGTCATAATGCTTCATCTGAAGAGCCAAAGACACTCAGTAAAACTGATATTCAAAACTAATAAAGATTTAACGTAAGTCTAGAAATTTTCAGTGCCCTGTCACAATCTTTAAAAATATTTTTCAATCAATAACTAAATAATCGCAATGTGTTTCTAATGTATTTTAGTTTTTCCTTTGTAAATGAAGCTGTTAACAAAACGATTAAAATGAATGGCAATAGAAAGCATAGAAGTCTATTCAGGTTATTTTTTGTGATAAAATGAACACTAAGTCAATGAAATCACACTGAATGCTAGAAAACTACTGGACTCTTTCTGGTTAGCCAAGTCCAGGTCAGTTCTGATTCTTAATTCTTAATTGGACTATAAATACTTGCAGGCATTGATTTATTGTGGGGATTTTCGTGGCAGTCTGGAGGGATGGTGGTGGTTAGTGACACATCATCCATTTAAAATAAAAAGTGGTAGTCAAATTCCTCTAAGAATGCTTTCTTCAGCATAACTGTCATCAACTTAAAGATATTTGTGTAAATTTGGAAACAAAAGAACACTCATTCTCCTAAAGATATTTAAAACTAGGCAAGAGAAGGACTTCACAGCACCCATCTGAGGTTTTTCTAAAGCATTGAATATTACAATATACTTACAAAGTACATCATAGTAACACTTCTGAATTGAAAGTGGAATGGGATAGTAACTCAGAAGGCTTTTGCCAACTCTACATGAAATACCATCTTAAAAGTCTATCTTTTCAGATATCGTTACAGATTCATTTGTTAAAACCTGTATTAAAAATCTGTGTCTCTTTGTTTCACCCCTGTTTTATTGCTGGGCTAAATTAGTTTTCTCTTTCTTACGTTGACATTGAACAGGTTCGTGCGTCCAGGTTTGATCTGGCAGACACCGAAGGAATTGATAGCCACTGAGGACATGACCACTCACACAGGCAATTTCAACTTCTTCCCCCACAGCATACTGGTTCTTTTCATTCTACACAAAAAAACAAAAACAAAAACAAAACCAAAAACCCCAAAACAAAACAACAAGTCCCTCAAAAATCTATGGTAACATTGTCAAAAGAAGCAATGATAAAAGCCAGGTGATGTGATTCAATGAAAGCGTGCTTTTCCTACTCTGATATACCAGTCATCCACTCACCTATACAAGGATACGTTACTCCAACTGCACGAACTGATGTCATGGTTACAGAACAAGGATTCAAGGACCGCAGTTAAAAATTGATTTTACCTCGCCTTTGCTTCAGTTGCTGGTGGATTTTGTGTACTGGAGTCCCACAGCAAGCCACAGAGACAGCAACATGCTCACTAGCACAGTAGCTAGCTTGGGTGTTGGGCACATGGAGCAAAGAAGCTATAAAATTTCCCAGCTCTGCAACTACTAACACTTTCCTTCTATATCGTTATTTTTCATGCTCACCCTGATAAAGCCATTTTCTGGTGGGTCTGGCCTGGAGCATCCAGACTCAGGTTCACCAATCAAGACATCCTCTTCTTTCCTGGCTTCATCATCATTTATACAAGGAGCACCTCTGAAAAGTAAAAAATTGCTGGTAATGATGTATCTTCAGCGTTGGTGTCACCAAATACCAATGACAGAATGTCAGAAGCTTTGGACAGGAATGCTGCAAGTATGTCCCGTCCTGTCGCCCATAGTGAAAAAAATTTATTGTGTTAAATAAAAGATGGTGGGCATCAAAATTTGCAGGTGTTGATAGGAAATTGTGAGAGCACTAAAAAAGAGATAGCTACAGGGATACAATTTCTATTGACATAACTCATGAAATATTTATTTATAGAGTGAGGAGAAGAGGCAAAAAACAGCATATGGAGGAAGTCTCTAAGGAGTCCATGTGATTTGTTTGGGTTTCAGATAGCATAGTCAAAACCTGCCTGTTGCCGTCAGGCAATGGTTAAAGGAGGCTGGTCTCTGAGAGCATAGGGCTGTACAGCCTGTGGTGTCTAACTGAGATGAGTAACAAAGAGCTGTGTGGCCCATATCTTTTGATTCTCTCCTATGCACTCCAGAATCCTGTCTGTAGTCATTACAGCAGGGAAGATGAAAATCCTGCTCAGGTCTTGGTTCCAGTAGAAAAACTGAATCTGTGCAAAGACTTGCTCTTGAAGATGCAAGAAACTGAGCCAGTTTGGCGTTGGAGTTACGATTTTAAGTTGAAACCATGCAAAAGTGATACGTCAGACTTACTCAAAGTAGGAATATGAGAAGCGTGATAGTTTCAGTGGATCTCTCTCTGAGCCTGCATTCAGACTTAAACTTCTAAGAGAAGAGGATGTGATATTAAAAAAAAAACCCAGAAACTGTGAAATCTCATGAGGGAAAGCAGATGAGTTCTCCATGGCTTTGGGCAAGAAGCTGTGAAAGGCAGCCTAAGAGATCTACAGGTGTCATTTAGTATGATGTAATTAATCAGCCATTTTCTAGGAATAAACAATGAATAAGTCCAAACTTGAAGAAAGTTGTGAAGATTTTCAGACATTCCCTCTCAGCCCCACCACAGAAGTTCAGACAGGAGAGTTGTCTGCTATCTCCTTCTTAGGGATCACAAAGCCATTCTGGAGGGCTCCTTAACTCTGCCCCATGACTATGGAGATCTTTTGAACTAGTATATTCTTACCTGTCTGTGAACACAGAGACATAACAGTCCTCCTCTTCTTCCTGCTCACCTTCACAGGGCTTCCCGCCATTCATCGGAGGGGGGTTATTACATTTCCGAGTCCTCCTTGTTTTGAAAGAAGCGTCGCATGGACTCCATTCAGACCAGCAACCCCAGCGGCCATCTACAGCAACTACAAGAAGTAAAAGAACACCCATCTTTTGGTAGATCTGTACCATACATAGTATTTCTCTTAAGGCCAAATATGAGAGGGGTCGTGGTGAATTCGTATCTGCTATTTTCAGAGGATTTTAAATTGTTACTGTTTAGGGAGTAGATTGTATCTAGAATGTGAAGTTTTCCAAAGAGATGGTCAGCCAGATTCCAGCTGCTTCATGAAGACCTAAAATACATCTTCCATTCTCGTTTTGATTGCAAATAACATTCAAACCCAGAAGCAGCTTATTTTCTACTTCTATTGCACATACGGATGTTTGACTTCTCATGGTGCTGAACATCTTTTTAGAAAACTCAGTATTTAATGAGTTTTTAAATAAATCTGAACTCTAACACCACATCTAAACCCCAAATCTATATCCCATGCAAGCTAAATTAAAACACTACTGTCTTTTCTTAACCCCTGGGGTATTTTGTTTGTGCCACCATGAAGCGTATGAAAAAAGGTTTTTATTTACACAGCCTTTCTTTTCTGCATGCAGCACACTTTCTACATTCATCTCTATCTGCATCTATTCAATTGTTTATTTCTTTCCAAATATTGCTTTATCAGGGCCAGATAACGAGACCCACAGCTGCCTAAGTGACTTTCCCTTCCATCCCCTTTTGATTCTGGAATACAAATATATATAATAATAAATATAATGCTGTAAGTCTCTTCTGTTTCCCTTAGCAATGGTACTACTGCCAATTTAATTAAAAAACCTGTTTGCATGAAATTGTTCTTTAAATTCTTCAGAATTATGATTATGTTCCTTCTCCTTAACTCAGCTGAGTAATCAACAGTTTTTATCCCCATTAGCCATTTAGTCTTAAGCATAATAGGCTATAGGGGAAACTAACTGTAAATTTCGTAATTTTTACATGCATTACCTTTGATTTCAACTTCATTTTTGTTGCTGAACATCTCATTTCCTATTATCTTAATTATGTAGCTAAGGAATTTTTTACCATGTCTTACAATTTCTTTTGAGCGATGCCTATTCAGTTGGATTTTTTTATTTTTAATTCTACCTTCATTGTTGCACTTTCTGACCATCACCATGTGGTAAGAAGTGATATGGATTTAGTAAGGGAAAGTTACATCAGATTCATCTTTGACAAATAGATACCAGAAGGATAATGTTTGCTTTATGACAGTTTCACCCCAAATACCTGACGTGTAACCTGGAGCTCGTGTCTCGCAGTTTTTGCCATAGGTGCCAGCCTGGCAGAGGCAGAGACACTCCGTCCCAGACAGAACAGGCCTGCCGTTGTTGGGGCATGGGGCACAACGGCAAGGGTCAAATCTGCCCGCATATTCTTTCAGGGCTCTCCTCAGGTTGCGACGTTTGGTCACTGCACATGGCACGTTCTTCACCAAATCCATGATGGGTGACACCTGGTAGACAACCATTCAGTAAGCAGTTACCTAGACACAGTAGGGTCCCGCTGAGGGTAGCTGCAGGATTTTAAAGGCACTAGAGCCTCCCTATGAAGCGATATCAGACAGGAGTCAGGCATGTTGGAAGTTATGGATGCTTTAAAGCAGCGTGACAGTGCTATACATCTTTATTATCCTGTTTATATTGGTTTTATTTCCTCAATTTAGGGCTCTGTGAGCCAGTGGAAAACCAACAAAGTGGGACCGTGTCTAAAAATGCAGGACACAATAGATGTGGGTTTTGTTTACATCTGGTCCCTGCCATGTGAGACATTCCTACGCTGCCTGCAGGAGCTGCAGTGGGAGAAAGATCACTGCATGCTGCATTCAGGCAGCCTCAAGCATTGCTTGCCGAGCAGTTGCTGTGCCACCCAGGGAGGGAGGCAGCTCAGTGAAGTCACCACAGCGCTGGCATGCTGCATTAAATGGGTTTTGTTTCCACTTAGGTATATGCCATACCTTGCCACACAGGCCTGACAAAGGACAGAGCACAGAGCAAAAAGGTGGTCCCAACAGCATGCACTGCTTTTCTGCTCAATTGCTAACACATGTCCATGCCTGAACTTTTGTTGCTGCCAGAGTAATTCACTCATATTCCTCCTTCTTACTTTCACTGTCCATGGATGATGCGAACTGGTGTGGCTTATAAACTGACATGCACAAGAAGTAGTTCTAATAAATGTAGGGAGGTGGGGGTCAGTCTCTTCTCCCATATTATGGATGACAGGACGAGAGGGAATGGCCTTAAGTTGTGCCAGGGGAGATTTAGGTTGGATATCAGGAAAAATTTCTTTACAGAGTGGGTCATTAAGCATTGGAACAGCTGCCCAGGGAGGTGGTGGAGTCCCCATACCTGGAGGTGTTTAAAAGCCGTGTGGATGTGGTACTGAGAGACATGGTTTAGGGACCCTGGCAGTGCAGGGTGAAAGGTTGGACTCGATGATCTTAAAGGTCTCTTCCAACCAGATGATTCTGTGATTCTGTGATATGCATTCATAGCATATAGAACATAATCCCCATTTAAGACAAAACATCTGCAGAGCTCACCGAAGAGCTGCTAACTGTTGACTGCTTTACAATTTCAGTGTTTTCTTGTTCTTCTCTTACCTCAAAGTCAATCACCACAGGATTGTCCTTTGTTGACTCCAACCAGTTTGTGAAGACTTCATGTCCTGGAAAAGCCCCCTTTTTTTCCCAGGCCAGAGCTGCTGCATATTCTGACCTGCCACCTTTTACCAGGGAAAGTGACCGTTCAGCTGACTCCAAAATGGAACCTGAAAGGGGATTTCATAACAGTATTGTCAGATAAAGGCCTTCAAAGACAGCAGATATCATAACAGCGTTCTAAGAAAAAGGGTAATATGATATAAAAGAATATAATCTGATTAATTTTTTTGAAGCTGTCCTTGGAATAATGAAGCCTTAGCTCAGAAAAACAATCCCATGAGAGCAGGCTGTCATAGTCTTCTAAATGAAAGTGTTTGAGACCTCAGCCATGGAGAAACTCAGAACTACACAAGACACTTGTGGAAAATGCAGGGAATACAGGCCCCTCTAGAAGTACACATTGCAAGGCAGGTTCTTTAATCCCAGCTGTAAACACCTGAGTAACAGAAATTGGTCATGAAATAAGGACAAAATCATGGTGGAGGTGATGAAATCCATGTTTTTAGTGGTGCAAAGCATGACTCTTGCCATTCTTGCAGAAAATGCACCAATTTTCTGCAGTTCCCAAAACACTTTGCTGGCATTGCCAGGGAACTTCTGCACCTAGATGTCTGCTTGGCATGAGGAAGATGGGAGGAGAAGGTCAGGGAGCATGTTATTGCTGCCCAACTCTCTCACTGAGCCCTGAGCAACCCTCAAAGAAGATCAGAGACTGAGTCTTAATCACATGTTTCTGGTTGTGCCTGTTACCCAGTTCAGCATCCTGGACCCTGGGCCCAGGGCCATGAGGAATGTTTGTCAGATCCACAACTGACTGGAAGAGCCAATGCCACCGGATGCCCCATGATGGTGCTCCAAAGCAGAGGAGGAGCACCACTCATCATAATTTATTTTGCAAGTAGGAGAGTATTTCCAGTGCTTGCTTCAGAGGCAAACAGTGAAACATTGGCTCCTCTGTCAGTGGTGGAAGAACGTTTGTAATTTCACAAAGCTGGGGCACCTAGATGAGGTCAATGTTATCTCTCAGGGTAAATAACAGGACATGGACCCTATTATCACGGTCACCTTCGTGTTTCACAGTCATCCTGTTTGTGGTGCATCTGGTACTGACTTTCTTTTTCTTCCTGAAAAGCACACGCTTTGTTGTTTCTGTTCGGACACACTCCATTGATTCATCCACTGTCAGGCCTAGAAATACCACAGAGCAGCATCTTCATCACCATAACCATGTTACATGACGGCACCATGCCCCCAGACTCCCACATCAAGGCGAGCCATCGCAGGTGTCCCTGCTCCTCACCCACCACTGGGTGGTGGTTACAGGTCTAAAGAATTTCTTTCTTCCTATGAGAAACTTACTATGTGGTGTAAGGCCTGAAAACAGTGATAAGAAAAGCTGGCAAACATATCATGATACTTTCTTGTTAAAGATTACATACCTGAGTTCTTCAGTTCCTCAGAGCTGTACTGGTAAAGAATGTCATAAGAACCACCCATCTTCCCAGATGTGTAGTAATGAGTGCCAAAGTCATCAAATATTCTGCTGTATAAAGCATAGTTGTACTCCAGGGGCAGGTGGTTAAGTGCTTTTAGAAAGACATCTGAGAGCTGCAGATCTGACTGTTTCATTGTGAAGCTTGCAACAGAAATGACTTTATGGACTCTAATAAAGTTGGAATTCTAGAAATAAGAAAAGGAGATTCTTAGCACTTTCATAGGTAGTTAATTACAGAAAGTAGAGGAGCCAAGATTATGTCCTGAGATACATTGCAAAAACTAATTAATCCTGGGTATCATGCTGCTTTAATAATGAACAAACTAGCCCTGGAGTTTCCAACCTGTGACGTTCTTGGGGACGATGCTCATTACTCCTTTACATTGTGGGAGGATATAGCATTCCAACAAAAACTAGGACTTTCTGAGAATCTACCAAACAGAAAGCAAAAGGATTACTGCGGTAACAAACACCAGCAAATTATAAAAAACCCAAAACTTTCAGATTAAAAGCTTCAGCTTATAAGCATCCATGGATTGTTTGCAACTAATCTGGTGAGCGGGTAATTTAGATACTAACTCACTGTTATGAATTTTCACAATTTAACAGTCTGCTAAAACTAAAACGAAACCACAGGGCTAAAGATCTCATTGAGTTTGAGTGTCAGGCTGTTAAAGTGAGAAGGAAAGAAAAAAAAAACAAGTTCAAAAACTGGAAACACCTCTTACATTTAGAAAAAAAACGAAGTTTGTGAAACAGCTAATTCACATGCTAGAGGCGGTTTATGTGCAAGTTTAACTCTCCACTAGGAGAGGAATAGAAAATATTGAAAGAAAAGCTTTATAAAGTGACAAGGGAAACTGATGGCACAAGGCTGAAGTAAAGAGATCAAGAGCAGAAGGAGGGGCAGGAAACTGAAGCAAATGACCAACGGGCAGATAGGAAATGTCCCTTACAAACCAGTTACTGATTTATACATGGGTTCTTCTGCTCAATTTTGCTACTAATAGGTTGACTATACTCCATTTCTTTCCCCAAGGTTACTTGATTTAGAAGACACTGGGTGCATCTAGAAAGGGAGTTCTCCCAGCCAGGACTGAGAAATGTAACCTGCGAGCTGGACCTCAGCTCCCAATTCTGCACAGCACTGCTCATTTCAGTGCTCTCATTTGCACATTGCAAAACAAACTAAGGATACTCATCTTTCTACTGCAGTGAGAGTAAAAATGGAATAAATAGGGTATGTAACAATTCCTGGGTTATATTCAGCTCCTAAAACACCCTGTAGTAACATAATTTTTAGGATTGTCAGGTGCTGTAGGTTCTGATCCTCTATTTTCAGCTGTGCCAGCAGCTAACATTTTAGTTATGACACACAAAATTACAGGCCACTTTGGCAAATATTGATTCTAAAACCTTGGTTATAGCATGCACTTGCATGGTAAATAGGGATTTCTGCTTGACCTGCATCGTGCATATGCATGGTCTGCTTGTAATATTATCTTAAGTGCTTTTATTATGAGCAAGTAAATGCTTTTATTGCTAGCAACTTACCTTACAGTTGTCAAACCCAGTGATTTCTAAGTTTAATTCCTGAGGCACTCACAGTGTTGGAAACCCTTACTTGCAGAACAATACCAAAGAATTGGATTCCAAAGTCTCCAGTCACTTCTGGGCACGTGTTTAATGATAGTCATAAACCCTGGTGCCTGTAGCAAGCTTGACCCATGAGTACCAGGTATTAATCCAAAATATTAGTAGATCAGGGAGGATTATTGTCAAAGAAAGCCTGGTTTAAATCAAATGTGAGTATTCCAGTTCTGTTATACAAACTACTTCATTGATAAAAAAGAAGTCAAACACAAGCTGAGATGGACTGATGTGGAAACCAGTAGTTTTAATTGGAAATTTTCAAAAAACCCAAGATTTCACCCTGAACATACTGATTAAATAATCTTTCATCCCAAATTTCATAAACAGTGGCCACAGAATCATGTCTGTCCCTGCCTGACATCCCAGGGATGGAGATATCTTCCTATCTTTGAGCTCTTTGTTTTTGAATTGTAGTTCAAGCAGTCCAACTCAGTTAACTGGTGCCAGAAATAAATGAGATGTGGCCTAAGGGAAAGGGCACAAATTTTTATACAAATCCTTCAGAAGACCTTTGACATCACAGCATGGTAATTCAGTGACCAAAAAAAAAAAAAAAAAAAAAAGTAGATATAACTAACAACATGGAATTGGATGGGCAAGATTAGTAAAGTAGTTTATAATTAAATGTGTTAGAAAATATTCCTGTCTCACTATAAGAATATTTCCTTATATTTCATACAGAGAAGAGTGAAAGATGGTCACCTGGGCTCCCTCTACAACCCTACTAGAGCACTATTTGGTTAACAGGCATTTATGTAGAAAGCTACCCAAATTTTCTTCAATATAAAAGGAGAGTGATTAGCTGAGATGCAGATCCGAGTGGAACTGCCATTGCCTACAGATATGTAGGCTAAATCCCACCCTATATGGTTACCATGATGCAAGCAGAACACATCAGAGGTCATGAGGATCTTTAAGAGCACTTTCCACAGAATGCAAGAGCTCTCGATTGCCAGGTGTAAGAATCCAGGCAAGGAAGGCAAGAGACCGGCATGGCTTAGGTGAGACCTGCTGGTCAGGTGAAAGGGCAAGAAAGAGCTGCACAGGAGGTGGAAGCAGTGACAGGCATCCTGGAAAGAGTGTAATGATGTTGCCCGGTTGTGTAAGGATTGGGTCAGGAAGGCCAAGGCACAGCTTTAGCTGAACTTGGCAACGTATGCAAAGACGAGTGAGAAGGGCTTCTGTAGGCATGTGAGCCAGAAAAGGAAGGTCAAAGAAAGTGTAACCCCCAATGATCACGTCTGGCAAACTGGTAACAACAGATGAGTAGAAGGCTGAGGAACTTAACAACCTTTTTTCCTCAGTCCTCACTGACAACCTGTCTTCCCACACCTCTCAAGTGGATGGACCACAGGGCAGGGAGTGGGGGAGCAAAGTGCCTCCCACAGTAAGAGAAGAGCAGGTTTGAGACACCCTGAGGAACGTGAGCATACATAAGTCTTTGGGATCTGGTGGGATGCATCCCAGAATTCTGAGGGAATTGGCTGCTATAGTTGCCCAGCCACTCTCCATGACATCTGAAAAGTCCTGGCAGTCAGGTGAAGTCCCTGGAGACTGCAAAAAGGGAAACATTGCACCCATTTTTAGAAAGGGTAGAAAGGAGGACCCTGGGAACTACCGACCTGTCAGTCTCCCCTCTGTTCCTGGGAGGATCATGGAACAGACCCTCCTGGAAGTTCTGTTAAGGCACATGGAGGACAAAGAGGTGATCAGAGACAGCATGGCTTCATCAAGGGCAAGTCCTGCTTGGCCAGCCTAGTGGCCTTCTATGATGGGGTGTCTACATCTGTGGACAAGGGTAGGGCTATGGATGTCATCTATCTGAAATTCTGTAAGACCTTTGACACAGCCCCCCACAACACCCTTCTTTCTAAATTGGAGAGAGATGGGTTTGGTTCATGAACTATATGTTGGATAAGGAATTGGCTGGATAGTCACACCTAGAGAGTAGTGGTCAACACCTTGATGTCCAGATGGAGATCAGTGATGACTGGTGTCCCTCCGGGGTCCGTACTGGGACCAGTGCTGTTTAATATCTTCATCCATGGCATAGACAGTGGGATCAAGTGCACCCTCAGCAAGTTTGCAGATGACACCAAACTGAGTGGTGCAGTTGACGTGCCTGAGAGACAGGATGCCATCCAGAGGGACCTGGACAAGCTGGAGAAGTGGGTCTGTGTGAACCTCACGAGGTTCAACAAGGCCAAGTGCAAGGTCCTGCACCTGGGTGAGGGCAATCCTTGCTATCAATACTGGCTGGGCCTGAAGGGGTTGGAGCAGCTCTGTGAAGAAGGACTTGGGCATACTGGTGGATGAAAAGCTGAATATGAGCTGACAATATGTACTCATGGTCCAGAAAGCCAATCATGTCTGGACTGCATCAAAAGAAGTGTGGCCAGCAGGTTTAGTGAAATGATTCTGTCTCTCTACTCAGCTGTGATGAGACCTCACCTGGAGTGCTGTGTCCAGCTCTGGAGTCCTCAGTACGAGAAGGACATGGAGCTGTTGTGGCAGTGCAACCCCCCTGACTGCTTGCACGGAGCTTGCAGAAAAGACAGGCCCTGCAGCAGCACCTGCTAAACATTAGGAGCTACCCCCAGGGATATTGGCACCTTGGAGTCTAGATTCTGTTAACTGCCTCCTGTCTGTGTGGACTGGAAGTGACCACAGCTCACAATCGACCAGGGTATAAACAGGGCCCTGCCGGAGAACCGTTTTTGAGCTGGTTCTCCTCAGAGCAGCGGGCAGTGCGGTTGGATACTCTCCCCTCGGATCGGGACGCCGTTCGAGGATACTTCCCAGGACTCCCCTCGGTCGGGACGCCATCCGGGTGTACCTCCCTGGGATTGAGCGACCCTCACCCTGGCGTTGGTGAGTGACCCTTTTGGTATCTCTAAATGGGAGATTCTCCCTTTATATCAGTGAGCTATGCACACTGTGGTTCGTCTTCCTTAGAGTGGGTTCTCTGAGTGCTCAGGGATCTGTTGTGCAGTAACAATTCCCAGCTGACATCCGAACCTGTACAGTCAGAGAGCCGGGCAAATTGGATTGCACTAAACCCACGTTTT
Organism: Bucorvus abyssinicus; assembly: GCA_009769605.1. NCBI lineage: Eukaryota > Metazoa > Chordata > Aves > Bucerotiformes > Bucorvidae > Bucorvus > Bucorvus abyssinicus. The sequence goes on from CM020063.1 coordinate 15,012,131, forward strand.
TCAGATAGCTGCTGCTGTCTGGTTTGTGGGTGCCTCCGTGACACCTGTTGGAGCAGATCCAGAGGAGGGCCACAAAAATGATCAGAGGGATGGAACACCTTAGCTATGAGGAAAGACAGAGCGCTGGAGTTGTTCTGTCTGGAGAAGAGAAGGCTCTGGGGAGACCTTATTGTGGCCTTTTAATACTTAAAGGGGGCTTACAAGAAAGATGGGGAGAAGCTTTTTAGCAGGGTCTGTTGCAACAGGAAAAGGGGTGATGGTTTTAAACTAAAAGAGGGGAGATTTAGACTAGATATAAGGAAGAAATGTTTTACAATGTGGGTGGTGAAACACTGGCACAGGTTGCCCAGAGAGGTGGTAGGTGCCCCATTCCTGGAAACATTTCAGGTCAGATTGGACAGGGCTCTGAGCAACCTGATCTAGTTGAAGATGTCTCTGCTGATTGCAGGGGGTTTGGACTAGATGACCTTTATAGATCCCTTTCAGCTCAAACTATTCCGTGGTTCTATGATTCTATGATTAAAAGATTAGAAACCAAGATGACATACTAGAGGACCAGTCAGCTTAGCTAAAAAAGTTTCTGTAAAAACAAATATAAACTTGAAAAATGTCAAGTTTTCATCCTTATTCCAAGCCAATATGGAAAAATGCATGTCCTTTCAAATGTCTAGGGCCCTCTGGAGACCCTGGGATACTCATGTGAAACACTTCTGCACATAGTTTAATATATGGGTCTGAATCTGACCTCTGAAAGCCCAGATAAATTCCCCCTCCTTTTAAGTGATCTATATAAATGTCTATTTTTCACTAATTAATGAAGTATTTCAAATTCATATATAGGTCTCTCAAACATAGATAAGTTTACATTCATCTACAAACACACATAAATAAAATTTATACAGATAGAGAGAAACATAGAGACTTCCTGTATGATGCATTAGAGAACATGAGGAAGATCCAGGTTAAAAATCCTGCTAGGCATCCACTAAGGAGGGATTTTATCCTGAGTCATATCTAGCCAACCAGACTACGTTATAGGCTATTTAATGTGGTTTTCTGGGATCTCATAATAACAATGCTGAAAAGCAATATACATCAAAAAAACCCCCTTCCTGATGGACTTTAATTTAAATTAACATTTCCATCAGTAGCTTTGGTCTGGGTTGATGCCAATAAGAAGCCACCATTCTACCAAAATGGAACACCACCTCTTGTACAAAAGAACAGCCTGATCTGTATACAGGTATCAACATGGGAATGAAAGTCAACAGGTTTCCAGTAGCTGGAACTTCAGTATAGTTGAATTCAAACCAGAAGTAATGGACTAGCTAAGCAGTCCAGTTACTTAACCATCAGGATAAGGTAGTAAGGCCTACAGTAAACTTCCATCATAGAAATCTTAGTACTAAGACTGATATTTTTGTAAAAGATTCATTCTAATTGTATTAAAACTCCTGGGTTTCAACAGGTCTTAGCTTTGGTCAGTCCTACAGTCTCCTCCACACTGAAGTGCAAACACGAGCCTATCCTTTACTGCCATTAAACTATACAAGTCCTTAATCTTATATCCCACAGTATTCATCTGCATTAAATGTGAAGAGTTTTATGTGAAAAAGACTTTCGGTTCTCAGAAAATTTTCTGCACATGTGTTATTTCTGAGATTATCTTTATGACCAAGTGCATCTTGGCAGCCGTGAGACTCCACTATGCAAGTTATTTACCAAATCAAACACTGGAATAGATTAATGCACAGCACGTGCACATTCCTGAGCCCACTTCATTTCTTTTTAGAGTTGTCTGCTACTGTTACTACATGGCATTCTGCCTTCTTAATCTGTAACTAGGACAGGGAAAGGAGTGGTTTACCTGATCTGGTAATTGTAAACTTGTGTCAAGTCTATGCTTTTTCAAGTGGAATAAGCCTCTGATTTCTGTACCAACAACAGAAAACCATGTTGCATTGCAGAAGGTATGTTACAACCAGGAACATCCTGTAGTATCAGAAGAGGAACTTTTTAATGCATAGGTCTAGTGGGTTTTTTTTTTAAATATAATGCCAATGCCTTGATAAGGAAAGCAGCCTTTTGTATCTCAGTTCTGAAAAGAGCAGACAGAAATTGAATGAATGTAAGAAATTGGAGTCAACATTCAGTCACCTTTTCATATGAAGCTTCAATGGCTTTCTTGAAGGAGGAAGATGATGTGACTTTAACTCGTGTCTTCCTTGAGAATAAAACTGGGATACCAGAAGACCTTCGGCCACTGTGAGTGGATGAACTACTTCCTTCATCACTGTCACTCAGGGGAGTTAAATCATCGTAGAATTCTGATGTTACATCATCTTCTTCGTCTATTACCTGGAGATTCAGTAAAGCAAAATGGGTTTGCTCAAAAAATAATCTGAAAAAGAAACCTTTTAAGCAATGAATTCTTCGTTTCTCTAATGGAAGAAAAATGCTTGATTATTTGAGACACGGCAGTAAGCTAAAAAACTGTTCTTAACACAGAAGATGAGGCTGAGAAAGGTTAATAGGCTAGATGAATATAGGATAAGATGTAGATTTACTAATAGGCATTTATGCAAGCCAAAAAAAAAAAAAAAAAAAGTACTGGTTTTGTCTGGGATAGTTAATTTTCTTCATAGTACCTCATATGGTGTTTTGTATTTGTGCTGGAAACAGTGTTGATAATTCAGGGATGCTTTAGTTATCGCTGAGCAGTTCTTAGACAAGAGTCAAGGCCTTTTCTCCTTTCCACCCCACCTCACCAGCAAGAAGGCTGGAGGTACACAAGAAGGGACACAGCTGGGACAGCTGATCCCAGCTGACCAAAGGGTTATTCTATACCATAGAATATCATGCTCAGCTGGGGGAAGATGAAGGAAGGGGTGGACACTCAGAGTTACGGACTTTGTCTTCCCAAGTATCCGTTATGTGTGATGGAGCCCTGCTTTCCTGGAGATGACTGACCACCTTCCTGCCAATGGGAAGTACTGAATGAACTCCCATGTTTTGCTTTGCTTGTGTGCACAGTTTTTGCTTTACCTATTGAACTGTCTTCATCCCAACCCAGGAGTTTTCTCACTTTTAGCCTTCAGATTCTCTCCTCATCTCATCACGGGGGAAGTGAGCAAGGAGCTGTGAGGTGCTTAGCTGTTGGCTGGGGTTACACCATGATACCATGAACAATTTCTTCTAAAATTCCCCACTCCCATGCCCAAAGTTTAGGAATAACTTTCAACAAGTGCTTCAACTTCAGACTCTCAGACCTTCATGCTATGCCCACACTATGGCCAAGTCCCATGGCTTCTATATTGTACAAGGCAAGGATCTTGATGTTTTCTGCCCTTTCTTCTTCACTCCCAGCTAGAGGAATGAACAGGTTTCCACTGCATACTTGCAGTGTTAGCACTGCATAATGTACTAAGGGTAAGTGAAGAGGAACCAGGAGCAAACCTGCCTGATCAAGTTAGTGAATCTCAGTGGTGCTGTTATGCAAAGCACCAAGACAACTTTAACATCAGTTCAGAAATGACTTATTTCCCAAAACTCAGGCAAATTCCTGCGGATGTTTGAAAATGCAGTTTTTTCCCTCCTTTAAACTTTTTTAATTAGTAGGACTGCTAAGGATCTTGGAAGGTGAGGTGGTCCAATCCACTTCCATTCTCCAAGAAGTCATATGTTTTTGCATGAAAACACACTGGAGTTCCAAGAAGAAAGCCTGAACTAGTGACTCTTCTACACTAAAGGCTGCTCTAAACATTTAAAATTATAGGTGCACTCACAAAGCTGTGATTCATAAACCCTTGACAGTCCTGCAGACGGACATCTGTAACTTAAACCACAGAGTTTTAAAGAGACCTGGGCAAACCAAGACTTGTTTTTCCATGCTGAATATTTCTGCACAGAGTAATTTCCCACCATTATTAACAAAATCTACATGGCATTGGCCAATCCAACTGCAATTTCCGTCAAACATATTAGGGTGTCCTTTGTTCAGTTGCTTCTGTTCAACTAATGCTAAAAACTTGCAGCACTTGTGGCAAAAATCAGTAGTTTAGTTTCATCCATTAGCTGATCTTTTTTCGTGTCCTGCATTCCTTCCTTCCTAATGCAGGATCTATTGGCTTCAGACGGGGCCTGCTGGTACTAGCACAGCCAGAGTTTGTGCCCTAACCATAGTATTCAGAGTACTTTCTCAATATCAGCATCTAAAAGTCTAAAATATCTGGTCTAAAAAAAAATCAGCGTTCACAAGATTTTTGATAAAGATAACAAGCCAGGTTCATTTTGTCCTTGGCCTGTTTGACAAGACTCCTCCCCAGACTGTGTACTTCTGGTCCTCCTGCCTCCAAGACTACCTGGTGTCTGCCTCTTTTCCTTGGTCCTCCTTGGAGGGGCTGGGCAGGGAACTGGCAGGACTGAAGGGCTAATATGACTCATGGAGGAACTGTGTCCCAGGGCTGCAGGTGACTAGAAGGAACAAGGATTCAGGACATCCATTGGTACTGCAAGGGTAGAGCAGTGATGCTTTGGACTTTGATGAGCCTCTTGGCCACATTATGTCAGGGTTAGGAGCAAGGCCCTTGATACCAAGTCAGATCAAAGACATGGACACAGCCATGAGGAAGCATAAGAGAAGCCCAAATCAATTATGTTGACTCTGATATATGATGCAGTGATTAAACACAGATCTTAAAGGTATCAGTAGAGCCACCCAATGCTCAATTATTCCCATTTCCAGCATGATGAGGCCTCACCAGGTTGAGAAATATTGTCCGAAAACACACATCCCTGCTTAAGACTTAAGTAGGTAACTTGGATTATGATTATGGCAACAGTTTTTGAACTAGGAGTTCTGCTTGAGAATACCTGAAAGCTGACAGCCTCCAGGTTCGCAGGAACACGATACGATTTCCTTGTCTCATTTCGCTTCACAGTTGTGCATTGTCCTCCATTGAATGAGTTGCCAAGGACTTCCCCTCGGCTCTCTCCTGCCAGAATGTGAAATCTAACAAAAAAAATATTTCCAGAGATTAAACAATCCCAGAAAGACATAAAGACTTTCAACATTTAGTGATACATAGCTGCATTGAAGATTTCATACGTTTGAATGAAATGGTATGAACATCTGGGTTATGTAACTGCTTTGAAAGAAGTTCCTTTACAAGAACTTCTCATTCACATTGAATTTGCCTGAAAAATGCTGGAGTAGCAATCCAGTTTCCCACTTTCCAGCAGTGCATAACCCTCCAATGTCAGCATGAGACAGTCTTAAGCAGAGAAACACCTAAAAATGGTCTAGGAAAAAGATGAAGCAGTTCTCCATTTCTGCCACAGGTGATGTTTCCAGAGTGCACTGAGTTCGAAATTCAAATAAAATGCAAGACTACCTGGGACAGGCATCCCATACTTAGGTTTTATGCTGCCTAAATTAGAAGCCTGGAACAGGTGGTGGCTGGTATTGTGTGAAATGTGTCAAAGACAAACAAACTTCTGTAGAGGAATATCCTCAAAGTTGCTGAAGCACTTGGCATAATTGAGCTGCAAGTTGCCAGTACATGATGCTCTGGTTGCTCTGAGAGAGGCAGAGTCACTCAGACAGCAGTGCTCTCTGATAGCTCTTTATCTAGCGCACCAGCACTCCAGAGCAGGACTGGCAGATGCAGTAGGCAGGTCCTAGCCTGACGGTATGGTTACATTTTTGTGATTTCTTGTTAATTTTAATTTGAGAGATTATGTGTTTTAATAGGATACTCTCAAATGCTAATTTGGGATTATTTGGTTTATGTAAATTAGTGAGGTAACAATTTCAAGATTATGAAAAAGAAACGCAGCTGGCTTACCCACTGCCTATTAACTGCACACCTGGGATGCTCTCATACTTCCTGTTGCACACAGTCTTTTTCCTCCCACAATTTCTTTCATCGGAGTTGTCCCCACAGTCATTTTCTCCATTGCATTCCAGTTTTTTCGCAATACAGCGACCTGCACCAGAGAAACAGCAGCAGCAAGAAACTTTATGCAAAGATTCATCAAGTGTGAGTGCAGAAAAGGCCAGCTTGTCTTTTTTCCTAGTAAAGGTGTGAACTTGCCATAGGAATTAACAGCGAGGCAGTACAATGCCTAGATTATTCCAGCAAGAAACAGGTTTTCAGTTCTGCCAGATTTGTCTTGCTTTGAATCTGCAAAGGCTTAATTTAAGGTTAGCAAAAGATTACGTGGATAAAGTTATTTGGAGGCTGATCAATATAAATAAAATCAATATATATTGGAGCAAACAAGAAATACCCACAAATTTAATAAAAATAGCTCAAGTTTATGTTCAGGCAAACTCTATAGGTATGCTTGTACATGAAAAATTTTTGCAAAGAAATATTATTGGAACAGTGCTACTGTCTATCTATCATGGTCATACCTACATCTCAGGTTAGAGATTGCACTTGAGTTATTTTTTAGTTTTAAAAGAAACTGCAAACATAAGCTGCTTACTAATATATATGAACTACTTAGGTAGACTTTTATTCCTGGTCCTTTTCCCTGGAATTTGTGTATGGACTTTACAAGATCTGGATCATCTGGACCTTTTTTATCTCAGTGTCTAATTTTTTAACTATCTACTAATGCAGCAGTTACACAAGGTTATCATTACCACTTTCACACTGAAATTTATTCTTGCAATCAACTTCTACTATGTTGCAGATCTTAGTTGGGAAACACGGGCGGGAATCCACCAGTGGCTCTGTACAGGCCTGACCCCCAAACTGGGATGGTTGCAGGAGTGTCCGGACACGGAACTGAAAGACAGAAGAAATAAAACCAGAGCTGTTTGTGAGCTGTTTTTGTAGCTAAGTGTCCCCCAAGGTAGAGCCACAGATCTTAGTGTAGCTGAAGCTTTATCAAAACCAGAGCCCTGAAGGAAATAATGAAATGTGTCCTACTGTGCCTTCATCCCAGGTAAGACAGGCAGGGAACTGAAATCCGAGAGCCTTGATGGCCCTGACAGATCAACACTTGACAGCCTGGGCTACATCAGTGGAGGAATCAGAAGTTCAGTTCCTGTATCTTCAGTTTTAAAGGTACAGTAGGAAATGGGTTGTGAACAGGCTTAGGGAGATCTGTTCCTGTTCTTTACCATCGCTGACAGGGGCATACATCCCCATCCCCAAACCAGCTGTCTTGTCCCACACATGGGACCTCTTTTCTGAGGAATAGTGGATGGCTGGGGATGACAAAAATGGTTTTTACTGAAAGCTTTTGTTACTAAAGAAGATCTGGGAGCAAAATCTGGAGCTCACTCTTTACTTTCCCCAAGTCAAGTACTCTTTGTGCAGAGTAACAAAGCTGAAGGCTGCTACACAAATCACTTCAGATATGTTTTTCACTCAGCTTCAGGGGACTGCTGGTGAGTCCTGTCTGCATGTGACTGATCAGTTCCTCCTGTAAGAATTTTTTCCTGCTGGAAAAACACAGTTCCTTGCAGACTTCTGTTACTTCCCTCCCTGTAGACAGACCCTGGAGTCAAACAATGCAGGGAAATGTCTAGTAAAAATCAGTAACTGATTAACTACGAAGGGAGAGTGCAAGAAGCAACACTAGTCCATCTGAAAGCTTTTGAGCTCCAGATAATGCTTCCTTCTACTCCATGTGGGAAGCACAACACTCGTGTTGTTTGTGAGAGCTTCCACCTCTTCATCCTTCCCTGTCACATAAAGCATGCTTACACTAGTCTTCACACTTACCTTGGAAGTCACATCCTCCATTCTGGTGATTGTTTGCATGTATAAAGGTCACAAGCAGTGATATTTATAGCTTGGAGGGACAAATGGATGAAGCAGCAAATATGTTGCCTCAATATTTAAAGTATATAAAAATGAACAATGGTTCTATACATGGATGTGTAGGTAAGAAATTCAGCCATTTAAGGGGATATTGACTACCACAAAATAATCAGTTCAGTTGAGAGCAATGCCCCCTTTCAGCTCTTGCAGGTTGTTTTCTGTCTCCCACTCTTTCTCCCTGCTCTGCTCCCATACTCTTCATCCCAGGTGCAGGATGGGAAGCCTACAGGGTAGTTCATACCTAGAACAGCTTCTTCATGTCTTCCTTACTCTGCATGGGTATCAGAAAGTTATATATGTATATAAAGATGTACTTATGATATCTGACAGGTTTTTCAAGATTGATTTTCCAGCATGCATTTCTGAAGCTGAGCAGGACATTCAGAGAGCTTTAGGCTCTGTCTGCACAGCAACTCAAGAGCTGCTATCATGGTCAGCCTCAAAGCTCAGACCCACCAGCCACATAACTACTCCAAACATCCTGCACTTCACTCCCCTCCACTCCCTACATTTGCCAGGCCTTGGTTTCTATAGGCCAAATCCACTTGAACATGATTTTTTACCTCTCCCCTCTCTGCCATGCCAACTCTAAGCCTACCATCAGCCAACAGACACAAGCCTGAGAGGAAAAACACCATCCTTGGTCTGTGTTCCACAGATAGTAAGCACATCCCCAACTTTTTTGTGTAGCCTATAAAGGTTGGGGGAATGGTGCTCTGGATTTCTTAACAGCAATCTCAAACTGATCCTGACTATCAGTGTAAGATATATTTCTAGCCAGTGCTGATTAGGATTTGCTGGTTAACTCTTCGGTCCTATTTTTCTTGTCTTTAGAACACGTAGAATGCTATTGGTAAGCTAAGAATTCAGTGACTTTCTCCTGATTAAAGAGTCATGCAAACTCTACAGCTTAACTTATGCAGAAAATTAATCTGTAATTTTGACAATGAAACTTTTGAAGCAAGTTCTCATAAATGGATTTACATGATCCTTTTTGTTTTGATCTGCTTATTTTAAGTTGTTCTCTTCACCTTCTACTGTTATAATTCATAAGCAATTTCCCTATTAACTTAAACTGTCATTTTGCACATCAATTGCCATGAAGCTTAATGTCTGAAATAGAGATCTCTTAAGCATAATTTCTTGCATTTAAGCCATATGATACATTTTCTACCTACCTGTTTTTTCATACATGGGTCACATTCTGACCAAGGGCCAAAGTCTCCAAGCCAGCAGTTGATAGGACATGTCTGCTGGTTACATGCGCGAGATTCCTGCTTTTTGCACAGCTTGTCACAGAAGTTTTGGCTGTAATAGTCATCCATTCTTATTTGCCTTAAAAAAATTAACAAGTTATGCTAGGAAGAAATCATAGACAGAATGTAGGTGTTCTCTAACTATGGGTGAAGGCTGATAAAGGAAATTATTTGACCTCAATGGAAAACACTTGAGAGATAATAGGTAGTTGCAGATGTTTAAAATTAAAATCCAAATGTGCCTTAAGTTTACAGAGCAATTATTTTTCATTCATATCACTTCAAATGTCCCACAGAATAGTTACAGAAAGAGCTAGGATGAAAAGAGGGGATTTCTCACAAGTTTAGCATACACCACTGAAATGCTTCTAATTTGGTGCTGCTGAATCTTTGTTTAACTGCTGTCATAAAATTAATCATAGAGGAAGGAACTTTCTGTAGGCTTGCCTCGCTGGAACTCACCCCTCCCATGGCATTGCTCTGCACTGGGCAGAGCTCCCAGAGTAAGGCAATGAGACCTGGCCCCATGTGCTCACGGGGACTGGTTGCTCAGTGCATGTTGCTGGTAAGGCCATCATAGGATCTGACTTTTCTCTCCTCACTACATGTTTTGGCAGATACAGGTTTGTTTGGAGGCACTGTAGTGCTCCATATACATAATTTTGTAATTTTTAACTCTTGCAATTAAAATATAATCTATTCATCTGGTAAACGCTTGGATATGACAATTTTTCTCAGTATATTATAGAAGCTGGATCTTCAGACACATGTCCCCCTCCCCAGAAGTGGCCTCAGGGAATAAATAGAAACATAAAACTAGTGAGATAGTTTGGCCCTACCTGTGCCTGGTCTGTGTGCCGTAATTGCAGGTTTGTGAACAGGCAGACCATGATCCCCATGGGTAATGTTCACAGTAGCACCCCTGGCTGCTCCCAATCACCAGACTCAGCAGGATCAGGTGCATTAACATAGTCTTGTCCATAGTGAAGATGTCCCTCCACAGCACATGGACAGGTAACCAAAGCCGAAGAAACTATCACTTGCAGTTGTGTTTGTATCCTTAGAGAGATTTCTCTTTTATATTTGCAGAGTCTATAAATCTGTTTCACAATACAAAGTTGCTAAGCAGTGTACCTAGAAAGGGACAATAATATATAATAAACATTTGTCAGTAATTTAGTTAATACTTTAAGGACCAGAAGTCACAGTGGTTTTTTGGCCACTTACTTACCAGCAGTACTAATCGTGACTGTACATTATTTCTACTTAAGAAGTTGCTTATAAATAATTTTTAATATGACAAATAAAGACCTGCTATTGCTCGTCATTGCTTAGAAGTATTCTCAAAAATATTTTCCAGGAATAAGAATAAAAGCATGAGACAGCTCTTCTTATAAAACTTGTAAAAAACCCAAACAGAACCTTAAAAGTAACCTGCCCCGTCTATCACCCTGACACCAATTCATTTTCACATGCCTATAAACCCCCTTTGCATAAGCATTGAGCTGCAGTTAGTCCTTTAGCTTTTTGGGGTTCTTAGTTTTGACTACTCTGTCTAAACCACAACCTGTCACTATTCCGTGCTCATCCTAATTTTCTACCAACAGCAGAAGACAGAACAGCGAGCCTATTTCTCACTCCAGTAGTCAATCAAACTTTATTTGATGAGGTAGAAGGTTATAGGCAGTCTTTAGGAAGTAATAATGCCTAGTAAACTTGAAAAACATTTTCCAGACAAACTACTTATTAATTGAAAAATGCAAAAGATTTTTCTGCCTCATCATGAGATTGAATTTACACTAAATTTGATAGGCTGTTACAGTAGAACATTATCATTTTGTTTTACCTCAAAAAGCACCAAACCCAGTAGGAATTTTTAAAAGCAAAGTATTTATTTTAAAATAAACTACAAGCGATTTCATTTTGAAAAGTTTGAAATGAAATGTGCAATTGTTTTCCAATTTAGGTTTTTAGTCACATATGCTATTATGATCTTTATACCTCACTGAGAAAAAATGAAATTGCATCAAGTCAGAACATTGCTTTGTCCCGTAGTAAAGAAAGGCAGTAAGTCTCCACACAGCTGTCATGGTGAGAACTTCAGAGCACTTTTTACACAATAACTCATCAATGAACAAGATTTTCAGAGATATTTAAGTATAATCAAACCCAAAATATGTTAAGACTAGAGACAGAGAAATCAGCAGTTGTGCCAATGAAAGAAGAGGAGAACATGACATCTTTTTGCTTACCTGAGTTCCTGGCTCCTTGCACCAATTGTGCCAGCTTAGAAAAGAGATGAGGCCCTACAGTACAATTACTTTGTAATGTAAGTACACGAGAGATTAATTCAATATTTTAAAGGAAAAAAAAAAAAACAAACCCAAACAGTTTCCCATGTCTTGTAACCTCTGTGCATTGAAGCCAACAAAAAAACTTCCTTATTAACTTACTGTAACACTGTTAGATGCAAAGTCAGTCGACTTTGCAGAGTGGTGTGACCTTGGTGTGGTTTGCTGCAGTCTCTTAAATGAAAGACTGAAGGTTTTGTTTGATTTGGTTATCCGTTAATGAAGGCAGATCTGGTCTGGTAGCAGAAGTGGTCAAAACAAAACAGCCTCTCCACCAGCACCCGCAGAGAGGCAGTTCTAGAGAACTGTAGAGTAACAGCTCTGTGTACAAATATCTGCCCAACATGAGCTGAGAGGAATAAAAATACATTTGCATTAGGCCATAATGGCTCAATGCACTGCAGGTCTCCTTGTGCTGCCCAATACAGCTGCAAAACCTCTGCTCTCAGTTTGAAGGCAAGAGAGTAAGAACCTGGTAAGACGGCTCATGCTCATAATTCATGAATGCTTTCACTAGGAAACAGGAGACAGAGCCCAGGTCGGGGCAAAATGCTTGTCTGCTGCTTCACCATGTCCACAAAAGTGGGGCTACCAGAGCAAAAATCCAAATACATGTGAGGTTGTTTACAGCTCTTTGCCTTTTGACCTCCGTGGTGAGCTCTGGGCACACAGCAACGCTGGGGAAGTGCAGCCAGTAGACAAGAGCTGCTGATAGCCTCTGCCTGGCAACACAGGCACCACTCCAAGAGTAAGGTGCCAGGGCAGGAACTAAAATGGAAAGTGAGAGAATACACCTATGCAGAACAGAAACTGCAATGACAAGTACAAACCAAGGAAGCAGTTTGCCCTAAAAAAATAATCAAAGTCTTGATCAGAACCCAAAACCTCCTAAACACCCGGCATGCATCCCAGCTAGAGGGCAATGCTGCATTGAAACCCTCTTCACTCCAGGAGGCTGGCAGAAATATGTCAACATGTCAGAGTCCTCAAAACATATTTCCCAATTTGTTGGGACCCAAGGTCATATATGTTCCTGAAAAAAAAAAACCAACTCAGAGCTTCCTGCATAGCTTCATTTTCCAGTTGTCTTTGCAGTTTGAATTTTTTTTTTTTTTTAATTCTGAGTGTGGCCAAGGAAGTGTTGTTACACAACTTGAGGAGACAATTAGCAAACTGTGTTCTGCCAGATCCTTATTATATTGTGTAAACTTGTCATAAGAAATCAAAATAGTTATCGCTCAGGATCCATAGTTGCTGCTGGGTGGAATTTGTAAATTTATGTGAAAAATAATGACTTCTGCCTTTCAGAGAGCATCTTCTAACCCTCAGCACTTCCAGCTCACTGAGAGCAGCCCCTCCAGCCCCAGTGGGTCCCCAAACAGGAGATACCCAGCTACTCCCAGGTTTGTAGAAACAAACCACAGCTATGTGCTGCAAGTCAGTGTTTGTAGTAGTATAATGCAGATGTCTAAAATCTTCTAGATGAGAAACTAATTTTACACTTTTTCTTAATAGGAAAACAAAGAGTTATTAAAAACATTTATAAATTTTAGAATTATTACAAGGAAAGGGCTCTTCACACAGTCTACAAGTAGTCTGTGCCATTCATAATCACAGAACAAGCTAGCAAACAAGCACCACAGTTAACAGAAGTGTTAGGTGGAGACTGGCACTGGTAGGCTTCACACCATAGTCAGGTCCTGAGGACAGGATGGGTGCATCCACATTGAATCCTTAGATGGGAATTCACATGAACACAACTCAGTTGCCTGAAGCTGATGTCCACAGCAGCAAAAAGCACTGCTTGGGCTAACCCATATTTTGGCAAAGCTGCATGCAACTACTGATGTACCCCAGGAGGCTGTCAGCTCACCTGCAAGTGAGCAAGCTGATCAGAGAAATGAATCAGAACAAAGGTGGCACTCATGAAAGCAAAGTGACTGGAGAATCTTTTCCCAAGTGTGGCAGCTCACCTTGTGACACTGCAGGACTGGTCCCCATATATGCACCTCAGTTCCTCACAGACTTTGTCTGTAGAATATCCTCAGAGCAATCTCACTATCTTCTGCCCTGGCTGGAGATCAGCACTTGCATCTGTGCATCCTTCCCTTATGCATAGGATGTGTTAGGGCATCGGAACAGCAGGCAATACTCTAGTGCTAACACTTCACTTTGTGTTCACTTTCTGTCCTCACAGTCAGCTACTCATAAGGTTTCCTCATGAACTTTTAAAAGTGTGAGAAATCAAATAAGTCTGCTTAGAGGTACAAACACTTAGAAATGTAATCAGCAATATGGCAACTGATGGTACATGCAAACAAGGGTGCTTTCTAGGACAGATTTTCACATGGAAAAGCATCAGCACCAAAAGATGTCCTTCCTCTGGACTGCATTCCTGCAGGGTTTCACCCCCATATATGATGCTGTGCCTTACCAAGTCTCTGGTCACAAGCTCTGGTGCAGTATTCCCCAAGGACCAAAACACTCTCACTGGAATCAAACTGACAGTAACCAGAGAGGTCAATCTGCGGTTGCATGCCATTTTGCAACACTCGGACTTCGGGAGTTTCTACACACATATCCATGGCCTCAGTTTCATTATTGCCACAAGAAATATTTCTCTAGCAAAACGAACATAACATCCCTTCAGCTCTGCTGACATGTGTTTATAAAAGATCATTTTTCATAGAATGCGGAAATATTATCTCAAAGGGAGTGAAATATTCTGTCTGAGATTGTAGCTTTTCTAGCTGGGTTTCACAAGGTCATGCCTCATCTATTTCATCCTATATCTAATTCCTCCTACTCATAAAAACCATATTATCCTCCACAGTCAACCTGTAACCCCACTCTGAGAGCAGCCTGTGTTCTCACCCCAAAGCGCTGCTCAAGGGAGTAGCTCCAGAACTGTAAAGGGGAAAGAGCAGAAGGAAGAGGGCAAACACCACAGCATTTTCTGGGAGGTAATCAAAACAGAAGTCAAAGAGTTCTTCGGTTTAAGTGACATCACCTGGTGCTTTCCAGATCCCCTAGGTGCAGAGTCAGAAAAAACCATTCATTCTGTCCTATAAAATTCACAGCTGTGGACTGTTACCATCTATCTCCAGTTCTTCAGATGATGAATAGCAACAATTTACTGAACTGCACCCTTCATCTCACACAGATCTTGCAGACATGGCTTTAGCTGTCTGCTCTCTGACAAAGTCTAGAGTTTTAGGAGCATAAACTGATACTATTCACTAGACATTTTTTTTTTCTCCCTCAAAATCTTCCTTAAAACAGAGTAAAAGAAATCTCTAATGCCTGCATCACAGATTGAAATTTAGTTATCAGGCTGAAATGGGAGGAAAATACACTTTGCAATTAATTCAATAATTCAGTGAGGTATTTTTCCTCCTTTGTAAACTTCTATCACCCTATATGCCCCCCATGAGAATGGATATTGAAACAAAAAAAATGAAAGCACCTTTAACCATGAAAAGCCATCTGAATGTCTTCAACGTTGAGCTGATTTTGTATTTCCCGTGGCAGTAAGAAAAGTGAACCATAACATATCTTATTTACTCTGTCCATCACAGGGCTGTCTAATGACAGGGGTGCTACTGCCCCCAGCATGGCATGGCAGTAGCAGGCAGCCTTGCCTGCAGTCAGGCACCCATTACTTTTGTTCTACTTCACCAGGAACGCCACACTGCTGCCTCTTCCTTGGCTGCCACTGCTGATCTGAAGAAGGTGTGGGATCTAAGAGCAGAGGCAAAGGCTTTGAGAAGAGGGCTTGTATCAGCGCAGAGTATGCTGCAAAACATCCCGTGGAGAAGCACAACTTTTGTCCAAGGGTTGTGTTACCAGATTCAGATTTTATGCTGCAGGGTTTGGAAGTATTTTGTTGCACCTGCCCTTTCTGGCTGCTTTGTCGGGCAGTCAGGCACCACCTCTCTTGAGCAGAATTTGCTGCTTCTTGACTTTAGTTAACAAGCTGGAAGTGTTTGGTGCATCAGCAGTAAAGCAGGACTCAGAACTTCATTGTGGTGGGGTCTGGCACAAAGTTCATTGTGGGACAAGCAGCGAGCAAAACCAGCCACTGCTTCTGAAAATGTGTTCAAGTAAATTGGTTCCAGATCAGTCACAATTAGGTTGTGTAGCTCTGAAAAGCACATTCACTGCTTGCATCACTATTGTTTGTTGAGCCTCAGCCGTGTTGCTTGCACTCTGTGGTGATGAGGAGGCTAGATCCAAGGTGGGAAGACCCAGCTCAGCACCTTCCTTGGTTTCCATAGTTTCAGGCTACTGTTTTGTCACTTCACCATGCCACAGAACACCCGGAAATTAAATTAAGACTTTTCACCTTTGGAGACCACATTGGATTTCATACCCATTAACACCCAGTGACTGCTCTGATGGACTGAAGCATGACCACATGATTACCCCAGCACCACTACAGCACAGGCACATTCCCCCAAAGCAGAAAGCACCCCTTCTGCCAGGGTCTGAAATGTTTACTGGTGGGTTTTACCTGCCACACAGTGGCAAAACAAAATTCTGTGGAAACTAAATCCCAGTTTCCATGCTCATAAGGCACCTTACCAGCAGCAGAGAGGACAGGGAACCAACAAGAAACGTTGCATACAGGTATTTGCTCAACCCCCTCACCTTCTCATGGAGAGTGGATGGAAAGTCACCCTATGTGCCAAACCATCCACCAAGGAAGGAGGAAACATCATTTAAATGAAGAGGATCTGAGCTGGTCTTTCTCAGAAGAGTCACACATCCTGCGTTGCATGAGCTGCAACACAGCAGGGAGCCTGCAGCAGCCACCACTGCAAGGTTTATGGGGAAGGAAGGCGGTCAGAAAGCATCTGGCACTAGGGAGTAATTCAGGTACACATCTGGAAGGAGGATGTGTGAGCTGGGATGCTTGACCCACACCTTGTATTAGCCCAGGCGCATGTGACCTTACTTCATCACATTTTTCAGAATAAATAAAAGCTATCATTAAGTAGCTGCTATTCAAGCAGCTTCTGTGTTGAGGACTTTGCATCTAAATCATGCCTGCTATATGAAACAAGTGATTCAATGAACTATTTTGTTTCCTGGTTAACACTTCACAAGTACTAATGAAATGCCATCATTAGTGACCAGTAAAGCATTATTTTTATAAGACACCAGATTAAATGTTTGTCAAAACTTTAATGGAAATTGCCTTTTTAACATTTTTCACAGAAAACACCTACTTCCCCCAATGTTTTTAAATGTGAATACTTGCATTTATGATGACTGACATTATTAAAAGGCGAAGGGTATTTTCCTCTTTTTTTCCTCCTGAAGAGAAAGTAGAAATTTTCACCTGAAAAACGCTTGACAGTAATATGAAAAACATAGACTTCTTTTCCCCATTGCCTTGCAATTTTTTTCCCACAGTTCTCTCTGCTAAATAGATCTAATCTGTGGTGTGCCCGGAGAAACCTGTATCACACATGTACATAGCTCCCTTCTTACAACCCTATGAGTGCTTAAATCAAGGTGATTAATCTTGACAGGAACAAATTACAGAGCAGGATTTTCTCAGTACAGTTATAGCTCAGTTTTTCATGCATCCAATCAAATAAGAACTAAAACTAACCTGCAAGAACCTTGAGAAAAAAATTCTCTCCTAAGAGTTGCACCAGGAGAGGTCTATTCTTGCCTTGAACGTGTTGGAAATGAGCTGGAACTGCCAAAACTAAAAGCCATTAGCCTCTTCTGATGCCAAAAATGTGCCCCGTCCCCATCCTGGCTGTAATAGTCAGCTGCCAGTGCTGAGACTCCCTGCTCCTGGGCCAGGCAGTCTGCAACGCTGCTTTTCCCTCCCGTGGTCAGAAACCTATACACATCCCCTGAGGCCGATCCATGGGGAGAATAGCATTTTCTGTTCACAGCAACCTTATTTTTTGTGCAGAGTAGGCACTGCAGGACAGCTTGGGCTCACAGATACAGGCAGCATCTTAGGGGAGTCCCTTTCCACCACCCCTGCACAGGCTACCTGGGACAATCATTAATTTATAATTTATTCTCTATTATATGGAATGATACTAAAAGTACAACTTGTAATACATATTTTATGTAATTCCTGATTTCTATAAGCACACAATTTACTGGGGTGGATTTCTCTGTGGAGGACAAGTCAAAGAAGGTCTCATGTCATGGAAAGTAACACAAATTACAAAATGTGTGACATTTTTCCCCAAGAAAGGGCTGTAAAGGGCGAGTTTCCCCCATGCAATCCAAAGGACATACGTGACTTCTACCCTCAGAGAAGTGAGTGGTTTTTGCTCCATCAATGTTTTTAAGGACTGCTCAGAGTACTACAGGAGCCCCCAGCCTGTGGAAGGGTGAATGGAGGAGAATGACAGCAGGTTTTTGGGCCTCATGTTCTTGTACTGCTTTATCAACCTGGTGTCAAGGGCCTGGCCTTCGGTTCATGGCTGGACCATGTGCATTGCTGCACATGAGCTGGCACAACCACTTTGTCCTACACCAGTCATCTATTAATGTGGCAATGTGATACCACTGTCCCTCTGCTTGCAGTCACCTCCAAAATTACTCCCAGTCACTGTTTGTCATTGAGCAAATTAACTCTTTCTTGATACCCATAGGCACTGGAGCACTGGAGTGAGAGATGGATGCTGAGGTCTGAGACAGCGAAATTCGGGATCTGTGAAACATCACCTGGCAAACTGTGCTGGAAGCTACTTCTGTGTTTAGTTTAGTACTTCTGCAAGAAATCATAGTACTTCTGGAGTGCTAGCAAACAGGAGGGACAACAGAGTTGTGAGGCATTTTTACCGCATAGTTAGCAAGCATTCTGGACAGAAGACAAGAGAAAATACCTGTCATTTCATGTAACAAATAACACTGCAGCTGTATCAGTGGTTGATGCAGATGGATGTATCATGAGTACCTGTGAGCATACCTACAGATCAGGAGACAGCAGCTTGTGCCGCAGCTGATTTCCCCTGTATTTACCACGGCAACATCTCCCTGTCTGCGGCAAAGGAGCTGGAGTGCACATTGCCTGCCTAAGGGCTAAGGAAACTCTCAGGGAACCAGCTCTTTAAAGCTGAATCAAGTCATGGAAAGTACATGGGGTAAAGGTTCTCATCCAGGTCACTGGAAATAAAATTTGCAGCTGCAGGAGACATCTGCTGTACTGGGCTTTCTTGTATTGGGAGGGAAGGTCTAGTAATGTGCATACATACGGCAAACACTAGAAACTTAAATTTTCCATTACAGATTTCACAGACTGATTTCCGTTTGCTTCCAGTCAATTTGCTGATATGTATCAACTTTCTGAAAGACATAACATGGTGCTGAAAACTTGAAAGGTAGGAAGATAAGATCCTGCCTGATAGAAAAAAAGGATAGAAAAAGCTTCAAAAGGAACAATGTGAAGCAGTAAGGATCCCGGATAAACAGTGGTATTTGCCTTCAAAGAAGTTTGATAATCATTAATCAAAGTGTCTGGTAATCACCTTGTTTGATTAAACCAGCACCAGAAAGCCACCCCACAGGGATGAAGTGAAGGGAACTGAGTGCATCCCTAATCAATACTCCTGTCCCACCCCTCCCATTCCTCGCTCACACTCGCTGCCTCTGTGCAAAAAGAAATGATCCTCTGACTCCACTGTTCCCTCTCGGCATTTTTTAGTCCTGGGACAATTTTCCTTTCTCAGCAGAACCTAAACCATCACAGTCTGCTTGTCCTTTACTGGACTGGAATTAATGGCAGTTTTCCTGGGGCAGAAGCATCCCGCTGCTTCTGCAAACATGGTGCTGTGGTACTGACTTTCCTGCAATAGAGCCTTAGCAATAAATGAACCTAAGCCAACCCTATTGTGCTGGGCTTTGAGTGATTAAGAGTGGTTTAATTTAAAAGGCGTATACATGTTTTATATGCTTGTATATATATTACATACATATTTTCACAAAATATCAGATCTGGATGTATAGACTGCACCAACTCTTTTTGTATCTGCATTTGCCTGCACAAACAAAGGCTTTTGGGAATTTGTGCTGGAGGAGATGGACACAATGAGGGTTCACCAGTGCAAATCCAGTCTGCAAGGCTTTGTTCATCAGCTCAGGCTCAGAGTAATTCCTGTATAATGTCTGAGGGCAGAAGAGACTTTTTTTGCCTTCACTTCCATTTCTCAGGGTCAGCATGGTTATGCTTGGCTCCTGCTGCACCAGGGAGCTGTGGCATTTGGCTGCATACAGCTATTTTGCAGGCAAGAGTAGTCTCATGGCTGTGGGATTTCCTCCTCTCAGATATTTTTCAAGTCTGTGAAGTTCAGCCCAAGAGAGGCATGGTCTGATGCCAGTTTGGCATTCATCACCGTCCTTTTTGATAACACTTTGTCCCTAGCCTGGCACATTGACGGAGAGGGAGCCATAAAGACCAACATGAGAGTGACCGCCCTACTGGAACCAGAGACCCAGCTGCTGCTGGAAATGGACTGCAGGGAGAGGTTTGAGATCAGAAATATTTTCCATGCTTCTCTGTGTGTGTATGGGTGTGGGTGTGGGTGTTTTCCTGACTCTGTTGGTGCTTGGCTTTCTGTCTGATACGGAACGAGAAAAGAAACAGGAGTGGCATATCTCAGCTTATTCAGGGAAGTTTATGTAGCACGTAAAAGGACAGAATTTAACAGAGCCTAGGAAGTAAAAAGGATTTGCTTTGCTGCTGTGTACATGTTTTACATCACAAAGGCCCTGCGCCACATGACGGTGCAGTCCTGCAAGTACTGATATGTGTGAATGATTTTATACCCAAAACAGGCTGTTTGAGGGACTTATATTTAAAGCAATTAGGATATGGAATTGCACAATTGTTATCAAAATTCCTGCAGCTTTAGAGCAGGCAAACTTCACCACTAGGGAGCACCAACAGACAGAGTTTTTTTTTTTATTGAAATCAAACTACAAATCTAAAAATACAGTATGCATTTAACAATGACACAATAAATATCTTAAATTGCGATTTTTTAAAACTGCCCACTGAGAGACTAGACGAATCAGGAGTAATTTGGCAAGTGATTTTAATTTATTTGATCACAAGGCAAGGTCTGTAAATTGATACCAATCAAGAGCTCTTCTGATGAATCTCTGCAACTCATGGATATTTTTTTCCAGGTTTCTGTATGATTGGCAATGTTATCATGATAAAAACCCAGACAAACACTGGGCACTGAAGGACTCTTTCTCCACCACATATGAACCTTCTAGGTCAAATCTGAACTATATTACAGAGTCAAGAGAAGAAACAGCTTTGTTTTTTCTGTGGCAAATCAGGATCAGAAGCTCCTGATGGTGATTGGCAGTGACTCAGAGGCAGCCGGAGAAAATTCAGAAGCGTAGCTCAAATCCCAGTATACACAGCAGAACTGAGTGACCAGAGATAGTTGCTAACAGCTCACCCTGTACACCTTTGATCCTCTTCCTCTTGCCAGAACTACAACTATATGTCCTCCTTACCCTCTCTTTCTGATTTGGACACAAACTATCAGCATTGTTGTGACCTCTGTGTAGAGTGGGGTGACATTAAGGGTGGTGTTCAGACAGCACTGTGAAACTCTCTGGCCATTCTGGTTTTAGCTGTATGCCCCTCCGGCCACGTTACATAGGGATGTTCAGGAACCTCAGGACATTGAAATGAAGGCAAGGCTCAAGTCAATACAACCTCGACTCCTCAGCTTTGTGGATACAGACAAAAGTGTGTAATAAACTGATCATTAATGTAAGATTTTACATCTTATCTTCTGCTTCTAACACTACAAGATGGAATTAGCCTTGATTGTTCACTGTCTCAGAAGCAACCCAAGTTGCAGCTCTTCCTAGTCTTTTTTCCTCAGCAGCCAAGATGTGCGCTCCTGACACTGTCATCCATTTGGAAAGCAGCCCTGGCATATCTCACACCAATTCCCACAAAGCAAAGGAGGTTTGACGGGACACTAGTCTATAGCCACTGCTCATAAGGGCTCTCCTGTGTGACTGGAGCCATGATTACAAGGAAATTCTCCAAGCAAACATGCACGTGCCATACCTGTCAAAAGACATAAGATGCAAAGACCTACTGGTCCCGGTCCCTGCTGGTGCTACGTGCTGCTGCCATTGAACTGCCTGGCAGCCTTCTACTGCTGTTTCCTTAACTGCAGTTTAACCCTTGCTGCACCTGTTTTCTGGTCCTATATAATCTTGTTAATACCTTCTTGTTCTCTATATAGTATTTTTCTATTGTTATTAAAGCTGTTTTAGTTTCCTAAACTTGAGGCCTCACAAACATTTTTCTTTCTTGTTATCTCTTTTCTTAACCCTTTCTCCTGAAACAGGATGGGTGCTAATTACAGAGGGAGTTTGTCCCATGATTGGCCAGCCTCAGCCAACTGGTGACACTCTTCATTGCAGGGCAACACTGATTAGTAAAGAGCTGAAGACCGGGCTCAGCTTTGCACAGAGCCCATCTGTATCTGACAGGACTGCTCGCCCTCCAAGGTCCCAGAGTCAGGAAACCCAGCTTCAGCAAACCAGGGAGTGAACTGCAAGGTGCACGTGCAGGCTAGCTTACCTCTGCTCATTTGGGCTCATGTCCTGGAGTCTCCATGTATGCACTGACTCACCTGCTTGCATTGTAGCTACCAGGATCTGCTAACAATCAGACTTTTCCAAAGGAAGGACTGGATGAATCCTATCTTTCCAGGAACACAGACTCCCCTCTCCTGCATCCATCCTCTTGGGAAGCAGGGAGATGTGCTCAGCCAAAAGTTTTGGCTTGCCTAGGCCAGCCATGACCCAGTCCCAGCTGCAGCAGCAGCAGTGGCCCTGGAGGCACCAGCTGCAGCAGGACCTGCATTTGGGGAAAGCCACAGGAGAACACAAGGCAGCCCTGACTTGGTGTTACTGAACTCGGTCACAACCATTCCATTCATCTGAGATATTTTTCTTTCATGCTGTTTCACGCGGGAAGTGTTGAACTTTTACATGTGTGCTCACAAGGTGATCCAAAGATATCCCACTATCTATCTGAGACAGCTTTTAAAACTAAGCTTACAGTAGTCAGTCCTTCTTTAGAGAGTTAATGAATTTAATGATCATCTCAGTAGGCCAACACTGACTTTACAATAATAAACCCAGAGAACAGACAGTGAATTCAGGCAGGTTTTGGTCCTTTAAGCCAGCCCTACTGAAGACAAAAGATGATTTATGGTGTACCTGTTCTGCAGATAAGCAAGAGACTTGAGATACTTCTGTAATGAGGCATGTGCCCTCCTCTGGAAGCCGTGGCTATTTTCATACCACATCCCAATAAAGGAAATGTGAGAGGCGTCTGTGCTTTGTTTATAGCTCCATTAGCCTTTCTTGAACTGTAAATTACTTGGCATAGGCTGAGACAAAAGGGAAAGACATGGCTGGATTCCAAATGGAAAGTTTGAAGTTCACAGTTAATTCAAATCAGTCAGATTTTAAAGCCTGAAGTTATAGTCCCTTTGAATAGTTACTCCATAATTATAAAACTCATTAGTGGAAATCGACACATTTAGTACATATTTAATTGAAGAACAGACTACTGTAAGGTATATTTTCTATATGTAAGTGCTTTATAACATTTCAACTATGACCATTTTCCATGGCAGTCTTCACCCTTGTCTCCTTGCTCGTCATCAGTCAGTGAATAGAAAAGAGAATAGACAAGTGGGTTTGATGCCTGCCTAGCCCATTTGAAATTTTCAGATTGATGTGAGTTATGAACAATAAATTGTAATTTTCTCCCATTTCCAGCCCCCTGGTTTAACCACAATGACAATACTAGGAGAACACAAAGGCACAGACTGTGAGGGACAGCAGCAGGAAGCACAGTGTTGTAATGGCATCTGGATCATTATCAGTGGCACAGTTGTGAGTAATTGCATTAATTGCCTTTAATTACACTCTGTGACCTGAAACAAGCTGCTTCCAAGAAACATGACATGCTACCAGTCACGACAGATTTAGATAGTAACTTGAACAAGTATATGGTTAGATGTCTCTAATCAGAGACACAGCTGGAATGACAAATGTCTGCATGCATATTTGTGTGCTTGTTTTACAGGTCACCTGCAACAAAGAAGAGGAGCAGGCAGTAGGTCCTTCTTCACGCAGGAACCCTGTACAAAGTATTCCCAGAAAAAGGGCAAATCTGGAAATGGTGCTTTGCTTTCCTTCCCCTGGAACTAAACATCACTGCTGTCATTAGTGTCCCTGCCCCTACAGAAAGGCTTTAGAGATGGCAGGTTACACCACAGTTCTTGCTGGATGGTAACCTCTTTGCTATGGCGTGATGATAGTGGTAAGTTACCACAGCTTTCCACATAGGATTTTTTTCAGAAAATCAGCTCTGTCCCCTATTTAGTTACAATTCTGCAAACATGGATAAACATTTACATGTCTGCATTTTTTTTTTCGGTGAGTCAATTCTGTCTAATGTTGGACAGAATTTACTGATGAAATCCAAAAGTCAGTGGAGGAGTTGCATAAGAAAGGCATGCTTTCAGCTCTCCACTCAAGCATTGGGATGGACGTGATGTCCTGGTCCAGCATCCCAGCAGCAGTGCCAGGAGCTGTGGTTGTAGATTTATCTAATGATGCTTTGCAGGTGCATGTGTGGCTCCATGGGAGACAGACAGGCTCCTGAGATGGCTCTGCTGAGGGAGATGAGATGACTGTTTCTCTGGCACTCCCCGTGTCCTGCAGTGGGATGGAGTTGGTGTTACCATGCCGTCTTTAAATCATTCACCTGCAATAATGAGTGCTGAGCTCTTCTCCCTGACTCAGAATGTTTTATTCATGATCCTTTTAGGGTAAGACAAAGCACAGGGGACTCTGATGATACTGAAACTCCTTTGCATGTGAATGGCTAGCTTTTCAGCTCTTGGTTTCTAATTTTCATGCCTTAGCTGACATTTGTGTGCCTGAAGGAGAGTTGCATGCCAGGATTGCTGCATGTGCATTTACCTGCATGCAAAGCGCAGCTGGCTGTGCAAATGTAGTGTACGTGCCTCTGTATCCAAGGATAACTGCATGCATGAAGATGAAGATGGGAGGAAAAGGATATGTTATGTCTTATAACTTAGGCATTCATTCTGCCAGAAACCCTTCTTCTCAAGCTTCCCATTGTGCTCCTTCAGAGTGTGTGGTGAGACCCTCAGGCTGACCCATCTCCCAGCTCAGCTGCATCTGGCAGCCTTAATCTCCGGAGCTGCACTGTAAGTCCTTGCATATCCAGGAAAATAAAGGGGGATCTTCATTATGCCTACATTATCTATTCATGCTAAGTCCCCTCTAGCAGACATGGGTGGAAACACACACAGTTAGACTGCTGAAGAGGGAAAACTCACTCCTGCCTTGCTCCCTGCTGTGGATGTCCATGCTGTCACAGGCTGTCCCTTCCCTGCCCAAGGTGTCAGTAGGTCCTCAGATATTTTTGAGTTTATCATGTTCAGCCTTACCAGTATTAACATATTTTGAGGCATTCAAGAGGTGGATCTGGTAGGCTGTACTGTGATTTGTTGTTGTAAGACTACCTGACACATAACTCATATATATTTTTTAAATTGTCTTAAAAACATACTGTAGAAAGAACATGTACATACTTAAATGTCAAGGAATCTGATGGCTATGTGCAATGGCCAACAAATACAACAATCAACTGACAGTTCTACCAGAGCCCACATAATTCTTCTGACCTGCTTTGCAAGCAGGAGGTAAACAAAAGAACGTCAAATTCCCTAAGCCACCATTTACAAGAAACCGATATCTTGGCTTTACAGTAGGTTTTAAAACAACAAAATCAGTCTGGAAACCAGCAGTGAGTCTCTGACTCCCTCAAATGTCCTTGAAAATCCCAGCCTAAGGTCTTGCTTCTGTTCCCATAGGAGGAAATAAATTAATGAAATTCAAGATAGGGCAGCAGAGGGAAGCGTAGTCCAGGCAACCAAACACAAGGTTAGGAACTAGAAATTACATCACCCAGTCCCATGCCTTCTTTTCTATGGATTATGCTGAGCCACTTACTTTTCTTGCCCTCTTCCTCACCTATTTTTAAACTCATGGTTTATTCACCTATTTGAAAAAAGATTTGTTCACCTCTAAATCCACCAGACAATCTTCAAGTTATTAATTTTCTTGGATAAAGACATCACTGAGAAACAGCTCTCCTTCTCATCACATGTTGCAGCACAGCCGAGCGCAGCCTGGACTCTTCTCCCTGCTCCCTGTCAGCTGCATGTTCTCACACTGGAGAGAGAAGACAGCACTGTGCAGAAGCAGGGGAATGTACCAGAAAGGTTTTTGTTCTGTGCTTGTGAGCCACAAGGATGCAAGATGCAAGGAGGTTGCTAATGGAGGAAGCTTGTGAAGATGCAAGCCCACACTGCCCTCTGGGGTTTAGCTCCAAAGGAAGGAGGTCTCATGACTAACTCACCATGCTTGTGTCCCCCAACATTGATAACTGCAGGCATTTTGAGGCTTGCTTTCCTATCCATACTTTCTCCATTAAATCCTCCTATTCCCAGTGCTTGGGCACAGGCTGGCCTGGTTCCCAGCTTCTGAATTAATGGTTCATAACCAACCCAGCTTTGACATTCATCTTTACTTGTCCAGTTTACAGTGCAGCAATGACCTGCTGCCACCATCCTCCATTGGTCCCATTCTCTCCATCCATCCATCCATCCATCCATCCATCCATCCATCCATCCATCCATCCATCCATCCATCCACCCACACACCGACCCATCCTATGTGCATAGGGTCTTGTCAGCACTGTAGGCTGCCCTTGTTATGGTTTCTCCTCCACAGGCTGCTCCAGACAGCCACTGTATTCCTCTCTGCTGAGGCACCACAAGCTGTTTCACAGCCAACTGGAGGGGCATATAGGCCTTCTGGCGACTGCAAAAGGGATATTCCAAGTGTCACCGGTTGGCTGAGGCAAGCCAATCACGGGGACGTGTCCTCTCCTACCCCTAAAACCCCTCTCCCCTGCACCGGGAGAGAAAAGGTTAAAAAGCAGAGATAGGAAAAGGAAGAAAAGATTTTGTGAGACCTTTGAACGTTTGGAAAACTGAAACAAAGTTTAATAAAACTAGAACAAAATATATAATATGCAGGGAAAAAACAATGCAAAATTGGAGGGTTTTGTACAGGATGGAGCAGCGAGGGTTAAACGTGAGTGAGGAAAAAAGGGGATGGTACCGCGGCAGAGTCCAAAATGGCGCCGGCCACGTGTGCGCTCTCGTGGAGTGGAACAAAGGAGCCACGGCGGGTACGAACGTGGGGATCCAGTGTGCAAACCCCGAGCTACGCTGTTCCTACCGGTCTGGGCGCGCGGGTTGAAGAAAAGCAGCAAGAAGCAGCGGCTTTATCAGCAGGGAAAGAGCAGCCCTGGGGCGCGGCATCTCAGCGGCAGAGAGTCTGTCCCAAGCAGCACGGGGGCTTCCCCCGGCAACAGCTCCGGCAGCGCGGAGTGCCGTAGCCGCAGGCAGCAGGCAGAGCAGGCAGATTCCTCTGGAGGTTCGAGCCGAGGGCACACAGCCTGTAAGGTCCCCAGAGCCAAGCTGCGAGTCTGGAAGCCTTTCTCCCAGAGAGAAACTGCAAGTCCGCGGCGCCCCTCGGAGTGCAAAGCAGGAAGTGTCCCGGGACGCTGTCGGAGCACCAAAAGCCCACCAAAGCCCGCGATACGCGCCTCTTAAAGAGACAGACACCCTCGCGAGAAATTTTTACAACCAATGAGAGGTGCTAAACATAACATAGGAGGGAATAGTCCAATTGGTCAGTTTAAATCAAACTTCCCGAACAGGAGAACGGGTTTTTTTTTTTCTCAAACTGGGACACCAAGATTGCAGTTTTGGCTGTACAATTTCCCATTTTAATGTTTGGAGTCAGTCTTGGTGAAAGAACCTGCAACTAGCTGAACACTAACTGCAACATCAGCATATTGTGATTGCCAGACTCATGGGACATTACATGAACACTTGCTTAACCCAACCTTTGCCTTGTAAGGTAATCATAATGAGAGTTTTTTCAGCACTGCTAATGATGGTGGACCTTTTAAAGAAAACTGATTTCACCATTGCAGTAATTCAGCCCAAGGGACTCTGTAGAAACAAATTAAGCAACCTGTATTAGAGATTGGTCTTTTTTCTGCTATTCACCCGAGCCAAGAAGGTCATGCAAAATACCTTTCAATTCATTAAAGGCAATTTAAGTCATTAATGCCTAGCTGACATTGTAGTGTTAATTCTGCTCTGCAGAGGTAAGACAATGGCCAGTGTCTGAAATTTTTAAACTGCATAGAAACAGCAAGGTGCAATTATAATGATAGGGCCATGGTTTGCTCCAACTCTAGGTATAAACAGGCTATTCCTTCAGAAAAAAATTAGAAAAGGTCAAATTTAAAAGCAAGATCATAGGCAGAGCAGAAGAACAGTAAAGGACTCTTCATTTTGAAAAGTCTTCTGATATTTTGTGATCATATTGGCCGGAGCTTTTTTGAATTAAAAAAACGAAAGAGAAATTCCGGTGAGAAGATTCTCTTAGATGAAATGTCAGAGAGACTCACTGAGTGTAACAGAAGGTGAGCATGCAGAGGAGGGATTAGTACAGTGACTAGAGCTGGAAATCTGGAGACGGTGGTAATAGAAAAGAAGACTATGTTCTGTATGACCAAGCCCATGAAGGAGTTCTAATGGGTTTTGAACAAGTGACCTAAATAACAAATCTAGGGTTTTGGTATCACCACATTAACTCAGCTTCATTTTTCTTATAAAAGAGAGAGGTGAGCTTCAGCTTCACTGACAGGAATTTCATTTTATTGTTTTGATGATCGTAAAGGTCTTGTGGAAGAATTAGAACAGTTGAGGAAATGAAGGATCCATTGGGAAAAAAAAATTAATTACCCAGTGTTCTCTATTTAATTAGACATGATCCAGCTTGTATGTCATATCAGCTGTGCATAAAGAACTCCCATTTCTAAAATCCTCACAATCTGACTAAAATGAAAGATGTGATCCAGAGGCAATTATTAGGGTTGATAAATTAAATAAAGCAAAATAGAACCGAAACTGTACATGGTGTTTTGGAGGACACATCCAGCTAAAGGTGAAGCGAGAAAACAGTGCTGTACAACAGGGAGCCTGTGCTAAATGCTCTCCCAAGAGAAATCACAACTTATTTAATACAAATATTGCCTCATGTGTATGTGTATGCATGTGTGTTTATTATAGCCAGGCTTACTGTTTTCTGTCAACACTAGGCTAGAACGCTGAAGAGGTGCTACTAAAACAGTGATTTATTTTTTTTAAATATCACTTGAAGCCTAATTGCACTATTCACTTGAGAATTTATGAACATGAGCAATAACTAGCATTTTTCAAGTCCTCAGGGATAACGATGAAAACTAGATCTGTATTAAGTAAGTCTCAGCAGAACCTTGTCTGCATTTAAGTGAGTGATTTGCAGCTGCACCATCACCCCTGGTAAGGGGGATCAAACACATTTAATGCCTTAGTAAACAGCACTAAATCCACGGCTAACATAGGCAGAGACTGTATGTATCAATGTTGCCATAAGAATTACTGCATTTTATAATTCATGACAATATAACTTTTAGATCACAACACTGCTGAAGCAAGCAGCAGAGACTTACAAAACAAGTCATGCCACTCTTAACAGTGGTTAGCACTGGAAATAATACACTGATCACTTGCAGAGCAACAGCCATGGACTTCAGGACAAAACAAGCACAACTCATATTACATGAGTTTGGCTCCTTAGTGCAGGGTTTTATAGGTTGCTAAGCCACTGTAAAGCACTCATCTTGATTTAAGTCTTGAACTGGTCAAAGTACAACACAAACACATTTGAATGTTTTGCTGGTGGCACTAAGGTAAATTGTCCCCTCGGCCTCACAGCTGCCCACATTGCAAAGTCATTCTGTGTTTTCCAACAGCCCGTTTTCACCTGACTTTGTCCCTGAGCAGCACTGCAAAAGAAATTATCACAGACTGATGCAACCTGGATTCTCTATGTCCTATCAAACTTCAGTGTATCGCAAGCACATTTTTGGGCAGAGAGGGTATGGTGAAGGGAGACACACTATACTGAAAGTAGATGTTTTCTTGTCCCTCTCCCCACCAAAAAATGTCCATGCTAGGCTTTTGAGTTTGGAAACTGAATGACCAGTAGAGGTGCCTGGAGCTGGCTTGGTTCGCAATTAGCCACTGCAAAACTCCTGTTGACCCCCCAATACTAGTGCAACACTCTTAGCACGGGACCTGCAGGTCAACCTGAGTGGCAGTATGTCGCCGGTCGGCTGAGGCAAGCCGATGCACGGGGACGAGTCCTTCCCTATCCCTGAACCCCTCTCCTCCGGGAGAGAAAAGGGTTCAAAAGCAGAGATACGAGAAGGAAAAAAATAAAAGATTTTGTGAGACCTCTGAACGTTTGGAAAACTGAAACAAAACTTTATTAAAACTAGAACAATATATATAACATGCAGGGAAAAACCAATGCAAAATCTGAGAATCTGTGCAGGATGGAAAGGTGAGGGTTTTAAACACAAGAACAAAGACAAAGGGGGACGGCACCACGTGCAGTCCAGAAAAATGGCACCGGCCACGTGTGCGCTTTTGTGGAGCGAACAAAGGGAACCGCGGCTGTTATGAACGCCGGGCTGTAATGTGCAGAAAACGCTGTCCCTACCGCTTTCTCGTTGTGCAGTTAAAAGCAGCAGCGCTGGCAGGCAGAGAGAATATCAAAGCAGCAGACAAAGAGGGTGAAGCCTTACGGCAGCAGAAAAGTCTCCAGGCGAGCCGTCTGTCCCAGGCGGCGTGGCGGGGGCTGCCCCGGCGCACGGTCCACTCCTGCAGCCTGCAAGGTCCCCGGAGCGAAGCCACAGGATTTGGAGAAAAAGCCTCTTCCCCGGAGCGAAGCTGAGGTCCTGCAGTGCTCTGCGGAGCCGAGAGTGTCCGGAGAGCCGAGGAAGGCAGCGAACGAGCTGCGAACAACCCGAGAAAAGCCCCCGAAGCCGTCCGGGAAGCAGCCCCGCAAGTCCCGACGTAGCCCCGGAAGTCTCGACAGACCCGGAAGTCCCGAGTAGCCGAATGCCCCCGAAGTCCCGAGTAGCCCCTGGCCGCCCGAGCCCGCAGCTTCTTAAAGGGGCAGTACCCGCGAGAGAAAACTTTCTCATCCCATAAGATGGGCAAATCGTAACATGGAAGGGAATAATTCAATTAGTAAGCCTTCAAGCAGGGTTTTTTCCTTCAACCTGCTACATTCCACCCCTTTATTCCATACCATGTACGTTATGCGCATCTCATTTACATTGTATTATACAGAAATTAACAGCATGAGACTCTGGTTCAGGGTGTTTCAGCCAGGGTTAACTTCCCCTGTGGTACACAGTGGACTTCACCATCCTCCTGCATTACCCACCAGGTGTGTCCAGGGCCTTGGGCTGAGACAACACCACGGATGGGTCTGTCTGGGGTTGCAGCAGGGGAAACCCAGACAGCTTTTCCCAGCAGATTACTTTCACATACCACAGGAACTCTATCCCCCTCTATGGTATGTAAAAGGTCTGATTGGGCAGGGCCGGCTCGATTGATTGATCCCCTCGTGTTCACTTGCCAGGTGGCTTCTGCCAGATGTTTATCCCAGTTTCTGAAAGTTCCACCACCCAATGCTTTCAGGGTGGTTTTCAGCAAGCCATTATAGCGTTCTATTTTACCGGAGGCTGGTGCATGGTATGGAATGTGATAAATCCATTCGATACCATGTTCTTTGGCCCAATTGGCCACCAGATTGTTTTTGAAATGAGTCCCATTATCTGACTCAATTCTTCCTGGAGTCCCATGCCGCCACAAAATCTGCCTTTCAAGGCCCAGAATAGTATTACGGGCAGTGGCATGAGGCACGGAATAGGTTTCAAGCCATCCGGTGCTTGCTTCCACCATTGTCAAAACATAGCACTTACCCTGGCGAGTTCGAGGGAGAGTGATGTAATCAATCTGCCAGGCCTCTCCATACTTGTACTTCGACCACCGTCCACTGTACCATAAAGGTTTTAACCTTTTGGCCTGTTTAATTGCAGCACAAATCTTACAGTCATGGATAACCTGGGTAATTGCATCCATGGTTAAATCCACCCCTCGGTCACGAGCCCATCCATAGGTTGCATCTCTTCCCTGGTGACCGGAAGAGTCATGGGCCCACCGAGCAAGGAATAGTTCACCTTTGTGTTCCCAGTCCAGATCTATCTGGAACACTCTGGCTGCTTTGTCAACTTGGTGGTTATTTCTATGCTCCTCAGTGGCTCTGCTTTTTGGGACATGGGCATCTACATGCCTTACCTTTACAACTAACCTTTTCAGGCGGGCAGCAATATCTTGCCACAGAGTGGCAGCCCAAATAGGCTTACCTTTACGCTGCCAATTATCTTTCTGCCACCTCTCCAGCCAACCCCACAAGGCATTTGCCACCATCCAGGAGTCTGTATACAGGTACAGCCGTGGCCAGTTCTCCCTTTCAGCAATGTCCATGGCCAGCTGGATGGCTTTGACCTCTGCAAATTGACTCGATTCACCTTCTCCTTCTGCTGCTTCTGCAACTTGGCGCATAGGACTCCATACGGCAGCTTTCCACTTCCGTTGGTTTCCTATGAGGCGGCAGGATCCATCGGTGAAGAGAGCATATTTCTTCTCCTGGTCTGAGAGGTCTTTATATGGGGTTGCTTCATCAGGACGAGTGACTATCTCGTTCGGTGGCATCCCAAAATCTGCTCCTGCAGGCCAGTCTGTAATAGCTTCCACAATTCCTGGGCGACCAGAGTTACCTATCCTAGCTCTCTGTACAATCAGGGCGGTCCACTTACTCCAGGTAGCATCTGTGACATGGTGGGTAGATGCTATCTTCCCTTTGAACATCCAGCCTAGGACTGGCAGTCGGGGGACTAGGAGGAGCTGTGCTTCAGTGCCAATTACTTCTGAGGCAGCTCGAACTCCCTCATAGGCAGCCAATATCTCCTGCTCAGTGGGAGTATAATTGGCCTCTGAGCCTTTATATCCACGACTCCAAAATCCTAGGGGACGACCACGGGTTTCTCCTGGTGCCTTCTGCCAAAGGCTCCAGGTAGGACCACAGTCCCCAGCTGAAGTGTACAGGATGTTTTTAATCTCTGGTCCTGTTCGCACAGGTCCCAGGGCCATAGCATGTGCTATTTCCCTTTTGATTAAGTCAAAGGCATGTTGTTGGTCAGAGCCCCATGTGAAATCATTCTTCTTCCGGGTAACAGTATAGAGAGGTTTAACAATCTGACTATACCCAGGAATGTGCATTCTCCAGAAGCCTATGACTCCCAAGAAAGACTGGGTCTCTTTCTTGTTGGTAGGCGGAGACATAGCTGTGATCTTGTTGATCACATCTGTGGGGATGTGGCGGCGTCCATCCTGCCACTTAACCCCCAGGAACTGAATCTCTCGGGCAGGTCCCTTGACCTTACTTCTCTTAATGGAGAAACCAGCATCCACCAAAATGCGGATTATCTTCCTACCTTTCTCATAGACTTCTTCTGCGGTATCACCCCATACAATGATGTCATCGATGTACTGAAGATGTTCAGGAGCACCACCTTTCTCCAGGGTAGCCTGGATCAGTCCATGGCAGATGGTCGGGCTGTGCTTCCACCCCTGGGGCAATCGATTCCAGGTATACTGGATACCCCTCCAGGTGAAGGCAAACTGTGGCCTACACTCTGGTGCTATGGGAATGGAAAAGAAAGCATTAGCAATGTCTATCGTGGCATACCACTTTGCTGCCTTGGACTCCAGTTCGTACTGAAGCTCCAAGATATCAGGAACAGCAGCACTCATCGGTGGTGTCACTTCGTTCAGCCCACGATAGTCCACTGTCAGTCTCCATTCCCCGTTGGTCTTTTGCACAGGCCATATAGGACTGTTGAAAGGTGAGCGAGCTCTGCTGATGACATCTCGTCTCTCCAACTCTCGAATCATTTTCTCTAAGGGGCGCAGAGAGTCTCGGTTGGTGCGGTATTGCCGGCGGTGAACTGTAGAGGATGCAGTAGGCAATTTTTGATCTTCCACCTTCATTCTGCTAACAACAAAAAGGGTCATCCGAAAGTTCGGCCGATGTGGACAACTGGATAATGCCATCGGCTCCCACGGTTGCTATCCCAAAGGCCCATTTATAACCTTTCGGGTCCTTAAAATACCCTTTCCGGAGGAAGTCTATGCCTAAAATGCATGGGGCATCTGGGCCAGTCACAATTCGGTGAGTTTCCCAGTTATGCCCAGTGAGGCTGACCTCAGCTTCTACCAAGGTAAGCTCTTGTGATCCTCCTGTCACACCCGAGATCATGATAGTCTCAGTTCCTTGATGATCCGATGGTAGCAAGGTACACTGGGCGCCTGTGTCTACCAGGGCCTTGTACCTCTGTGGTTCTAATGTGCCAGGCCATCGAATCCACACAGTCCAGTATACTCTGTTATCCCTTTCCTCCACCTGGCTAGAGGCAGGGCCCCTCTAATGCCTAGGGTGTGGTCCACAGTCAGTGGAAGGGTCTATCCGGCTTGTGGTACCTTCATCATAGGAGTTGCTCCTTGGGCTGCAGCACTGTTCACCGAAGACTGGAGCGACAACTCTTCGGTTGCAGTCGTCATGTTGGTGTGGTCTGCTCTGCAGCTCATGTGCTGGTACCCCGTGGTTAGCGGCAGGTCGTTGTTCCCATCTCCTCGTGTCTTCACGACCTCTCGAGCAGCACTGGCGGTCACATCGTGGCCTGTTCTGTCTGTTACGGATTGCTCTGGGAGGACGATTTCTCCTAACAGCTGACACATGGGTATACACAGGAGAGGAAGTGGTTCTTTGTTCTAACCTATTAATAGAGTCCAATATTTTCTCTGTCATTTTCTCTGTCACTTTCTCCACTGCTGCAATGAAGGCAGAGGTATGGGAAAGGCTGTCCTCATACTGGCGAATCCTGTTAGACACGTGTTCTATGGTGAGTGGCCGATTTTCACCCTCTCTTTCCCACAGCATTGTGGCCAATGTATGGGCATATGACTGGGGTGCACTCTGCACAAATTTGCGCAGCAAAGGCTCGTTACTGTGCACCTGGTCCGGGTTGACATTAACATTCCAGTCACCATAGATGACCTCTTTCATAGCCAGCTCTCTCAGGTAGTTAGTACCTTTGCTCA
Organism: Bucorvus abyssinicus; assembly: GCA_009769605.1. NCBI lineage: Eukaryota > Metazoa > Chordata > Aves > Bucerotiformes > Bucorvidae > Bucorvus > Bucorvus abyssinicus. The sequence continues at coordinate 15,046,858 of CM020063.1, forward strand.
GGACAGTCCATTTAGTAGGGCGGCATTCAATGTCATCTCTGAAAGGGTATCTGCCCTTCACAGCAGTCAGAAGCCGTTTCCAGAGACTGCACTGTTTTGCCTTTTTGCCAATTGCCCTATCAATAGCACCTTCCCGGGCCACATTTCCTAACTGTCTGGCTTCTTTGCTAGTTAAATCAATGTTATCAGCCCCATTGTCCCAGCAGCGAAGCAACCATACCATTAGTGACTCACCATCATGCCTGCTAAATTCCTTTCTAATGCTTCTCAGGTCCTTCCTGAACTGAGGCTGGGTGTTTACCTCTTGATCTGATGACTCATCCCGTGATGAGGATCCTTGGGAGGGCGGTGCTGTTGGAGTCGCTGATGCAGGAGTTTTCCCTGAAGGCTTTCCTGGATGCTTTTGGGAGGTGCTTGGTCCTGCATCGTCATCAGAGCTATCTGTTGCATAATTAGTCTTTTTCTGGTGTTTAGCACCAGAGGGCTTATTTTTCTTTTTCACAGGGGCAACCTGTGCTTGTTTGGGTGGGGAGGCAGCAGCAGATTTAGTGGGTGTAGTGCCCATGTGATACTTATTCTTGATAATTATCCACCCCTGAACCATGTTACAGATAACTGATAACAAAGTTATCAAATACAGGAAAATAATACCATTTGCAGAATATCCAGTTTCAATTGCCATTGATCCAGTACCAAATGGAGAAGTGTTATTTCCCATCATCCATTTGCTAGAGGAATCATAAGCAGCCACTATCATGTACTGTGCAAAATACACTGGGAGCATTATAAACTGACTGAGTACAGACCAAAACACCGAAATTACACACGCCAGGGTGAACACCTTCTTTGCTAAGTGTCCCAGACCAGCAAACCATAAACCAGTACCAATTAGAAACAGGTAATTTGACATCACAGTGGGTGTGCCAGGCACCAGATCATAAAGCATTTTTAAACTGTACTGCTTAAGAGCTTCAAACAAAAGCTCGCTTAGCACCATCCTGGAAAAACCTCGTTTGTTTCAGTTTCCAAACTTTAATAAAAATATGAATTATTAAATTATTCAGAAGTGCCCACCCAGGGACGCCAATTATGTCGCCGGTCGGCTGAGGCAAGCCGATGCACGGGGACGAGTCCTTCCCTATCCCTGAACCCCTCTCCTCCGGGAGAGAAAAGGGTTCAAAAGCAGAGATACGAGAAGGAAAAAAATAAAAGATTTTGTGAGACCTCTGAACGTTTGGAAAACTGAAACAAAACTTTATTAAAACTAGAACAATATATATAACATGCAGGGAAAAACCAATGCAAAATCTGAGAATCTGTGCAGGATGGAAAGGTGAGGGTTTTAAACACAAGAACAAAGACAAAGGGGGACGGCACCACGTGCAGTCCAGAAAAATGGCACCGGCCACGTGTGCGCTTTCGTGGAGCGAACAAAGGGAACCGCGGCTGTTATGAACGCCGGGCTGTAATGTGCAGAAAACGCTGTCCCTACCGCTTTCTCGTTGTGCAGTTAAAAGCAGCAGCGCTGGCAGGCAGAGAGAATATCAAAGCAGCAGACAAAGAGGGTGAAGCCTTACGGCAGCAGAAAAGCCTCCAGGCGAGCCGTCTGTCCCAGGCGGCGTGGCGGGGGCTGCCCCGGCGCACGGTCCACTCCTGCAGCCTGCAAGGTCCCCGGAGCGAAGCCACAGGATTTGGAGAAAAAGCCTCTTCCCCGGAGCGAAGCTGAGGTCCTGCAGTGCTCTGCGGAGCCGAGAGTGTCCGGAGAGCCGAGGAAGGCAGCGAACGAGCTGCGAACAACCCGAGAAAAGCCCCCGAAGCCGTCCGGGAAGCAGCCCCGCAAGTCCCGACGTAGCCCCGGAAGTCTCGACAGACCCGGAAGTCCCGAGTAGCCGAATGCCCCCGAAGTCCCGAGTAGCCCCTGGCCGCCCGAGCCCGCAGCTTCTTAAAGGGGCAGTACCCGCGAGAGAAAACTTTCTCATCCCATAAGATGGGCAAATCGTAACATGGAAGGGAATAATTCAATTAGTAAGCCTTCAAGCAGGGTTTTTTCCTTCAACCTGCTACACAGTATTTTGAATGCTTGATGTTTCCTGGGTGCTGGATTCAGTGTGATTAAATATAAATGAGACATAAACTTATACGAGAGACAGGCTATAATAAGCTGTTTGTATGCTGCTTTAGTAACTGTACCAGCCACATGGATTTATAGTAACCAAGAAATGAGTCCTTAAATGCTGAGATTTAACCAAGCCCCATGTCTGGTACGAAGAAGGAACTCTCCTGAATTTCCTGAAAATTTTTCTTTCTTTCATCAATACACAAATACATTCAGAATTGCACAGTAACCACCTTCAAAGCAACAGGATTAATGTTTGTGGACAGTGTTTTAAAGAAAGAATTCTATCTGCCATCTGTACACACAGCTGCAACACAGAGGCACCTGGATGTGTTATGGAGCCACGCTTGTCTCCTGACGTGCTCAGGAACTGTCAGGGAGGTGTTATCCACAGAGGAGAACCAGCTGCACGTTTGAAGGCAAACTCTGCAATTCAGCGAAGAGATGGAAGATCCATCTCCAGCTATCATAAATATGCAATCTTGAAGACATCTTGAAGGTATAGAAACTAGCAGTCATATTATAGTTTAAAGGGGAATCCTTCATAAGATGATGTAGCAGAGGTTTCCTTCCCCAGTGGGTGTGAAGGTTGTTTCTGCTCATCCACAGACAGTGGGACACATGCCAGACCCCAAGCATCCTCACCACTGCCATCCCTGGCTGCCTGCAAAATTCCATTCCCATGGCTTCACACTTTTGCCAAGTGAATATGAAGTGCTAGCAAATTAGAGCACCAGTATCTTACCCTCACTTTGTAAAGGTATAAATGTCAGGCAAGCTCCAAAGTAGTGGAGCAAATAAACTGAGAGCAGGCAAAACACAGCTGGGCACGTCTTAACACCAGAAATACTGTAAGAGGCAAGCACAATGCAATCTCAAGTTAAAAGGTGGCACCTGTCCCTCAAGCAGCATATGCAAATACACATAACACAGACAGTGAGAATCAACATCTGACTTTATGCAGAAAGGAAAAGTGTTCTCTGTTTGGAAGGTCAGTGTGCTCTCAACCATTTGCCACAGAAGTTTTGTATAGCCATACGAGAAAAGATGCATAAGAAACAACAGGAGACAAACAGGTTTTGTCTTTTCTTTACTCTTCTGAAGCTACCCATGCCCTTTATAATCACAAGGATAGGGACGGAAAGGTCCCCATACCATTTTGTTCACTTCTATTTTGTCCAGTTATTAGAGGAATATGGACTTGAATCAAGATATTCTATTTTCCACATGTCTGTTAGTATTTAAGTGCTTTATGCAACGTAAAAGAGCCCCAGGAGAAGAGAACAGAAGAGCTGCAGACCAGCTGGCACATGGACCTGTTGCTGGGGAGCTGCCTGGGACTGGAGTCCAGGGCTCTTGCATCACCAAAATATTTGGCTAACATGATAGAGATTAGGAATTTTAAGCTGTTTCAGGAAAACAAACTTCAAAAAGGACAATTCCTCTTCGGAAGATGTCGCCTCTCTCCCCATTAAGTACATACTCACCAGCAAGTGCTCACACTTAGGCAAGTATGATGTTTCCAAGGCAGAATCACTGTTTCTTTTTTCCTCAGAAGATAAACATACATAGATTTACTGACAAATCTTTGTAGACATAGTTTGGCCTTTACATGGCCTTTCAAAAAACTTGACGAAGTTCTTGCAACTCAGTATCATAAATTCTCTGTAAATCCAAATAGGACTGGGATCATTAATGCTACAGTATTTACCACTTGCTTTGAAGTAAGAGAGGACTTGTTCAGACCTGTAAGTAAATACCATTTATATTTATTAACAAACTATTTCTGAACAGACACTGGATTCCACGAGACACACAAGACCAAAAGTTACCACTGATACTTGGCTCCCATGAAGACTCCACAAAACCACTTCCTTCCACTCACCGGATTCGATCAATGCAAGACATTGATTACAGCAAAGTCTGTAATGGGAGCTGCAAGACATTGGCATTAAACACCTTTGTTTAACGGTATCAGGTTTTTGTCCTGTTTTTGTCCACAATGCCCAAGAAAGAGAAAATAAAAGCTCCTTGCAGCAGTAGCAAGACAAGCATTTGGTTTGATGTGAACAATGAGACTGTCCAGTCCAATTCTGTATTTTTCTACACAACACTATGGGAATAAAAGTTACTACAAAATTGTCAGCATAATTCTCCAAGCTATTTATATTAATTATTCTAGAAGGTCAAAAGCCTTTTCTGAATGTCTAGGAAAGGGTAAATTAAAAAAAAAAGTACCAGGAGCTTCACTGAATAATTAATTTAGTAACATATATACAAGTTCTCACACTAGTAACTTGGTCTTTTAAATTAAGGTCCTATTTTACTCTATAAGTTGTATTTATTTATTCTAAAATCTAACCTTAGCTGCACAAAGATAACATTGGGGGAAAAGCTCCTCAGAGCCCTACTGTGTTAAACATCATGACTACAGGCAAATTAACACACTCTACACTTACTTGTTAGCTGCAGCCTTTGCACAAGTGACACTTTCAATGTATGGAAAGAGCAGCCCTGAAAGTTGAAAAACAGCTTCATCATAAATTGTAGATTTACATTTCTCTTTGTCAAGTCCTTTTAGCAAGCTCTAATTTAGGACTCAGGCTTTATTAAAAAGAAAGCAGAAAGAAGATGTCAAACATTTGAGAGCTGCAGCAGCCGTGTTTACTCCCCTCACCAGCAAACAGCCTCATTTTACATGGTTCCAGGAGGGGTGGGGTTTCATTTGCTTTCATCCGCTCCTACTTCTGGTTTTAAAACACCAATTTGTCATCATCAGGCTAAATTGCGGACAAATTTTATAAAACCAGAAGCATTTAATGGAACTCTTAGAAAGTTGAGATCCTACCTGATGTGCTTTACTCTGGACAGAGTGGTGGGGTAGCCTGGGACATCAGCTCTTAATAAATTATTCCAATAAAATCCAAAGCCTAAATTTCTTGTATCTGAACTCCTCTGTAATGGCTGTCCTGGTGGTCCATGCTCCTCTTCTGCAGTAAATGCAAGGAGCCTCAGTCCTCACTGAAAAAGCAAGTGTACTTCCAGCACTACCTGGCAACACATACTATGACAGTCCCCATTAATTTTCACTAGCCTTGAGATACACCAGCTTTGCCTTGCTACATTTCAAAGAGGAGGCAGCTAATTGCCCCAACCATTCCCTCACTTTCAACATTGATTTTGCTATACACAAGTTGAAATCCCAGTGTTGAGACTATGTAGTCTGTGCTTAACAGTGGTGCTGTCAGATTTTTGCAAGCAGCTTTTTGAAAGTTCCCCCTCCCTTCCCTGTTATATGCAGACTCATTATGCACATGTACAAAAAGGTTCAGCCAAGTTTAGCTTGCACATTTACCTGTTCTGGTAAGAAGAATACAGATTACCTGATTTTCTAGCAGAGTACATGGCCTGCACAAACAGATGTACAGAGTAATAATCCTCTTATTACAAAAGAGCCCCTGATCTGGCCATGTAAGAGCTTTAGAAATGCAGTAATTCAAGCACAGACAAACTCACTCTAAAAGGTTTAATTAATTGTAGCACTGCTATTTTGTGCAAGTCCATGAATCATGGGTGTGATTACCTATTTGTGTAACTAAGTAGTTAATCATCCCAAAGCATTCAATGCAGAAGCTTGCTTTTCATCTGGAAAAGGCTGTTTCAGTCTTCGTTCCGTTGAACACAGGTCATGAAAACACAATAGCCTGTTAGAGTGAACTACGGAGACAAGGCATGCAGGTCGGTTTGGTACTAGGCTCTGTGACAAGATGTAACTACAGCTAATAAGGTACTCCTGGCTCTCCACTCTGCTGTAAATTATATGCACAAATCTTTAGTCCACAAGAATACTATTACAAGAATGTGGTTTGGGTGAAAAGCCAGGCGGTCTTAGAAAAATCAGTACATCATATAGATGAATGAAAGTATAGCAGGACATTTTCCTCCAAGATAATGTTTTCAGCATCTGATAATACTGTCTAGCCAAGTGTATTAGGAAAGATTAAACACTGAAATAGATGAACCTGAATTATTCTGTGACCCTATGATAACAAATCAGTGGTGTGCTCAAGCTATCCAAGCAGAATTTACCTTCACATCCATATAACAAGAATTAATTTTTTTTCCCTATTCATCACGCCACAAGTGCTATTGGATTTTGATTCATGTGAAAGATTACACTTTATTTAACATCAAAAGTAATATTTTTTCTTTCTGTATAAGACAATAGCTCCTAAGCACCTTCCTAGCCCCCAACTCTTTGCAGCTTAGGGTCTTTCTGAGATGAATCCTCTGTCTGTGTATTTAGTAACCTTCAACAAAACTATTTTTCAGGAACTTGCCTAGTTTCCCTTTGGGCTGATGAAAAGATTCAATACCCACCCAAGCATCCAGAGCAAGAAGCTCCCCGTTGTAACTACACAGCAGGTGAAACCCTCTCCTTTTGTTTGCTCTTAACATGCCTCCAGCAAGATTCAAGTGATGCCCTCTCTCACTTGTGGGCCACCAGTTGCGGACCATCCTTTTCATGACACTCATGGTTTCACAGCCATCTATCATACCTCCTTGTTTCAGCTTCTTCTTCAGTCTGAAGAGTCCTGACCTAGTCTTTCCTAAGATGGAAGTCACCCACAACTTTGCTCATCCTTGTTGCCATTATCTGAGTCTTTTTCACATCTGTCATATGCTCCTGAAGACTGGCTAACCAAACTGCACTGAGTACCTGAGATGCAGATGCTCCTTAGATGAACACACAATGATGTGCTCTGGTTTGCTTCTATTTCCCGTTTCATGATCTCTGCTGTGATTTTCTTTTCTGACTGCCAAAGCAAATGAATTCCATTGCTCCATTTTTTACAATTTGTTTCAGAGTTGATGTTAACCATCATTAGAGGATCAAAAGGTAGACAGATGGCAAATACATGTTTCTCAATAGCCTGGAGAATAGGCTACTGTTTGTATTCACTGCTAATCACGTGTTTAATTTCAGTTAAAATATAAACCCAGACACTTACTCTTGAAACAATCCAATGGCAATGAGATTATTAAACTGCATTGGACACCTTGGGAGCATGCAGTAACTCTATATGAGCTACAAGGCTTGAGCATGTCTGTTGGGTTTGTATTTGGTGGGGTTTTCATAGTGGGGGAGGGGGCTACTGCTGTGGGCTCCACTAAGAAGCTTCAAGAAGATACTGCAGCTCCAAGCTGGACCTGCTTCTGGCCAAGGCTGAGCCAACTGGTGCCTCTGCTATAAACATATTTAAGAGGGGAAAAACCTGTTGTGTGGGTTCTTCTGTTGTTTCTGGTATTATTTTGTTTGAGAGAGGAGTGGGACTGGGGAGAGAGACAGCTATGGAGACACTGAGGTCAGTGAGGAAGGAGACATGCTGGAAGCAGCCACTCCCCTTTGGCCTGTGGTTAGTCGGTAGGCTGAGACGCTGCAGCACTTAGGATCAACAGTGGAGTAGAATCCCATCTGCAGCCTGGTGAGGACCCTGTGCTGGATTAGGTTGCTGATCCTGAAGGCGGCCATGACTGAGGGAAGCCCATGTTGGAGCAGTTCATCACTAGGAGGACCACAGCCCATGGAAGGGACCCACGCTGGTTGGAGAAGTTTGTGAAGGACAGTCCCCTGTAGGAGGGACACTACATTGTAGCAGGGGAGAACTGTAAGGAATATGCCCCTGAGGAGGAAGGCGAGACAGAATCAACATGGAGTAGAATGAGACTGACTGCAACCCCCATTCTCTGCCCCCCTGAACAATTGGGCAGAAGGAGGTAGCAGAGCTGAGCCTGGGAAGAAGGGAGGGGGAAGGTGTTTTTTAAGATCTGGTTGTATTTACCACTGTCCTGCTCTGATTCAATTAGTAAATTGTTGGTTGGTTTTGTTGTTTAAATTAAATTGATTTAGTATCCCCAAGTCAAGTCTGTCTTTTGCCCATGACCATAACTCGTGAGTGAGCCCTCCCCATCCTTCGTCTTGACCCTCGAGCCTTCTGTTGTAGTTTCTCCTCCCCATCCCACCAGAGCCGGAGCAGGAGTGAGTAAGCGGCTGTGTGTAGCTGGCTTTCTTGTGGCTTTGTTGCTGGCTGGTTGAGCTCAAATCACAACAGCATGTAAAAGTACATCCAGTATGCTTTATATCTGACAACTTCTCATGCTTTCTATTTTTCAATGCTGTAATTAGAGGAAGAGAAGAGGTGAATTTTATAGGGTAGTAGATACATACCACAGTTGAAAAGGAGTTCTTTCAGATTTTGGGTCAAGTGTTTTAATGAATATGGGCAAATCTTCCCATTACTGCAGGGAAATAAATGGTGATTTCCTATCAAGACACCAACTCTCAAAAACCTTTTGCAAGATCTTCATTGACTCTGGTCAGATGACTGCCAGGTTTACAAGTATAGCACTAGAGAAAGATTAAAGCGCTGAACCCTGGCTGGCTTCAGTGCTCTCACCCGCAGTGTCTTGTCTACAGGGTAGATCTGCACTGGGGCAGGCAGGGCTTAGAAGCTCAAGTCAGTAAGCAATGTGTTCAGCTATCATCCAGTAACATAATGCACTATCCTCCTGGATCTGAATGCAAGCTGAGACATGGCTTTCACATTTTTTCTGAGTTACTAGAAAAGCAAAGCCAGAGAACTTAGACAATTGGCTAATAATAGGCTTTTGGACTCCAAGGTAAGATCTATTCTGGCTGTTTAATCCATGTGGTACCCAACATACCTAAAATACACTCCAGCTCATGCCCTCCAATTCTTCCTTGTAAATTGTACAAGCTTTATGATTGTTATGAGTTTCAGAAATATGATGGCTACTTGGGGAATCAAAGCCATTTGATCAGACAATACTTTTGCTAATAAGGATGGTGCTTCCTCACCTGTGCATATATCTGTGTAGATCATGTGGCATTAATGAGCAAGGACCGCATGCATCATGAGTATCAAGCACAGGAATTTTTTAAAGCTCTTTTCCTTCTAATCCGAATGCAGTGAGGGAGCAATGGCTTACCCAAAGCCCTATGATCTCCTATCTGCCTGCAGCAAATTGTTCAATCTTAATGTTTTTCTGGTTTCATGGATCAGTCTGGCTCAAGTATGCTTATTTGAAGGTGAAGGTGCTCAGGTATGTCTTTCAGGCCATACTGACTGGGCTAAATCTGTGTGATCAACCAGGCAGGTTATTTACATCTGCGACTCCCAGTGAAAAAAAAAGCACCTGGAGCATTTACTGTTACATTTTACGACGCAGCAAACCCAGTTCCTTCCCATGTGATGCCTCCTGAGGCAATAATTCCCCTGTCAGGGGAACAAAACCTTCCTGTACTTAGATTTTCCCACTTTCTCATTGACTTTCCCCACCACAGCCCCCCAAGAGATCCCGTTCAGAGCCACACTACGAAATTCAACCCCATGTTTGGGTCCCTTCCAGCTGATCAGCTCCTTCTGCGGTTCGTGCCACCCCCGTCTCCACCAGCACAAGAGTCAAATTCACCCTGTCTCCCAAGAGCTCATATTCCAGCTGCCCTCATTTCTGGGTGGGTTTGCTAGCTATTAATGACTATATGAAAATTGGGTATCACTCCCACCATTTTAAAGGAGAGATGGAAGCTTTGTTGAATGATGCTAGTCCAAATTAAAGCTTACATATACTATTTAGTAATGTAAAATATTTTCCACTCTGTTCACACTGAAACACAGACAAATGTAAAAAGCTGAAATGGGTGAGGTCCCCAGCTCCAAGCACCGATGACTGACACTTCCTGAAGTGATCAACTTTTTTGGTGTGAGGGATCTCTGCAGCAGAAAGCAATAAGCTTTCCTCTCTTCAGTTTAATTGAATAATTAGCTTTTTTGAAGCTGAAAAAAACTGAATTAAAAGCCAGGAAGACTTCCTTTTTCTGCTCATCTATGAACAAAAAAGGTATGCATGTTTGTGGAGCCTTTTGTTTCTAAAAAAATAGGAGAATTTGGTACTTATAGAATAAGAACCTCCTACTAAAATCTTTAACCCTATATCAAATCTTTTTCATTTAATAAATGACTTTCCATAGACTTCAGTGTTCATATAGCATTTCTTTGGGATCCAGCATATTTAGCTCCATTTTATTTACAGTATTTCTTTTATTAGCAATAGTGCTGATTTGATATGTTTTCATTTGCTCTAATCATCCTCAGGAGACAGCATGAAAAATAAGAAAAAAAAAATTCATAAATAAGAAATGTCTTTTGCTGTTTCCTCACAAAATCAAAGATGAGATAACAATCTACATGAACGTATGTTAAAATAGATACTTGTTTAGCCATGTGTATGGCTTACCCTCCTGTTTAACAAAGACATACCAAGTCTAGTGTGCTATTCCACTAAGCTGCTAAATCAGGTCTTGGTCATTATCTGTAAGGATTAACCTGGTTTTAGACAACAAAAAACTATGATGAAAAAAAGTGAAAGCATAACTAAAATTCATTATCTGAGTCACTGTTTTGTACGTGAAGTTTTACACCTGATTAATACTGGTTATTTAAGTTACTTTGATTTCAATCAATACGTTTACAATGCAATTATTTTTCCCTCAGAAATTTCACAGTTGCTGGGAGATAAAAATAAAAATAAATTAAAAATGCCAGAAACTGCAGCTAGGGCACTGAGGCCCAAAAACTGGGTGAAAAATGTGACAGTCCTATTTATCACTCACACTGTGCCTATGCGTATAAACTCCTTATTTCCATAAAATCTATTTAAAATTGTCCTTTTGAGACAATAGTTGCATTTAACTTCCTTATCACATTTAAAACTTGTAAGAGTAGAACATTTTTCTTCCTATTTTTTTTTCCCCTCCTCAATTCCAGTGATTCAATATACAATTACTTTCTGGAATCAGAACCATTTACTCAAAACCTGTTTCACCCAATGTCACACATGCTTTCTTAAAGGCATCAGCATCTCAGCTGGTTGTGTTCTCACACAAGAACAGACTATGATATTAACAGTTAAGACAGGGTCAACCAGTATTTGGAATAAGTAGCTATTGCAACTTCAGGATAAAATTGGCCTACTCATTCTTTTATTGCAGTCATTTAGGACAAAAAAGAGAGAGAGAAGAGAACCACTTCTGCAATGAGGAAAATTCATTCTCTGTACTGAGCAACCCATATGCTCCTATTTGTAAGACAGTACCTGTGGGACAGAAAGAGGAGGGGAAACACTTTAAGCAGCAGGCATGTTTAATTCATGGTTTTCTGCAGGGATGCACTGACAGAGAGGCCTCTTTGGCATTGCTCACCTTTTATGGCATCTTCTTCTGCAACCCTGGCAGCCTGCACCTTAGCTTGAAACTGGGCCAAGTGAGGGCTTGAGGAGTGCGGGAGGAGAGTGCTTGGGCTGGGTTTGCCTGTGACTTGGTGGGAGCAAAAAATGTCTGTCCTGGAAAACAACACTTTTGGCCTTGCTAGGAAGTAAAAGTAATACCAGCCTTAAGCTGTTACCATGCAGAAAGGCTTTAGCTTCTGACATGCCATACTTCATCTTCTCAGGACTGCAAAGCACAGCCTTTCTGGCTGTGCTGCTACGTGCAGAGAGCTCTTGGTGGGGCTTTGCCTGTGTCCCCTTCTGAGGAGCAGTCCCCAAACTTCACAGAATGCACCAGGTAGGTGATGGAGGTAACTTACCTGCTGGTTGGCATGTCCTGGAGCCAGGCTTGAGGCAGCAACTAGTCTGCTCCACCAGCACTTGCAGGCAGGGTGAGTTTGCATCAGTGGTGGGCACTCCTCATCGTGCCTGTGTGAGCTGCAGGCAGCAATGCTGAGAGGGCTTGGGGAGCAATGGGACAGACTAACACTGCAGAGGTCTAGCTCCTGCTTTCCATCTCCCTCTCTGTTACAAGAAGGCAATGGCAAGAGCAGCAGCATGGGCTCATGCAGGTTACAGAGCTGGGTTATATGCTTTGGTGCTTGAGGCAAATTGGGGCTGGAAAACCCTGCCAGGGAAAGAGGTAGATGAGATCCTGCTGTATCCCTGGCAGCACAAACACATCACAGTGTCCTGTAGTATTCAATTGTCCCACAGTAACCAGATAGAAATGGTACTCCTGCTGCAATGCCCTCAGGGAGCAGTCCACATAAGCCCCTAACATAATAGCACAGCCTGGTTCTAACATCCACATCCACCCCGTATTGCAAAACTGTGTTTAAGAAGTCTCCTACGTGTAAAGTCTTGAATGCAGCACGGAAGGCATAAACCAAGAATACAGGTACCAGATCTTTATTAGATGTTTCACTAGATACAAAGAAACTGGATTTTATATTCTTTTTTTTTTTTTACACTAAATAATACACATTCTTGTCATAAAAATTCACATTTGCTATATAGAACTGTAGGCATTTTTTACACAACATTTATTAAAGTACCATTGAATAGATCCTAAAAAGAGAAGGTACAGCTCTGTGAACCTTTCTGGGCACAACACACAGGGAGCTCCATGTCCTCAGTGTTTACACAGTTGTTCTTCCACCAAAACAGAGGAAAGTCATTCAAATGCATTAATGCTCACTGGGAATAATAAGGCTTCTGTACAGATACCCTGAACAGTGTCAGGAGGCAGTGTGGAAATAACATCCTAATCATCACCTGCATGATCCTAGAGCTGCTGCTGACTGAGTCAGTCAAAAACTTAACAACTGTCCTGGCAAGCCCAGATGTTTCTTTGTTTTATTTTTAAAATTGTATTTTTAACCATGTGTTTTTATTTTCAATAGTAATAATGACACATAAACCCATGATTCTGCTTTAAGGAACCCAGCTTCCCAACAAAACTGATTTCACCTACTTGAGGGATGTCTCACAACCAAATTGACTTTTGTAGGACCCAGAGCTGAGGGAAGAGACTACTATGTGTCATCTCACTCCAGAAAAAAAAAGCCTAAGTGCACCTCCATCTTAGGAGATACTTATTGGCATATCATCCAATCTGTTTCTTAATTTGGAGGGAGAAATTTTGTAACTGAATTCTCATCAGCCAAGGTAAGGCCCACCTAAGCGGGCATGTGTACATAACTTGGAGTGTGGAGAGAAACCATCCTGGAACATTAGATGTAGGACACTGCCATCTTTTACCTCTGTACTTAACATCTTGTGAGAATTTGTAGATTCCTATGGTGGTACTGAGGGTGACAAACCTATCACACTCTGAGCAGGGTTGCTCACAGCTGGCAGTTAAAGGGATGAGTATGCAGAAGTTGAGATAAGGAGCACTGAGCAGAGGCAAGGAAGAGTGGGAAGATGCTGCATTTTACCTAGACAAAGATAACAGAAGAGGGCCAGAAATCAGACCTCTCTTTAGGTGGGTCTGACTGAAGCTGACCTCACACTGAACATACTGTAGGGCAGGCCTGCTCTGCCTACTCTTCTCCAACCAGCAACAAGGTGGACCCTCTCTGTATTCAGTACATCTCTCAGAATTCCCCTTGGCATCAGGCAGAGGCATCTCAGACGGAAAGCATGAAAGGAGAGCTAGACCTCACTATGGGAATGGTAGAGGGGTCATACCTGTGGGCAACATAGAGATTCCTAAGCAGAACACTAGGTCCTGCCAGCCCCTGGTAAATTATTATAGCTTTTTTAATGAAAGCTGCCACGGTTCGTGAAAGCAGAATGCTGTACATGGGCAGGTCAGGCCAGGCTGCTCAGCCTCTGACATTTATCATTCTTACGTAAAGATTTTTACCGTCCCTCCTAGACTGGAGCAGAGTTCAAAGCTCTTCCTGCAAATTTACAGCTATGGTCCAGCGTGGGAAATGAGCAGAATTGCATAGCATCCAGGCACTTCCCCAAAGCCAGGGTATCACCATCCTCCTACCATGATTTTGTCTTAGAAGAGGAATTTTAGACCATTCAATTACATGATTGCAATTCCTGCTGGCATCAGTAGGAGCTGTGTGTGCAAGAAGTGATTTGATCTGTATCAAACCAGAAACCATGTCTTTGCTACCTTGTACAATCAAGGTAGTTGATTAGGCAAACATTCTATTCTTTATGTACCAATATGTAAGTAAGCTCCAAGTAGCTTCAAGTTTAACTCCTTAATGCCAAAAAGTGAGGGAGTCAGTTCCTATGAACAATCCCCAGTATTATTTGAAATTGGAACTGATAATTATGGGATTTTAAAAATATTATGCGAATGCATTAAGGCAGGTTACATAACTGCCCTTTCCCTTTAGGATTAGTTATTATTTCCTTGGACATTGTAGACAATCACACACACACACACGTTTACAAAACAGCAGCACAGTAAAAACTAAATAGATCACTGAACTCCAACATACTCATAATCAATACATTGCACAAACTACACAGCATATTTTAACCTCATCACTCGATAAACTTATACAATTCAGAACAACATTGACTATATGTAACACAGAAGCTACCACTGAGATATGGCAAGTACATCGTATACACTAATAGCTTTTACTGCACTGAAAAAGAGTTTACAAGTTTAAAATAGTGTTACCTGAACTCTTGAAATCCCCAAGTAGTCTACTCAGTTGCTAATACTAGTGCTCCATATACTATATTCAGGATAAACAGCACTGGAGCTGTGTTTTCAGGGCACTCCCCTTTTTCAATATTGTGGAGTTAAGCTCCACAAGTTTAAATTTCCTTTGCAGCACAGCATGCACTTACTACACACTGTCTGCTCCTTCTCATCCCCAGGTAAAGGTTTAGTAACTATTCTGAAGTTAGCAGAAATGGTCTAGATTTGTATCAGTATGACAGTAAGACTTAGCCCAGCATACAAGATCATACACGCCCTCTCACACACGTATGTGCATATATATACACATGTGTATGTTTAAAAGAATGGCTTGAAATGGCAGGACCTACAAAACAATATAAGTAATGGCAAAGGAATGCAAATAACCCACTGACTTTAAAAATAGGCTCCTGTGGTCTGATTCTGATCTTACCCCTCTCCACACAAGGCAGGAATCAGACCCCTGGACTAGCTGCTACTTGACCCAAATCACTGCAGGTTGTTTCAGTACTGAACAAAGACATCTCAGCCTGTGTAAACTGAAAAATGGAGCCAGGTATGTTTACACCAGCTGAGACACTGCATGTGATGTGTAGTGCAGTCACAATTTTTCAAGTATGGCTGAAAAGAAAGGATTGACTAATCATGTGAAAACATCAGAAAAAACACTACTTGATGTGAACACAATGAACATAGCGATGGGGAAAATGAGCACAGAAAGAAAAAACTATTTTGGCAGAGAATGACATGATAGTTTGAGTAAATAGATGCTTATGAAGATCAATATTGTAGACAGGTATTTTTCCTCTGATGGGCTGATTACAGTCATCTTATTTCCCATGCAAGATTCTTCATAATACATGTGTAGAAATCTCCCAAACAAATCAGGTCAGGACAACTCAGCTGACCCAACCCTGCAAGCACATTTCTGGTTGAAATCAAAGCGAGTTTTAGCTGCATATGGGTGGCAAAACTGGGCTCTTAAATGGTCCAGTTGTGCTGCATAGTCCCTTCTGGCCTGCTCTTTACCAGCAAGATCTCCAAAACAGTATCACCAGGGAGTGCATCCCTCTCAGGACTTACAGTTTTGGGGCCTCGCAGATGAAAATGCCAGAACAGTGTGGATAGTATGCCCCCCCGCCCCCCCCCCCCCCCCCCCTTTTTTATTTTAGTAATTAAGGCAAGTTTGTTTACCTGTCCTTAAAATAAAGTGCTGTGCTTCTCCAACAGAAAGAAGATCGACAGCTAAATGAGAACACATTTTTTTCTGACCAAAATGAAACATTTTGCTAAGATTTTTTTTTCCCCATTAATGGAGAAACTGTGTGAATTGTCTATTATCCTTCTTGTCAGAGGATTTTTTTTTTTTTTTTTTGCTATTATTTTCCAGCACCCAAATGACAAGTAGAATAAAACTGACACTAAGCAAACATTTTATAACATTGCTAACAAGCTCAAGATAGCTCAATATTGATTCATATATACAGGCACATACACACATTTTTCTTAAATACGGCAGAACATTTGCTTTGAGTACACCTTTGTGTAAGTGCAAAGCTTGGTGTGTCTGGTGCGTGTTTGAGCAGGGTGGGTCTCAAGAGGAGCTTGGTGTTGTTGATACTATCAGATTCAACAGAATTTCAATCAGAATCCAAAACAAGAAATCTAGATTTTGCTCCATCCGAGGAGTCAGATTACTTTACAGTATTAAAAGGATAGGTTAACTCTTGTGACTATACTTAAACAGCTGAATGATGACAGGAAGGGTCTGGAAGCAAAGACAGCTAAATGGAAAAATGACCACATCACCAATATGCAAATATTTTCATGTTTCTATGTGGGACACCCCCATAGGGTGGGTTAAAGAAAATATGCTCACATTTCATTTTTGTGTCTGTTAAATGAATTTTATTTGGAGAGCCTGTGGAAACTGGAAACTACCCCATATTTCACGTAGTTGTGGGTGAACGCACTAGATTCCTACCAGTTGTTCAATGCAAAGATGGGCTGTGACTTGGTAAATTTTTGAGACAGTTCAGGTAAAGTTTTAATGCTGTAAAAAACCTAACCAGCTTAGATCATAGATTTCAGTGGGATGAATCTTACAGTTCTAACCTATATAGAAAAAACCTGCTACTGAAGAAGGCATCATAACTGCATAACAAGCTGCACAATTTTTTTCAACCAAATTTAAAATACTCCTGACCAGAAACCCAAATATCATTATGCAAGTGTGCATGGGTGTCTTTGTGTCATACACATACATTTAAATGTGTCATTACACTACACACACACTTAAATGTTTTTTTATTGTTACCATACCTGCACACTTCTTCCAAGGCACCCTCTGAGTACAAAATAGCAGCAAGTGTTCATTTTATTCCACTTCTTCCTAAACTAAGAACAATGACAAAACCCCTATAACCCCACTGTAACCCACCTGTTCAATGAAAGCATTTTTCTTTTTCTAAACTGGTAATGGTAGTCCTTATCATCTGACAGAAAATAGCAAAGGGCCATATGATGCCATTCTCTTTTCTCGCTCAATCAAAAGTTCTACCAATATCAACGGAAACTGAACCTTAGTCTTATCCCATAAGGCCCTGCAATATTTCAAAAAGCATTTTCCTTTTAAGAAATTGCAACTTCTATTGTTTTGCACAAATGAAAATTTTTGCTTTCCAAAGTTGCGTGCCTGCGCATCGATGTGTCCAGGAGATATGATTAATTGCACTGTATCCAGTTAGGTGTCATACAGTAGCAATGCTCTCATTTAATCACTCAGTTTTCCATGTTTGAGTTTTATATGTTTCATTAAAGGTAGGATGATCAGCAAATCTGCTGCTAGAACAGTGCCATTCAGTAGACTTCCAACCGCATGTGAATACAGTATTATATCCCACAAACAATTTGAGGACCACAGAATGTTGTTATTAACAAGAAATTGGACTACTACACTTTTCAGTACAGTCATTTTTCACCAGTGAAATGGGTACTGATTTTTTGTAATTGACAGAGAAGTATTGAGTTCGTAGCTGCCTTAAAGAGAAGCTTAGACTGCACTTATTTAAGTGCAGTTTTAGTTCTGCAGAAAGCAGGCTTCTACTATGGGACAAAATCCTGCCCACCTTAGAGTACATAAAATTTACTGATCCTATGTCCAATCTGTGCTAAACATGTGAAATTTTCCTATTAAATTCTGTGGACATTGGATTAGGTTCTTACAGATTAATCCTGGGCAGAAGCGGTGCTCCAAGGTGACCTAACTTTGTTCTGCTAGAACCAGGGAGAACATGTACTGGCAGCTCCCTAGTACAGAGTTAGGCCAGCATCACATGTCTGCTGACTGGATCTGGGGCAGAGACATTGGAAATCCCCATTTTGAGAATGAAAAGCAAGCAGGATTTCGTCTGTGCTCTGTGCAAGCTACGTGATACGTCATGTTTACTGTCCACTGATTATGCGTGTGTTAAGAGGCATGACTTTGGATATACTTCACAAAGGCATTTAAATCTGTAGCTCACTGATAAATATGATCAGTTAAACCACCTAATGGATAGCATAATATTTTTTGGGCCAGATATACTGTCCTCAATCTCCCAGTGTAATGCGCACACTGTCGGGAATCCTGCTGTGGGCAGGCAGAAGGCAATATACACCCCATTGCTCCAAAAGCTGCAAATTTCTTGGCACTGTTCATAACCATAGAAGACACATGAATCGCACTTAGTACCTCATGGAAAACATGTAACTGGCCTTTTTTAATTCAACACTGTTTAGTGTTGCTCTTCACATGAAACACAAATGTAAAAAATGATCATAATTGATTAAAACGTTTCCCCTACACCCACCCACTAAGACCCTAAACACCTCAGCGTGTTATAGGAAGATTAGTGTTTTACAAGACAATTTTTTTAAAATGCAATTTTTTTTTTTTTTTTTTTTAATTTCTAAATGACGCAACAACACAGGTATTGTAGTACTATCAGGTAGTGTCATCTTCACCTTCATCCAGGGCATAGTTGAGCTTTATGACTGTGCTGATAAAGTCACCAAGTTCTACAAAATCTGCAGTGATAATATTCACACCACTTTCTCCAGGTTTCTGAGTTCGGACCCACTGCATCATTGCAGGAAGAGCCCTAAGGAGAAAACAGGAACAATAATTACTTATAAAGCAGTGAGACAAATGCAATGAGACAGGATTTACCAAAACTGAATCCCATTGATCTTACTTGGTTTCTAAAGGAACTATGTGAGAAAGGACACAGATTACTGCTCCGGCTTTTTGAAAAGCCTTATTTTTATAGTTTTCATTCTCTATGGAAATACTTTGTTGATTGCATTTCAACTTCTCAGTAGAGAAGAGTGAAAGAAAGACCATACAGGCTCACAGTAATTATTGATCTTGCCTAGGGGTAAGGGCATAGACCTTTTTGAAACCATCTGGTCATATGACTCCATGGGAATTGTTTATGGAAAAAGAAGTAACAGAGAACTCAAGCCATTTGCAAAGCATGTTTTACATATTCAAGGAAATACTGAAAATAATATTTTGGAGGACACTGAAGCAACCATGATTTCTACAGCATAAGTACAGCATATTCTGAATACCCTTTCTTTCCCAGTATATCTTAGTCATGAATTATATTTAATCATAAAGCAGTGGCTAGTAATTGAAATAAAAAGCACCAAGTCATATTGACTCTTTTCTAAGATGGCATAATTTTATTATATCAGAACCACAGCGTGGGAATACTGGGGTGTAAAAGATGTCTGCCTAAATGGGTTTGTGAGTATAAAGGATTTTTTCTGACACCATGAAAATATAAACTAACAATCACAAGAAATCTCTATGGGATAATAAAAGGCTGCCCCGTCCTGCTCAAGAAGTCAAGCAGCAAGACCGAGTCTTCAGAAGACAGAAGTTAACAGAGATCCAAAAAAATAAGGTACAAATTTTTCAGAGAAAGGGTATTTTTCAGAGAAAGGGTAATTGACCATTGGAACAAACTCCCAATGACTGTGACAAACTCTGCAGCACTTAGAGTCTCTAAATCAAGCCTGGATGTCATTCTAAAAAAACCACTCTCGGTCAACCTCAAGCTGCTGAGTTAAATAAAAGAACCTACAGACAGGGCAGGGCTGCAGTTTAGATGAACATCGTGTTCTCCCTTTGCTCTAAAATCTATAAATCTGCGATTTCCCCTCAGCCAGCCTTTTTCACAGAGGCAAGGTACATGTAAAATATTGGTCTGACAGTAATTTAAATCAAGCTGAACATGCTGAACATAAATCTGCTCCCAGAAGCTTTAGAAATACAGACTTAAAGAAAACAGAACTACTAGCAGCACAGATTGTACAGTGGCCACAAGGCTCAGTCACTTTTTAAAACAATTTAGTTCAGAAAAAAGCCAAGCAATTAGCCCCCTCTAGGATTTTACAGGAGAATGCACAACATGAAGGTTTTGCTTCAGAAAAATATGCTTCAATCCACTGTAAGATCCATGTTTATGCCAGTAATGCATTTTACTTCACTCATTGATTCAATATGGCTGAAGCATGTGTATGTATGCACACCAGCTCATAAAACCGTGTTTAAGCACTGAGCTATATAAGAACCCAGCCAGCATCTTTAGGTTGAAGTTTATGTAAGGCTTTGAGCAACCTGATCTATTTAAAGATGTCCCTGCTCACTGCAGGGGGGTTGCACTAGGTGACTCTTAAAGGTCCCTTCCAACCTAAAACATTCTATGATTCTATGATAATCCCGAAAAGCTGCACTCTGTGGAACTCTTAACAGGCACAGGTCAGGTGTTACATACCCAGCAATGCCTGGACTGTTTGAAAAGATCTGCGAGCAGTCAGAACCAGGACAGATTTCAGCAGAACAGCACAGACCACCAAAATGATAAAAGGCAGCTCAGGGCAGTTGAAAACTCTGCTGCATATTCACATGCAAGAGATGCTGCTGAACACTGGACAAAGACGCAAGGCTGAATTTCTAAAATGGCAGAATGCTGCCTTTGTCTTTAATATCATCCCATTTAAGCTCAAAGAGTTGCAGGTTTAAAGGTGAACTGATTGATTGTAGGCAGGCACATATTTTTTCTTCCTTCTGCATAAATTGATACCCTTGATATGTTACTGTCCCTGGAGGCATAAGTAACTTTTTTTGGTGTCCTTCATTTGTTCTGAAGCTGCTCCTGATGTAATTCTGTCTTCAGCCCATAGAGTTTGCTGACTATACACTTAGCCATATAGACTGAAATACTGTTTTATTTTTCCTACTGTGTTCTTATTAAGCCAGCCTTTAACAGAGAGTCATGCCTCCATTTGATTAGTGCTCTGTCTCAGTTTGCCCTGCCATTTAATCTCCAGTTAGGCTTGATAGTTAAATGGGTTGTTTACATTTTACTGATATTTCACAGTTGCAAGAACCTTTGCTACAATGCAAATAGTTAGATAAAGTCACAGAAATCTTTTGTTCATGAGACTAGAGAACATCCAAATAGAATTCAAAAAATGAATCAGATTATGTGACAAAAAGCTTATTTGCACAGTAAAGCCAAAGGACACAACCCTGTAAAAAACCAAAAACAAACCCAAAAGATTACACTGACCTTAAAGATTTGATCTAGGCTATGCAACTCTGCTTATGATAGAAATTGATAGAAAAAAACCATACAGATCATCTTCCTCCCATAATGCCATCTTGAAAGTGGATTACATCAATCACTGTAAGAAACCACATGTTGCTCAGTTTCAGTACAAGTATCTCACACGTTCACAATAATTACTTAGAATAAGCTACTTTAACATTCCTCAGGGTGCCTTTGTGATAGCGGCACAAAACTTGTTCCCCCTTCCTTGTAATTTCCAGTCTCTGCATGCCTCAAACTAGTAATTGTTCTCATTAAGGGGTTTAGTCAGATGAACATAAACTGTGCTGTGTGGCAGCCACCTACCTGACGGTGCTCACAGAAACCCAGTACATACCACGGTCTTTGTAGATATTCTTGCAGTGTTGGTAAGAAATGATTTTGCATGTGAGTACACGCAAGCCTCTCAGCTTGCAAAGCCTGATAGCACCGCTGCCTCTGTGTTAGGAAGGTCCTGGCTCTCCTGCAGAGGATGTAGATGTCTGTGCTGAAGGGTCTCACTGAAGCTCTGGCATCAGTGGTGCAAATTCCAACCCTGCAAGGGCTGATCAGCCATGTGAGTACAGGCCACAGTTGTAGATATTCAAGGTTAGTAATCTCTGCTGTTACCCTATTAACTACAGCGGAGTAGTTAGTCATACTGTAACTACATCCACAGCTCCACTGGCTGAGTATAACGAGTTTTCGTAATAAAACACTGCCATGCTGATAATAATGACAGCCATGCCACTATTGAAACTGCACCCAGGACAAGCTCTAGATCTCCTGAAGGCAACATCAAGTCTACCAGCTCTCCTGTGCCTCAGCTGCCTCCACTATAAATAATACGTTGAAAGCTGGATGAACTGATCAGCAGTTCTACTGGCTTCAGACATGTTGTTGTGAGGTTTTAGCACCATGAGTACATGTTCTGAAGTACACACAAGATGGAAAGTCCTTTGTTAACATGCTTTGTTAACATGCTCTAATGAAGAGCCAGGTGGCTGGAAAAGCTGACAGAGAGAGAATACTGTCAGCCATTAAACTTACTGAAGTCAGCTGTGTCCTGCAGCTGTGTGGCCACAATCCCAGTTCTTGGAAGGAATCACTTCTAACCCCTACCGGTTGCCAAAACCACCGTGTAACACTGAGCCACACACAGAAGGGTGCTAAACGCCTTAGCCTAGAGCCAAGGAAGAGAGAAGGTGTGCCCATCAACAAAACCTGAGTGGGAACAAAAAGAGGAGTCTCCTCCTCTCACCCCACTACCAGGGGCACTGTTTCCATCCTGCTGCAGCTCCACTAACCTGGGTGGAGGCTGGCCACATCCAACACTGCCAGATCAGTGCAGTACTGCCCCACAAACCAGCCTCTGAAGTCGACTCCTTTTTCCACATCCCTGTAAGGAAAGGAGGGCTAGTGGTATGAGCAGGGCAGGGAGGGAAAAGCCACAGGACTGGAAGGCTTGAGCAGTGGCAGGGAAGGACAAAAACTCCATGTTACCTGGGTTCGACTGTGGATTGGGATCAGTAATCAGTAAAAAAAAATTTTCCATCCTGAAGGAATACATAAAATTTGTAATTTATTTGCACTGAATGGGAACTAGGAGTTACCAGACTGTTGTCCCTCACACCCAGGACAGTGAGAGAACAAGAGTGTGAAAGCTATGTGACTGAATGTGATGTGAAAGGACCTTGTGGTCCAGTTCCAGCCCACCACGGCTGTACCTTAGCACCAGAGGTCAAATTCACCCCACCACCCATGCTGTCCAGTAGTGTCCTGCAGGAGCTCTCAGACCCACCAAAAAGTCTGCATGAGAAGGTGGAGAAGGGAGGAGCTCTGTGCAGTAGGGACCTACCTCCGCTGGACAACAGAGTGTCGTGTGGAGATACTTAATGTGACTACATTTCTTTATGAGTGCAAAGCTTTTATATCTGGGTGGCACCTCACTAGGTCAGTCAGAGGTGCTAAGCATATGGACATGGCTGGATATCAGGATGGCTTATATCATGCACGCAAACATGCTCTACCTCACCCTTTCCAGCCTTTTTTGTTGTTGTTCTTGAGGAGCCATGTACTTTCTCATATAGCATTGCTACAGTGATTTTCATTTACAACCCAATAAAATCTAGGCCAGCCTTGACAGGTATTTTATTACCTCTATTTTCCCTGTTCTGTTTTCTTGCTTGTATTTACAGAAATGTGCACAGAGTTTTTAAGTTTTTCACTTCTTTCAGCAACCATTTTCTGAGGCATTAAAGAACTCAGCTGAGAAACACTGTCCTAAACTACACAGCCCTTATCAAAGCTATTGAATATTCAAGACCTCATTTTTTTTTAATCTATCAAAGATCTCAAATGGACTTCAACGGTATTGAATTTTGTTTAAAAAATAGTAATTAAACAGCTGTGAGTTAAGCTTTATGAGCTTTCAGAAAGAAAACATGACCTAACTAATTGCATTAAAATATGCTTTAAAAAATTTGGTCTTAAGTTATTTTAGTTCAGAAAGAGGAGTGGGGTTTTGGTTTTTTTTTTTCAATGCCTGAGTCATCAAAGCCTGACAGCATGACAGAAGACTAACGATAGCAGTGCTTTAAGACAGGACCTCTCATGGCAAAACAGCCGTTCCTCTCTGCAGAGTTTTCAAGGCAGAGGAGGAAAAGCAATTTCACAAACACAAAGCAAAAGGGCTGTTCACTGTTTAATAGAAGTTTGATCACTAAAGGCAGAGTACAGGTTTTCTTCAGGAGGGCTAAGATCCAGTACAGCCTAATCCAGACCGAGAAACTGGTGTCAATTTACAGTGTGATGCTGCCTAGTACTCATTACCAGTAACACCCACAAGAACTGAAGCAGGTCTGCTTGCTCAGGGCAAAGTGACGTGGCATTTCTTCCTTCTCCAGCAAAGCCCATGCCCTGCCTCCCTGCAGCCTTTTGCACATAGGGGTTACTGTTGAAGAAAACGAGCACTCCTCTGCAGCAGGATGTACTCACAGGAGCCTGAATCTGAATCCCTATGTTTTTTACCTTTTCCCCCTTCCATTCAATTTTACCCACGTTTCCAAGAACTGGAGCTGTAATTCAGCACACACTGACTATGGCTATTGAAGGGTGCTGAGAATTCATTGCTCCAGTGGGAGAAGTGGATGTCTCGTCTGTCACTGAACCATAGAAGTCATGACAGGAAAGAACCTTGAAAAGCTGTTCAAGTTCAACCAGTCCATCCTGGATCCACCTGTATGGCCATAAAATCATAGAATGCTTTGGAATGGAAGGGACCTTGGAACGTCATCTAGACCAACCCTCTGCAGTCAGAAGGGACATCCTCAACTACATCAGGTTGCTCAGAGCCTGCCAGCGTTTCACCACCCACATTGTAAAAAATTTCTTCCTTATATCTAGGCTAAATCTCCCCTCTTTTAGTTTAAAACTATCACCCCTTGTCCTGTTGCAACAGGCCCTGCTAAAAAGATTGTCCTAACATCCCCACAAGCTCTTTCCTCGCCCACTGATGTAGTCAGTCCATCAAAGAAGGCCACTAGGTTGGTCAGGCAGGACTTGCCCTCGGTGAAGCCACGCTGCCTGTCTCCAGTCACCTCCCTGTTGTCCATCAGCCTTAGCATAGCTTCCAGGAGGGTCTGTTCCATGATCTTCGCAGGAACAGAGGGGACACTGACAGGTTGGTAGTTCCCAGGGTCCTCCTTTCTACCCTTTCTAAAAATGGGTGCAATGTTTCCCTTTTTGCAGTCTCCAGGGACTTCACCTGACTGCCAGGACTTTTCAGGTATCACGGAGAGTGGCTGGGCAACTACATCAGCCAGTTCCCTCAGGACTCTGGGCTGCATTTCACAGGTCCCATAGAATTAGGAATGTTCAGGTTCCTCAGGATGTCTCAAACCTGCTCTTCTCTTACTGTGGGAGGGACTTTGCTCCCCCACTCCCTGCCCTGTGGTCCATCCACTTGAGAGGTGTGGGAAGAGACGTTGCCAAGAGAGGTCATTCCCTCCTCCTTCAGCGTGACACTGAGTCGTGATGGACCACTCCACTCCGTCACGTCAGCCATGCACTGAGCATGAGAGTCCCTGGAGTGGCTCATGCTCCTCTTGTGCAATACAGAAGACCAATCTGCACATTCTCTATAGAGCCGCTGCAGTCCCCTTCCTCCTACAGGCCTCTCACACCGGATGCTGATTTTGGTGGACCTCAGCTCAGGATGTGCCTCACATCAAGTACCTAAGACCACCAGAGAGACCTTGCACACCTCCACCCAGCACTGACTCAGCGGGAGATGTGCTAGACAGCACAGCCTGTCTGTGTGACCCAATGCTCTCTTATATTGTGCATCAGCGGACACCTTATTTAAGAGATGACAAGAGTTTACAAGTATAGGGCTGGAGAAAAATACCTACCACTTTAAAAAAAAAAAAAAAAAGGGCAGGTATGAGTCTGCATCTCAGAAGAGATCTACCCTGAGAAGAGCTGCACGGCCAGTATGGTCAATGCTGGCTGCAAGCAGGAGACAACTCAGTAACCGAACCTTGCGGTCAGTCCCTCAAATGCATTATTTCCAGTTACTAGAGAATAAAGAGGAAAGTCCTGCCTGAGCTGGGAAGTATTTTTCAAGCAACAGCCCATATCTTTCTCTTATAAGAAATAGGCTAGAGTACGGTCATCGTACAGATTACTACTTCCACAAACATTCCACAGACAGCAGAGCTCAAAGAAGAGAGCTTTCCACCAAGAGAAGACTCTTCTGTTGCATTTATGTCTCTTCTGTTCTAGTGCAGACTGAAATGCTGTCTGATGGGGAGACGGAGCCAGTAGCAAACACTGCTGGGTGAGACAGATCAGTATCAGCCAAATGATCTGTGAGTTGAGATTAGCAACATGCTCAGAAGAAGTGACTGTGTTTGGTGTGAGAGCAGAGAAAGAACACGGCTCTCCCTTGTGGTGCCACGGTGGTGATCTTGCTAACCCCGCTTGGCTGAGCTCTGTCCTCTACTATCTGCAGAAGGATGCTTAAGAGATGGACCAAACCATGTGCAGACACTTCACCATGCAATGTGCTCAGTGTCTTCAGAGAAACAGTGTCACTCTTAGACAACACAGAAGTACCTGGAAGACCTTCCGCCTAGCATGCCATGACAGCCTGAAACAGCATCTCTGGGTATGAAACATCCTTTCCTAATTCCTACCAGACCCAACTTTAAAGGCTCATGGAAACCTAACCAGCCATTAATGGGCTCCCCTTGACTGGGTGGCCTGTAGTAGACACCAACCACAAGGTTCCCTTTGTTGCCTCATCTCTAATTTTTACCCATAAGCTTTTGACCTGTTCGTGGCTATTCTTCAGGGATGCTCTATCCATTTCTTCACATAAAGGCAACGCCTCTGCCTCTTCTTCCTCTCAGCCAGAACAGCCTCTAGCATCCACTTCTGAACAGCCTGTAGCCATCGATTGTCGCACTCAATTCTGGGATTCATCCCACCAGGTTTCAGCAATGGCAATCAGGTCGTGGTTTTCTAGCAGCACAGTAGCTTCCAACTCCTCCTCTTTTTTGCCCATGCTGCCTGCATTTGCGTAGAGGCACCTCAGCTGAGCTGTTGGCTGTGTCACCTTCTTAGATCACCCCTTAATCCCTAGGAGATATTTCACCGGTATTTTCCTGTTGGGTCCTATTGCCTCAGGAGCCCACAGCGCATCTCCGTAAGACTTCAGCTGTACTGCAGTGTCCCCAGCACACCTCAGAGCAACAGACTTGCTAGCACTGTGTCCCTCTATACCATGGCGTGTCATTCCACAGCTGGCCACAGGTAAGCCTTATATTATCCCCCTTCAAGTCTAGTTTAAAGCCCTTTCAATGAGCTGTGCAATCTCCTGAGCAAAGACTGTACACCTCTATGCTTGCACAAAAATGTAATGGAATATTTAGTAGTAGCAAGTGGTGGTTCTGGAGGTGCGTAAGTTCAACAACTTATTTTTCCGTGGTTTTAGCCCTTGTGCCTAGGGCATTAACTAATAGCATTAGAAATGCAGAAAGCTGGGAAAGGACTCAGTGGACCTTGTAATATAAAAGATCTCATTGATGAGGCAACTCTAGTATTTTGGCTACTCTCTTGGTCAATGTAGTAGGGAACTGAAATGAGTAAAGACAGAGCTAAAAGCTTGAACTGCTACCACACAAAGTGAGGCATTTACATTTAGCTTTTACATCATGACTGAAGAAGGCCTTCTAACACATGAAGTTATGGTATTATGGACATATACATGGAAGTCCATGGATTAACAGGACACCTGTGGACACCTGTGTGCAAAGGCTGACTTTTCTCAGTGATCCAGCAGATGAAGTTAGAAAAACTCATCAACTGCTCCTCTAATCTGGACTTGTGCAAAGCAGCTGACACTGTCCTTGTCAACATTCTTGTCTCTAAATTGGAGAGACATAGATTTGATGGATGGACCACTCGGTGGATAAGGAATTGGCTGGATGGCCAAGAGTTATGGTCAATGGTTGATGTCCAAGTGGAGACCAGTGACGAGTGGCTGGTCAGGTTGGTATTGGGACTGGCATTGGTGACATGGACAGTGGGATTTAGTGCACAGCCAGCAAGTTTGCTGACACACCAAGCTGTGTGGTGCAGTAGACATGCCATCAGAAGGACCTTGACAGGCTTGAAAGGTGGACCTATGCAAACCTCATGAAGTTCAACAAGGCCAAGTGCAAGGTCCTGCACCTGGATCAGAGCAATCCCAAGCACAAATACAGGCTGTGGGATGAGTGGTTTTAGAGCAGCCCCACAGAGAAAGACTTGGGGATATTGGTTGACAAGAAGCTCAACATGATGCGGCAATGTGTGTTTGCAGCCCAGAAAGCTAATCGTGTCCAAGAGCAGCGTGGCCAGCAGGTAGCAGGAGGTGATTCTGTCCCTCTTCTCTGATCTGGTGAGACCTCACATGGAGTACTGCAGCGAGCTCTGGAGTCCTCAGCACAAGAAGGACAAGGACCTGTTGGAGCAGGTCCAGAGAGAGGAGGGACACAGAGGTGATCACAGACCTGGAGCTCATCTGCTATAAGGACAGGCTGAGATAGTTGGGGTTCACCTTGGAGAACAGAAGGTTCCAGGGAGACCCTAGAGCAGCCTTCCAGTGCCTAAACAGGGTCTACAAGAAAGCTGGCAAGGAACTTTTTACAAGGGCATGATAGGGCAAGGTGTAACAGTTTTAAACTGAAAGATGGTAGATATAAGGAATTAGAATATAAGAATTAGATATAAGGAAGAAATTCTTCCCCATGAGGGTTGTGAAACACTGGAATAGGTTGCCCTGAGAAGTTGTGGATGCCCCCTCCCTGGAAGTGTTCAAGGTCAGGTTGGATGGGGCTTTGAGCAACCTGCTCTAGTGGAAGATGTCCCTGCCCAAGGCAGGGGGTTTGGACTAGATGATCTTTAAGGTCCCTTCCACCCCAAACCGTTCTATGATTCTATGACAATCAAGTTATTTCTTTGGAGATCATATTGGGGAGACAATTCTCCCATTTCCACAACAGTAGTGCAAATATTCAGCTATGAAAACAGAGTGAAACAGAGACATCTGAGTGCTGTTCAGATGTCATTCCTTTCAACCTTCTGTGTCCCAAACAGAGATGCCTGAACACTCATTTACACAGGAGGTTGCACATGATATACTTTACCTGTTTGGGACAGTCAGTTCTAGTCCCTGTTCCTTACAGAAATCTGACTGTTCAAGAAATACCAAGAAATTCACAGAAATTACACTGTGTGGACTATGTAAATAGGAAATGAAACTTATTCCACTGCCCGTGAAACAGAGAAAATCTCTGCTTTATATAATAAAACCTGTCACCAATCATGGGAATAGCTACAGGTTTGGGGCTCTTCCCCCCCATCTTCTAGTGCTTTAAAAAAAGAATTATGATTTCTTCATATACTCATTACACTTGAATCACTGTATTAAACTGTTCAAATCAGATGTTAGAGTTGACTGCAGAGCTGGAACTGCTTTGTCACAGGTGTACATTGTACCCAGTACTAGACCATTCTCAGACAAAGTTTATTCCACCAGACTCAGCCAAGGGCTCCATTTTCTCCAAGGGTTGCCACCCAGTGTCACCTGAGACCTTTCAAAAGCTATCCTTCTGAGGAACCCGGTAGGGTACTCCAGGTACAGGGCTGCTCAGCTACTCTCCAGTTCACAGTTTCACTTGCTGCTCATGGCTCAGCCCCTCATTAGAAAACTCACATTCTTGAGCATGTAAAATTTGAATGATGTAATAAAGGAGAGATTAAAAGGCAATGAATTAAAAATACTCTGAAATTTACATGGAGAACAATGAAATAGGGTCTACCACAGCAAACAAGAAGAGGTGATTTTTACCAGTGTTTAGCCCTGCCCAGAACGTTGGAACACGGATGAATTAACAGAGCAGTTCTGAAAACCCCACTTTTGAGTAACTGGAAAAGTTAGTAAAAAGTTACGTATTACTACAAGGGAAAGCAGAGCAGCTAGCAGATAGAAGGCAGAGTTTATTTGAGAGACTTCTGGCTGCCAGCACCATCATTCTGCTGTATGACCTGAGACAGAATTTCCCACATTGTTGTGCAGTTTCAACTGAAATAGATACTATAATAAATCTAAATTACTTAATTAAATAGGTAAAAATGTATATTTTTTTTTAGTCTAATAGCATAGCCTGTGAAATTAAAGTTTTCTTCCTACAGATACTTCGAAATCATGCTAAATCTTACCTATATTTGAATCCTTTGCTATTGAATATGGAGCAAAGCAATTTCCATTTTCTTTCAGATAAGCAGCTCTACATGGCTCTAATTTTTTCGTTCTATCAAGAGGAGATATAAAGTCACTCTGCAGTGGCAGAGAACAGACAGTAAAAGTATACGAAACTGCACACAGCTGTTTGCCATAGTACTTTGCTCAGTATATTTCACAGTACATTATTCAGACAGACATACTGTAGAATAATCCATATTGAATGCAAGGAAAATAGCCATACTGAAATCAGAGAAAAGTGCAGTAAAGAGACGGGCCTTGCAGCATTCCTGGGAGTTTAACACTTTCTGATTCTTCAGAGAAGGTGAAAATCAGCTTCATTTGTGAAACATCAGCAAGTAGATTACAATGAAGCAATCTAACCAATAAAATGTAAATTGAAAATTATGACAAAAATAATTGTCTTTGAAAAAAGGTACAGGGAAACTAATTTTTCATCACTGCTTCTATCTGGACAGCAGATAGAAGCACAGAATATAGTAAGAGCTTCAGGCTGCACATTTAAGTAACAGAAACTGGGCATAATTACAGCTCTGATTTTAATTATGTTGTGATTAAAACAAATCAGGAAACGAGATGGTTGGGGACAAAATCACATAGGAACATAGAGTTTTTCAGTTAAATTAAAAAAACTAAATGTCTAGCAATGTTCAACATAGCAAATTGAATATTTTTGTCTTACTTTTTGGTCTTTTAACATTTAAATAATTTTAAATTAGGCATCACTTTAAAATAAAGTTATTTGCAACTGTCAGCGCAGTATTTCTAACACATCAAGTGGTGGAGCAGCAGCCTTCCCTGACTCTTCTCTCATTCCTCCCACTTGTTTTCCTCACAACTCAGTATTAACAAGCCCAATGCATTCATATGATAAACCCTATATTATACCAAATATAACTATGCCAAATACAGTACCCCAGAGATATGGACCAGCCACTGCTCTTTCACAGTGAGAAACGTTTGTTCTGGCTAAGCTGGGGAAGACATGCTCACCAGGCTATGTTCCTGCCAAGGTGTTCCCATTTGTTCCCCTAACACAGACTTTTCTGACTTCTCAATAACCAGTGAAAAAATGAACAAATACTGCCTCCCTATCCCTGGACGGTGGCTTCTCACATGCCTTTAAACCAGACTGCTCCTGGGACTCCCACAAGCAATCTAGCAGGGCAAGCAGCACTGCACCATGCAATCCTGTCCTCCAGTCTCCTGTGACCAAGTGGCATGGACAAGACCATGCTCAGCTGCCTTTGAAAATGCAGGTTAGCAGCTGTGACGTTCTCCTGTAGTAGGGGACCTGGAAGGAATTTGCTCATGATCTCTGTTCCTCTTTCACAAGCTGATAGAGCTCATCTTAAAAGCAGTCAGCTTTCTCACTCCCACTTTTACAGTTATGACTGTTGGAAAACTTTACCGCTCTGATGGCAGGGACCCCTAAATTTATTTATTCAGTGTGTAACAGTTGTTCTTGGAGAGCACTGGCCTTTAGCCTAAACTGTTCTTTTCCCTCTGTGGTATTTATTCCCCTGTGATATTTATAGACAGTAATTCACATAGCCTCTCTGGCTTCAAAGTGCTAGGATAAACAAAACAATCTCTCTCGATGTCTTCAGCAATTCATTCCCTGATTATCCTAGCTAGTAGTCCCTCTCCGTATCTGTGCCCATTTTAATCTACTCCTCAGAACATGGATCATCAGAATTGCACAGGATATCCAAAAAGCTATCCTACCTGCACCTTGGCCAGCAATATCAAAACCTGTCTGTGCATGCTGGAAATACATCAGCACATATCAGGAGGATACTGTTTTTATTCCCAGATGCTTCTCACTGAGGGCTCAGCTTTAGCCAGCCATGGGTCACACTCCCTTGTCTGGCTTCCCCAGCTGATGAGAGCCTCCCTTACCAGAGCATGCTCTCATTGTTACGACCTTGCATTTTATACCACTGAATTCCACTGAAAACACTGGAGGCATCCAGTTCTTCCTGT
This sequence comes from Bucorvus abyssinicus, assembly GCA_009769605.1. NCBI lineage: Eukaryota > Metazoa > Chordata > Aves > Bucerotiformes > Bucorvidae > Bucorvus > Bucorvus abyssinicus. Next base: position 15,078,945 of record CM020063.1, read on the forward strand.
AAGTTACCCCTCAGCTGTCCCTGTTATGATGATAGACTCTTACTTTAAAAGTAGAGTAGTAGAGTAGACTACTCTATTAGTAGTTTCCTACAGCTGAATCCACGGTCCTTCATGGAAATATTAAACACGACCAGGCTCTTTGAGGAATGCTACAATTACATTCTCTTCAGTCTGGTACATCCAACAGCCCCTACTCCGTTTCTGATTCCCAAATTCTATTTTGGTTGATAATATCCTACTTAACACTTTACTAGCTGCATTACTGAAATCCCAACATTTTCTTGTAAAATTTCCATAGAATTAAAAAACAAGACCGTTCAACACCATCCACCTTTGGCAAAACCTCATCAACATTTGTCCTACTTTAAGTATTGAAGTTCTGCAGTCTTGCCTTCTCCTGAAAAGTTTGTGGGGGCTCAGATCATTCCCCTGCCATTTTTAGACATGGACATTATGTTTGGTGCTCTCCACTCTAAAGCACTGTTTTCACAGTTCTGCTTCAATGTGTGCAATACTCATGCTAGTCCTTCAGCAGTTCTGCTATGGAGATTAGAGAGATCACTCTCCTCTGCGCTTGAATGTATTCACTTCTTACATCTTTATAAAAACATCTTCCCCAGTGATATTGGGAATCACAATGAAGGCTCCAAGAGGAATCCTGACAATTTCAACACTGGGTGGAAACTAATTTCCAAGCTCCACACCAAATACAGCAGAACTTGAAGATAAGCAGGACCAATACAGTTATTCACTAGCTCACAAGGGACTATCACCAAGGTAACAGTGGTACAGTTTACCTACTGAGCTGTGCAAAAGAATAAAATCTGCTCATTTCACTCTGGTAGATATTTCTGCTGACCTTTGAGCCATCCTTTTTAACATTCATTACTGGCAGATTTTATAATCAACTGATAATAGTAATCTTTTCTTTTAACTCAAACTTATACCCAACAGTCTTGAAATGTCTAGATGGTGCAATCAATGGCAACATAACATGTCTGACAGCAAAATTCAGATCAGTCGTAAAGCTGAGTCAGACTCTTCCACATTGCATAGTCCCACATCACTAAATGTAGACACATCTATCATCATGCTGTCTGCTTTTACTTCAAATAAGTTTAAACTTTACTTTTGGACAAAATAATGAGGTAGAACTTTCTTAGAGAAAAAATAAAAATAAGTTCTGACTTATCTTCCTGGAAAAAAGTAGAAGTCCTGGAGATGTGCCACAGTATTACTTAGATGATAGTGTTACCCTGAAGAAATCTGTCCTTCTACAGTGTTTATTACCACGTACACTAGCTGAATTATTATTGTTAATAATACTTCTGCTTTGCTTGGCCAGAGGTATTCACCCTATAGCTAATGTACAAAACTGTAATTTCCAATAGTCGTAAGCAAAATTAAAATGGACATGAGGAGTGAGAGCAAAAGCATGATACCATCTGCAGACTTTTCCTTGATCAACACTGATATCGAATGGCAAGTAAAGGCTTGGTATGTCAGTACTAGACACCCATTGTGGTATTAAATAGATCTGGCCTGAAGCCAAGAACTGCTGTTCTGTGAGAAATTCTGGCATTTCAAAATGTGCATTTGTTTTGAATTAAAAAGCAAATACAAGATGTTGGCCTTTCCCATCACATTAGGTTCAAGACCTGTTTCTAAATACAAAAATGAAAAGCTGTGACTATAGAAACAGCATTAAACACTGTAATTAACACAGTAAAATAAATCTGAAGACATGACAGAATTAATAGAAGTACTAAGTTGAGAAGTTTTGACATAAAATATTTTTCTAAAATAGACTTCTCCCTGGAGAAAAACACAGAAAGATGCTTTCCTGAAAAAAAGAGTAGACTTTAAGATAACTGCAGTTTTCAATAAAAAGCTGCAACAATGGCAAAAAGAACAAATGGCTTTTATAATCGCTAGGTTGAAAAAATTTACACAAACATGCACTTGCTGCCATACTCAACAAAACTAACAACTGTAGACCAAACTCTTAAAAAAGGAAATAAAATATTAACCCATACACCACTGATGTGATGTCAAATTAGTTTTAAAAACTAAAATGTTTTGATGATTCGGAGAGCTCTTACTGGTTCTGACCACCACTAAAAATTGGCAGACATTGTGAGAAGTCTCATATTTCCAGTCATACTGGCAACTTCTGAATTGACCTAGTATTTTATTTAATGAGAGCTGCACATAGATGAACTACGGTTCCTATAAAACAAATGAAACAAACCACATCACAGACCATCAGGGAAAAGGTAGACTAAAAAAATGAATTATACAGCTTGTAAAAATATAGCAACAGATAGCAGAAGATACATCAACAATAAACTAAAATCCTCCTGGAGTGAAGCCAGGACAGATATTTGGTTGAGACACACCATAACAAAGTGGTGACAGATTTGTTTGGGTTAGAAGAGATGTTCAAAGGTCATGTAGTCCAACTGGCCCAACTGCAGTGAGCCGGGACATCTTCAACTAGATTAGGTTGCTCAGAGCACCATCCAACCTGACCTGGAATGTTTCCAGGAATGGGGCACCTACCACCTCTCGAGGCAACCTGTGCCAGTGTTTCACCACCCTCATTGTAAAAGATTTCTTCCTTATATCTAGGCTAAATCTCCCCTCATTTAGTTTAAAACCATCACACCTTGTTCTGTCACAACAGAAGTCCACTAGGTTGGTCCGGCAGGACTTGCCCTCGGTGAAGCCACGCTGCCTGTCTCCAGTCACCTCCCTGTTGTCCATCAGCCTTAGCATAGCTTCCAGGAGGGTCTGTTCCATGATCTTCGCAGGAACAGAGGGGACACTGACAGGTTGGTAGTTCCCAGGGTCCTCCTTTCTACCCTTTCTAAAAATGGGTGCAATGTTTCCCTTTTTGCAGTCTCCAGGGACTTCACCTGACTGCCAGGACTTTTCAGATATCACGGAGAGTGGCTGGGCAACTACATCAGCCAGTTCCCTCAGGACTCTGGGCTGCATTTCACAGGTCCCATAGAATTAGGAATGTTCAGGTTCCTCAGGATGTCTCAAACCTGCTCTTCTCTTACTGTGGGAGGGACTTTGCTCCCCCACTCCCTGCCCTGTGGTCCATCCACTTGAGAGGTGTGGGAAGAGACGTTGCCAAGAGAGGTCATTCCCTCCTCCTTCAGCGTGACACTGAGTCGTGATGGACCACTCCACTCCGTCACGTCAGCCATGCACTGAGCATGAGAGTCCCTGGAGTGGCTCATGCTCCTCTTGTGCAATACAGAAGACCAATCTGCACATTCTCTATAGAGCCGCTGCAGTCCCCTTCCTCCTACAGGCCTCTCACACTGGATGCTGATTTTGGTGGACCTCAGCTCAGGATGTGCCTCACATCAAGTACCTAAGACCACCAGAGAGACCTTGCACACCTCCACCCAGCACTGACTCAGCGGGAGATGTGCTAGACAGCACAGCCTGTCTGTGTGACCCAATGCTCTCTTATATTGTGCATCAGCGGACACCTTATTTAAGAGATGACAAGAGTTTACAAGTATAGGGCTGGAGAAAAATACCTACCACTTTAAAAAAAAAAAAAAAAGGGCAGGTATGAGTCTGCATCTCAGAAGAGATCTACCCTGAGAAGAGCTGCATGGCCAGTATGGTCAATGCTGGCTGCAAGCAGGAGACAACTCAGTAACCGAACCTTGCGGTCAGTCCCTCAAATGCATTATTTCCAGTTACTAGAGAATAAAGAGGAAAGTCCTGCCTGAGCTGGGAAGTATTTTTCAAGCAACAGCCCATATCTTTCTCTTATAAGAAATAGGCTAGAGTACGGTCATCGTACAGATTACTACTTCCACAAACATTCCACAGACAGCAGAGCTCAAAGAAGAGAGCTTTCCACCAAGAGCAGACTCTTCTGTTGCATTTATGTCTCTTCTGTTCTAGTGCAGACTGAAATGCTGTCTGATGGGGAGACGGAGCCAGTAGCAAACACTGCTGGGTGAGACAGATCAGTATCAGCCAAATGCTCTGCGAGTTGAGATTAGCAACATGCTCAGAAGTTACTGTGTTTGGTGTGAGAGCAGAGAGAACACGGCTCTCCCTTGTGGTGCCACGGTGGTGATCTTGCTAACCCCGCTTGGCTGAGCTCTGTCCTCTACTATCTGCAGAAGGATGCTTAAGAGATGGACCAAACCATGTGCAGACACTTCACCATGCAATGTGCTCAGTGTCTTCAGAGAAACAGTGTCACTCTTAGACAACACAGAAGTACCTGGATGACCTTCCAGCAATGATCTTCAGGACAGCCTGCCTAGCATGCCATGACAGCCTGAAACAGCATCTCTGGGTATGAAACATCCTTTCCTAATTCCTACCAGACCCAACTTTAAAGGCTCATGGAAACCTAAGCTTTCTAACCATCTCTGAACATGTAGCTGCAATAGAAAGGAAACTTCCTGGGCTGACTGCTTGCAACAGCCCAGACGAAGAAATGAAAACAAAGTAAAAAGAGTGTATGTGGGAGGAGAGAGATGGTGAAAGGTGGTCATAAGCCCCACACAGCTGATGGCTCAGTTGAGACAGTAGATAGTGAGGTGTAGAGTTCTTACTGCGTCAGCTTTTTCCTCAATCAAAAACAGGGAATGGAGGGGTGGCCCTTTTGTTACTTTCCTCTGGTAAGCAGCCAAACCAAGGCAAACTGTAAAGACCTTAGCTCTGAGAAAAAGCCTGCTCACAAGTAGGCAAGTTTTTTTGCAGTATGCATTGAAACCTTGGGAAACTACGCAGCAAATGCACTGGTTAAAATGATCCCTTCCCAGTTACACAAGCAACACAGAACACTGCCGTACTCTAGGGACTGTTTGGATTATAGCATTGCCTCAGAGCTGTAATGTGAATGGGTCTCACTGGAAATGGAAAGAAGCCAATTTCAGACTTCAAAGTATGTAAATCCAAGTAGGAAGGGAATAAAGGTGTCCCCTTTTGCTGTCTGGCAGCAAAATTAAGGAGCCTATCACCCAAGATCTGGTTTCATTCAATACACAACAGTGCTTGCTGGCAAAACTGAGAGCCCCATGGTGCTGTCTGAAAGATAAAGTTAAGCAGGTTTCAGTACCCCACGGATGAAACAAATGATGGTAAGGTTCCTCCTTTGTGCTATAGCCCAGAAACAAAAATTTTCAGTGGGAAAGTGCCTACATCTCACCATGGCTCCTACTCTAACCAGTCAGTATCCTTCATATCTTAATATTACTTTATGATATAATACATTACTGATGACAGTTGCTTAGTTACAAAAACTCTTGGATCAACAGCTACAATATTAAAATCTTGCCAAAGGTCAAATCCCACTGTATGATCATCTGGTGTCTTTTTTTTTAGTCTCTGAGATAAATACTGAAAGACATTTTACTGTAACAGGATGCGCTTTGTTGAAGCAACTGTACAGCCTGAGACAATACATCTAATGTTATCATTATAATTATAGACAAACTGTTATTATAATCTCTGACTACATGAAGTTGCTATCTTGGCACCACCCCTCCCAAAAAGAAAAAATCAAAATCACCTACAAGTAAATTTGTAGAGAAGAGATCAGTAAAATGAGTGTAAACATTTATTGCCTTAAACATTTAAAGCTTTATTGAACATAAGGCATTAAGAACAAAAGAAGTAAAAATAAGCTTTATATTGTATCAAACAAGAATCTTTCACAATGACAGTGGCTCCCTAAGAAACAATTGCATCCCAAAGACATTACTGAACTCCAAGGGTACAAACTTTATCATCTCTAGTTTTTACAGAAGAAAAACATGGGCGTTTTTGTAACCTATGCAAGTTCTGCATCATACAGAAGGTGCTGCATCAACACCACCTTTGCCTGGCTGCCCTCCATATTTACAAATCCTCTTCCACTCCTGTTCCAGCCATTTCTTTTGTACAAATGGGGCACCAGGGTGGCAGGATCCCTTACTGCTTCCTCTGCATGATTTGCCCCAACACAACTCTGACTATAGCTTGCATGCCTAACTGCTCATTCAGTCCACAGAGGCTACTTGTTTGTAAGCATGGGGAAACATTTAATAAAAATTATTGCAGGCTTGGTATACCTTCTGACAATGGATCCTGTGGGCTTTCTGTAGCTAAGGCTTCCTTAGCATACTGTCCAAGTGGAGATAGCCACTGCAGAAGCTGGGGATATGCAAGTGACTTCTCTAGGGAGTGTGGATGCATTCTCTTGAAATTACAGTTGAAAGCCTTCTAAGGCTTTGGAGGATGCTGAGAATTGTCCAAAACCATTGGGAATGACATAGCATGTGCAACAGGGTTTTAAGAGCTGACTGGAAATTTTCAACAATTTCTATCCACATCCTACCACTCCAGGACCATGGAGCAACTACAGGAGATTAATAATTCAAACTTCCAAACATATAGCGATTGCATGTTTGTTAGTCCAGAACTGTCCAGTTCTCTGCTTAAAAATTGACGAGGATGTGCCTATAGATCTACTTACTCATATAGTCCTGAAGGCAATGTTTTGCAGTGTGCAGGTGCTAATACAATATAGAGACCTGTGTTGTCATGAAGGAAGTTCTTCAACAGACCTATGTTGTCATACCTGCTGAGTTTGTATTTATTTACTTGAGTTTGTATTAAATGTCTTTTTATTACAGCAAGTCATTTTCAGCTTGAAAGCCACATTGTGAATAAATCTTGAAAGGAGTTTGTGTAAATCTCTGTGCTCATTTTGTACCTTACAAATGAAGCGAAGGACCAACCCATGAAGGAACCATTCCCTTCACAAAGAGGTAAAAGCAGCTAGGCAGACCCAGGGCCAGCATCCATAAATGCCTTTCCCTTGGAGTCAGCACTTGTTAGCATCTATTAGCTTAGGGTCTCTTTAGCGATCTAAGTAATGTCAGAAAGTTCAGAGAAAACCCAAATGACTTAATGAGCCATTTGAAATTTCACCACAGCAGCTGTGCAGATTAAAGCATGAATTCTTTAAGAAAAGTAGATGCTAATGACAGCATATAGCAGCAGGTCTGGGGGAATGAACATTTTCTTTTCGTGAGGAAAACCACTTGCTGTTTTCTGTATAGACAGGGTCAGACTGTTCTCAGAGTGTGATGATAGTATCACATTAAATATCTTTATAGGCATTCACATAGCATATATTGTAACCGCAAACAGGTGCATAACATGATAAAAGTGAAAAGCAGGCCAAATAGAGGAAAAGACTGTGAGACACTCCCACCCCCCACAAGAATACACCAAGCCAACTACCCCAAAAGAACACCCCAAAGCTAAGCCACTGATAATGCTGGTGGTCACAGAGCTGGTGATCACCATGACAACTTCCGTTCTGGTCTAAAGCCCACAGGCTAATAGTAGCTGTGTAGATAAATACTTTTCCCTAACAAACTTACTAAAAATTCCTATGCTTTTGCACTTTGTGTCATTTTAGTACTATTCCAGGTTCATGACCAAAGCCATCAGACACAACCACCCAGTTCTTCCCAAGGGAACTCTATACTAAAATCCTTGAGCTCTGATGATGAAACAACACTAAAATGCCTTCCAGCAAAATCAGCCTGAATATACACAGTCCAGTCAGGATTCTACTGTGCAGGCCTGCTGATGTGATAGATGCTTCAAATGAAACCAAAGTCTCCCTGTGTTGCCCTGTGTGCAAACATGGAGACTGTGTATGGAAAACCAGAAAAGTAATTAAGGATAGTTTGACAAAGAGTAGAAATACTAAGGATTTGGCTGGATTCCCCAAAACACTTTTGAATTCCTTAGAAATATACTGGTAGGATAGTTTGTGCCTTCTGGTGTAAAGAAAAAAAAAAGGAGGGGAAAAAAGACACCACACCACACCACCCCCCCACCAAAAGACAGTCTTCTGCAAAATCAAATGCAGTGAGGGACAAAGGTGCTTGTACCATACATATTAGTAAGGGACAAAGTCTACACTTGCCTCTTGGCAGTTAAAGAGCTCACACAGAGCTTGTGCTGCTGTAGGGTTGCCAAGTCCTAAGCCCAAACCAGCTCATTGGAACCTGCTGCTCTCCTGCAGCCCATAATGGAGGCAGGCATCAAGGTTACAAGCAGGAAGGATGACGAGAAAATTAACAAAATATAGTTGCCACAGTTGGCATTTCTGCTGTTGTTGTGCACATAAAACAGTTTAAGAATGGCATCAGTCACTACCAAGTGTGGATCAAAATATCATTAAATCCTACTCTCAGCAACACAGAAACTCTCAAAAATTCTGCTGTATCAGATATGGCTTGGAGAAGCAGTGCACCTTCAGTAACTGACTCAATAAGTTCCACTTGCAACTTCAGGGATTGTTTTTCATATAATATCCACCTTTTCGGTAGCTAAATGTGACTCTGCTTAGTTTAAGATTGCACCCACAGGTGACTTTTCTCCAGACATCTGTGGCCTGCTTATCATTGCTTTTCTTAATAGTGTGGCTGCTCTGCCTCACAGAATCACAGAATCAGAGAATGGCAGGGGTTGGAAGGGACCTCCTGGGATCATCTAGTCCAACCCCCCTGCTAGAGCAGGTTCATCTAGAACAGGTTGCACAGGATCATGTCCCGGCAGGTTTTGAATATCTCCAGAGAAGGAGACTCCACAAGCTCACTGGACAGCCTGTTCCAGTGCTCTGTCACCCTTTAAGTAAAGAAGTTTGTCCTCATGTTCAGATGGAACTTTCTGAGTTGCAGTTTGTGCCCATTGTCCCTTGTTCTGTCCCTGGGCATTACTGAAAAGAGCCTGGCCCCATCCTCCTGACAGCTGCCCTTTAGATATTTGTAAGCATTGATAAGGTCCCCTCTCAGTCTTCTCTTCTCCAGGCTAAACAGACTCAGGTCTCTCAGCCTTTTCTCATAAGAGATGCTCCAGTCCCCTCATCATCTTCACAGCCCTCCGCTGGACTCTCACCAGTAGTTCCTTGTCTGTCTTGAACTGGGGAGCCCAGGACTGGACACAGTACTCCAGATGTGGCCTCATGAGGGCAGAGTAGAGGGGGAGGAGGACCTCACCTGATCTGATGGTCACACTCTGCTTAATGCAGCCCAGGATACCATTGGCCTTCTGGGCCACAAGGGCACATTGCTGACTCATGGTTAACTGGTGGTTCACCAGCACTTCCAGATACTTGTCTGTGAGCTGCTTTCCAGCAGGTCAACCCCTAACCTGTACTGGTGCATGGGGTTATTCCTCCCCTTGTAAAGGATCCTACACTTGCTCTTGCTGAACTTCATTACATTCCTCTCCACCCAGCTGTTCAGCCTGTCCAGGACTCGCTGAATGGCAGCGCAGCCTTCTAGCGTGTCAGCCACTCCTCCCAGTTTTGTATCATCAGCAAACACGCTGAGGGCACACTGTCCTTTCTTCCAGGTCATAGACCAACATATTGAACAAGACTGGACCCAGTCCTGGCCCCTGGGAAACACCACTAGCTACAGGCCTCCAACTAGACTCTGTGCCACTGATCAAAACCCTCTGAGCTCTGTCATTCAGCCAGTTCTCAATCCATCTCACTGTCCACTCATCTAACCCACACTTCTTAAGCTTCCCTATGAGGATGTTATGGCACACAGTGTCAAAAGCCTTGCTGAAGTTGAGGTAGCCAACATCCGCTGCTCTCTTTTTATCTACCCAGCCAGTCATGCCATCATAGGAGGCTATCAGATTGGTCAGACATGATTTCCCCTTGGTGAATCCATGCTGACCACTCCCGATGACCCTTTCTATCTCCACATGCTTAGAGATGACCTCCAGAATGAGGTGGTCCATCACCTTTCCAGGGATGGAGGTGAGCCCGACTGGCCTGTGGTGTCCTGGCTCCTCCTTCTCGCCCTTTTGGAAGACTGAAGTGACATTGGCTTCCCTCCAGTCCTCAGGCACCTCTCTCGTTTTCCATGACCTTTTAAAATGATGGAGACTGGCTTAGCAATAACATCAGCCAGCTTCTTCTGCACTTGTGGGTGCATCCCAGTGGGGCCCAAGGATTCGTGGGTGTCCAGCTTGCCTAAATAATCTCTAACCTGATCCTCCTCAACCAAGGGAAAGTCTTCCTTTCTCCAGATTTTCTCTCTTACCTCCAGGGACTGGGATTCCCAGGGTCCTGCCTTAGCAGTAAAGACTGAAACAAGAAGGCATTCAGTAACTCCGTATTCTCTGAATACTCTCTCACCAGGGTACCCACCTCATTCAGCAGTGGGCCCACATTTTCCCTAGTCTTCCTTTTCCTACTGGTGTACCTGAAGAAGCCCTTCCTGTTCACTTCTACTCCTTTGCCAGATTCAAGTCCAAGCGGGCCTTAGCCTTCCTTGTTGCATCCCTGCATACTCTGACAACATTCCTGTAGTCCTCCCAAGTGGCCAGTCCCTTCTTCCACATTCTGTAAACTTCCTTCTTCCAAGTGAGTTTTTCCAGAAGCTCCTTGCTCATTCTGCCTCCTTTGCCTGATTTCTTCCTCATAGGGATGCACCGATCCCAAGCTTGGAGCAAGTGGTGCTTGAATATTAACCACCTCTCTTGGCCCTCCGTACCTGCTAGATCTCTAACTCATGGGATTCTTCCAAGCAGGTCTCTGAAGAGGTCAAAGGTAGCTCTCCTGAAGTCCAGGGTTGTAATCCTACTAAATGGCCCTGTTTCCTCCACGTACAATCCTGAACTCCACCATCTCATGGTCACTGCAGCCAAGGCCACCCCCAAACTTCACATCCCCAATGCACACCTTCCTTGTTTGTTGCTACAAGGTCCAGCAACACACGTCTCCTTGTTGGCTTCTCCACCACTTGTGTCAGAGAATTATCATCAATGCACTGCAGGAAGTGCTCTTCTGGATGGTGCCTGCCTGGCTGTGTTGCCTTTCTAGCAGATATCAGGGTGACTGAAGATCTGCATGAGGACCAGGACCTGTGATTGTGAATGAACCTTTAAAGCTTCATTCTTATGTGCAGGATTTTTTTTTTTAAATTTGCTTTGGTTGCTAAGGGAGAAACTTTAGCATGGTACAGAAGGATTTAGTCACATGTGAGCTACAGGGAATGTAATCCTTGGAGATTAATTTGGAAATCAAGTGACAGTAGGCTGGATATGTCCGTATTTTTTATTTCTCAAAAGCTTTAAAATTACCATGCAATTTTTGCATCCTCTGAAGATCTATTCTTATTCTTCTTCTATTTTATTCAACCTCAGAGACAACAGAGAATATCATACTTGTCTCTAGTGTCAGAGATAAAATTAGTAATTTCACTGCAAATCAGAAAACAAACTAGATTATTATGAAGAACAGCTCTATACTCCTCAAAAGGTTGTTTCACAACCACTTTTCAGATATACTGAAGGCAGCTGCCTCACTCTGAAGTTAATTCAATAAGCAGAAGGAACATAATTCATTTGGTACATACTGTTTGCTAATCAAAGAGTATTTCTTGGCAACTAAACTGTGGTGACAGAATGTTAAGCTTGAAAACATATTGTTAGTGCTCAAAGTTTTTCATCAAAAAGAAACATAACGTGCATGTGAGTGATTCTCCTCATTCAAGTAATGAAAATGAAAGCTGTGCTATAAGCTTTTGTACGCTGAGCTGTGGTCCTAGAAAGAGCTTAGGAGAAATGGCTTTTCCTCTTGTATTTGTGCAGGATGCAAAGCTTGATGACTTCATAAATTATCCTTATTTCAAAGTATTGACCCACAGAGCACTACCTGTGATGACAGAAGAGCCTGTGAGCACGCATTATCAGTAGAAGACAGTCCTGATATATCTTCTACTAAATTTAGTCTCTGGAGCATGAAACTGTTTTTTTTTATTTTGGGTTTTTTTTTTTTTTTTTAAATCAAGGTTACCATGGGCCTCCCATGCTGCATATCTGTGCTGTGAAAAACAGGTTGAGGAATAACATCACTTCTCCTTCTGAAATGCATAACCTTAGGAGATTGCTCAATTGCAGTCTGAATGCGTGGATCCCCACCACCACAAGCAGCCACGATGAAAAGCTATTAAGCCAACCATCTTGGCTACAGAGAAATATATCACCATGCTCTTTCACAACATGAGTTACAAAGCAGCAAAGAGCAGTGATTGCTGCATGGTATCTGCTTGTGGTTTTCCTTGTCTGATGGATGCTGCAGCTGAGAGAAACCAGGTTCTCCTGCTAACGTAGCCACTGCTCTTCAAATCATACATATTCTCATGACTAAACAAAAACTTCAGAGATCAAAACCTGTGTGTTTTATTGGATCCAAAAGGATCTAAACTCTATTTTCAGAATTAAGTCAATATGTAAACAAAAATGGCCACTGTACAGATGGGGGGGAAAAGAGACAACTACAGTTTTTATTTGAAAATGCTAAAGGAACGCTTTTTAAATGTAGTATTTAATTTAGGGGAAAAAAATTCCACACCGCCATTATTGGAAAAAAATCTACCTTATTCCACATTTTCATTCAAAATTCAATGTGAAGGAAAAACTTTACTCAAGTATGGTTACAAAACTGCTGCCAAAAGCAAGATACTACATTCTTAAAGCAAAGCTCTTCACCAGCATTTATTAATAAGCAGAAAATAGTATAAAATGTAAAAAACTATGAAGCAACTGGCAGCAAAAGCATGTATGTATCTACCTGGACACAATAATGAGACTTGATCTGTGTATTTATTCTGAAAAGGACAGAATAATATTTTTACAAATAAGTATGATATGGTTCAAAGCAGCAAATACAGTGCAGATGGAACATATGCCCTCGCTCCTTTAGTATGGATTACATATTTTTAAGTTACTGAAACATTAAAGCAGTGAGGCTGAAGAGAATGCTGTAAATTCTACTAACTGTGCTGCATCCCTTAATTGCTCATCTATTTATTTTTTAACATGATGATTATCAAACAAGGAGCAGGTCTGAGTACCTTTGATGTTTACTCTTAGAGCAGTTTCTATGAGATTAACACACATATTCCAAGCCTGTGTTTTCCTGAAGTGGAGTTTTGTAATAAAGATACAAATAAAAATTCAAAATGAGATGGCAGAGTGCCACAGTGGGAAGACTAAATACTATCTTTGGAGATTTTGAATGGTTAAAAGAGTTATGCAAAGAAGGCAAAAGCTATTCATTCAGCAGACATGACTACACGCTTGAGGCTTATGTGAAAAATCTCAGCTGCGATTTGGAAAACCAACATTTCCAGGTATTCCAGACCAATTATTTACTTGCACTTCAAGTTAGTTACAACCTCAAAATTTGCTGTAGAGAAAGGCATACTAAGAGTTCAAACGCTCAAGTCATCCAGAACTCAGCCAAACATATCCAGAATCCATTTGAAGTTTTTATTTTTCCATCTACAAGGAGGCACACTATGAGCTAGAGAAGAAAGGATTTTTAATGGCTATTTTATTGATGCAGCAAGTTTTGAGAAGAACCTGTTAGTTTCTTTATTGTGCTACTTCATGATCTAAAGAACGCTCAGAAAGATGTTTACCAGGGAAAACAAATCCCTAAACAACAATGTGAGTGCTTAACAGTAAAATCCATCAACAAAGTAGTATTTCAGTACAGAGAAGTGCTCTTCAGACTCAGCAGAAAAGAACTCCAGTCCACAGGAGCCTATAAAAACATATGTGAAGGATATACAAAGAGCTGCAAGTGTAGTTGCACAAGCACTTCTGAATCATATTACACTGCTTATAAAACTTTCTGTGTCAGTGTTTTACTGTTTCAGGTACCAAGTTTTTCACTGTTTTTTCAAGTCAACTGTCACTTCGGAAAGCTGCCATTAAAATGGCTCAACCTTTCTCAAAAATGAGGCAAGTTTTCCTTGCAGGTTGTAATGTCACAGGCACTGCGTCATGCACCTCATAGAGGGGATAGTGTTCCCAATAGATCTTCCTGGCACAGGCACATCCATGCAGAGAGCAGAACATTAATGGGCCACTGACCTTCCTTATAAATTTTTTACACTTTGCAACCATTCAGCATTTTTTTTTTTTAAAGGGAAAAAAATAGCACTTGTGTCTTGGCTTTAAATTTCTGTTTTTTTACCAAGTTGTCAAGAATATAATCACACATAGATGCCTTTAAGCCGAAAATTTGCGTTGATGGATCAAAGTCAGAATGGTGAAAATAATGCATGTCTGGCAGAGACAGCTTTTTTTGTAATGTAGCAACTAATGGCCTGTCTACACAGTATTCCATGGACAGAACCTCTACAATGGTCTGCAGTCTCCTGTATGATAAATGAAGGCCTGTTAAGAAGCAAATTCACTCTAATGGTGTCCCGATACCTTTGATATAATATGTGATGGTATGCAGAGAGAAAAGCCACACATCTTTAAGGTGTGTAAAAGTAGTTAAGGATGCAAATTCTGCAGTGTCAGGCTTTGCTGATGAGCCAAAATGGAAAAAATAATTTACCAAATACCTGAAGCTTGATGCATAAATAGAAACTTTAATTATATAGATCATTCAGATAGATTGGTCCACATCCAGAAAGGAAATCCAAGGCAAGATGTTCAGTGCTCATGGTAAAAAAACCCACATTTGAAAAACAAAACAAATGGAAGAACCTGCACTCAGAAAAAAGTCTAAGCTGATCCCATAAAATCACAATAGGGTTTAGTGCCAGATTTTCATTCAAGATACAAAAGCTTCTCCTTCAATGTGTTTCTCTTTAAACATTTTAAGGATTATGTGCAAGTTCTGACTAACCGATAATAGCATGGAAGAAACAGATCTGCTGGGGCTTCTTTAAAAGGAAGTAGAAAAGCAGCATTACCAACACACACATTCAGCACAGCCATCACACCTTACCCACTGGAAACTTACCTTTCTGTGATCGTTTCTCTGAGACCACTGGCAACCCCTTTCACCACCGTACTAGCCTTTGGTGTCAGCACTACTTGAGATATAAAGAAGGAGCCCTTCTTTCTTCTTTCAGTGATTGATGCCTGGAGGAATTGAATCAGTTTATCCGGATCCGTTGTGTTTGCCCAGGGTGCTGGCATCATCTGGCCTGGCCAAAGAAATGGTACCTCAAGAGCCACTGGACTATGGTAGAACACCAGCACTTGGTGTTCCTTTTCCCACAGGTACTGGAGGCTGACTTCATGGGCAAATATAGCAGGACACATTTTGTTTCCATATGTGTCTTTGAGCATTTGGACAAGCTTTTCGTGATGGTATTTCTGCATCCCATAGAAGTGATTGAAGTCCAAGAAGACCACTTCTTTTGGGTGGTCAGCAAGAAATGCATTGATCTCTTCCAGACCCTCCTTGACTTTGGCACTGAATAAACCATGAGCAAAGTACAGTTCATTCTCTGGGTCTCTGGGCTTGGTGGAGATTCTAAGATCAAAATACCGTATACCTGCCCCCAGCTGACTGGTGAAGTTCATGGTCTGTGTAGCCAACCACTTCCTCATCAGCTTTTTAGCCACAGTCCCAAAAACAGACACAAAATTCTGGACCGTCTCTGGCTGTTCAGGCCCAACTGGAGAGGCTTCGTCAATGTAGAAGCTAAATGAGTCATGAGACCCTAAAAACACAACAAAGGAAAATTATCAGTATTTTATTAATATATTAGAAGACATTAGGGATTATTTTTTTATACATATAATTTTCTGACCTGTACCAACACTCACCAACAGACTCCTCCCCTGCCCTTTTTCTCAATACATTTGTCTGGCAGCATTTACCACACCAGCACCTTGCAGGAAGGGCAGCACTTGTTTCACTGCTTGTCTGGGCACTCCCTCACTTTCCTCTAGCTCTTACTTATGCTTTTAAGTTAGTGGGCTCTGAATGTCAAAGCAGTCCTGGTGTAACTGCAGCAAAGCCAGTCAGAAACAAATCTCTAGACCCAACAAGAAGAGCAGAGACTGGCCTTGCGCACTGAATTGCGCACTGTCTAGTTTGAAGAAAACCAAAGAAAAAACCAAACGCAACGAACAACATCTCACATACACCTTTACAGCCAGCTAAAATATGAGCTGAAAAATGCTAAGGACATGGAACCTTTCTGACTTTATATTTATTTCAAGTTTCATCTGGTCAAAAACAAGGTTAATGAATGATGTTTTCCTTCTTAAATTTACCTCTAAAATTCTTTGCTTTCCTTTGCTACATAAGTATAACCGATAGAGACAAGGGTAGCATTGCATTCACTGATAAAACACAGAAACTCCACTGCATGCCCTTGACAAGAACAAGATGTACTACTTAACATGTCTATATACGGAAGTTACCGTTTTCCACAACATAACGAAGTTAAATACAAATATGTAAGATGCTTTGCTATGCAACAATCTGTCTCAAAGTACATCTGTTAAAAAAACTCAACAAAACAACAACAACAAAAAAATCAACAACTTGTTTTGCTCAGCATTTAGACACTTACATAAAGGCAGCTGATAAAGCTAAGGACATCTGCAAATACATGATTATTTCTCTGTAAGAGACTTTGTCTTGCTTTATGGAGAGATAAGCTGACACTAGAAGGTGCTTATCGCCCTTGTCTACCACTAGCCTTCTAAGTACCTGGTGGTGAAATCTGGCAGGTTATCGGAAATACTGTACAGCTGCAGGCAGAACCTCTCTCATATTGTCCCAGCCAGAGGGAATGCTTCTGGTCAGGCTCTCTGCAGCAAGCAGGTCTGCTCCTCAGCCTACATCACACCAGTTGCAAAATGTCCCCAATGCCAGCAGGACTTATATTTCTGAAATGGACTGTAGGACTGGGCACTCAGAGGTCTAAATCCCAGCATCAAAATGAGTTCAGAGCAACAAGTCTTGCCTGCTACTGATGCTTTTGTAGGTGCTTTTCAAAATTACTTTCCAATGCACTCATGTTGAGGCAAATAAGTATCACATTAATGAAATCCTACTAGTCAGTCATTTCTGATGGCAATGCTATTTTAACTGAACTGGAACAAACCCTGTAAACTGAAGTGACAGCTATAACATTTTCTCCTTTAACAATAAATGGAGTCATGACAAATCACCTTAGACTCTGACTTGGATTTGGCATTGTTTAAACAAAAATGTCTTAAAATTTTGTATGCCCTGCTTTCCACGGTTATCTCTTTGAACTGCATTTTACTTTAAATATTAGATAAATTTTCCATTTTGATGAAGCTTTCTACTGCTAAGTGTCGAAGCGACAGCATATTCCTTGCAGAACCTGATTAGATCATGGGGTATCTGGTTACACACTGATATCCCAGGGGACCAGATCTGCATGCAGAATTTTAATGGTAAATCAAATGATTAGAGCAGTGACTTGTGTTTCAACAGTATTACAGGGAAAATCAATAAGACACATTAAATGCTCTGCTCAATGTAACTTGCACTGATACAGAAATCGAAGTAAATCCAGCCTTGTTTAAAACAAGGCATAGCTGCTGATATTAGCAAGGGATGGATCTGGCAAACCCTCACTTTGGCCACTGAAGTCACTTTTATTTCAGCAGGATTTTCCGTCAGAATAAGTACATGTATAAACATGATCAAGTGATTGCAGCAGTAGGCTCAAAATAGTATTATGATTAATTAAACCATTTGTCCTTTATTGTCTGATCTACAGCCACTGGCAACCTGAAGTTGCAGAAGAGGTAGCTAAACTTCACCACCACAGCCAATAAGCAACACAATGCCAAACAGTACTTAAAACTACTTTATTCAAAAGAGGCAGCACAGTTCTCACAATAGAAAACTAAGCTGGACCACTTGTCAGCAGGTAGCTTTTAGCTACTGGTTATGCAAAATATAGAAAAAAGAATGTAGGGGGCAAGAAACACCACAGTTAGAAATGACTGAACATTACAACTGGGATAGTTTAGAAAAATTTTTTTCTAATTAATGTATTAATACACATATTTGAGCCTAAAAATGGGGATTCCTACGTGCAAGGTACAGAGAAAAGCACATATTACACTGCAAACCTCCACATTTTGTAGTCCAAACAAGGAAGCCCTATTAATATTACAGAAAGAAAATAAGGCTTGACTTAACTTGGTGGACATTGAATGAAGTAGGCATATATAAAAATTCCTCCCTATTGAAAAAATATAGCAAATGTTTTGTCTTTTCATATGTATAAGTAATTTGAAGAGGTCATTTAAATATTTACTTTCATCATGTACTCATCTACATTTTCTTTTGCCTTCATCCTGCCCAATTGTCCTAACCAGATTACTCATGTAAGTCAGGGAAATCAAAAATTCTTACACTCAGCAGAACAAATTACAGTGTGATTTTTTTCACTGTCATGCCCCAAATCACCAAGTTCTTGGTAATGAGAGAAATCTGTAAAACATACACTTGTTTTTAGCAAACAGGTTTCCTTTCAGCCTTGCTTTGGTGCATGGGAGCATTCCCATCCTACTTTGCCACTGGGAAGTGGACTTGCAGACTCTGTATCACCAAATTGCACCTCCCATGAAGGCAGGATGCTGGCTACATTCAGAAATAGTAATGCAATGATGCCTGTCATCTTTGGAAGGTAGCAGTGCTTGCATATCAGCTATCTTTATTATAGTAGGGCAGGGGACACATTGCCTTGATGTATAGGACAGTGTCTACCACAGTGACTTCACAGTCTGAGATATGGGGAAGCACAGAGAGCAGAAATGACCCATCGCAAGTCACACAGGGAGGACGAGTAGGCTGATATTCTTCTTGTGTGCATATTTTCTCACCAGTTTACCTAGCGTCTAACACTTTCTTAAAATACTGCACACTGTTTTCCCCACTACTTCAACAATCACAATATGTCATTGATCCAAGGAATCAAGGATAAAGACTCATGGATAAGGATCATGGGGGTGGCTAACAAGGAGTAAACATGGTTGTGCATATGCTACAGACTGCCCAGTCAAGAGGTGAAAGTGGACAAAGCCTTCTTTAAACACCTGGAAGAAGCCGCGTAATTACAGGGCTTGTTTTCATGGGGAACTTTGAGACATTTGCTGCAAGCGCAGAACAGCAGGGCACAGGCAATCTGGAGAGCATCAAAGACTCTGCAGGCACTCCTTTAAGTAGACAAGGTGCACTGCAGGACATGATATGAATTAAGGAAGAAATGGCTAGGGTCATGAAGGCAGCCTTAGTCAGAGAGACTATGAGGTGATATAAGAATTTAAAATACTGAGGCAAGTGAGGAAGGCCAACACCAGAATAAAGATCCTGGATTTCAGAGCAGCAGTCTTAGCTTGTTCAGGAAACTTGTATGTGGTAGCCTGTGAGAGAATTACCTTAAACGCCAAGAGACTCAGGAGAAATGATTGAGCTTGAAAGACAACCTCTCTAAAGCATATGAACAGTGTGCAAGAAAATAAGGAGGTAAGGCAGGAGGCAAGTGTGGCTGAGTGCATAACTTGTGAGTTTGAGTGAGCTCAAACTTAAAAAGCCATGTAGAGAAGTTGTAAGCAAGGACAACCTCTCTGGGAGGTATAGAGGAGGAATGCAGGAAGGGAGTTAGGAAGGGCATAGCTTAGCTGGAGCTCCTACAAGGGATGGGAAACCTGCAAGGGATGGAAAAGGCAACAAAGAGCTCCCACAGAGATGTCAGCAGCAAAAGGGAGCAAGGAGAATTCATCAGTGACACAGAAAACTTGATGGAGAGCACCCTCAGCAAGTTTGCTGAGGAAGAGTTTAACACTCGGCAGAGGAAAGATGGTATTCAGAGAAACTTCAGTACAGCAGACAAGCTGGATGACAGGAACGTTATGAAGTTCAAAGGCAAGATGGACCCAGGACAGACAACCCCATTCAGCAGTAGAGCTGGGGCCCAACTGACTAGAAAGCAGCTCTGCAGAAAAGAACCTTTTCACTTGGACATTAGGTAAAAACACCTTCCCCACAAGATTAGTTAAGATCTGGAGCAGAAGCCCAGCAGGGCTGAAGTCTGTACCCCTGATTCTCCACACTTTGCTCATCAGCCTCATCTTAACTTGGAGCTAGCTCTGCTTTAAGCCAGGGGTGAACCAGACAATTTCTGGAGCTCCTCTCCAACATAAATTATTCTTTGTCTGTTCATGCCCCCCTCCTCCAAGACAAAAAAGATTTGTTTCTTATCTCTCAACCTTAGAAGAAATTAAGAAACACTTAAAATATCTGCACCAGCCATGAAACAAAAAACCAAAAGTGGCCAGTTTTAAGCATGAGACATTAAATTTTCATGAAATTAGATGTGGCCAAACACTATTTAGATATGAGAGTAAAACGTGAAGTATCACTTAGACTGCAAGAAAACAGCTGCTAGTACTTTTACTAGGGGGAATGGTCTCCTGTTTTCTTTACTGAATTCTTGTAATAGGACAATCGGGAATATATAACCCACCACAGCTCAGCTATGGATGTATTTATTGCTCCCCTGGTGGGCTAACCCCCCCTTTCAAAATATAATTGGGCTCAGTGCTGAAAAAAGTCCCTCAGGGAGAGTGTGTTTCAGTTCAGAATAATTTCTTCAGTCCTACAGCAATTTACACAGA
This sequence comes from Bucorvus abyssinicus, assembly GCA_009769605.1. Classification (NCBI taxonomy): domain Eukaryota; kingdom Metazoa; phylum Chordata; class Aves; order Bucerotiformes; family Bucorvidae; genus Bucorvus; species Bucorvus abyssinicus. Next base: position 15,099,450 of record CM020063.1, read on the forward strand.
GGCACAGCAAAGCTACTATATTCAGTGGCTAAGGTTTAACATATCATTCATAAAATCAGCAAGCGTAGCTGAACTTCTTTCTGCCCTCCTCTTGCCTTACTGTCAGCTCTGGCTATCCCTCGTAACAACAACCTGGTAAACAGCACCTAAAACAGAGATGCTGAATTGAGCAGTGCTGTCTAGCACACTCCTAACAGCAGCAATCAAACCCTGAAGATCTACAAGTCATATAAAACCCACAAACAGATAGAAGCAGTTTCCAGTTTTCACTCTCTTCCCTTTCTCCCACAGACCTCAAGCTCCTCTTGTCTCTGTGCTGGGAGTTATCCATCAGGTGCTGATTATTGCTATGGGTGTCATTAAAAGCTTTACCTACTCTATAGTCTTCCTGTATTTAGGAGATGACATCCCTTGGTGACTACTGCTGACATGTCACGTGGTGCAGCCTAACTTCTTTGAAAACATACTTGTCAATGAGGGCTCTACAGTGACCGACAGCAGATCATGTTTCTTGGATGTTCTGGAGAACATCTAGGAAACATCTGATACACAGGAGACCAATGCAGATGTTCTTGCAATCTCATTTGGTCTGTTCTCACTGTCTTGTTTGGCCTCAAAAATGAATCAAACAAAGAAAAAGCACTATGAATCTTTACCTAGCCACACTGCAATTTCAAGCCTAGTCATGAACGCTAGGGTTGGTGCATTTCAATACTGTTTTTCACTTTCTAAGATGGCTGAGCACGGTTCTCTTCATCTCTGCTGCAGCACATCTCAGAAAAAGATGTTAGCAAGAGCAACACAATTCAGACTTCATGGTCCAGTTACCTTTAGCATTCAATCTGTTTGGGTGATACAAGCTTTGTTTGATAAAAAGGTTACTCAGGAGAGCAAACCAAAAACAACCAGGAAAAAAAAGAGATTACAGATCATGCAGTGACTAAGCTTCCCCACAGGTAACTACCTCATTTATCAGTTGTTGTTTAAGTGTTCATCACCAATTGTGTGCCCCTTACACCAACCAAAGGTCACAGGGCTTAGCCACCTATACACGCTCAGCACTCCATGATCCAAAGGCATGGGAAGAGAAGTAGACACCACCTCAGGTAACACAAAAATCCAGATAATGAACAAGTCAGAGTCAGAACATGAGTACATGTATGACCCATTCTTGCATACATAGGCACACTGGTTACATATTTGATGACATTAAGTTATGATTTAATGCGTACAAACAATGCTCTGGTACCCATAAAGGCTCATAAACTCTGTCAAAATCCTATGAGGAACAGCTCAGTTTTCCAAGCACCATGCTGTTATTTCTAGGCAAACCAGTTAAAGATGAACAGATGGCCCCATGCAAGTCAACTCAGATGTGATGAAAAAGAATTCAGAAGCCTTAAACTGCCCCTCTGCAGAGAGACCCACAAGCTTCCCCTGCAATTCCCAAAACTTCTGTTTTCTTGTGTGTTTGATTTAAGAGGCCTGCAGAGACCAAGCTGGCCATGTCCCAGTCTTACCTACCCAAACCCTATGGTCACAACCAGCCAAACTGCCACAATTAGCTAATGGTGCAGGTACCTGGCAAGGAAGCTCATCCACAGTCTCATTCCCTCATCTCAACTTTCAACAGTTACATGGGATTTCTCCAACTCCCTAGCTGCGAGTTCCTGCACTGGCCATGAATTCGATAAGCTTTTCAGGCAAGGTTGCCCACAGCACCAGCAGGATTGTGCCTACCTTTTGGCTTGCTGAAGGCTCAGGAAACCTTCCTAATAGAAAGTCAGAGCAATGGGTGCTCTTCCCAGAGTCATGGCAAGCCAAACAACCACATGTTTTTGTAACTTGATCTCAGCATAGAAATTGGGATTTTCATTACAAATAAAGTTGGTCTTTTCTTTACATGAAAGGAATATTGTTTAATATGTAATAATATCTGAGTTTTATTCAAGTGAATTATCTGATCAGAAAGTAAGGAAAAAATATTTTATAAGCCTGCATTTTGTAGGTGGTGAGCTAGCCCATAGGTAACTCAAACCAAACTGAATCACTCCTTCTCAAGTGATGAAACAGAAGAGCTATTTCATTTTTTGTATATAAAGCCCTGAAGTTTCTCTTGAAAACAGACACAAACAAAAACGAAAACATAAGTCCATTAAACAATCTTGAAATATCTGTGAGGTAACATGAACACAAATCACTCCTCTTTTTAAATCAAATGTTTTTCCAGGTCATACAGCCCAAGCAACTTTTTGTCCAGATAGTTAAATCTTCCAAAGTCAATAGTTTTAACCTGTTAAGTAAGCATTTTAATTCCTTCAAGCAATAACTACAGGGATGAATTAACCTTGGTTTTCAATGGGAGATTACCGACAAAGTACAACTCCAGAGCCCAAATGTAAGCACACTTAACTGTTTAAATGATTTTAATTATGTGCATTGATGTCTGCAGGAAAGAGACCCATTTTGCTTTAGCTTCTTTTAGGAGAATGTAATTCCAAATTGCTTTGAAGTTACATTAACAGCAGATAAATTGAAGTTGTCAAATATCAGGGACCAAGAAAAGGCAGGCAGTGACAAAAGACAAAATGTATTCTGGTCATGTTTGAGAACGTCAGCGAAAAAGCTGACAGGAGTGACAGAAAATGAAGTTGTTAAAGCAGCACTTGTTACATTACTATTAACTTCTCAAGAATTTAGATGCTGCTGCAAATATGGTACATTCACAATTTCCCCATCATATATCCACTTCCCAGTCTGCCCACATCCTCCGTGCAAATCCTGTCACCTCCAACAAATTATTCTCTTCCTCCACTCGTATACCCTCTGCCTTGAAGACTTCTGCGGTAATGTGAGAAAAGGAAAGGAAATGTTTGATTTCTTCCTGCCCCATTACTTCCTGGAACTGGTAGCCTCTTTCCACACCCCTCCCTCTCCTGCAGCAGATAAAGGTGCATTTTTCGCTCCACCACCAGCTGACTCCTGGACCAACCATCAGAATGGCACAAAACTGTAACTTGAACCTTGGATATGTGCCTAGGGACACAGCATCAGGAGTCTGCACTGTGCTGCCTTATCAGGACTGTTACTGCAGGCAAAGTGGTGTGTCAAAGAGACAATCTGAGAAACCAGATAGATGCACTGTAATTAGTATGCAAACATTTTAACCTGGTTTGCTTGCAAGGGGGAGCAGGACTACTTTGTATTAAAAAACACTTCAAAGTCATATTTTATCAACCTCTGCCAGACATGGTTTCTAATACTACCTCTGCCAGAGGTGGAACTCTGCATTTCTCAGCAGACACATCTCAGATGAAGCACCTTAAACCACATCGAATGTCATAGCACAACCACAACACGTGCACCAACTACTGGATCAATGGCTACAACCTAGAGTTGCATGTGGCAAAGTACAAAACATTCAAAACCCTGCAGAAAGCAACCGCTCTTCGATCAATGTAATACAGAACAGAGAGTTTATCCTTCAGAGAATCACAGAGTAGTTGAGTTTGGAAGAAACCTCTGGAGGTCATCTGGTCTAACCTTCCCTTCTCCTGAGTTCAAAGGGAAGTAAATGAAAGAAAGAAAAAGAAATTTGCATGGATTACTAGAAATCATTGAAGACTGGTCAAAAAGGCCTGTCTGAACCAGCTTCTTAGCTAGGAAGAAAAAAGAAATGGTAGTCATCAGGCTGGAGATGGTATTCTGTATCTAGTGACCAATATTCAGACCTGGAATCACTCCAGGTTTTAGTCCTGCCTATAAACAAAGAAAATTTTCATGCACAAGAAAGGAGCAACTAATAACTCTTGTTTCTCTGGCATCTTCTTATCATCTATGAAATAGTCCTAAGGATAATTTTGTTTCGTGCTTTTGAACATGGCAACAATTGCCACCAAGGGAAGCCTATGACTGTCCACATTGCCAGTAATCTCCATGACCATGATGAACCTGTCTTGACTCAAACAGAAGCTGTTACCATCTTAAGTTGCTTTTTAAGAGACAGCTCTGAACTATGGCAGTGCCTGCTCTGGGGAAGTGTTTCTGGTCACTGAGCTGAGCCAAGATCAGTGCCTTACCCAAGCACTGCTTCTTTCCTATAAAGAACTCCAAAAATCAAACATGTTGGAAGGTGGGGAAGGACCTACTTGGCTTTAAGGCCTAAGATAACTGCCAATTATCAAAGAACAACAGGTAAGCTTAGCTAAAAATCTGATTAGGATACTCATTATGCAATTCATACTAATATGTTTAGTGTAGATAGAAGTACTCGAACTCAGCCTCTTACAGCTCCCTTCTGCAAATGCAAAAACCTCCTCCTGTTGCTCTTAGAACACTACATCAGCTAATTCCACATTTCATATTCTCAATACTCTGTTGAAAAGTAAAGAAATAAGAAAAAACAAGCTGTAATTATATTGCTAGATCTCCAAACAGTGTAAGCACATTCACAACTACAGACATCACAAGGCCAATTCTGCTAAAGAAACCACTCTTTAACAGAAAATCAGCACAGGTTGCCCTCCTAAGAGCATGTTTCCCCTCTCACTTAGTAACTTTCATATTGTCCTGTAATTATTTGTGCAGGAGGAGGTGCTATGTTTTCTGAGACACTGTTAAAGTGTAGGTAGCCTCCTACCTCTTCCCAGTCAAACCACCTCCAGACAGATTTCATTGAAGAATTCCTGCAGACAGCACACAGAAAACAGCACAGTGGAGCAATATGTGAGTGGTGGGGGCTTTCCAAGAGCCCTAGATTACTGTACTCTAAAACCTCACCATTATTAGTTCATCAAATGTAGGTTCTAAACAAACTGGTCTTAGACAAATTCAAGATTAACACGACTGGAAACCTGGAAAACAGATGCAAGTTCAGGCCACAGGACAGACCAGAGCATGCTAATTCTCATGTTTAATCTGCTTAGGGGGGACCTCACCCAATGGCACAGTGGCAGCAGGGCAAGCTCTAGGCAGCAGCACTGCTCACAACTCTCCCCATCTCCATGTTCCCTAGCTCTGCCACCAGTCAGGCCACCAGATTTCCTACAGACATCTAAATGCAAACAGCATAGGGAACATTTTTGCATTATAGATGTAGAAGTGGAAATGATCATATTGAGGATTGAGAGAATCAGCTGGTGTGCCTTGCCCATTATTTTTTCCAAATGTGATCTAAACCTCTTGGCTGTACACAGAAGGAAAGGTGGAGGAGAAAGGCAGTAATACTGCCTGTGTGTATACCAAATGCAAAAAAAAAAAACACCAAAAAAAAAACCAAAAAACCCTGTTGGATGATTGTACACTGCACTGAAAATTTTAAAAGGTGCAAAAGGCTTAAAACATTTAAAACTTGCCCTACAATAAGCTACTAAAAAAGTTATTTTTATTTGTTCAGCCAAGTGAAACTGTAAATATAATTTCAGGATGGTTTGTGAGCAGATACATAGCACAAATTCTTTAACAGAAGAAGGCTTCCTTCTTCCTTCACCTGTTAGGCTAAAATCCAGCAGGAGTCATGGAACAAGAACTTCAACTCGAAATTCCAAAAGCTGTTAAATCAGCTCTTATTTCTGACACAGTAAGAGTAACTACATTTTTTTTAAAAGAATCTTTACATCAACATTGACCAAGCACCTAAAACATATAGCTTAAGATCACTAGAAGTTACAACTCCAACAGCAGACTGGACACAACACTCTGGCTTGCACGATGCAGGTCAAGCGCTGTGATAGGTAGATGGCTACAGCCTTCTCATTTATGAATTTGACTGCATTCATGAAGATTGATAGAATATTCTATATCACATTAATATGTATCATATACAACCTTGTGTTTTATGGACAACAGCCATCTGAAGATGAATTAAACATCTAATCACTTAGAAATAAAATACTTGGGGGCAGAGCTATAGCTACTGTCCTATCACCAGCACTCCACAAAAGACAATTCTTCCAAGTTTTTGCTTTTTTGGGAGCACTGCAAACAAATCTACTATGTTATTTTTTCTTTTCGCCCAGCGAGCTCGCTGCTGCATGTTCAGATGCATTAGAAATCTCTATCAGGTCTGACATTTTAGTTAAACGCTAGTCTCAGAAGTACTGTATGAGCTATTTTCCTCCTTAATTCAGGGACTAACATTCCAGAATGTGAACATTTCAGGAAGGAAAAAATAGCAGGAGGTATATCTGATTCTAAGCATAAAATTAACGTGCCAGGAATACTTCGGGGCTTATTTTATTCCAGCACCAGCTCAGTCTGGCTGAGTATGTCATCAGTATCCAACTCATATCTCCGGGAGCAATCAGCAGCACTTGAATTGTGAACCAATAGCTTTGGGACTAGTGAGAAGCTGAGATGACCACAGGCAGCTCTGCTGAGCATGCAAAATGGCATCTTCCTACAGTGAGTGGCTTCCGATCATAATTCCTGTTCATAACCCTAATGCTACCACTGACAGGATAGCCTTGAAGGGCAGTATGCAACTGAAGACGCTTATGAAAAAGAGTGCAGGCCATGATCTGTTCCTATCTCTTCCTATCCATGCACACATAAAGCACTATTTATTATGGATAGACACAAGTAATTCAATGTGTACACTCTAAAATAGGATCAAATCAGACAATCTCTGCTTCTTGCATTTTTATTTGATTTCTTTTCATGGAAAACATCCTTTAATTCTTTTGGTAACGAGAAATTTCCCTTGAAATAATTGCTTCCGATTACACAGATCTCTCTCTTGCCACTTACTGAATCTTTTCAGCAACACAGAACATTTTGGGTACCTGATTTTGCATTTCCCCCATCTCTTGCCTCTCCTCTCTTCTTTGATCTACATTTTTTTCAGCATAGCCTTTTCCTAACTCATGGTTGTATTGATGCATGTATTAGTCTTACAGTTATTTCATTGTGCCTTCCCTTCTCTATTTAAAAAACAAAATGCAAAATGAGCAAACGAACAAACAACAGTGCACTATTTTCTCTTCACTACCGAACAGCTCTAGTGATCTCGCAGCTGACAGAAATCACTTGCATAGCATATGCTGTTTCTGCATTTTTACCCATTATTTTAAGGCCAACAAAAGGAAAACCAGGAGGGGTGGCTGGATAAAATGATATTGCATGGCAAAGCCAGTGGAAGAATGATGCCTAAAAATAGGTTTTCAGTTACTTTTAAGATATGTACAAGAAAGCCACTGCCATCTGAGATGGATCTCCACAAGAACTTTAAAAGCCAAGATTTTTCAATTGTGTGTACAAGCATCAAACTCTGCTGCAAGGACACCTGTGACGCAGAGAATAAGAACTCATCTTGCACTGTAAGGAGTGCACTGTCAGTCAGTTTATCATGAGCCCAGGATGGGCTATGTTAGGGACAATATTGATAGAGTTTACTATTACCATGCAAGAAATCGAGGCTAGATTCCTTTTAATTTTCTCAGTCACTGAGCTTGAAAGGCTGGGGCAAATCTGAGCAGTTCATCTGATTCTTGAGGGAGACAGCTGGGAAAGCAGGTGGGAGAAATATTATTCCCTCTTCTGAGTCAGTTCATAAAGGCTTTCACATGCAAACCCTCTGAAAAGACCACTTTTAATAAGCTGTGCATATAAACTTAACTGACTGGTGACACCAAGGCTGAGCGATAATGAAAGGATGTAAAATTCTGCATAGGAAGGGGAGGAAGAGGGAAGCACGTAAGGTGTTCTCTTTTGACCATTTCCCTTGTTCTGCACCTTTCCTTATACTTCGGTTGCCTCAAATCTTCACATTAGACATTGTTCTGCTTTTGTGTATTGCCTGGCACATTTGACAAACTGCTACAAACATAATAACTTCCTTAGCCACTGCGCTGAATGCAAGACATGACTTCTATGGTGCTTTAGAAGAAGACTCTCGCACACAAAGTCTCCCCACCTACAAGCAAAGACACTGTAATATTTGACTTCATGTTCCCTAGAGGGAAATAACGAAGTACTTTCTCTCGGGCACTGAGACGTGAGTGGAAAACACTGTGTCATCTTTGCCAAAGAATTTGTTTCCTGCAAAAATCCAGCAAAACAGTCCTAAGCACTTGACGCCTTGCTCTGGTTTAAGATAAACAGGGTTGGTTTTTGATGGACACATCAAACAGCCAGTAGTGTATTCCTCCCATGTATGTCAGCTCAACCCACTGGTTGTGGAGTTTTGGACGGGCTGGGGGTTTCCTTTAAAACAGCACTCAGGTGGAAACTGTGCTCCCTTTTCTGCCATGATCCCCTTTTTCTTTTTTACCTGCCACTCAGCGCTGCGATCTCTCTACCACTGCTCTGATTGGGGCTGCTTAGTGCTGCTGCTCCACATGCTGTCCTGGCTGCTGCGACTGCATCTATCGCTCTGTTCCATGGCCCTCCTGCTGCCATATTCTCCTGCTGCGACTGCTCCTGCTGGCCCTGCCCTGCGTGTGGTCTGCCACCACCGCTGCCGCTGTTGTCGCTCGATGCTCCCGGCCTGGCACCCTGCCACACCACATGCTCTTGCTGCTGCCACGTGGCGCTCTGCCGCTGTTGCTGCTGCCACTTAACAGCCTAGTAGCTTTTATCACTGCTTTTCTTTAACTGCAGTTTGGTTGCACATTCCCTTCCCCGTCCCTACCTTCCCCACCTCACTGCACCAGTTCTAATCCTATATAAACTTGTTAATGCCATGTTTTCTGTATATTTTATATTTCTATTGTTATTAAAACTGTTTTAGTTTCCTAAACTTAAGAAAGGCCTCACAACTTTTTTGTTCTTCTTATCTCTTTTCTCAAGCCTTTCTCCTGGAACGGGAGGAATGTGAATTATAGGGAGTCCATCTCATGACCGGCCATCCTTGGCCAACCAATGACAAGCCTGAACTTCAGGAAGTCACCAGCTACACACACAAATGGTGTATCCCCCCAGCCCACAGGGTCTCCTGCAGTCAGCTTGCTTTGCTGTAACTCAACAGTGTACAGAAGAATGGGCAACTGGAGCAGCATCACCATGAGGAAGCACACAGGCTCATTCAGCTGTCTATAAACAAAACCTCTCCACCAAGTTACCACACTGTGGTGTCACTGGCCTTCTCAAGCCCAGAGGTCTGCAAATATAGCACAGCTCAGCTTCACTACATAAAACTACTTTACAACATGACTCCCTGGGAAATTACTACAGGAGAAAAAACCTTTCCAGGACGCCTCACTGTCACCTCCACATAATTAGTATCTGACTTTTACACCCAACTGCAGAACAAGGAAAATAATCTCATTCAAAGATTTTTGTGTATGAGAGTTCAAGATGGTTGTGGCTTTCATAAGACTTCAGCTGCAAGGCACCATGCACCATAAGATGACAACACACACTAAGCTTGCTGGCATCCAGAGCCTGTGACGTGTCAGAGCAAGTCCGCCCCACAGCAATGCTGCCATCAAGTCTTTCACCACCTTCTTGCACCATGCTTTACTACTCAAATTTCTCATGGAAGATCTCCACAGTCATGTGTAGCTACTATAAATTATCCTTTCTAGGAACACGTACAGAAGATAAAAATATGACTGGCTGCATGCCATACATCTGTAGATCAATGCCAGAAAAATCCTTCTTGCAGTCAGGAAACACCAAGACTAGAAGACAATGAGCCAAGAGGCTTTATAGAGGGGAACAGTGGAAAGGTGCACCCAGCTGGAAAAGGAGAATCCAGAGAACAAGCTTAAATAAAACTATTCTTTTGGTCACCACTAACTGGAAATATAAGCAAAGATGAGCTGTGTTTTCAGTCCTTGATTGCGAGGTGTGGATAGACAGCAGATCACCAATCTGTGCAACCAAACAGGGAAGTTTAAAAATAAATCCTATCGAAACTGGGTGAAACTGTGTTTACAGCCCAGCATGGTTCAGGTTAGCATTGTCAGACCAGCCACACTGTGATGTGGTAGTATCCTCTTTCTGCCACGTGCTACACCTCAGCAGAGGTTTAAGAGCCTTCCAGCCAGAGCTATAGGATAATCTGCCAACCTCTCTTCCCCACAGATTCACAATCTGACTTCTGAATAAGGTTAAACCCTAAAATTTGAGGTTTAGTAACACTCGTTCCAGTTTTTGTCCTTTCAATTATAACTCTGAATAATCTTCCTATCCCCAGAAGTGACATGTTCCATTTTTGACCTTGAAGACCAAGAGATACCACAAAAGAACAGAAAAGAAAACATAGCAAAACACCAGAAGCCTAAAGAAAGGTCTCAGTCTCAACCAATAGGCAGGAAATGGGGCTCAGGTGGATACTATTTTAGCTGGTAGATCAAATAAAAGGAAAAAACCCACAAGGTAATACAGACAAGAGTTACGACTGCCACTATAGGAAGACTCTCAGCTAGGACTGCAAACCATGTCTGTCCGCCACATCAGTTGGTGCACATCCTCTCTGGAACATAAAGAGACTAGTAATTTTGTTTTACAAACAGAATGGTAACAAGTGAACACACACAGAATAGAGAGGATTCAAACCATCAGTGCCTGCCCTTTACTCATCTCTTCTACCATCACTGAACAGGCAATTTAAAGTCCTGCACAATTGATCAACCTAGTGTCTTGTCAAACACATTGTGCCTCGCAATGCAAATTCAGTCCAGGTCTTCTTGCTTTATTTGTTGCTAACAGGATCCATGCTTGATTTAATACAGCAATCAAATACGCCTACACAATACAGAGGACTATAAGAAATGCATGAAACAAGTTATTATATATATATATACACATAAATATAAATTCCACTTCCTAAGTTCTCAGTCTACAGTCCACATCAGATTCCCTCTTGGTATTTATCAGTATAGCTCTAATGAACCATTAAGCCAATTTAGACTGCTGCAGACCTGGCTGTTAGAGTTTACCATTTAGCACTAAGAAGTCAATGAAAAAGCACAGGCAGTACCATTGATTAACTGAATGAACAGCCAGCTGATCTGCACTTTGTCCAGGCTCAGATGCATCTAATTTACACTGGATATGCCCATATCTTTAAAAAACAATAATTAGTTTATCTGTTTCGTACCAACACTATATAAATACATTTTATGGTAATTTCCTAACATGTAATTGGATACTTTCCTCATTCTCCCTCTAACTCATTTCAGCTGTTTACATCCACCTGGTTCAAAAGTTAACTTTGATACAGTAAACCTTACAAACCAGTAAATGTATTTTAAGGATCTTTCAAAGCACCAAAACATGGCATGTTTTCAGTCTTGAATGTGCCCAAAAAAGCCATATTTTCTCTGAACATCACACCAATGACTGCAGTCCACCTAGACTGACTGTGGTTTGGCTTAGAATTCAAAATATTGTTATCTGCAATAATCCCACAGCTGGTAATACTCGTAAAGCTGACAATATTGGTAAAGCTGGCACTTACAGTGGAGTTATGATGCCCGCACAAATTCTTTCATGCTTCCTTTGAATCCTCTAATACTTCTGTGTCACCCTTTTCTTCTGGGTAGAGATTGCTCTTATTAATCAGGCAAGAATATCACAGACCAAACTGCCTTAACATCCCCTTTCTCTCCATCCTCTAGCCCTATGCCATCATGAATATTATTTCAGGACATTTGCAAGGACTATCTCAAGATGGCCCATTTCTGATCCAGTTGTGAGAGCATTTGAATGGCTTACATGAAGGAAGACCCTTTGCTTTAAACCATTAGGTAATTCTTTAATAAAATGGCACTGGCAGACAGCATCTCAGTTCAACAGTCCCACTCCATAGCCAAACACCATGGCAGCTGTTCCATACTGCTATAATTGCTGTTTTTCAAGGAGATTGTCAAAGCTGAGTCTTTATCAGACAGTGTCTTTTTTTCTTCTGTCTGCCTTTCTTCCAGTTACAGACATATAAATTAATTCAGGAATTTGACAAATTTTGAGTAACAGCTCTTCTAAAAAATAAAATCCTAGTTATTTCTTTTAGGAGCAGCTGCACTGGGGAAAAAAACAACCCAGCAAGCCACTTGCAACTATCTAAAAGTGGATCAAGTTGGACAGAGACCTCAATCTTCATATTTAACTTTGTCTAAAAAAACTTTTTCACAACCTTAACCTCTCTGTTGGATGCCGAACCACCCTCCTGCTGGGACATCACTGAAGCTGTGGAGCACATGAAGCCAAAGTTCCCAGGACTCCCCATCCCTCTGACACACAGTTGTGACCCAGAGAATGGTGTGGAAGACAAATTCAGTGCTTAGCTTTGGTGAAAATCTCTTCATTGCTCAACTGTCATTTCAGCAAAGCGAAAGATATTAATACACTTCATTATATGGTACTTTTTAAACACCATTATAAGTCTCTGTAGGAATTAGGCATTGATGAATTTTTAGTTGAAGCAGTACCTGGAGCAAGTACACAGTCAACAACTTCACAATATTCTTCTTAATGCCTGTCATGGACCATAAGGATATACCTCTCATCCACAGAAGTCCCCTTACAGAATCACTTGTTTGGAAGAGACCTTCAAGAACATCGAGTCCAACCATTCACTCTGCACTAACAGGGTCCTTAAACCATGCGCCTCAGCACCACATCCACATGTCTTTTAAACACTTCCAGGGATGGGGACTCCACAACCTCTCTGGGCAACCTGTTCCAATGCTTCACAATCCTTTCTGTAAAGAAATTTTTCCTAATATCCAACCTAAATCTCCCCTGACGCAACTTGAGGCCATTTCCTCTCATTCTATCACTTGTTACTTGGGAGAAGAGACTGACCTCACCTCGCTACAATCTCCTTTCAGGGAGCTGTATAAAGTAATGAGGTCTCCCTGAGCCTCCTTTTCTCCAGACCAAACAACCCCAGTTCCTTCAGCCCCTCCTCATAAGACTTGCTCTCCAGATCCTTCACCAGCTTCACTGTCCTACTCTGGATGGGCTCCAGCACCTCAATGTCTTTCTTGTGGTGAGGGGCCCAAAACTAGACACAGTATTCAAGGTGCAGCCTCACCAGTGCTGAGTCCAGGGGGACAATCACTTCATTCCTCCTGCTGGCCTCAATATTGCTGATACAAGCCAGGATGCCATTTGCCTTCTTGGCCACCTGGGCACACTGCTGGCTCATACGCAGCCGGCTGTCGACCAATACCCCTAGGTGCTTTTCCTCTGGGCATTTTCCAGCCACTCTTCCCCAAGCCTGTAGCATTGCAGGGGGTTGTTGTGGCCCAAGTGAGGGACCCAACACTTGGCCTTATTGAACTTCATACAATTGGTCTTGGCCTATTGATCCAATGTTACATTGCTGCCCTCCACCTTACAAACCCACATGTCATGGACATCATGCAGCCCCTCAGTGCTGCTACCAGTTCACTGAGCCCAACACATCCACAATGGCAGCTACAGAGTCTGTATTTCATGCCGGGAGGCGCATGGTGCTCCAGATGGTGCCACAGGGAAGACATCGTCCTCCCCTCCCACCATGGTAGCATCATCGTTGATAGGACAGATCCCACATACAACACAAGAGGCCTTTTTGCAGAAGTTTGGTTTTGTGCTTTACTCACAGCCATAAAACATTCACCCTCGCACACAGTGAAAATGTTCATTATTTTAAAAAGGAAGTATCCAAATAATTGCATGCCAATACTTTGTTTGTCACCTATGACAAACACCTAGTCAATAATCTTTTGTTACTAGCAACAATAGCACTGACATATTAACAAAGAATAAATATCTCTTATCAGAGAGCACATTTTGAAATCTAAACATATTCATCAAAAATTAAAACTTGCAGGAAGCTCCTAAATCTGTTCCCGCAACTGGCAATCAGCCATTTTGTACATTATGTTACAGACATACTTTAATTAGCTCTAATTCACACGTTATAATCACTGTCTCGAAAATCTGTGATGCACTTGTTACTTGTTTATCAACATGCAGTTGCTTTAATCTCACAGAAGTCACTAATGCAACAAAAAGGATCTTTCTCACAACATGAATTATGACATATCTGTCTTCCAATTAAGTACTCTGGTAGTTTCAAAGCCACTTGCAAACTAATAGCTAAAAATATTCATTGAACAAGTAAAGAAAAAAGGAAGAAATCATACCTTTGATATAGGGACTAGTATTTTTTTTTAAATACATTTCAACAGACGCAGAAAATATTCGTCTTCAGTTCTTCTGAAAAACCCTCTGAGCATATATTTCTATTTTTCTGTTCCCAAAGACCTTTGAAACTGACTCACTGGAGCCTGTCTATTGCTGGGAGTCAGTGATATCTAGACTCTTCCAAGTGAAAATGGCAGTTTTAAGTCTGGTGGTGCTTAACTACTACGTGCAGTGTCATTGGTATTGAAAAGGCAGGAATTTAAAATTGAAATGAAAGATTTCTACACTTTATCACAGTGATGTATCTGTTGGTGTTACTGAAGTTCAGCTCTCATTACTATACAGTTCTTCAACATCCACAGTTGATTTCTGAGCATTGTTCCAGGTAGGTTTAATACAGGCCAGTTATCAAGTGTAGAGTTTTATGAATTTGCTGGACTTGCTAGGTGAAACCTAATTTTGCCTAAGTAGTAAGAATAAAAAGCAAACCTGGTGCAGGTGAGTGAAAGCCAAAGGAACAATTGTCAAAAAACCTTGAAAAGAAAAGCTTTTGAGTTGCAAGCTGTTTTCACTGAGCAGAGACTGGCAATACAATGGTTTCTTTATTTACTGCACTTCAAGCACTTCAAGCACAGGTACTTCTCACTCCAGGTGCTTAGCTGTCAAAAAAAAAAAATTAATAATGCCAGAATTCCACCTGATCCCCAACTAGAAGGTATATTCTGCCTTTCGCCTTATTTCACTAAGACACATCTCACTGTGCAGAGATACAAGTCCACATTAAACTCTAATTGTTTCCTCTTCCATAAGTGAGGCTCCTTTGAAGAATTCCAGAAACAAGACAGTTCAATTATTTGCATATGGAAAGCCAGATTTCATGGCACTGATTGATTTTCACCAGTCAAGCAGCAACGAAGCGACATGCAAGGGCAATGCACTCTGGGCAGTAAATGAAGCGCTCACTGATGACAAGGCAAGTGTGAATGCAGTTGCCAGGCGAGGGTTTGTGTATGATACCACACATAAATGGCCCCAAAAGAGGAATAGGAGACATACGGCAACCAATCTGTGCTGAAATCCATCCCTGCCCGCTGTATGCTCTATGCATGGTGCCTGGTTGCGCACAGGCACACTACAGAAAAAGCTTGCTCATCCTGTGCAGCAAGAGTAGCTGCAATGGAGGCAGAATCTGCTCCTCAGCGTAGGAGGAAAATGAATAGTGAGCAGAACAGCAGTCCCCACCCTCATGCCACCAGTTAACAGTTTTAGTGGTATGTGACCTTTTGTTTGCCATCAAATCATCTCCTTAGCAGTCAAATCATAAGTTTGTCTATTCATCAGATCCTCTGAATATTCAAACCACCTGTTCACAAACACAAAGGCTGTTTGGATCCTTCCTGCCCTCTATTGTGGCAGTTCAATAACTAAGGCAGGGAGCTCCCAGCTGGATATGAGCAGTGGAGAAACATTGCACAGCCAGAGGCAAAAGAGATGTTGGCAGAGCACACTTACATAGGGAGAAAATTAGAGTCTGGAAACTCAGCGACAAGTCATCCCTTTTCTTGTGAGTATCATAAAAGAAAGATGCTCAGAACAATTACTACAACAGCAATGTTAAAAATGTTAATTTGTACAGTACTCTTTTGGAGCTTGCTGTTCTGATTGACGTTTTGGCTGGGAAAGGAACCTTAGCAATCTCTGTTTGCTGAATTAAAGCTCTAATAGAGGCAGTTTGATAAAAATGATGTCACCCTATTTGAAACCAAGCCAAAGGACAGAAATGTTTTTATGATTTCCTCTTACATCTGTCTATATAGACATAGAGATTATAAGGAACTCAGCATGGGTGGATTTGAATCCTCAGCATTAAAAATTAAAAATTGTGAGAAATCTCTAAAAAATTCTAGCAGTAAAACTGCCCCCAGCTGAACATGTCCTTTGCATCAGCAGCAATACATGGGGTATTTAATTTCATCACAAAGATGAACATCCTCTTAGCTGGTCCATGTGTATTACCCCAACCATCTCACTCAATTGTGGCCACTTAAAATTAAGCCTCTCATCTAAACTGGTGCTGATCATCTAAACTCCTGCAGAGATAAGAGAGAAAGAGAGGGACCTCTGGTTTGTACTTACCTAGTCCAGATATAGGTGTCTAATATAAGCTAGGATAATTCACCAGTGGAGGTGATTCTTTTTCCCTCTCTTTCAATGAGACAAACAGCTCGCTTCAGGCAGCTACAATTAGGTGAGATGAATCCCAGAATACACACCTCCCCTATCAAGGAATACACCTTTAAGGGGAGGGAAATACTACCTCTGTATTACTAATGGGGAAGTTAGGGTCTCAACGGGCTGGAATTCATACCTTAAAGGAATTTAAAGTCCATCTACATGGAATTGCATTAAAGTCTAAAGCTATGACGCTGAAAACCCCTCTGTGGCAGATGGGCAAAGAATAGAAAGTCTTACTTCTTATCACAGCATATCCCAAGCAATGAAATGCCCAGAAATGAGTTGGTCTCCTGGATGAGCAGCTCAGTGCCCAAACGGCATGTAATCCCTGTTTGGATGCACAAACTTACAGTGTCCTTGCTCTAAATCCCTCTTTAGGAACTGAACTGTGAGCACACACAAAAGACCATCAGAAAGACCCACAGATGCTCTGGAACTCCAGACATCAGGCCACGTGGTCCAGAGGAAGAAGTAGGGTTAAGGATTAGGGGATAAGGGGTGGGGGGGGAGGTGCAGATATGTTGGAGGTGGGTGATATGGGTGGGTGAAAGCTGTTGAGAGTGCAAGAAGTTTGCAAAATTCAGGCCCACAATATTTTAAACTGAGTAACAGAAATGCTGCAGTTTGTTTTGTCTGGGTTTTTTAATTTTTAAATGTACTTTCTCATATTCAGCAATATCTCAGTTTCTTCTCTGTCTCTCTGTGGTACAATTATAGCAGAGACATCTGTATTGGGATAGCTTGAAGAAGTCCTCACCAAGGAGTATGGCTGCCTTGCTCAAGAAACTAGTTGAAGAAACTTTTACAGAGACACATCACAGCCAGCCTGTATCTCTGTGAGGATCTAACCAAAAAAGGATAAAAAGAAATGCATGAATTAAAAAAATCAAAAAAGGAGAGCTGAAAGAAACACTAAGATAATAACTAACCGCATAGAAATGATCACAGGTCATCAATTGCTTGC
Source organism: Bucorvus abyssinicus (assembly GCA_009769605.1). Taxonomy (NCBI): domain Eukaryota; kingdom Metazoa; phylum Chordata; class Aves; order Bucerotiformes; family Bucorvidae; genus Bucorvus; species Bucorvus abyssinicus. Next base: position 15,116,731 of record CM020063.1, read on the forward strand.
TATGTGCTTCATACTTTCACATCAAATTTAGGGAAAGATTGGAAGAAGACTCCCATTCTGAAACTGTGATCTTCCCCTCACAGAAACACAGAAAAAAGCATAAGAGAAAAGATGATGGTGCTGAAGCAAGCTGGTCTCTGAAACCAGAGGTGAGCACTCCGTGTTTGACATGACAGGTAGGGAGGTGTGGACAAGGACAAAAGGAAGGAGAGCGTGCAAGACCAGAGTTGCTGTTATGAGTCCTGCAGAAACATCCATGGGGAAAAGCTCCACTTTCTTTGTGCGTTTGCTTTATACGAGTGGTGTAGAGAGGAAGAGATATAGCCACACATAGCCTGGAGAGAACCACCACAAAGCCTAGATGAGCGCTCTGTAAGCTAGGAGACAGACATGCTATGGGGAGAAACAGCATGTCACCCCGCAACACTTTGTGTTGGACAAGCTAAAATTACACAAGCCATGTCGGTATTTCTTTCCCCACGACATGAGAACAGGGCCCAGATTGTCAATCCTTGGCAGGCCGAAGGAAAGTGTCTTTTGGAATACGCTCACCACAACCCAGGCTGGACTCCATTTGATATCCAGACAGCAACACTTTAATGTTTCACAGATGGAGCTGCTCAGACTGTGTCTATTCTTAGAAGGCACTAGCATTAGTGTCAGGTTGTGTTTTTGCACTAAGCTTGAAGTCTGCTGCTTCCATTTCAGGCCTGGAGAAAGGTTTCTATACCTAGAAGTTTATCCATTTTTTTCCAATTATAGCGGCCAGTCCTCAAAAGATACCATCTTTTCTACATGCCTGGGATTGTCACAGCTGTAAGGAAACGACTGCAATATGGGAAGACACTGAATTTGGTGTCTGAATGGAGATTTCAGAAAACAAAACAAAAAAAATGAGGCCACATTACCATTTAGTTCTCAAATTTACACACCATGCCCAGAAGACCTATATTCCCAAACCTCTACATATTACTCTTTTTTAACTACTATACATGACTAGGTAGAGAACTTCAAATACTGAGAAATCATCTCTTTCACTCAGCTACTCAACTCCTCAGGAAATAATTGAAAAAAGAAATGTGCTTCAAAACACACACACAAAAAAATTCCTGAAACAAAACCACAGACACTATACAGCAAACCTAAAATGCTGCCAAAATAATCTGATAACAGATAAAACAAGAAAAAAAAGAAATCTCACTTTACATGATGAAAACACCCACTGCCAGCGAGAAATTCACTGGAAACCCTATGAAAGCATCCAGAAAACTGGACAACCTTAGACAAAAATTTAGAGCAAAGTCCTTAAAAGACTGTTTCCTGAACAGCAGGAGGCTAATAAAAACCCAAACCTCTTAAACTTTTAATAGTTTTGCGAACACTGAATTTCTTCGTTAAGCTAATTCCATTAAGTCCTGATCAACAGGTAACAAATTCAGCTGCCAGCTCTTAACGATACAGGAAATGGCATTTGGTAATCTGTGGCAGTAATTTACGTCTTCCTCTGCCAAGTAAATAACTATTAATCTCAGACTGCTCTAATATCTAAGGCTCATCATTAAGATGAGAAAGAAACGCCGGAAGCTATGTGAACTGTCTTGCTATAGAGGTGGCACTTGCTCAAAGGCAAAGCTCCCTCTCCCCCAACCACCTCCATAACTCCTTCCTGCACATGGGCATGATTTTCCTTTTGATCTGCTATTGGCATCCAGGGAAGAAACATGTTAACAGGCAGCTCTCCTGGTTTCTCCGGGATAGAATCATAGGCCAGCCATGGTGTTGCAGGCATTAGCAGTTTTGAGACAGCCAGGGCAGCTGACTTGAGACAGCTCACGGATTTATCCCAGACCATAAACAACATGCTCATCATAAAGGGGCAAGTTTGCTGAGGGTAAGTCACTCTCCTGCCTGGGCTCCTCCTGCTTCTCCCCATCCCTGGAGAGGCTTACCTACCGTTCTGCTCCTGAGGACTGCCTTCCTGTTTATTGCAACCACTGCACATTTGCTGGGCAGTATAACTTTGTATACTTTATATTGGTGTTGGTATTAGTTTGGCTGTTTAATTAAAACTGTTTTCATTTCAGCCTACAGATCTCCTCTTCTTTTCCTGACCTCCCTTCTCTGCTGGGGAGGGATCATTGGGTGATAGAGCAACTGCAGTAGTTTAGCCCTGGATATGAGCTAAATGTGTACAGCAACTCATTCTCCAAGAGAAAGGAAAGATGTCTATAAATAAAAAGCATTACACATAGGCAAAGGTGCTGGTATTTTGTCCATGTGCTTCTTTCCACCTGCATGGCATTGAAAATCTATGGTTTTTAAATTTGGTTAAAGAAAAGCTTTCCATGTGTTACACTATCTGACCTGATTGCCAAGCACATTTTAATGTTTCCAAATATAGCCCCTGTACATCTTTTTTCTGAAGTCTCTCAGCAAAGAGCTGGACACAAATTTTGTTGTCTCTGTTCCCAAAACGAATTATGTTCAGTGGCACATCCCCCCCTATACACTCCTTTCCCATCCCTCTCCACTCCCCCAACCTTCTGTTAGCAGCAAAGAAACAAGAGAAGAGAACGTTATAACTATCAGGCACATTTCAATTAAAGCCTGTTACAGCATTTTCCCATAAACCTATCAGCTACTTCAAAATAATTATTTATTTATGCATTTGTATCCAAACAGACAATAGCTTGTGTCACAAACGGTGCACAAAACTGACAGAGAACTACACGATTTCTGACCATGGCTGTATTCTTGCTGCAGAAGGTGGCAAGTCTAACAGGCTTTGGTTTTGCAGAAAACATGATGCAAGGGTATAAGGGTGAAGTGAACGGTCAATCTGACCTTCACTTTGACAGGCTTTAGACATTAAAGGTTAACACATACAAAAGATCTTAGCTCCATCTCAAAGACTCCTTTCTAAGCACTCTTTTGTGTACAGAAACAATGTTTCTGCATAGAGTCATTTAGGTTGGAAAAGTTCTTTAAGATCATGGGGTTCAACCGTTAACCTTACCGTTCCAAGTCCACCACAGAGTAGCACGAGCACAAATGAGACTTGGTACTTTAACTGGCTTTAGATAAATCAATGCAAGCCTCTTGGAGAACACTTACATTGACTTAAGCAGTTCAGACTGCAAGGCTGCTATGCAAACACTGTGGCCACACCACAAGCCACCCCAGGGTGGGGTCTGGCTTGGACAGCAAACTTGCGAGGGCTGCACTCAACAGCCATCTGCATGGGTGATGCTTCCAGCTGCATCCTAACCCCTGCATGCTCCCAATGCACGACAAAAATGGTCTCATTAGTGATGCATTGTAACCTCATTTTTCTTGACTAGGGTTCCTCTTCTTTTCATTCTGAATGCAGTAATTAGTTAATGATGAGGAACTGCCACTGTTAAAAGACTGAGCTGTAACGCAAGGACTCAGTTGGCATGAACTGGATCTCAAAACCTGAGTGGAGCCATATAATCTGTTGTTTAACAGAAGACTTTGCAGCTCTCTGTCACACTGAAATTTCTGCACTTGCACTTGATATTTCAGAGTTCCTACCTTTCTTCCCCTGCTCCACCTCCCCAGTAATATAGACCCTTAAATGAGGGGATCAATTTTCAAAGACAGGTGGAAATTTAACTCCACAAGCACAGAGAAATTGTGAACAGAATATTTTTATCTAGGTAATACTCGTGAGCCAGAACAGAGACAAGGACATATTGTAAACTGCAGGCTCAAAAAAAAAAATCTCCTGTTCTAAAATAGAAGCAGCACTATTTAATTATTTCACCAATTTCTCATCTGCCAAAAGCATCACCTAAGTAAATACAATATTTCAGTGTAGAGCTGTGATTCCTTATGGCTCTGACTTTGGTCAGGTTGACAAATAGAACTAGCATAAACCTCAAAACCTGTGAGGCAAACAGTTATCTCATTGAAGTGCAGCACATTAACTTGCAGCCATCAGCTCTGCTGCATGCTGTGCTGTGAATAAATTAAATGTGAACTCAGAAGAATTCTGGCTGGCTGTGTCTGACAAGCTTTATTACCGTGCATATACCAGCAATCATCTCCTCAGTTTTGCAGTAAAAAAACATTAAGGAGGAAAGAGCAGAAGAGTCCAAGTTTATCTTCTCTGGCAGTGGAGTGGCTAAACATATGATACCAGAGATGGCCTCACATAAATGCTTTGACGTCAAATACACAAACGGTACAGTGAGCCACCAGTGAAGCACATATTTTGGGGACCTACTAGTATCAGTTTCTCTTTGTGGTCATACCTACCGAGAGGCTGTTGCTTATGCAAACATAGTTTGAACTCAAACAGAAATGCAATCTGAGTACCAACTGTGTTGGGTTTTGGCTCAGTCAGGTATGTATCACAGTGGCAGTCACAATATTTCCCTGGGGCAGAAGGAAACATTTCCCCATCTTCTTCAGTTCTTTGTCACTATTTCTTGTAGTGTTATTAAGCTTCTTCATCCTGGAAGCATAAAGAGGCTATAACATGTTAGTTGCATTTCATCCATGTCAAATGAAACATCTGACTATGAACACAGGGATTAACTTTTCCATCATACTTTGTTAAGTTATATTCCACTAATGAATATCAGGATTAGTAACCATCATTCTGTATTTCCAAACACAGACAAAACAGGAATTCATTAATTTTAATTACTCCAAACCATCAGACAATCATGAGGTCTTCCAAGCTACAAGAACAAACGCAGGCATTCCAGACTGAAGCCACAGCAGGTCAGTGATCCAGCACAAGAAAGGAACGCATAAATACACACCAATAAATTTTACATCCTGCTTGCAGGATATAGTTGTTCAGATGGGCTCGATATTAACTTATTAATATATGCTCCATGGCATGAGGTCTTGAAGACCTTATGGCTGGATTAGCTCAATGGAAGCAGCATTGTGATGATAGTCAAAGAATATGCAAGAGCAGAATTTGGGCTATTGGGGTAACTATAAATAGAAGCACATAAAACCATTTTCTTCTATTAAACCTAACACATTAGCTTCCGGGAAAGTAAAATCCTGTAGTTCCACGGTTATTTAAATGTGCAGACACATTAAACTGTATAATGTCAGAAAGTCTCTTGGACAAAAGCACATTGAATTCCAATTGGTTCAGATTAATGGGGAATTAAAAATTAACCTTTTATTCATCAATATTTCAAAGCCCTATTAGGTTCCATTCAGGAGAGAACATCCTTAGCACATATCCAGCAGCATCCTACAGAACATTCACCGCAAAGCTGGGGAGGATGACAAGCATTTAACTGAAGAAAGTAGCAGGACATGGAGTTTGCTTAAAGCCTCCAAAGCTAGTGCCCATTTCACTGCCAAAAGTTTAATTTTACATCTGTATCCCACACTTTGAACAACTTACCTCTAATGAATCCTAGCAAAAAAGGTTCTTGTGTCCATTTTCTTTGGTCTACAGATGTAAAAAGTTTCACTTCAAAAGCAGCATCACAGTGAAATTAAGTAAGATTCCTCCTTCAGTCCAACTGATGATACGTGCATTTACGAACATAGCAACCATTTCAGCTTGAAAATGTGGTCCATATATCCTTTGCGGACTTCTGATCTGGCACACATTCTTCATGATACTATCCCTAGAGAGGTAACTGCTCACTCCACAACCATCACAATTTCTGAAGCCCTTCAAACCCACCACAACAACACTAGAACGGCAAACAAACTGTGGCATCGGGTGAATGAGAATTATCTCTGCATCATCATACAAATTCCAATCTCACTGTAACAGCTCTCTGAATTGCTTTAAACTTTTACTCCATGCCTCTTTTCTCAAGTAGGGAGTTGAAATATCTCTGTGTCTGTCCAGAGAAAGTAGTTACTGATCCTTGGCAATGATGACTCCCAGCCAAAGATGACTGTCTTGCTAATGGTTCCTCACTGTTGTACCAAACACAAATATTCAGTACCCATGGGCAGGGGAGTCAGGGAGCAGAGAGAGAAGATACTGAAAATCACAACTTATAAAAGGAAAAACCTCAAAAAAAGACAGGAAGAGACAATGCAATAAAGCAGATTATCTATATCAGAAGAAACCAGACAAGAACAGAAGAGAAGGCTGTGCAAGGAGACAGAAACAGAAATAGAAACAGAGTCATAATAACCTTGCCTACAGTGCAGGAGATTTTCAGCAGAGCCAAGGAACTATAGAGGAGGTTTTGCATATAGGCATTTGCTTTGCTTTAGATGACCCATGCTGTAGTCTACCAATAAAATACACGTGTTCCAGGGAAGCTTCTGCGTGAAGTTGCTGTTAATGGTCAGCGTCCTGAAGGAGACCATTCAATGCTGCTGTTCACACCCAGACAGAGCTTTGCCATGCTTTAGCTACTAAGAAGGCTTTAAGGCAGAGAGATGGCACTTGACCTGTGTCCCTAAATCCTACACTTTCATAACTAAGAGGAAGTATCAACACCAAATTATTTGCAGAGAACATACGCCTAAGACAGCACTGCTGAGCTTAAGTGTAGTCTTGCAAACATGCAAGTTCGAAGCATGGGGCTTCTACAAGTGCCTGGTAGTCACCTACACAGGGGACAGCGTGGGCTGCAGCCCTCATATGCAGGGAAGCTGAAGAATTAAAGCCATCCTGCACCAGAACACAACCTCCACTTCAAGTTTGCTACCACCACCAGGCAGATTTTTCCAGTCAAATCAGATAAATCGTGTATAGATGCTGGGGAAAAAAATAAATTGAGAGTGTTACCGAAAATCATAGCAAGAGGAAGGGAATAATTGCCATTTATCTTTTAAAAACGTGGGAGATGTCCAGACACTACAGTAGACTGTCTGCAAGGATCTGGCAACTGAACCTAACTTCTCTGGGATACTTTCATATAGAAGAGGTAAAGATATGAACTATCTAGGAAATAAAAATAATTTGCCTCAACAAATCTAGGTTTTTTCTTTTGTTAAACAGTATAGCAATCACTAAAGTACCTGGGCAGACACAACTTATATATGTTCTCCGAGAGTTCCCACTTGGGTACCTGTGAGATCAAGATAGATATTGCTGCTCAACTGCTTCTGGACCACCCAGTGTAGTGCGTCTGTGTGTTCAACAGTGCCATGCACACGTGGAACAGAAGAACAGAGAACTAGAGAAGATGGTGGCAATGTTTACTCTGAAAAGGCATTGTTTAGCTTTCGAGAGTTTCCTCCAAAGACATAAGAACTTTCTGCACAAGTTTTCCTTTTCTAGCTTGTTCATTTATCACTTGATTTGTCCCATACACTTTGTGCTGCTTACAAAATAAATTCTAATTTCATCCCTTATGAACTTTTAACAAGGAGTTGTCACCTGAATGAACGAACACAGAAAAATATACGTACGCATATACAAACATACACATACACACTTATGTATTGCAGTTAATGCAATGATTAATGCATGTCCAAATTATTCTATCTATTAACCATGTGATTAGTTTAGCATCACATGAAACCTAGCTCTTTATCCTTTGAAGGGGTAATCTGCTTTCCTGGGAAGGAAAAGTTTTGCCTTGTCTTCAAAAAGGCAGACTTCAAAAACAGTCAGGATTTGGCCAAGTATATTTTTTCATTTCTTGAGAATTCTGCTCTCACTCACTCATCAAAAAAGTCCAGCAGTCAGTGCAATAACAAGTGTGGTTCTTCACCCTGCTGGTTGGTTGGTTTGGGTTGGTTTTTTTAGCTCTTTTAAAAGAATTTAGGATTTTTCCTGAAAGTACCCCCGTGTAGATCTTAAGCATTCTAAGCCATGGGCAGCCTCTACGCTGGACATCATACAATCTAAAACAGGGGCAAGAGATGGACAGACAAAACAATGCAAAGAAAAAAAAAAAAAAGACAAATCTGCATAACACTAGTAGTGGCAGCCTCAAATGGAGAGAAAATTTATTTTTCAAATCCCTGTTCATATTTATACAAGGTTTGTATACCTGTTCCCAGTGCAGGAAGAGTAATACAGCTACTGCCATGGGCACTCAACTCTCCTACCTGGAGGGCTGGTCTGACAAGGAGCTGACTCACCAAAGTCACATCACACTGGTGTCTAGCAAGCATTTGATCATGAAGACGTGCCTGCTCCGTTGCAGGACTAGATGGCCTTTAAAGATTCCTTCCAACTCAAACTATTCTGTGATTCTCTGTAAGTGCAACAAATTCAACAAGATTTAAAATAACTCTCTCCTAACCACTCTTCTCGGCATGCCAGAGCTGTGCCCAAGTATAACACAGTGCAAGCCCATGCTCTTTCATCTTTAAGCCCTTTCAGTATGCAGAGCAGGGAGAGGGAAAGGTTGGACCAACAGGTTGGACCCTGGTGGTCCATTTTTAACAATGTGTTTTGAAGAGCTAACTTCCAGAATTTGATAAAGAAACCCCTGTCACTACAGCATCTCTCTGGAGGAAAGGTGAGTGAAGTCACCTTCCAGATACAAGTGATACTACTACTTTCAGTCAGATTTGAGGAGGTTAGCCACAAAGCCCTGTGTTCAGCTGGTTACAATATTTGATGAAGAGAGGGTAGTCTTTCATGTACTTTTAATAACCACATCTCAAAGTGGCACAGCTGGTATCCAACACAGAGCCAAGAACACTGAATATTGCCAGCTTTGACATACCAATTAAGCAGTGATGAACTCTTGAGCAGAAAAGTCATACTGTATTTCTACCTTTTACACTAAAGACCTGAACAGAGATGATAATTAATTGGGAAGATCACTGTAGGTGAAAGCCTAGCTCAACTGTTGGAAAAACCCATGAATGGTGGAATTACACATACACACACATACATATATATAAATATACATATATACACACCTATACACACAGAAATTTTAAAAAATCTTTTTCATTCATATATATATATATATGTATAAATATGAATTGAGCATAAAGAATTACCCTGCAACGTGTACAGCCACTTTTAAAAGGCTGTGATGGGTCTTTGCAATCATTTGTTACGTCCTAATCCCACTCGCTGCCCTCTCCAGCAATTCAAGAACATGTGATGAAATCAGGACACCCAGATATAGACAGACAGTAGTCTGTCCTGTGTTAGGGAACAGTAACATAACGGGGCCACTTTCAAAATGCCTTGAAAATGTAAAAAACTTGCTGTCCTTAGGGGAATGTATATGCATTTACTTAAGCTTCAAATAGGCCATCTTACGGCAACACATAAATGACCTCAGCACTGACCTAATTCTGACTTTTGGAGAATGTGGTTTGTGAATTCCAGTGCATTTGAAATTCCACATTTAAACTTCACCGGTTCCTGTGAAAGTAAACTCACATACACATGCTACCCAAGCAAGTGCCAGCAAAAATCCCAAACTGGCAGGTATGTGCTTGTTAAATATTTTAAATGCCACAGGAAAACATGTGCCTTCTGTGAATCTCCACCTGACATTAAGCACCTGGAAGCCTGAAAAATACACAGAGATATCATTGGAGTCCAGTGTTTGTCTTAAACAAGGAATTAAAAAATGTCTTCATGCACACTGCCTTTATCTTTTGCTGATCACCTATCAAGAAGCCTTTATGAGGCTTATTGCTTGTTGTTTTTCATTATCTTGTAACTCAGCTGTTCACACTTCTAGTCCTTATGCATATTCCAAGCACAGAGATTCACTCTTCATATTATATAGCTTAGTCCACGGTTTGCTTTGCAACAGTGAATTTGGCTGGGACTAATAATACTGTCTGCATTTCACAGCCTATTTATCAGCCAGATTCATCAATTTATTCTCCTATGACTAGTGGTGAATAAAATCCCTCAAATTAGTTTCACACACAACTGCTTCTCGTAAGAAAGGTTATGCAAGCGTTCAGGAAAGTTCACTGGGTCACTGCATTCAAGAAGTACCTTTTCATACTTCTAATTTACTATACCCCAAAAGTTTTTGACCTACTGAACCAGTATCACAGCCACGTTGTAATCTCTTCACACCTCTTCTGACTTATTCTGTTTTGAGGATATGAGTAAGTTTTTAGAATTTGAGCTTTTATAAAACATCCTGAGAATAAAGCTCTCCCCAAGACACTCTGGTAGTGGAAAGATTATACTTTAGACAGAAGAACTGAATACAACTTATAGCTGAAAACAACATGGTTGTCAATGCTAGACACTGCTCTGTCCACCCCACCACAGTCTATGTTTATAAATGCATTCTAAACTGTCCATATTTGAGATCTTACTCTGCTGCAGGCAAAATAAATATCCAAAGGAAAAACCTTACCACACATTACTTTTTCAGCCAAAAAAAAAGATGAAAATACAAAAGAAACTACCTAATTCCAATGCTACAAAATAATGGTTTGACTTTTAAAAGATTGACCATGAAAAATTTCATGACTAAGATCAAAAGACAGTAAGAGTAAGGAAAGCAAAAACTCAACAAGTCAGTGGGACTACATTATCTGTTGTATAAGTCAATTAAGTAAGTCCAATGACTATGAAGAAAAAAATTCAGTTATAACAAATTGTTGCAGTCACAATTAAACATCCTTGATTAACTGTGCCAAAATTACCACTCCTTGTTCAGTCTGGACAGCCATACTCTGTCAGCCCACGTATTCTCTGTTATATTGTCTAAGTAGAGTGTTTTCAGGTATCACTGTTTTTTTCTGGCTCCTAAACCCCAAACTTTTGCTCCTAAAAGACTAAAAAAGACTCAGTGCTTCAGGACATGTACAAGTAAACCAGTCATTTAGCCATCCAGGTAGAATTTCTTCTGAAACAGACAGCAAAATTGGCATTGCAGTGAAATATTCTTTCATAACCTTTTTTTTTTTTTTTTTAATAAAAGGAAGTGATAATGGTTTGGTTTCTGACAGAGGACCCAGAAGCCTCTGCAAAGCAGTGATACACGCTTTCCAGGTCTTGCAAGCAATACAAAAAGCATTATTTTTCTTAGACCTACAATAACAAGACATGTTCATTTCATAAAATATTTTCTAATACCTAAATCAGTAAGAGATAACATAATTTTTTAATGTGTGATGACCTATCAATGCAAGATTACACATTATTGTTGTTCAAGAATGCCTGAAAGGTATTATTTTAGAGGAAAATAATCTTATATATGTGGTTTATGGAACCAAAACACCAATGGAATCAACAGACAACACAGATTCAAACCAAAATCATATTAGAACTCGATACAGCTCCACAAGAGAACTGGATTTAAACAGGTAGACACGTACTTCGTTCTCAAGTATATACAGCTCATCTTACCTCTTTGCCAAGAGTTTCCATCCCACAAGCCCTAATTCTGACCTAAGTCCACACTCCCTAAAAACTGAAATAATGTAAATGTTTTTTTAAAAAATAATTACTTATAATAATAATTACTATATATTCTGTGTCACAGAAAGGGAATCTTTCACAAGAAATGAGTTCATTTTTTAAAACAGCTTTAAAATATGAGCTTAATGTGTAGTTTCAATTAAGTACAGCATTCTGTACAGGGGCACTAAGCTGCCTGCAAATTAATCCTTTATGAGAAATGTCCTAGTTGTAAAATGATCCAGACAGAAGTTAGAAAACCCTCAAGATCTGGTATAAACTCACAGAATAGAAAGGTACTTTGACCTTAGAGGCTTTCTGAACAGAACTAGCTGAACATTTTTCATGCTCTTAAGAAATCATGCATCTCTCCATCCAATATCACCAAAAAGGTTTAGAAGATGCACAAGTATTTCAGTGAAACAAAAGTGAAGTTTATGCTATTTTTAGTAACTGGAAACTGCAAGAGAATACAAGGGACGTAGCAGATCTGCTTGCCCCTGTTCTTGCTCTTCCCTACAACTCTGCAAACAGTCACTGCTAGGGAACAGGACAATGGGGACATGGCAGCAGAAATATTTATATGGCACCTTAGACATAACATCTTAGTTTGAAATAAGTCCTTTGAGTTTGATAAATCTTGACATTACTGAATTAATACATTTGACTCATGACTGAAATAAAACTTTTTTATTTTTGAATGAGAAATTGCCTATTTTTCCACCTCAAATAAAGTATTCCTTTTTTGTTGGCTTTTGTCAACTCTTAAGAAGAAAAGCATCTGTTACTTTCCAAGTTGTTTTCCTGATAGTATGGAATTTACCAGAAAACAGGCAACAACAGTCTTAGGGGATTTCAGATCTGGGTCTCTTTACAGACCACCATAGGTAATGGTTATTTATTCTGCACTGTTGCATAACACAGAACTAAAAATCAGTTCAAGACACAGAAGAATTCCATTCAATAGACTCTACAGCAACCCTGAAACCTCATGCTGAGATGAAGTGTTTTTTTCTGGAAAGAACTCTAATCTCGCTTTAACAGATTTCACTTCTCAATCCATCAGTTCTGCTAGCAGTCTCATTGGTAAAAACACGCAGTTTAATTTCAAGCTGAATATATATGGAGTAAAAACGACATTTATATTTCACTTCTTGACTATCCCCAGAGCGTGCTGTGATAGTTATGTTCCTACCAGTGAGCCATCCTGAAAAAACACTGCTCATATTCTTTAATCAGACTCAGAAACATTTTCATATTCTGTAGGAAGAGACAGTTCCATCAAAAACACGAATCTCATTGCGTCTCTAATACCAACCTCCTTCATGGTCTTGATGTAGCAAATGATTTCCTCTGGATTACATAATTTCTAGTGTCAGAGTAAAATGTGTCATTAAAAGCTTTAAAAGGGCAATTCATGGAATAATTTATTGGACATCATCTTCAACTGACCCCTCAATGAGACTGAAATGCACAGAAGCAGCAAAGATTTCAGCCTCTTCTCATATCACCACCTTCCCCCTCCTCCCTTTGGCTGAGGTAAGGAGTTCCTCACCACTTGCTCTTGTTGAGGCTTTGAAATCCTACTCTGCCATATTATACAGCAATACTCTGTTCTTAGGAAACCAGACAACTGTGATTATGGAGCACAGTACAGTCAGAAACACTCTTTATACAGAATGACACTGCCAATGTCTTTATAAGGGTAAAAAGAGGACTGTATTTGGGATGGAAGGGCTATGCAAGTAGTATGAACAGAGTAAAAATTACCATGGGAATTGTGTGGGTTTTGGCTTGGTTCTTTCTTTCCTTTGCAGCTTCAGGGACAGCTTAGAAAATTAGCATCACTCTCTAAAGGAGAAGAGGGTAATTTGATATCATGTGGGCTCCCTGCTAGGCATCACAGCATTTTAACACACACATTCAGGACTGTGTGAATTCAGGAACTGTGTGAATTAAAACTAAAGGCAATTCTTTTAAAGTATATATTTTTACAAAATAACCTTCAGAAAGGGAGACACTAGCAATTTTTTTCCTCATTACCAAATCTCTGGCTTGCCTTCATCTTAGGGAAGTATTTCTGCAACACGAGACGAGACTAGCACCCCAGAACCACACATGGTGCCAAAATTTTCTCTCTGCCTGGATCTTGCAGAGGTTCTTCCATGTGGTTAAGGCTGAAATACATCATCGTTGTAGGCAGTAGCCAAAAAAAAAATGGTTCAGCCTGCCTAGCTCAAGACCAATAGGAAGCGAGCTACTGGCAACATAGATGTCAGGAAACTGCCCTGGTACAGTAGTTGGTCAAGTATGTCCCCATGGCTCAGGGACAGCTAACCTCCAAGTATTACTGCACCCTGGAAAGTAATATTGCATTTAATTGTTAATGTACTTCCTCACATATTCCCTGCTTAAGATTTTCTTCTAAGACAGAACATGCTTTGATTCCAGCAAAGCATTAAGGCATTAATTTAATTCACACTTGAATTACACCTGTGACTAGTTAAGGCTCAGCTGTGATTGTCATCCTCCAGTTTGTATTTGTGTTAAGGATTAAGCAGTTCTACCAGTGTGCTTTTTCATGTAAAAAACCTCACTGGTAAGAGAAAAAGAATTCAAAATTTGCTTCTTGATGAGGAGTGATTTCTGCACAATTATCAGGCTGAAATTCAATTGGCTAGGCTCTGCCACACACACAAACATCTAGAGAGAGGCTCCAAGATCTTGGCTCTTTACCAGATGGAGTTATTCACCTCAAAATTTCACTGAAAAGGAGCACTGCATTTTGACAGATTTTTAAGATGCCCCATACAGAAAAGAGCTCAGACAGCAGGTCAATTAAGAAAACTTACTCTTCCAGGGCTTGTCCATGCATTTTATACAGCATGGCAAAAACGACCTTACCAAGGCATTACCAGTATCAATTTTTACAGAGCAACAGTTTCAGTAACTCAGTCATTGTTTGCACTAGCAGAAAACTCTCAATTTACAGTACTTCTCAAACATGTCCCTATGAACTATAAAAGCATCTTGTTACTCTAAATTACTCCTAAATATTTTTGGCAGAAGGTGATCTCAATTCAAGAGAAATCAATGAGGCTTGGATGAACATTTTTCATCTCTTAAGAAGTTTCTAGAAGTGTTCAATGGAAGGTTCCTTCATGAATAAACCATCACTGAAGCGCTGCCAAACCCGCAGCAGAAAGTCCCCTGTGCAGCTGATGATGGGTGCTCAGCAGAAGCCGTCTGACATTATCCTCATGCAACGTAACTTCCCCAAAAGGCCCAGCAGCTAAAGCTTCTAGAAGAGAAGGGATATTTGAAGATAGCTAGAGGTGGTGGTGAAGATGTGACAAACTGCAGCTTTGAAAAGCTTGTGTAAGGTTGATCTCCCAGGAACCCTCAAGTTTTTACACATGAACTATTGTGATTTATTGCTCATTTCTACAACTAAGGCTGGTTGAAAAATACTTCATTTCAGCTTAAGTTTCCTGAAGACAAGTAAAGGATGGGAAGAGAGGGTTTCTGATGACAGGCAGAGCACCCACCTGGTAACGCGGTAACTTTCTGTTTTACGAGGCACTCTTTCCAATCCATGTTTAAAGTTGCTCAAAGGGATCATACCTCATTTCTTCTCTTTGAATCCTGTAGTAAGTTAATCTACCATCAATACATTTTCCTGTTGTTGTCAACCTCTCGCTGATCTCAGTCCGATTTCCAGAGTTGTACCCAGGCTCTTCACTACTCCTCACACTGACACACTATATCACAGGGCTTCCTCACTTCACTTCCAGCTTCCATTTCTGTCTGTATTTCCAGTAACGATGAATACCGTATCTCATTTGCAGCCACACCAGACCACCACCTCCATACAACACACTGCTTCTGAGCATGTGGCTGAAACCTGCAGTGCTGATTTCTTACCAGCTGCCTCACCTGTCAAAAATCACAGCCACCACTACCCATCAGGTCTCTTCCTGAATTACCACATTTTAAATCCCTCTTCTGAAAAAATAACTGCCTTTTGAATAATTCTGCAGTTCAACCCCAGCCTATTGGTTTATTTTTATCCAAATGAAGTTCATTTCACTGTAGTGCAATCTGAGCTACTGTCTTCCTCATGTGCTTCTTTCAATTGTTATTACTCACATATTTCCATAATGAGTTTGTTCTCTTCTAGGTTATTAATTAAAAACACTAAATGAAACAGGACCCAGACACTGCACCAGTGAAAAAAACACCCTGCCCAATTTTACCAGGTGCTGTCTCCACCTGAAAGCCACTCTGATTGATTGAATGCTAACACTACTACCAAAAGTCTCTTACAGTAGGCTTTTTTAGCAAGTATCATACACAACAGGAAAATATTAAACAAGGTTTAACCTGTGGTTTTGCCTAAGTCTTTCATTAGCTACTCCCCAAAAGAAATTACTTGACGCTTATTTCTCTAAAGTCAACATTCACCATCAAGGAGAGCAGCAAGAAGAACGTAACAGCAGGCGCAGGCCTACTGGCAAGCATCATTTTAGGCCCTTGGCAACTCTAGATCCTGATTTAAATTTGGCAGCTATAAAAAAAATCTGCTGTCAACAGTTTGCACTTTATATATCCTAGCTTGGCACTCGTGGAATATTTCAATACTGCGAAATAGCTTGATCTCAGCGCCAAACTGTCAGAACACAGCCCCATTCCACTGGGAGCTCACTGAAACTTTTTTCCGGCATGGTTTATCATTTGTTTTACTTAAACTCCCCCATAATAAATTCTAATACTTTCACATTATTTAAAGAGGGGCCTGGGCTGCAATGGTGTACAGACAGTTCTTTCCAGGGGTCTTGAGGACAAAACTTAATAGGTAGGGATATCACAGCAATACATATTTTCAGAACACACCTAAGAATGACAGAAGGAAAACAGTCTTTTCAGAGCCCACAAATTAACGTATCAACTGGTGAAATGCCTGGATATATCCTTTTATTTAGCAGTAAAATGTAGGTTTTGTTACTGTAAATTTCACTTATTTTCCCAATAACAATGCAATACCTGTGCCCCCTCTCTGAGCACACATTTTCCTTCACTTTTGCTCAAGTCTTAGAAAGGAAATCAGTCAGCAAACCACTCCTGGGCTGCACTCTAGATGCTTTCTGAAGCAATGCTTTGCAAAGAGATGGAGCTGAAGATGGCAGCGCTCAACCCCTAAGCTGCAGGTAGGGATTTAGCCTAGTAACCTGAATGTCTTGTCCTCATTTCTCCAGCCTTCAGTGTATTTATTCCCCCTTTTAACTTACAATATTCTCTCTCTTGCATGACTTTGGGTAAATGGATGAAACTACTGGTGCCTTCAAGCTTTCAGACACTAGAGGAGGCTTCTGGGTGCTCACACCATGTCCCACTCCCTGCTAGCATATGTTAAAGGCTACAGTAATAAACAACTTGATCAACAATCTTCAGTTCAGGAAACAAATGCCACACTCTGGTTCTTGGCACAGGTGACTGAAGGACACAGAGAGAACCAGCTGGCTATGGTTGACCTGCTGAAAGGGGAGAAGTGCTTCTACACAGCACCAGGAAACACAGCGCAAAGGCAAGGCAGTGTTTGCGTGTAATCAAATGGACAGCATGTGCAACCCTTAATATAACTCAGAATTTGTTGCAAAGTGGCCAGCCCTTTCTCTGCACACCCCCCATTTAGTTGAAGCTAACGTCACACTTTCTTTGCTTTTCAACTGAGGCCAGAAACCTCATCTTCTGTGGCTCACCCTCTAATCCATGGGGATCTGCCACCATCACTTATGATCTGGTCTCACCTCTGACTGGTCCTTCTCTTCTGAGACCATCTCAGAGGTGGGCAATGCAATCATACTTGCCATCACACTCTCTGATGGCTGATGAACTTAGATTCTTTCCTGTGGGAAATGTTTCCTTTCCTTGGTGGTATGACAAAGGGCAAAATATGGAAGTTTCATATACAAGGTATCAAAAACTAACGTAACAGCTGGCATGAGAAGCTTTGGATACCCTCTTTACCCTCTATTATACAACCCTAATTCACTGTTGTCATGGTTTAACCTCAGGCAGCAACTAAGCACCATGCAGCTGCTTGCTTACTCCTCCCTGCACGCCCAGTGGGATGAGGAGGAGAACCAGAGGAAAAAAAAGAAAATAAAACTTGTTGGTTGAGATAAGAACAGTTTAATAATTGAAGTTAAATAAAATATAATCTGATAAAAATAATAATGATAGTAGTAATGAAAAGGGCGATAACAGAGAAACAAAACCCAAGAAAGACAAGTGATGCACAATGCAATCGTTCACTACCCACCAAAGACGACCCAGTCCTCCAGGAGCGATAAGCACCCCCCAAGCCAACCACCCCAGTTTATCACTGCACGGGACATCCTATGGTATGGAACATCCCTTTGGCTAGTTTGGGTCAGCAGTCCTGGCTACGCTCCCTTCCAGCTTCTTGTGCACCTCCTCACTGGCACAGCCTGGGAAACTGAAAAGTTCTTGACTTAGGATAAGCACTACTTAGCAATGATTAAAACATCAGTGTGTTGTTATCATTATTCTCATACTAAATCCAAAATACAGCACTGTACCAGCTACTAGGAAGAAAATTAACTCTATCCCAGCTGAATCCACGACAACTGTCAGAGCAGAATACATCCATTATAAATTACACTACTGTTTAGCAAAAAGCATGGTTCAAAGGCTAAGTCACTACATTACTGTCTAAAAAACTCAGGTTCATTTCCTCCTCCTTCATCAGCCTCCCTCATTTTAAGCAAGCCATTTAATTTTCTGGTCCATGAAACACGGAAAACATCCTGTTGTAATACAGAATATGAATCCTTTACAATCTGTGCTTACTACAGAGGCTATGGAGATGGTTAAATGATGCACACACTTTCCACGTTCTGACCATTTCTTTTAGACAATCTTTAAGTATATGTCTTTGGCTCTAAGTTCACTTTACCAAATCTGATCTCACACCTCCCTAGAAGCATCCACAGAAGAAGTCAGAAGCCCTGTCCTAGATTAGCCATAGCACTAATCATCAGTGTTTTTACACACTGACACAGAGATGTGTCTTCTGCATGCCTTAGCTGGACTAATATCGAAGTCTCTCAGCCTGGTCATCACTTGCACCGTGATGTCTCAAGGATCTTCAGCTCTACCACTCTTCTCAGTGCTCAGTTCACAAAAACTCAATAAAACCTTACCTTTAATGCAATACACAAATCCATGCAGTGTTTCTGACAGCTGCTCTTCTGTTCTCTCCTTGCACTTCAGTATTATTGAAACAACTTGTTTTCAAACTATCCCAGAGTTGTTAGTATGACATGAAAACCCAGCCAAGACCAGAGACCAAAGCAAAAAGATTGGCCTTTTGTAAGAGGCTGTTCCGAAGAGTTATAAAGAGCCTTAGGGTTCCAGGGCTTCAGAAAACAGACCAATACTGTTGTCATGAAACAACCATATATCACCTCGAATACACCATGGACTCTTTAAAGCCCTTTCTTGGATAATATTTTCTGTTTCTCTGTGTATCTCAATTCCATAGTAATTCCAGGAACAGATCACTAGATTTTAATTGGGAGAAAAACCCAGAATTTAGAACCTTTACTTGTCCCAAGAGTTTTTCAGATTTCAACTATATGAATATATTATATGTTAAAGACTTTGAAAATAAGCTAGCTTGTTTTTGAAATACTATTGCCTAAATATTAAAACATATTGTTATAAATAAATGTTAATGCCTTTGAAAGCCTCGTATATTTTCTTAATTTTACAGTAAAAAAGAGCAAGTCTGTGGAAGGCCAGCTGGCTCCAGTATCATTATAATGCAGACCAAAACCAAGACATTACTTAGTGGCATTTCAGTAGGCTGCTGTCTCAAAACCGATTAGATTATACACTATTTCATCCTCTTCTGCAAGTTCCTTACCTCACTCCAATAACAAACTAAAGGCCTGATCTAGCACTATTAGTCATCACTGTGTGTCTGTCAGTTGACTTCAAAATGGAGTAAGTAAAATCCCAAATCCTGCTTTTCTCTAGTCATGCCTAATTTATATTTAGGTCATAATCAAAGACAATGGAATTTTTGGATGAGGCTGAACTGTAAATGTTGTGATTTTTTCGCTTTGAAGAGAGATTATTTTTTCTTTCATGCAGCTACTTAATAATGGTTCACTTAAAGACTGAAAGCAACATCATCTTTCTGACAAATGAGTTGCATTGGGTATTTTAGAGGGCCATATTTAAACCCATCATCTAATCAGCATTGCTTTCTTCAGCTGCTCAGTGCAATTTATTCATCAAGAGCTAACCAAGACAGACTCTGTTCCACACTGCATACTGCACAAAGTAAAAATATTGAGTTACTGCTCTGATTTGGTGACAGTTCATACAGATCTGAATTTATACATAGTACAAAGCAATGGAAAACCAGGCCCAGTCAGACTGATGTCAAAATTTCTCCTGACAGTTGGTGAATTCTGTTATTCAATAAACTAACCAAAACTAAACCACCCAAAACTTAACTGTGAAGTGAGTTGAACTCATGCAAAATGCTTACTTCAAGGGATGGGGACTCCACCACTTCCCTGAGCAGCCTGTTTCAGTGTTTCACAGCCCTTTTGGTGAAGATATTTTTCCTAATATACAAGCTATACTTCCCCGCCATGCAACTTAATGCCTTCTCCTCTTGTCCTATCGCTTGTTACTTGGGTGGAAAGACTGACCCCCACCTCGCTACAACCTCCTTTCAGGGAGCTGTTGAAAGTGATAAGGTCTCCCCTCAGCCTGCTTTTCTGCAGACCAAACAACCCCAGTTCCTTCAGACACTCCTCTCAGGACTTCCTCTCTAGACCCTTCACCAGCTTTGTTGCCCCTCTTTGGACACTGTGGCATCTCAGCAACTTTCTTGTAGTGAGAGGCCCAAAACAGTATCCAGTGTACAGCCTCACCAGTGCCGAGTACAGGGCGAACAATCACTTCCCTGCTCCTGCTCTCAACACTATTGCTGATACAAGCCAGGATGCCATTGGCCTTCTTGGCACACTGCTGGCTTACAGTCATCCAGCTGTCAACCAACACCCCCAGGTCCTTTTTCACCAAGCAGCTTTCCTGCCACTCTTCCCCAAACACGTAGCAATGCAGGGAGTAGTTGTGACACAAGTGCAGGATCTGGCACTTGACCTTATTAAACTTCATAGAGTTGGCCTCGACCCATTGATCCAGCCTGTCCAGATCTCTCTGCAGAGCCTTCTGGCCTTCAGGCAGATCAACACACCCACCTATACTTGGTGTCCTCTACAAAACTCACTGAGGGTGCACGTGATCCGCTCATGCAGATCACTGATAAAGGCATTAAAGAGAACAAGCCCAATATGGAGCCCTGGGGAACACCATTTGTAACTGGCCACCAACTGGATTGAACTCCATTCACCACCACTCTTTGGGCCCGGCCATCCAGCCAGTTCTTTATCCAGCAAAGAGTATAGTCATCCAAGCCATGAGCAGGCAGTTTTTTCAGGGGAATGCTGTGGGAACAGTGTAAAAATCTTTAAGTTCAGGTAGAAAATGTTCACAGCTCTTCCCTCGTCCACTAAGCGGGTTGCCCTATCATAGAAGAAGATTGCATTACTCAAGCAGGGCCTGCCTTTCATAAACCCACACTGACTGGGCCTGATTACCTGGTTGTCCTGTACGTGCCACATGATGGCACCCAAGATGATCTGCCCCACAACCTTTCCCAGCACCAAGGACAGACTGACAGGCCTGTAGTTGCCCAGATCCTCCTTCCAGCCCTTCTTGTAGCTGGGCGTCCCCCCAGTGGAAATCACTAGTGATTCCTGTTTCTGGCAGACTACTTCAGAAAGAAAAAGAAGTGTTTCA